>OZ010604.1:18499844-18622344 GCA_963932145.1 Acanthosepion lycidas
ATTAATATTATTATTATTATTAATATTATTATTATTATTATTATTATTAATATTAATATTATTATTATTGTTATTATTATTATTATTATTATTATTATTATTATTATTATTATTATTATTATTATTATTTCCTTTGATTTCTGGTGTATACATATTTCATTCCGACTCCCAACTTAAAGACTTAAGATCACAAATGGCGTCATGATATTTATATTCCAGTGAGCATTTTTGTAACAATCAAAGCCAATCATCCATATGAGTGATAATAACAGAAGAATAAATATGCGCTTTCTTATGTACGTGACAGTTTCCTCAGATTCTAATGTAGCTTTGAAGACATTAAAAAAAAAAAACTATCAAAGTACAAGGATCTTGAAATGGAAATCTCAAAAATGTGGCACATGAGGACATCTATAATTCCAGTTGTAGTTGGAGCCCTCGGTCTGATTGGAAAAGGTTCCGATAGACACATTGAAGGGAACTTTGATGGCCCTTGCCTTAGAGAAATATAAATAATTGTTTTCACAAGTACAGCTCGCACCTTATGAAGAGTTTTATCAATGCAAAATGTGTATATCCTTAGCTCTTAAAAAAAATTATTGGTTTACACAAATATTCAGTGAAAAATTTCATTATTTTGGTTTGGTTTTACGGTATATCAACCTAAATGGGTTATTTAACGCCGACAAGATTTTTATTGCTGATAATTTTTTTTTTCTTCAAAAATGTATTTCTGGTAATATTTTTCCTAATATTATCTATTGCCGATCATAATGTATTGCTGGTAAAAAATTTTTCCTTCAAACATTTATTGCTGGTATTAAAATCTATTTGTACACTTTTATAGTGTTTATTTGCGTGGGTGGGGGGTAACTATTTGCCCACAGTTGGGGCCCTAACAGGTGCTACCACCCCGTGTCAGGGTGAACATTGGAACACCAGCAACTAACAGGTGGTTTCAAGCTTCTCAAAACCTGATCAGAGGCCTTGCTGTCGGATGCAGTTTATCGTCTTACCCAGGACGAGGAAAATGACATGATGCCATTTCTGTCCTTAGGTCTCTGGAGGAAATGAGAATACCACAGGTATCAAAGGAATTAATAATAATAATAATAATAATAATAATAATAATAATAATAATAATAATAAATCAATGAGAAAGTAGTAAAAATGACAGAGATAAAGCCAATATTAGGTTGAGTCACAAGCCATCTCTATTTTGGGAAAACAATTCTAACGCCGAATGCATCTCCCTAACTATTAAACATCCGTCCCAGTTAAGAATACATTTGAAGTACACTAACATACGAGATTTATCAAAAAGTATCTGTTGTTATAGTAACGGGGCTAAAGCACGTACAAGGAAACCACTTCGCACAGATTAACCTTGAACGTTCTCGCCCACTTCCGTTGTTTATAGCCATGCCTGGAAGGTAAGTGTGTAGAGTGCGGTTGTCTTACCATACCACGGAGATTCCATCAGTGATCATGGCTTGTGAAACAGTTTTGGGCCAGGGACAACATCCCTCACGTCAGATAACCCCCATATTCCCCAGATCTCCCCCTATTGCAACTTTTACATCTCTTTAAGAATGAAATCCCACTTGAAGGGGACAAGATTTCAAGACACTATGGAAAATCAAAGAGAAATGAGACGAAGTAGCTGCTCGCTATTCTTAAAAAAAAAAGGGTGTTCCAGGAATGCGTCCATCAATGGAAACGATGCTGGATAAAGTGTGTGACTTCGGAAGGGGTCTACTTCGAAGGAGATTAAATGCCGAATTGATATGCGTTGTAGTTTTCTTTTTGTAGCTACAGCCCTGATATCTTTTGATTAGACCAATGTATGACAATGTTCAACACAAAAGATTGTAAATGGACATGGAAAAATTCCAATAAACGAAACCAAAATTTCAGCTGCCCGGAATAAACGTATAGTGCTGTGTTAAAAAAAAATGGCTAAATCAAATTTCTTTTGGAGAAAATATTGTTTTTTTCTTAGTATTTTAGATAAAAAAAAAAAAGAGTTTAAAACAATGTGTGAATAAGTAAGGGAAATGATACATTGTCTGCAATTTTACAAAAAAATTCTTAAGAAACAAAATTAAAGTATGTTATTTTTTTGCTTTTAAGGTAAACATTTACTGTGCTATAAAGTGATTCACTTTTATACTGTATTAATTATTTACAAAGTTAATCTAATATTTTCTTAAAAAATAAAATTTATTAAAATAAAAACACAAAAGTAAAATTTCATTAGTAATTTATGCTTCCACCTTTGTTTTTCAGAAGTTTCTTGACTCGATCCTGTATAATATAATGAGATTTTTGCAGATGTCATCTCCTAGCAAACTGTTCCACTCCACAATAACAATTTCAATCAAAGTTTCTTTATTTTGAATGATTTTCTTCAAAAGTCTCATACTTATTACGCTCCATAAATTCTCGATTGGGTTTAGGTCAGGAGATTGTGGTCGCCATACTATAACATTGACATTTTTTTTGGAAAAGTAATTTTTCATCTGCTTTGATGTGTGGCAAGGAGCATTGTCTTGCATAAAAATGAGATTTGATTGATCAGTTTTTTTTTTCAGGCATATGGTGTCCAATATTTTTAGTATTTTTGAGAATTTTTGAGTTGTTCAGCGATTTGTATGATGGTTTGAAAAATCCAGTCCCATTGAATGAGAAGCAACCCTAAACCATAAAATTGACAGGAGGCTTCACAGTATTTACATGTGTCATTTTCAAAGAGTTATCTTCGTTCCTCCATCTGATTTTCGTTCTTTTGTCTTCTGAAAACATTTCAATTTTTGTCTCGTCAGAACAGCATTTTTCCAAGCAGACTCAGTGAAGGACTTGTAAGTGTTTGTCCATGTTAAACGTTTCGTCGTATGTGTTTTATTTAGCAGTGACTTAAAATACTTTGAATAGGCTTTGTATATATCTGTAATTTCAATACACTTGTTCAACCTACCTTCGTCTTCCGTGTCTTCCTCTCTGACCCCTAAACAGGCCACAACAGTGTTTTATTTAGCAGTGGCTTAAAATCCTTTGAATAGGCTTTGTAACCCTCGTTCAAGAGCCATCTGCGTACAGTAGAGGAGTTGACACTTCAAGATCATTTTTCAAGGTAGCTGCAATTTCTGTACTGATAATTGACCGCTTTTAGTTAATTTCTCTAATGATTTTGCGGCCTGTTCGTTCATCGATCTTGTGTTTTCTACCCCTGTTTTCTACTTTGACAAATGTTTCAGTGGAATTGAAATTTCTCAAAACCCTCGAGGCAGTTGATTGAAAAGTGTTGACACTATTTACAATTTCTCGATTCGATTGACCAGCTTTTGATAGGGCAACAATTGCTACTTTAATATATAGCAGTGTGTGCTTTTTATAAGAAATCACTAATTAATTATATTTTTCTTTTATCAAATTAAAAATAATTGTAGAACTTTCTGGAATTCTTAAGAATATTCTGGAATAAAATTATGGAAATAAAATTACAAGTTTTTTTTTAAAATAATGATACATTTTTTAATGAATCACTTTTTTGCACAAAAAGAAAGCTTGTTAAATAATCAAAAATAGTCATTTTATTGTTTTTTTTTAAAAAAAAGAATAATAGTTCCGAATTATTTCTCAATTTTACTAATAATATGTATATTTTTAATTGAAAAAATAAATAATTTTTTTATTTGTAATTAAAGTTAAAAATAATTGAAAAAAATATTGTTGAGTCACTTTTTTTGCACAATACTCTAATTGTGCGTATGGTAGGACAGTCGGGATATTATTCAGTTAGAAGTCTTAACACGCAATGAAAAACTAGATTCACATTTATACGTCTAATAACAGCCTGGGGAAATTAAAACTCACAGGCAAGGCAAACAGAGGAAAACTGTGAGTAAGCTCCTTAAGTTTACGTAAATGGGTGTTTGAACAAAGCGGCATGGTAATCAGTGAGAAAAAACAAAAAAACGGAAAGTAGTGGAGAGCTATGATCGTCTGTGTCTTTAGAAGATAGATCACGGAAAAGATGAAAATATCGATTGTTTCTTCGGATGAAACAAAATAACCGTTTTTTCTAGGGACTGAACTCAGGATTATTCATAGACAATGTTTGGTCACTTCGATGTTGTGTAATGGTTAACAAGCTTATCTCGCTAGATCAATTACAACTGAGGAGTAAATTCCATCCTATTGGGTGCGCTATACATTTTGCCTTGTGCCACATATAAACTAAGCTTAGAAAACCATCTTGGGCACTTCGACCTGGTGTAATCGTTAACAAGCTTATCTCGCTAGATTAATTACGACTAAGGGGTGATTTTCTTCCTATTGGGTGCTCTATACGTTCGGCCTTGTGCCACATCTTAGTTACGCTTAGAAAACCATCTTGGACACTTCGACCTGGTGTAATGTTTAACAAGCTTATCTCGCTAGATTAATTACGACTGCGGGGTGATTGTCTTCTTATTGGGTGCTCTATACGTTCGACCTTGTGCCACATCTTAGCTACGCTTAGAAAACCATCTTGGGCACTTCGACCTGGTGTAATCGTTAACAAGCTTATCTCGCTAGATTAATTACGACTAAGGGGTGATTTTCTTCCTATTGGGTGCTCTATACGTTCGGCCTTGTGCCACATCTTAGTTACGCTTAGAAAACGATCTTGGGCACTTCGACCTGGTGTAATGTTTAACAAGCTTATCTCGCTAGATTAATTACGACTAAGGTGTGATTTTCTTCCTATTGGGTGCTCTATACGTTCGGCCTTGTGCCACATCTTAGCTACGCTTAGAAAACCATCTTGGGCACTTCGACCTGGTGTAATGTTTAACAAGCTTATCTCGCTAGATTAATTACGACTAAGGTGTGATTTTCTTCCTATTGGGTGCTCTATACGTTCGGCCTTGTGCCACATCTTAGCTACGCTTAGAAAACCATCTTGGACACTTCGACCTGGTGTAATGGTTAACAAGCTTATCTTGCTAGATTAATTACGACTAAGGGGTGATTTTCTTCCTATTGGGTGCTCTATACGTTCGGCCTTGTGCCACATCTTAGCTACGCTTAGAAAACCATCTTGGGCACTTCGACCTGGTGTAATCGTTAACAAGCTTATCTCGCTAGATTAATTACAACTAAGGGGTGATTTTCTTCCTATTGGGTGCTCTATACGTTAGGCCTTGTGCCACATCTTAGCTACGCTTAGAAAACTATCTTGGGCACTTCGACCAGGTGTAATGTTTAACAAGCTTATCTCGCTAGATTAATTACGACTAAGGGGTGATTTTCTTTCTATTAGGTGCTCTATACTTTCGGCCTTGTGCCACATCTTAGTTACGCTTAGAAAACCATCTTGGACACTTCAACCTGGTGTAATGTTTAACAAGCTTATCTCGCTCGATTAATTACGACTAAGGTGTGATTTTCTTCCTATTGGGTGCTCTATACGTTCGGCCTTGTGCCACATCTTAGCTACGCTTAGAAAACCATCTTGGGCACTTCGACCTGATGTAATTGTTAACAAGCTTATCTCGCTAGATTAATTACGACTAAGGGGTGATTTTCTTCCTATTGGGTGCTCTATACGTTCGGCCTTGTGCCACATCTTAGTTACGCTTAGAAAATCATCTTGGACACTTCAACCTGGTGTAATGTTTAACAAGCTTATCTCGCTAGATTAATTGCGACTAAGGTGTGATTTTCTTCCTATTGGATGCTCTATACGTTCGGCCTTGTGCCACATCTTAGCTACGCATAGAAAACCATCTTGGGCACTTCGACCTGGTGTAATGGTGTAAATCACCTTTCAGTCGTAATTAATCGAGCGAGGTAAGCTTGTTAAACAACAAGCTTATCTCGCTCGATTAATTACGACTGAGGGGTGATTTTCTTCCTATTGGGTGCTCTATACGTTCGGCCTTGTGCCACATCTTAGCTACGCTTAGAAAACCATCTTGGGCACTTCCACCTGGTGTAATGGTTAACAAGCTAATCTCGCTAGATTAATTACGACTAAGGGGTGATTTTCTTCCTATTGGGTGCTCTATACGTTCGGCCTTGTGCCACACCTAGTTACGCTTAGAAAACCATCTTCGACACTTCCACCTGGTGTAATGGTTAACAAGCTTATCTCGCTCGATTAATTACGACAAAGGTGTGATTTTCTTCCTATTGTGTGCTCTATATGTTCGGCCTTGTGCCACATTTTAGCTCCGCTTAGAAAACCATCTTGGGCACTTCGACCTGATGTAATGGTTACAAGCTTATCTCGCTAGATTAATTAAGACTAAGGGGTCATTTTCTTCCTATTGGGTGCTCTATATGTTCGGCCTTGTGCCACATCTTAGTTACGCTTAGAAAACCATCTTGGACACTTCGACCTGGTGTAATCGTTAACAAGCTTATCTCGCTAGATTAATTACGAATAAGGGGTGATTTTCTTCCTACTGGGTGCTCTATACGTTCAGCCTTGTGCCACACCTAGTTACGCTTAGAAAACCATCTTCGACACTTCGACCTGGTGTAATGGTTAACAAGCTTGTCTCGCTAGATTAATTACGACTGAGGGGTGATTTTCTTCCTATTGGGTGCTCTATACTTTCGGCCTTGTGCCACATCTTAGTTACGCTTAGAAAACCATCTTGGACACTTCGACCTGGTGTAATGGTTAACAAGCTTATCTCGCTAGATTAATTACGACTAAGGGGTGATTTTCTTCCTATTGGGTGCTCTATACGTTCGGTCTTGTGCCACACCTAGTTACGCTTAGAAAACCATCTTCGACACTTCGACCTGGTGTAATGGTTAACAAGCTTGTCTCGCTAGATTAATTACGACAGAGGGGTGATTTTCTTCCTATTGGGTGCTCTATACTTTCGGCCTTGTGCCACATCTTAGTTACGCTTAGAAAATCATCTTGGACACTTCGACCTGGTGTAATCGTTAACAAGCTTATCTCGCTAGATTAATTACGAATAAGGGGTGATTTTCTTCCTATTGGGTGCTCTATACGTTAGGCCTTGTGCCACACCTAGTTACGCTTAGAAAACCATCTTCGACACTTCGACCTGGTGTAATGGTTAACAAGCTTGTCTCGCTAGATTAATTACGACTGAGGGGTGATTTTCTTCCTATTGGGTGCTCTATACTTTCGGCCTTGTGCCACATCTTAGTTACGCTTAGAAAATCATCTTGGACACTTCGACCTGGTGTAATCGTTAACAAGCTTATCTCGCTAGATTAATTACGAATAAGGGGTGATTTTCTTCCTATTCGGTGCTCTATACGTTCCGCCTTGTGCCACACCTAGTTACGCTTAGAAAACCATCTTCGACACTTCGACCTGGTGTAATGGTTAACAAGCTTGTCTCGCTAGATTAATTACGACTAAGGTGTGATTTTCTTCCTATTGGGTGCTCTATACTTTCGGCCTTGTGCCACATCTTAGTTACGCTTAGAAAACCATCTTGGACACTTCAACCTGGTGTAATGTTTAACAAGCTTATCTCACTAGATTAATTACGACTAAGGTGTGATTTTCTTCCTATTGGGTGCTCTATACGTTCGGCCTTGTGCCACATCTTAGCTACGCTCAGAAAACCATCTTGGGCACTTCGACCTTGTGTAATGTTTAACAAGCTTACCTCGCTCGATTAATTACTACTGAGGGGTGATTTTCTTCCTATTGGATGCTCTATACGTTCGGCCTTGTGCCACATCTTAGCTACGCTTAGAAAACCATCTTGGGCACTTCGATCTGGTGTAATCGTTAACAATCTTATCTCGCTTGATCACTTACGACTGAGGAATGATTTTCTTCCTATTGGGTGCTCTATACGTTCGGCCCTGCCTTGTGCCACATCTTAGCCACGCGAAAAAAACACCTTAGGCACTTCGACGTGGTGTTATGGTTAACAAGCTTGTCTCGCTAGATCAATTACGACTGAATAGTGAGTTTGATCCTCACTGTGTGCCCCATATTTTTGACTTTGTATGACATCTGTTCTACGCTAAAAAAGCACCATAATCAAGGTTATGTAGTAGATCTTTTAGTTTCTGTGTTTACAGTAATATCACATTGAAAGTTTGTTTCTTGTACGATCATCGAATGCGTAAGGACTCAGAATTGTTAATTGGAGAGCCGAGTTCCAATTCCAGTTGGGTTCGTTATATTCTCTTACGGGCATTTACCGTTGGAAACGGTATGAATCAAACCTCTTCTCACCAGCTGTGGGTTAATTAGTAAAACTTGTATTACTAAATCATTATTATCTAAATAAAAAGTTCATAAAATCTAAAAATATTTTATAGCTTTAAATTACATGTAAATGGTTGATAACCCGTAAAATACAAATCCAATCAAATCTTAGTTTCTGGTTTTCAAACAGTTTTAAAACAAGACAGGCGTAATTATGAAGTACGAATCGAAGTCATCATCATCATCATTATCATCATCATGATCATTATCATCAAAATCATCATCATTATCATCATGATCATTATCATCAGCATCATTGTCATCATCATCCTCCTCATCATCGTCATAATTATCATCATCATGATCATTATCATCAACATTATCGTCACCACCATCATCATCATCATCATCATCAATATCATGATCATTATCATCATCATTATCATCAGCATCATCGTCATCATCCTTATCAAAATTATCGTCGTCATCATCATCATCATCATCATCATCATCATCATCATCATCATCATCAGCATCATCATTATCAATAATACAAGTCGTAGTCGTGATATGACAAGCAACAGTTGCAAATTTTAATACAGCAATTCACTTTGTGTCTGTGTGTTCGCAGTACCAACTTCCACTCTTCTGTTTAATTTAGCGTAACATTCGAACGGAGGAAGGAACAAATTTGGTTGTTTGTATCAACTTTATTGTTGCTCTCAATCGCAGTTGCTAGATCGTTACATTCTACGACCGTTAAAGTAAGCTTTATGAACTCGAAATAAACAAAAATAAACAATATTCGCACTCCTAATAATATTATCATTGCTTACCTGACATGGACATTGCCGAAACGAATTTGATCACGAAGGCTTAATGGAATAAGGAAGAATTGACTTTATTGTAAGACGACAGTTTTTAGAACCGTAAACAAATGAGAAAGCGATAGTGTTAAAAGCTTTTTTTACAGAAACGAACTTTTCTAAGAATTTTTCTTTAAAAAATTCCATTTCCCATTACTATTGAATAAGCACAGCAGACGACGAAAAAATAAAAAAATTATATAAATTTTAAGAGGGGGATCCATTTTGCTAATATACGGATGATGAGACAGCAAGGTCGATGGCATTGGTATGCAGAGTTGGGAATGATCTTCGGCAATTAAAAAAAAAACATTGCAAGTGTTCCGAGAAATAGGACTCATGATAAACCTTTTCAAAACATTAACTAACCATGACACCACATCAAAGTGCCCAAATTGATTTTCTAAGAGTAGCTTAGATGTGGCACAAGACCGAAAATATGGGACACCAAGTGAGGATCAAACTCACTATTCAGTCGTAATTGATCTAGCAAGACAAGCTTGTTAATCATTATTCCACATTGAAATACCCTAAATGATTTTCTAAGCGTTGCTTAGATGTGGCACAAGGCCGAAAATATCGGGCTCCCAATGCCACTATTCACTATTCAGTCGTAATTGATCTAGCAAGACAAGCTTGTTAATCATTATTCCACATCGAAATACCCTAAATGATTTTCTAAGCGTTGCTTAGATGTGGCACAAGGCCGAAAATATGGGGCTCCCAATGCCACTATTCACTATTCAGTCGTAATTGATCTAGCGAGACAAGCTTGTTAATCATTATTCCACATCGAAATACCCTAAATGATTTTCTAAGCGTTGCTTAGATGTGTCACAAGGCCGAAAATATGGGGCTCCCAATGCCACTATTCACTATTCAGTCGTAATTGATCTAGCAAGACAAGCTTGCTAACCATTGTTCGAAGTGCACTAAATTATTTTCGAAGCGCAGCTTAGCTGTGGCAGAAGGCCGAAAACATGGGGCACCTAGTGAGAATCGAACTCACTGTTCAGACGTAATTGATCTAGCATGACAAGCTTGCTAACCATTGCTCCACATCGAAGTGCCCTAAATGATTTTCTAAGCGTAGCTTAGCTGTGGCAGAAGGCCAAAAATATGGGGCACCCAGTGGGGATCGGACCCATTATTCAGTCGTACTTCATCTTGCGAGGCAAGCTTGTTAACGATTACACCATGTCGAAGTGCCCCCGAAAACATAGACTATGATTTGGAATTTGAATGAAAGTATTGATGAAACCGACCTTGATTCCATCATAAACATTCAGGGTGTGAAATTAGTAAAATTCTAAACACTCCAAATACCTCGACGTATTGATCAGTTATAACAAATTCAGTTCGAGAGATAAGGGAATTGAACATAGAATAGGCTACCCTAGGGATAGTTTCTCTCAACACCACTAATTGCTACAAAACCAAATAAAATAACCTAAAAGTTCGGGTCATGTTCTTAAATAGCCTCATCAGATCGAGACTTTCATATGGATGTTATTCATAGACAATGTTTGGGCACTTTGACGTGGTGTAATGGTTAACAAGCTATCTCGCTAGATCAGTTACGACTGAATAGAGAGTTCCGTCCTATTAGATGCACTATACGTTCGGCCTTCTGCCACATCTAACCTATGCTTCGACAACCACCTTGGGCACTCTGATGTGGTGTAAAAGAAATACAAAAAAAAAAAAAAAATGTTCCCACGAGTACAGCCCACACCTTACGGAGGGCTTGATCAATGTAAAATATATGTTTTTATTTTTTTTCTTAGGTTGCTGAGTAGAAAATGCCATTTCCGACTTTAAATCGCTGGTCGGGACCTGAAAAGAAATGAGTATAATACCAGAAATCAAAGGAAATAAAATAATAATAATAATAAGTGATAAATATCCAGAAACGATTGATCATCTTGTATCAGGTTGCACGATATTGGCACCCACCGAATATATTAGGTTGGTGCAAAAATAATGTCGTTTTCTCACATATGTTACTATGTGAGAAAACGACATTATTTTTGCACCAACCTAATAAAAGCCGGCATGACAGAGTGGGCCAATATCTGCACTGGAAAATCTGCAACTTCTACGGGAAGGAAACTGAAAGAAAATGGTATGAACACCACCCAGACCCGGTTACGGAGATAGGACCTGTTACAATTCTATGGGACTACACAATACACACTGACAGAACAATCAAAGCCAACCGCCTAGACATTGTTATTAAAGACCATAAACAAAAAAAAGGGTCTCCTTATTGATATGGCAGTCCCTACTGACTGCAATGTATCTTTGAAGATATTCAAAAAGCTGTCAAAATACAAGGACCTTGAAATAGAAATCTCGAAAATGTGGCATATGGGAACATCAACAATCCCTGTTGTAGTTGGAGCCCTAGGATTGGTCGCAAAAGGGTGGAACTGGGAACAGCAATTAAGAGGTGGTTCTATGCTCCGCAAAACTTTCAATCTCCCGATCTTGCTGCCGAATGTAGTTTATCGTTATACCCAGAGAGTCGATCATCGATCCACAGAGACATTTTTCAATCTAGTTCTTTCTTTCTGAGATTCTCGTCTATTTCAGGACTTTTGGGGCAGGAATGGAAGTATTAATAAACTATCGCCAGGATCATCGAACAGGGCAGCCAGCTGCATTACAGAAATAGTAGCAAAGTCAAAAGGATGAAAATTACGTACAGTGCTGATAATTGTGATGCAGAAGGAATAAATTCAAAGCAAACCTAAAAATAACAACTAATGATTTAGAATAGATAAACTCGCTATATTTTGCTAGAACCGTCTTCAATAAGAATTTATATTTCATTAGAAACAATAACAAGATTGCTGCATTGTTTCTTGATATAAACGCCAGTGAATGATCGACATTCTCACTACAGAAGAATGCTGAGAATTCAATGGAAGAAACATATAAGCATAGAGAAAATTTATAGAGAAAATGGAAACAAAAAAAACACTTGTACTTAACATCATAAATAGCTGAAATTTCTATGGCTTCAACTAAATCTATAATATAAACAGGTATTTTTGGTTGGTTGATTTTGTTTAGCGGCATATCAACCTCTATGGGTTATTTAATGCTGCAATCTAAATATTTTGAACACAATTTTATGGCTTCAACTAAATATATACTATAAATAGGTATTATTGGTTGGTTGATTTTGTTTAGCGGCATATCAACCTCTATGGGTTATTTAATGCTGCAATCTAAATATTTTGAACACAATTTTATGGCTTCAACTAAATATATCCTATAAATAGGTATTGTTGGTTGGTTGATTTTGGTTAGCGGCATATCAACCTCTATGGGTTATTTAATGCCGAAATCTAAATATTTTGAACACAATTTTATGGCTTCAACTAAATATATACTATAAATAGGTATTGTTGGTTGGATGATTTTGTTTAGCGGCATATCAACCTCTATGGGTTATTTAATGCCGAAATCTAAATATTTTGAACACAATTTTATGGCTTCAACTAAATATATACTATAAATAGGTATTATTGGTTGGTTGATTTTGTTTAGCGGCATATCAACCTCTATGGGTTATTTAATGCTGCAATCTAAATATTTTGAACACAATTGCATCCTTTCAACTACAGAAAAAATTTATTCTTAGTCATTTTGCTATAAAATGTACTGTTGGTAATTCTGCTATAAAATTGTATGGCTGGTTATTTTGCTATAAAATGTTAGTATTTTTCTATATAAAAATATATTCCTAGTAATCTTTACGATAAAAACGTATTTTTATACCCTCAGAAATAGACAGCTGAAATGTCCATGATGAAGAAAGGAGGCTTGGAGAATTTGACATACACAAGGTTTGTTGAAAGCAAAAAGGAAAATTTCTAACGACTTTGAAGCCAGAACAGAAACTGAGAGGGATGGTGAGACAACGAATAGAGTGCCGAATTGCTGTGTGATATCAATTTTCTTGTTAGCAGTGAACGCTGGACAATCTCACAACAGATGAAGAGGACGCTGGAGGCAGTAGAAACGTGATCCTACAGAAGGATTTTGAGAATTCCATGGATGGAATGACTATGCAATGGGGATATCTTGAGGAAAAAGGAAACAAAAGGGACACTTATACACAGAATCAGAAATAGATACAAGAAAAGGAAGGAGGGCTTAGAAAACTTAACCCTCTCAGGGCATATTGAGGGCAAAAAAGACAGAGGTAAGCATCGGGCCAACTACCCGACGAGCTTGTGTGAATGAATGGCAGAACCGTTGGAGTTAGTTTTGACAAAGGGAGAAAGGCTGCTAAAGGAGACACGGGATAGGAAGTTGTGGAGAGTCACGACACATAGGAGAAGAAGTAGGCTTTGACGCTTTACCATTCCTCTGTTCAGTCATCTATATGTTTCTACTTCTTTTATATACCATACACCTTTAGGATGTGGGTAATCATGGATCTCCACAACTTCCTAACTTTTATTGCTCTGAATAACTTTTGTTTCTTTATCATCCCTCTTTGTCACTTTTCTGTCATTCATAATCTTATAAATACCCTAAATGTGGGCAATCATGGCTCTCCACAATTTCCTCTTTTTTTGGTCTAAATAACATTTGCTTTTTAACACCCATTTTTGGCTTCGTTCTGTCATTCATATGTTTCTTGAGTTATATAATATGCCTCATCTGAATATGGGTGACCATGGCTCTCCACAACTTCCTATCTTTTGCTGCTCTAAATAACTTTTGTATTTTAACATCACTTTTTGTTTCCGTTCTGCCATCCATATGTTTCTTCATTTATGTACTAGGCTCCATTTGAATATCGGCGATCATGGCTCACCACAACTTCCTATCTTGTTCTAAATAACTTTTGTTTTTTTTAACATACCTTTTTGGCTCCGTTCTGCCATCCATATGTTTCTTTATATGTTTCTGTGCACGAAGATAGATATTTTCCTCGTTTTGTGGAATTTTTTCACGAGTCAGCGAAAAAATTCCAGTGAAAAATTAGTGAAGAACTCGACCGGTTTGCCGGTTGATTTTGTTTAGCGACATATCAACACCTCTATGGGTTATTTAATGCCGAAATCTATATATTTTAGACACAATTTTATGGCTTCAACTAAATATATATGATAAATAGGTATTTTTGGTGGGTTGATTTTGTTTAGCGGCATATCAACACCTCTATGGGTTATTTAATGCTGAAATCTAAATATTTTGAACACAATTTTATAGCTTCAACTAAATATATACTATAAATAGGTATTGTTGGTTGGTTGATTTTGTTTAGCGGCATATCAACCTCTATGGGTTATTTAATGCCGAAATCTAAATATTTTGAACACAATTTTATGGCTTCAACTAAATATATAGTATAAATAGGCATTGTTGGTTGGTTGATTTTGTTTAGCGGCATATCAACCTCTATGGGTTATTTAATGCCGAAATCTAAATATTTTGAACACAATTTTATAGCTTATTATGGGGTCCACCCCTTTTTCATATAAGTGGACTCTTCCAAGTGTACCAGGACTGCTGCCGTTAAATAACCAGAGTTACAGTCAGTGAGGGTAGTTCGTATGGCAGTAGTAGTCGGCAGTCGGAGAGTGGGAGAATATACGAACGGAGATAGTGTGAGGTAACCTCTTGTAGAAGTCAGTTACAAGCACGTAGACTCTAAGGAAGTCCTATTTCGAGACTATATATATCTATCTGTATTTGCTACTAACCACGTTCCTGGACTTACTAACAGTATTACTCTTTGTATGATTTTGTAAATACATTTTATTTCATATATTCAATTATTGCGTTTGTCATTCCTTGGAGACCGAATTCATCTCGGAATCCACAACATAGATTTAACTAAATATATACTATAAATAGGTATTGTTGGTTGGTTGATTTTGTTTAACGGCATATCAACCTCTATGGGTTATTTAATGCCGAAATCTAAATATTTTGAACACAATTTTATGGCTTCAACTAAATATATACTATAAATAGGTATTGTTGGTTGGTTGATTTTGTTTAGCAGCATATCAACCTCTATGGGTTATTTAATGCTGAAATCTAAATATTTTGAACACAATTTTCTCGCTTCAACTAAATATATACTATAAATAGGTATTGTTGGTTGGTTGATTTTGTTTAACGGCATATCAACCTCTATGGGTTATTTAATGCCGAAATCTAAATATTTTGAACACAGTTTTATGGCTTCAACTAAATATATACTATAAATAGGTATTGTTGATTGGTTGATTTTGTTTAGCGGCATATCAACCTCTATGGGTTATTTAATGCTGAAATCTAAATATTTTGAACTCATTTTAATGCTTTCAACTAAAAAGATTTTGAATATAATTGTATTCCTTCGACTACAGATAAAATATATTGTTGGTCATTTTTCTATCAAATGTACTATTGGTAATTCTACTATAAAATTATATTGCTGGGTAATTTGCTATAAAAAGTATTGTTGATAATTTTACTATAAACAGGTATTGTTGTTAATTTTTCATATAAAAATGTATAGTTGGTATTTTTTACGATAAAAACGTATTTTTATACCCTCATAATGTTTTGTTTTTGATTGGGGTTTACTATTTGCCCATAGCTGGGGCCCTAACAGGAGCTACCACCCCGGATCAGAGTGAACCTGGGAACAACAGCAAATAAAAGATGGCTCTAAGCTGCTCAAACCTCTCGATCAGAGGCCTCGCTGCCAGATGTAGTTTATCGTCATACCCAGGACCGGATGTGATGCGTTCCGAAAGACAGGAATTTTTTTTCTCTATAAAATTTTCATGTGAATTTCCTAGCTACTTGCCAAATTCTGCCAGAAAATTCACCGGACTTCATTCCTGACGAGCATACTAAAGCCAGCACGAAGCAGCACGTTGAAAACGTCTTCATGGAAAAAAAACCCGGCTCAAAGAAGATGCCTCTCCACAACTTCCTAAATTTTGTCGCTCTAACAAACCTTTATTCTTTATCATACCACTTATGTTTCTTTTATGCATAATACCTTTTCAGAATAGAGGCTCATCACAACTTCCATTTTTTTTTACTGATCGAGGCTCTCCACAGGTTCCTTTTTTATTATTCAGATAACTTCTTATTCTTTATCATCCCTCATTATCTCTTTTCTGGGATCCATATTTTTTATGTAGCATGTCCTTTCAGGGCGTACTGATCATGTCTCTCCACAACATTCTCACCAGTATGGCTGACTGTCCAAGTCTTGAAGAAACTGGCACTTTTATTATAGCACTTTTGATTTCCATCTAATTCTCTTCATTTGAGGCCAACTTACAAGTTGATTTGTCACTTTTCTGGGGAAGCAGCTGCTGACATCTGACAGGTGAAAACATCTTACCAATTAGTTTCGTCTTTGTTAAAGAGAACTGAAACAGAACGTTATCATTTCAAATTGATTAAAGCAGACGTAATTTGCTGAGTCAGTCTACATCAATTAGATAGTCTCTACGCATTTTCACAAGTAAGTTCACACGTCTTTTGACCAGAAGTAGAAGTTAATCTCTTGTTTCCTGTTTAAGATTGGGTTTCCGTTTCCTTCTAAAGTATTTTAATTCTCTTTCACTTCCAGCAACCCCTTGCGTCTTAGTGGCATTATCGCCTTGCTAGGGATGAACTGATTAAAAATAAAGATAAAATCTTTGATTATCTTTTTCAAAATTTCGAATTAGTTGTTTTATATACTGCCCGAGTAATTTCGATCATTACTACATTTGTTTTCAAAGATTTCGTTATTCTTTAAGTGACAGTTACATAAAATAAAACAAAACAAAACAAAAATGAAATCCTTGAAAACGAATATAGCAACATTCGAAAGTACTCGGGGGAAAATATAAAAGAAATTTGGTAAATTTACCAATTGTATAAAAATAATTCGGAAATTTGAAAAAGTTTATAAAGATTGAATAGACAAAACTTGTCAGTACAGGGGAACCTCGGTTCACGAATTTAATTCGTTCCCGAAGGCCGTTCGTAACCCGAAATGTTTGTAAACTGAAATTATTTTCCCGATAGGAATCAATGTAGAGAAAAAAGGCACAGTATAAAAAAATTGGAAAAGAAAAGCGCGACAAAATACATGAATGTATACAACACGGCGGTCGACTCAGAAATTATTCCGTTCGGGTTAACTCGGTTCGGTTCGGCTCGGCTCGGCTCGGCTCGGCTCGGCTCGGCTAGGTTCGGCAATGTAGTTCGAGAACCGGAATTTTGTTCAATAACCGAGGCATTTTCATCTCGAATTTTCTTTTCGAACACCGATTTGTTAGACATGTGAAACGTCCGACAATCGTGGTTTGATAGCTTTTGAAGATCTTCAAAGCGACACTACATGACATTTTCCACTGAGCAGCTCGGATTGAGTTCGAATTCCAGTTGAATCCATTACATTCACTTACATGCTAATATCCTTGGGAAAGGTAGGAATCCTCTTCTTCTCCCTCCATCTATGGGCAAGACAGACTGGGTTCTATAACCTTCGATGGCCACTGGTCTACCGCAGAAAGAAATGGCTACTTACCGCAGGAAAAAAAATCTGCCTTGTCAGTCATTTATCGAAAGATACCTGATCGCCTAAGCGTGTATCACGCATGGCACATAACTGATTGATCGACTATGGACATCTGGATATTCTATACACTTTATCAGTCTTTCAAATATTGATTTTGTTAACTTTTCGACTATTTCAACATTAAGTGAAGGAAGACGATAACTGAAAACCAACCCTACCCCAGGGCAGAGGTTGGACATAGGACAAATCATCCCAATCCCCGGAACCCTTAGTATGCCATAAGACACCAGGCAGATCGTTCATTTCGCATGTCACTATGAATTCCTTGATGTTCTATAAACATAACCAGTCTTTCAAGCAAAAGGCTTTGATGTTTGATGATTTTTTCTTCTATTTCAACTTTAACCTTCACCGGTACTTGTCAGAGATTTAATTTGCTAACAATTTGTTTTCCTTTCTTATAAACTTCTTTTTGACGATGGATCCCAAATTTTCTATTGGGAAGGTGAGGTGAGAATTAATATGTTTTCTCTGAAACTTTTTTTGGAAAGGTGGGCAATAGTCATATTTGCAGACTGTGAAGGAGCATTCTCTTACAATGAAAGTACTCTTTAATTTCAACTTTTGTACCACTAAAAAACATCTAAATTACAATAATATTCTGTCGTCTTCTAAATTGTATTGACTGACTATTTCTGTGAAGGATCTGATCTCTAGACAAAACATCCAATATAACTCTACATTCATCATTACAATTATTGTAGAGACATTAATTTGAATGCACTATTATTCACTATATATATATATATATATATATATATATATATATATATATATATATATATATCTGTTAGGACTAAACGTGATTTCAATTTAAATTGTATTCCGCCTTCATATCGCACATCGTTTTTATGTTTTATTTTTCTTGCAATATATAATCCCTCAAACCAGCTGTGTTGAGTGGGGGCGAAACAGGTCGGTGTGTTTGTTTTATTTTTAGCTTTACTTTTTATTCATGAAAAGTAAAATAAGTCTAACCGTCTTTATTGCTATGGTAAAATCCTGTACCCCGCATATATATATATATATATATATATATATACACTTCAGGTGATGAAATCAACCATTATTAAAACATTGATGGTAACCCTATTTTGAGAAATAATTTGGTTTCTGTGAAACTTTTGGGGGTGGGGAGGTGGGAAATAGTCACATTTGCAGACCGTGAAGGAGCGTTATTTTATATGAAAGTACTGTTTAATTTCAACTTTCTTGGTTGTGATATGTACCACTAAAAAAGAACATCTTGTCGAAGTATTAACAATAATATTAAGTTGTCTTCTAAATTGTGTTAACTGACTATTTCTGTGAAGGACCTGACCTCTAGACAAACTATAAGTTTCATCCAATGTAGCTCTACATTCATCATTAAAAATTATTGTTGAGAGATTAATTTTAATACACTATTACTCCCTATATATATATATATATATATATATATATATATATATATATATATATATATATAGTGGGTTCTCCCGTCGAAATCGACGTATGAGGATTAAGCAGCTCAGTTCCTAGGAATCGACAGCTCAGGCACCAGCACATATGATTTGATTATAGTGCTGAAGGCTTTGTGCAGAACCATCCGCGCTTTTTGAAGGGCCGAATACAGAGACCTGGTGCATTATGTGCCACAGGGTCCCCAAACGACCCACCGCAGGTTTTGAATTCAGAATTGTCCTTCTTCTAGACCAGTTGCCATCCAAAGCTATAGAACCCAGTCTGAACTGCAATTTACCCATATCTGGAGGGAGAAGAAGAGGATTAATACCTTTCCCAAGGGTATTAGCACGTAAGTAATGGATTCGACAGGAATTCGAACTCGGCTCTCCGATTCCTCAATCCGAGTCGCTACTCCACCTTGCCTCTTCTCTGTCTGTCTGTCTGTCTGTCTGTCTGTCTGTCTGCCTGTCTCTCTCTCTCTCTCTCTATATATATATATATATATATATATATATATATATATGTATTCAAATTTCCATAATATAGGTTGAACTTAATTAGCTACTATATTTCCATAATATTCACTTCCCTCTAACTCTTCAAATATAGAAAGTATAAGTAATTCTAATTTTTATCCCCACTTTGTTTTAGCTTTTTACACTATATTTGTAATTTATTAACTTTTCCCTACCCTAAGATCTCCCCATCTCTCTTTCCATTAATCCCTTACATCCTTTTATCTATATATTTTAAAGTTATTTTTAAACCACTTTTGATTCCTCTTTTAATTTTAAATTAATATTTCATTCTTCATATAACTCCAAATTAATGTCATAAGGTTAATATTCGAGTTTAATTTTATAAAAAAGATTCTTCTCTTTAAGACAAATGCATTCCACCCTTGCCTGACTCCTGTCTCGTGCCTTTTGCCTGACTGAAACATTGAAAGGGATAAATTCTGTATTAGTTTTTCGACTGTATTTTTTTTCAGCTTCACAGTTAAATATTTATTTCTGATACGAACTCAGTCCATGCCGCGGTATATGAGACAGACAACTGGTGTTTTCGTCTACCGAAATAGAGTATTCCCCATATGAGGTTATTTCGAATTATATTGTTTATTAATTATTTGATCTGTAATAATGAATACATTTAGCACTTTTTATGGGTCAGTTTTAATATTTTATATTACTAGTATCCACTTGGATTATATACCAACGGATTTGTTACCGTTACCATATATATATATATATATATATATATATATATATATATATATATATATATATATATATATATATATATATATTATGAAATGGACAAAGTCCGACAATTATTTTAAGACATTTTTATACAAATATTTAAGTAAATGCTCTGTTTATAATAAACAGTATTAAACAATATTTACCGGCCTGAATGTCCGAGAAATTTTCACAGAAAATATTCGTCCTCCGACAGGATTCGAACCTATATTCTATACGGAACCGTCATTTAGCTTGACGTGCCTTAACCGTCGGAATAAGTGATGGATTTCAGACAGTTTTTGGGTGATGGCTCTTGAAATGAAGATATTGTTGGGTGTCTGTTGATTTTTATTTCTAATGAGCATATCTAAAAATGGTAAGTTAAGATTATGTTCTTGGGTGAATTTGATTTTTAGGTGTATGTTCTGAAGTAGAATGTGGAATTGGTTAGTATCACCCCATGAAAATGTCCAGAAAATGAAGCAATTATCTAAGTATCGTTTCCAAGATTTAGTGAAGTGGGTTTTTATATTTTCCCCATATATTTGTTCTATCTGTTCATACAGGTTTTCCTCTAGCTAAGCTAATGTTAGGTTGGCGTATGTTGGTGCCATTTTCGTTCCCATTGTGGTACCTAGGGTTTGGATATAGTTTTTGTTGTCAAATTCAAAGGTCTCATTGTTTAGAATTAGGTCTATACTATCGATAATGAATTACTTAGTGAATCTATGATGTATTGTTCGTGGATGTTTTTCAATCCAGAATGAGATTGCCTTTTTCCTTAGTTTATGGGGTATGTTGCTGTATAGGCTACTAATGTCAAAAGTTGCCATAAGCGTTCCCGGATCTACATTTTGTGGTATGCAGCTAAGGAAAAGAATATCGTCTCTGGTGTAGATTTTAATCTGCTTAGTAAATGGTTGTAGTATTGTGTCTATTAAGTTACTGAGTCTGCTACTTGGACTAGTCCTGCTACTATGGGTCTGAATGAAAGGTCACTAGGGTTTGGAATATTAATGTATTCAGATTTTTGTGTCTGGATAGCTGATTTTATTTCACTCGATTTGCGAATTTTTGGTAGTGCCTAGAAATTGCTTGTCTTTGGTACGAAGTTTATTAGGAAATCCTTTTCTTTTTTTTAAAACTAGGTAGGCTATGAGTTGTTTTCCTCTGTTCCTCTTACCTTCGACCTGTCTTGCGAGTATCACCTTGAAGTACACGAGCTGTGTCTAACACCTGTACCAGGCGTATGTGTTGACAAATGGATTCGTTTCAAGCTCAGAAGGGCATAAAAAAGAATGAAGATCAACGTATAAACACGTCTGAAGCTTTTTTTTTTTTTTTAAATCGTTATGTTTTGGACGTGTTTTTTCGTCCGTGTCTGAAAGGAAACTTTCGGTAAAAACGTATATATACATCTACATTGTGGTAGTTTATCTTCGCAGTTCACCTCTGAGAATGAACTTGGAGGATATCGAAAGTACTTGGGTTAACAAGAACTACGGCTTCTTTCTTGATGAATTTCAACTTAACATCAAGAAGATAATTAGAGAAATAGAAAGGATTATTATAAAAATAGACATATGTCTATATTATTTTTCGAAACATGCTTGAATGAAGATATGCTGCCTATATATATATATATATATATATATATATAGGCAGCATATCTTTATTCAAAAAGTAAAAATTTATTATAAAAATAGATATATGTCTATATTATTTTTTGAAACATGCTTGAATGAAGATATGCTGCCTCTCTCTCTATATATGTATATTTTATATATATATATATATGTCTATATTATCTTCATTCAAGCATGTTTCAAAAAATAATATAGACATGTCTATTTTTATAATAAATTTATATATATATATATATATATATATATATATATATGTGTGTGTGTGTTTATTCTGACCTACTTTTATTCAATACCTAAGAGTAATCGTGAATAGCCTTTGTAAATAGCTATTTAAATTGACCGAGATAGGCAGTTTCCTTTGCGAGATACGACATGCTATTTACGAAAATTCCATTTAGTATTTTTTTATATTTTGTAAAATCTCATTTCAGGTCGATGCCTACATCAGTGCCGTGTCTAGCTTATGTAAGTAAATATATATAAACATCGATAATCATATCTGCATGAACTACGCCTGCAAATCGATTGAGCATGAAATTACCTATAATACAAATAACGTACCTTAACAACTGACTCGCCATTTCTCCCCTAACCTCATCCAAATAGACACCGTAATAATATGTCTCCTAGAACGCTATTCATCTTTGTCTAAAAATAAAATTATGAACCATAAAAAGCGATTTTCTTACAGACAGCAAAGGAGAGTCTTGCTGAAAGTATAAATTTAGTCAGGTTGATTCCTCTTCTTTTATGTGCCGTGTCCCTTCAGGACGTAGGCGATCATGGCTCTCCACTTCCCCCTATCCCTTGTAGCTCTCAATAAGTTATATCCCTTTGCTACTTCTCCCAGACCCAGTTCTGTCCTCCACTTGCTTAAGCCCGCTAGGTATGTCACGCGTTACGCTCCCCTCCCCCTCTTTCCCTCTATTCGCCATGTGAGTATCAGATTCTCCAAGCCCTCCTTTCTCATTAAGTGTCCCAGATATTTCAGCTGCCTCTTCCTGATGTTAAGTATAAGCTTCCTCCTTGTTTGCATCTTCTCCAAAACCTCATCTTTGCTCACACGTTCGGTCCATGGTATCCTTAGCATCCTTCTGTAGAACCATACCTTCGTTGCCTCGAGTCTCTTCTTCATCTTTGAGGAGACCGTCCAACATTCGCTGCCGTAAAGGAGAGCAGATATTATGTAGTAGTTTAGTATTCTTTTCTTTGTTACCAACGAAATCCTCCTGTTTTGTAATACTCTGCCTAGCTTTTGAAATTGCATCTTTGGTCATCCCAATACGTCTTTGGATCTTAGTGTCGTACTTACCATTTTCTGTCAGAACACTTCCCAGATATTTAAATTTCTGCACCTGCTTGATTTTGGTGTCCCTGGCGTGTAAATCGCATTTCGGGACCATTCTTTTACTGATGACCATGCATTCTGTCTTTTTGCATTTTATGCTTAGTCCCTTCTTCTTTCTCTCCTTCACTGTTTTGTAATTTTTTGTAATGGAGGTTTTGTGATTTCTTTTCCATGTCTGCTATAAGCATTTACTATTATTTTATTCTTAGTTGTATTTCATCGAGTCTCTTCTTCATCTTTGAAAAGACCGTCTAACATTCTCTGTCGTAAAGGCGGACAGATATCACGTATCAGTTCAGTATTCTTTTCTTTCTTATCAATGAAACCCTCCTGTCTCGTAATACTCTGCCTAGCTTTTGGAATGCCTCTTTAGCCATCCCAATAGTGTCAGCGTCGCACTTACCGTCCTCTGTTAGAACACTTCCCACACCTGCTCGATTTTAGTCCCCACGCACCCCGACTTGTAAATCACATTTTGGGCTCATCCTTTTACTGATAACTAGGCATTCTGTCTTTATGTAGTTTATGCTTAGTCCCTCGCTTTCCTTCGTTACCTTCTGTAGCTTTTCCGTGTCTGCTATCAGCACTTTGTCATATGACCTTCGATTTGCCACATATTTGGACAATGAAAAGTACACTTTACATTGTCCTGATATTCAAAAGTTCCTGACTGTTCAGTAGTTTTGTATCAGAAACGTAAACAAAGCAATTTCTAAAGACTTAATAGATTTTTATTTACAGTGGGCTATGATAATTTTTTAGCCATTCTTGATTACAGCAATTTTGGCTTCTGTAATAACGTCTCTTCTTTTTTTCCAGACAGTACCGTGTTAGTATCAAGCTACTCTAATCTATGAACGATAGTGGACTTATATTTTGCAATGAAAGTTCGTGGAAATAAGAAAATTGGTGAATTTCAACGAGGGCAAATAATAGGATGGCATCAGTGTGGCCAGTCAAATAGAGAAATTGCTAGGTTTTTTTAAGGTTAATCATCAAAGGGTTAATAATATTGTCAAGAAATTTAATGAAGAAGGCCAGTGTCGTGTGGAACAACGTTCAGGAAGACCAAGCATCGTGTCTGAGCGAACGAAAAGGGCGCTGAATAGGGAAGTCATCAGAAACTGTCGTCAGAGCGTCAAAGATGTTGCCAACAGCATGGAGATGTCGCCATACGTGGCGAGAAAGACTCTGAAAGAGCTAGGCTACCAAAGAAGAGTTGCAAGAAAGAAACCCTTGATTTCAGAGGTTAACAGAAACAGGCGTATGGACTGGGCGAGAGAATTCGTGAGCAAAGATTATGAATTTTGGCAGTCTGTAATTTGGTCAGATGAAAATAAATTCTGCCAATATTCGAATTCGAGATAGGTTTATGTTTGAAGAAATCAGAATGAGATTTGGAACACTGAATATCTGGAGGTGACCATGAAACATGGAGGGATTGGAGTAATTGTGTCGGGCACTGTCTGGTTTGGAGGAAAATCTGAGCTGATTCTTGTTGACGAGCGGTTGAATGGTCCAAAATACTGTGAAATATTAGAGAAAGGACTACTCCCATTAATAGAAACCAATAAGATTGACAAGAATGTCTACCATTTTCAAGAAGATGGAGCGCCATTTCATGCTGGAAAAGTAGCAAAGGCATGGAAGGAGTCGCAAGGAATCAAGTTACTGCCATGGGTAGCCCAAAGTCCTGACATGAATCCAGTAGAGCACATTTGGGGACACCTTGATCGAAAACTTCGAGAGCGTGCAACCAACCTTCCCCTATTCACTCTTTTGGTCTTGCGCCACATTTTTGAGTTTGAAAATTAAATATTGCTTCCTTCTTTGGTATCTCGACTTTTCAAATTTAAGAGCAGTACTAGATTGTCAGTTAGGTCTCATTATCTTACAGTTGAAATCGCGAGATGTAACCATAAAATCTGTTAACAGTTTCTTCTATTGTACCTCTCGCTTATGGAACTCTCTTCCGACCACTTGCTTTCTAGTTTGCATTGATCTTCAAAAGTGTAAATGCAATGTCATTCATTATCTTCTGTCTTCATAATTCCTGTTTTTTTTTATTGCCTCCTACCCCGCCAATAATATCTTTTTCCTTTTTCTCTGAAGCTTTCATCGAGCGGGCTTACGGCCACATCATGATGAAACACCGGTTCCCACACGATTACCGAAGTTAAGCAACGTCGAACCAGGTCAGTACCTAGATTGATGATCGCTTGGGAATACTTTAAGTTTGGATGTGCGGTCGGTGTAATAGATAATGGCTCAAAATTGTTAATCAGAAAGGTGAGTTTAAATTCGTCACATTCACTTACGCGTAAATACCCTTGGGTAAGGGATGAATCCACATCTTTTTCCCCAAGCTATGAGTTAATTAGTAAGATTTATATCACTAAACCATTACTATCTAAAAAAAAATCTTACAAACTAAATGGCTTTAAATAAACCTGTAAAGTGTTGATAAACTGTAAAAAACGAATCACCCAGTGAATATATTCTTTCAGATTCAGTAATTATTTGCATCGTATTGCCTTGTTTGGGGTGAAATGATAAGAAGCACGCTCATTACGCCTTGCCATTACATCAGATAAATAATGACTCATTCCGTTTTGATTGCGATGTAATATAGAAGAAGAAGGTACATCGGTGATGCTGCTTGGTTTTAAGGAGAAAAAGAAAGCATTATGTTCAAGCGGGAGAAATGGCGCTGTTTTTCAATGTGCCTTCAAGTTGAAAAAAGCTCCTCTTGTGATAACACGGCACCATTTTTACTCGTCATTAAAAAAAAATAAATAAATAAATAAAAGATAGGGCTGAGAATAGAAAATTTGCAAGTGCTTCTTAAGAACAACGTTCTGTTGAAGAAAAGCTTGTCCTTGAAGTTGTTGTGCAGAAAATGTAAGATTGCATATGAACACGAATTAGAACAGTTAAATGATTAAAACACATTGGGATACTAAATAGAAGTGTGCCTGACACGTCAAATCAGAGATATTTAGCTAAAGCACTTCACTGCTGTTGTTCCAAATTGAGTACAGCTAAAAGCAACGATAGATTCTTTATTCCCGTTCCAAAAATAGGAAAAGGCTTTAGAAGAACCCAAACCAGCCGAGTCAGATATACTAACTGGAAAAACCTTTGCAAGAATAATTTTGGTTGTTCCAGTTTGAATTCGTTGTTTAGTGCGTTCATTACACCCTGCCACTACCTCAGATAAATAATATGGACTAGTCCGTTGGGATTAACCTGCCACTACCTCAGATAAATAATATGGACTAGCCGTTGGGATTAACCTGCCACTACCTCAGATAAATAATATGGAACAGTCCTTTGGGATTACCCTGCCACTACCTTAGATAAACAATATGGACTAGTCCGTTGGGATTACCCTGCCACTACCTCAGATAAATAATATGGACTAGTCCGTTGGGATTAACCTGCCACTACCTCAGATAAATAATATGGAACAGTCCCTTGGGATTACCCTGCCACTACCTTAGATAAATAATATGGACTAGCCCGTTGGGATTAACCTGCCACTACCTCAGATAAATAATATGGACTAGTCCGTTGGGATTAACCTGCCACTACCTCAGATAAATAATATGGAACAGTCCGTTGGGATTACCCTGCCACTACCTTAGATAAATAATATGGACTAGTCCGTTGGGATTACCCTGCCACCAACTTAGATAACTAATATGGACCAGTCCGTTGAGATTACCCTGCCATAATCTCAGATAACTAATATGGACCAGTCCGTTGGGATTCCGCTGACACTACCTCAGATAAATAAGATGGACCAGTCCATAGGGACTACCCCGCCACTACGTCAGATAAATAAGATGGACCAGTGCATAGGGATTACCCTGCCACTGCGTCAGATAAATAATATGGACACGTCCGTTGGGATTACCCTGCCACCAACTTAGATAACTAATATGGACCAGTCCGTTGGGATTACTTTCCCACAATCTCAGATAACTAATATGGACCAGACCGTTGGGATTACGCTACCACTACCTCAGATAAATACGATGGACCAGTCCATAGAGATTACCCCGCCACTACGTCAGATAAATAAGATGGACCAGTCCATATGGATTACCCTGCCACTTCCTCAGATAAGTAATATGGACCAGTCCATAGGGATTACCCTGCCACTACCTGAGGATAAATAGTTCTGCTAGGAAACCCAGAAGAAAAATATATCAGATACACTCCTCTTTTGAACAGGTTTATTCCGTATTACTTTTTTAGGATTGAACTTCTAGTTCCTTCTAAAATCAATTTTCATTTTTTACGGTTTATCAATTGTCTGTAGATTATTTAAAGCCAGAAAATATTTTCAGATTGTAAGAATTTTTTTTAGAGATAATAATGGTTTACTGATAGAAGTTTTACTAATTAGCCCATAGCTAGGGGAGAAGAGGTGAATTCATACCTAATCAGAATTTGATAAGCAAACATTATAATGTGGATCGATTCTATATTACAATCAATATAAAAACTGATCCTTCACTTTGTGGCCACGTTTATTTCTATATATTTACGTATATTCCAGAAACTGTAAATAAATCTAAAAGACATGCTTGTGTAGCTAATCAGTATTCCATTGATTGATTCACTTTCTACGGTTTATCAACCTTTTGCAGGTTATTTAAAGCCAGAAAATATTTTTAGATTGCCAAGAAGTAATAGCAATTCACAGATAAAAAAAAAGTTGTAGAGAGCCATGAACGTTTATGTTCTAAAGAAATATGGCATAAAAAAGAAAATTGCGGTTTGCAAGCTAATTTTGCGAACTGCTTCAGTGGTCGAGAGATCGCTTCCCAGTAGGCGCTCCATAGCGTTGGCCTTGTTCCAAGTTCAATGAAGCTTAGGAAATACCTCTAAATGAAAGTGACGCTAAACTGAACTCCTGTGGGTGGATGATTAATCATTGAAAGCTCAGGGATTTTCCGCGGCAAACACAATCGTGGGGTTTCGGATATCGCTGTTTGGTGGACTCCTTTCCGGTTTCCTATTAGAGAGCGCCATCTTCTGTTTCCTTTGGTGTTCCAAAGATCTCGATGGATTAATCAGACAATGACAAGTATTCAGGAAAATTACCAATTTGTCATATCATCTCAGTTCCTCGCACGCTTGAAATAATTAGAACACGATGAAAGATAGGGCGAAAAACAAAACAAAATAACACCAAGAAAAAGAAATTAATTTTGCAATCTCAAACAAATGGAACATGATGAAGAGAGGTACTCGCTATGTTGAAACTGGTTTAATAAAGTCTCCTAAATGTTCAGCATTGGTGGGGGGGGGGAGGAGAAAAAGAAGACAAAGAAAAGAAAATAGAGAAAAATAAAAAAAAGCAAAAAGAAAAATAGAAAAAAAGAAAAAGAAAAAAAGAAAAAAGAAATACAAACGAAAAACATAAAAACATGATGAAAAGAAAAAGAAAAGAGAAAAACAAAAAAGACATAAAAAGCATAAAAAACGTGAAGAAAAAGAAGGAGAAAAGAAAAAGACAAAAAGAAAAAGAAAAAAGGAAAAAGACAAAAAGAAAGAGTAAAAGTAAAAAGAAAAAGAAAAAAGGAAAAGAGAAAAAGAAAAGATATAAAAGAAAGAAAAAAGAAAAAAAAAAGATAAAATACAAAAAAGAAAAAAAAACGATCGGGAGAAGTTCAAATTCTGTTTGATTTAAGCGATGCGTTATCCGAAACGCCGATAACAGCCCGCGTGGAATAAATCCCATACTGCCTTTTGCTGCTATTCCTTACTAGCTTAAAACTAGTTCTTGAAGAGAGTTCTTGATTAGGCCTTCATCACGATAGTTATGCGAGGAGTAGACGCGATAGGCAACAATAAACTACAAAAGAACTCAAAATTGATCGTTGAATTTAAGTATTGCATCACTATTTAAGCTTACCTTTCAAAAGTTCAACGATAATTCTTCTGCCGCCACTTAATTTAAAAACAATTTGATGTGCGTAGGTCATTACTTTACGAACAAATAATTATTTTTATTTCATGGGTGACTTTCGGTGGATTTCGCAATTAATTTCGATTATTCCCAAATTTATTTTCTAGTTATGAAAATTGTTATTGTACAAAAAAATCGTCACAAAAATCACGTAAAAAATCGCCCAAAGCAATCGCTGTATTGAAAACTTGGCAATCCAAAATTTTAAGAACTGCGAGGCCGGATTCGGGCCGGAATGTTTTTAATTTGCTCACGGAGTCAGCCAGATTCCAAAATGATATGGTATGTTGGGTTACGACCTGTAGGAGTAAACTTGAAAACACGTACAATTTTCTTTTGAAACGCTGTAATTTGAGAGCAGTAATTTTTTCATTTGAACATGAGCTGTTGGAAGTCCGAGAGTTGTGTCCCTTTAGTTGTTTTTATCAGTAGAAGCCAAGATGGCGGAATCCGAAAACAATCGCAGTAATGAAAACTTGGGAACCCAAAATTTTAGGATTGCGGGTCTGGATTCGACCCGGAATGATTTTAATTTTCTCACAGAGTTGGCCTGAATTCAAAATGGTATGATTCCAAAATGGAATGTTGGGATACGGCCTCTAGGAGTAAAGATGATAAAGTGTGGCACAGCGACATTCGCGTTTATTATATAGATGAGCAGTACCCTTTGTGAAGCCGACTGCAAACAGCAAACAAAGGATTATTTCGGAGGCTATAATGGATACTAGGTAGGAATGAAAGTACTTTTGTTCATGTAGTGCATTGTATCGGTGATCTTAGGTGTGATGTAATGGATAATGGTACGAAATGAGAGAATCGGAGAACCGAGTTCTAATTCCAGTCAGGTTCTTCACTTACGTGAAAATACCCTTGGGAAAAAGTATGAATCCATCTCTTCTCCGCCCGACCAGCTATGGGTTGAATTGCAGGACAAAATGGATCTTATAGCCTTGGTTGGCAACCAGTCTATTAAAGAATAAGACGGCCGCCTACCGCGGGAATATATTCTGCCTAGTCTCTCATCAATCGAAATAGACATGCTCGCCCAAGCATCACGTATGGCAGTTTATTGACTGACATTATATCAGAGGAATAATAAGGATCCGTTCTTCCATAACCAAATATGTTAAGTCCTGAGTATGACGATAAACTAGATCCGGCAGCAATGCCTCTGATTGGGAGACTGGAGGTTTTCAGGAGCATGGATTAATTGCATGAATTTTAATTGCTGTTGTTCCCAGGTCCACCCCTGGCCCAGACTGGTAACAACCGTTAGTGTCCTAGCTATGGGTTAAATAGTGAGCCGCCAAACAAAACACTATGAAAGTATAAAAATACGTTTTCATAATAAAAATAAAATGACACACACATACACACACAGAGGCGAAATATACAACACATATCACCGCCACTAGTAATTGTCTACACACACTTGTACATGCAGAACAGCTCAGCGTCATCTACCATATTTACGCTATTTACATTGTGCGGACTGTTGTCCTAATCTTTGTTGACATATTCAAGGGCACATAGCCAAGTGGATAAAAGCGTTGGTTGGATCCAGTGACTTGACCCAAAGAGTTGTGAATTCAATACCAGCCTATAGCAGTAATGAATAAAAAAAACAAAAAAAACTTGGACAGTTGAGTCAAAGGGAGATAACTCAGACATCCGGAAGAGGCATGGTACGTGGAACGAGACCAATCTACCACAGTGGACGAAATAAGGAGTTCAGTTCGAAATTCCAATCATCTGAAAAGGGCCGGAGTTTACAAAACGTGGTGAATATGTCAGTCCGAACAGTTTAAATAGTGTAAATAATTACAACGCCTCATCTCAGAAATATTGACAGATGTCATCTGACATGGATTCAAATGTGAAAGCAGAATGAGATACCATATTTTTGTTACTTCAAAGCTCCCAGGAAAATTACATTTCGGTATTAAATGACCCATAGGGAGTTCATATGCCGTTAAACAGATCAGCCAACTAAACAAGTATGTCATGGTTGATAAAAATATAAACTATAAACTATTCTTTCTCTCTTTCTTTCTTTTTTTTCTCTTTCTTTCTGTTTCTTTTTTTCTTTTTCTCTATTTTTATGACGATATGTATTAAACTACACTTCTTTCTTTTCTATCTCTTCATTTTTTTCTTTATATATCTATTAAACTTCACTTTTCTTTCCTTATTTCTTTATTTATCAATTTCTTTTCTATCACTTTCCTTTTATCTCTTTCTTTCTTTTTCTTTCTTTCTTTTTCTACTTTTTCTTTCTTTTTATGTCTTGATATGTATGAAAGTACACTTTATTTTCTTTTTTGCTTTTCTTTTTCTTTTTTTCTTCGTCTTTCTTTGTATTTCTTTCTTTTTTTGTTTTCTATTTTTTTCTTTTTTTTATGTTCTGATATATATTTAACGACACTTTCTTTTCCTTTTTTTCTTCGTCTTTCTTTGTCTTGTTTTCTTTTTCTGTTTCTTTCTTTTTTTTTCCGATCGTTTTATATCGCACAATGCAGCCTAATCTGCCGAACTTACACCCCCTAGATTTTTAAAAAAACGTTCTCTGCTGATTTTTTTTTCTTTATTATCTGTGAATTGCCATGACATTTTGGGAAATATAGTAGAATGGTTTCCCATTGCCCTTTCCATGGCTTGGAATTTAGAGGAGTCTTTATCTCTTCAGGATGTAAGCGATGATGGCTCTTCACAACTTCCTTTTCTTTATTAACTAGGAATTTCCATGACTTCTTGCGAAAAATACTGGAGTGGTTTACCATAACCATTCCATGGTTTGGAATTTAGAGGAGTCTATCTCTGTTCAGGATGTAAGCGATGATGGCTCTTCACAACTTGCTTTTCTTTATTAACTAGGAATTTCCATGACTTCTTGCGAAAAATAGTGGAGTGGTTTACCATAACCATTCAATGGTTTGGAATTTAGAGGAGTCTATCACTGTTCAGGATGTAAGCGATGATGGCTCTTCACAACTTCCTTTTCATTAATACCTGGGAATTGCCATAACTTCTTGCGAAAGATATTGAATTGGTTTACCATAACCCTTTCCATGGTTTGGAATTTAAAGGAGTCTATCTCTGTTCAGGATGTAAGCGATGATGGCTCTTCACAACTTCCTTTTCTTTATTAACTAGCAATTTCCATGACTTCTTGCGAAAAATAGTGGAGTGGTTTCCCATTGCTCTTTCCATGGTTTGGAATTTAGAGGAGTCTTTCCCTGTTCAGGATGTAAGCGATGATGGCTCTTCACAACTTCCTTTTCTTTATTATCTGTGAATTGTCATGTCTTCTTGGCAAATATAGTGGAGTGGTTTCCCATTGCCTTTTTCATTGTTTGAAATTCAGAGTAGTCTTTCTCTATTCATAACGTAAGCGATGATGGCTCTCTCCACAGATTTCTTTTCTTTATTATCTGGGAAATTCCATGACTTCTTGGGAAGGATAGTAGAAGCATTTCATGTTGCTTCTATAGCAGGGGTGGCTAAACCACGGCTTGCGAGCCATATTTAATATGCGGCTCGTGGAAATATGTTGTCTGAGTTCCTTTTTTCATCGCAGTCAATTTAAAAGTTAAATAAGGAAAATTTCAACCTTCATAATTATTTACTGGGTATGGATTGAGACCTCATTAGATTAAAACGTAAATTAAATGTTCATAGTAAAAATATTAAAGAATTTAAATCCTAATTTCATGTCTTGCGGTTCTCAAACATATGAACTTTATCGTATGTGACTTTTACATTAAGCAAATTTGGCCGTCCCAGCTCTATTGCTTAGAGTACCTAGACAAGCGTTTCTCAATTATTTTTGCCCTGGAGTAGCCCTTAAAATAAATTACATATCTCAAGGAATCCCTGCGCAAAAACAAAATTATATACCATATCTTTCTCATTTTATTTTCATCGTAGTTCACATGGTTAATATCGTAGTATATATTTTTGAATAACTGGTTTAAAAAAATTAATACTTCTTTGTCAAATTTTTCGATAATGGTAAATAAAATTTATACTACTTGTTTATAATACTTCATCGTGGAGTTTTCATTCACACAAAAAATTCTTAACTCAAACGTAAAAAATAAACATAAGTAACCAATATCATATACTTAAATGCAAACAGAACGAAAACAGGCCCTGTCGGCTGGGGCTTTAGAATACGCAGACTGCACCTCTGTAGAGGGGTAAGACCCCCCCACCCAAATGAAGCGTCCTGGGTATGACGTTAAATTGCATTCAACAGCAAGGCCTCTGATCTGGAGGTTTTGAGGAGCGTGGATCCACCTCTTAATTGCTGGTGTTCCCAGGTCCACCTTGACCCGGGTTGGTAGCACCTGTTAGGGTCCCAGCTGTGGGCAAATAGTGTACTCCTAGTTTTCCAAGATTTACTCACGTCCTGGGTATGACGGTAAACTACATCCGCGTCCTGGGTATGACGGTAAACTACATCCGCGTCCTGGGTATGATGATAAACTACATCCACGTCCTGGGTACGGCGATAAACTGCATCCAACAGCAAGGTCTCAGATAATGTTTTCAGAAAAATAATGTTGCCAGCTCTAAGTTTTTGAAACAATAATGTTGCCAGCTCTAAGTTTTTGAAACAATAATGTTGCCATCTCTATGTTTTTGAAACAATAATGTTGCCAGCTCTAAGTTTTTTGTAAAAAAGTAATGTTGCCAGCTATACGTTTTTGTGTAAAAGAGTAATGTTGCCAACTATACGTTTTTTTGTAAAGAAGTAATGTTGCCAGCTATGCGTTTTTTTTTGTAGAAAAGTAATGTTGCCAGCTATACGTTTTTTGTAAAAAAAGTAATGTTGCCAGCTATACGTTTTTTTGTAATAAAGTAATGTTGCCAGCTATACGTTTTTTTGTAAAAAAGTAATGTTGCCAGCTATACGTTTTTTTGTAAAAAAAGTAATGTTGCCAGCTATACGTTTTTTTTGTAAAAAAGTAATGTTGCCAGCTATACGTTTTTTTTTGTAGAAAAGTAATGTTGCCAGCTATACGTTTTTTTGTAAAAAAGTAATGTTGCCAGCTATACGTTTTTTTGTAGAAAAGTAATGTTGCCAGCTATACGTTTTTTTGTAAAAATGTAATGTTGGCAGCTATACGTTTTTTTGTAAAAAAGTAATGTTGCCAGCTATACGTTTTTTTGTAAAAAAGTAATGTTGCCAGCTATAAGTTTTTTTGTAGAAAAGTAATGTTGGCAGCTATACGTTTTTTTGTAAAAAAGTAATGTTGCCAGCTATACGTTTTTTCGTAGAGGAATAATGTTGCCAGCTATACGTTTTTTCGTAAAGGAATAATGTTGCCAGCTATACGTTTTTTTTTAAACAATGTTGCCAGCTATACATTTTTTATTCCATACAAAATAGGCATTTAAAATTCATATAAACTGGATTTGGCATTAAATAACCCACAGTGGTTGATATGCCATAAAACCCAAACAAACAAACAAAGAACGAAAACAGATAATTGCTGCATCAGTTTTTTTAATTTTTTTATCCTTTACTGGCAAATGTTGAAAAGGCATAAGGTAAATCAAGGTAAAATGTCCTGTGAACCAATAAGAGACATTTGATAAAGTGAAACATGCTTCTCTAATGTGAAGCTTGTGCTTGCCTTTTGTTACACAAATACTTAATTCCAGTTCGAACTTTAGATAAACACACACGGATTTCATTCTCAATTGAAAGGAGACGATTTCTCTTTTTGCTCTTGATACTTGTTAAATAAAAATGGCTTGCTCACACATGTAAGACGTTGAAAACTGCAACAATATATTAATTGCTTTCCTATGAATAGTAAGAAACTCTTCTTTCGCAAAAATCCAGAACTTGTCCAGAGATAGGTCTGTAAATCTTATCTTGAGTGTACGATTACACTGCAGCTCACAAAGTTCTTCGTTTAATGTCAAATTCTCAGGATGAATAACAGATTCAGAAAACGCCCCCCACGCCCAAACATACACCTGTGTTGAAAAGGAAAATAATTTTCAATTCTGATCTACAGTTCCTGCAGATGGGATTCAGTAAAACTTGATGTTTTCTGATATCTGATATAAATAAAGAGTCAAAAGTGCATTAGGTTATCTCATCTGTTCTCTCGGAACCTTTGTGGACCTTTAGCGGAACCTTAGGGCTCCGGGGAACCCCGGTTGAGAAACGATTGCCTAGACTATATCACTATTTAGCACATGACTGGAGTGGTCATGGGAGAAGAGAGAGAGAGAGAGAGAGAGAGAGAGAGAGAGAGTTATGCCTTTTGAAAAGGAATTACTGCGAATACAACAGGCAAGGCTGGAAGTTGAACTCGGTTCAGCGATTCAACTTTCTATGCCAATAACCGCTAAACTGTCCACACATCATTTTTTCGCCTTACGTGATCAACGTAGTAAACGAATCAAAGAGATGAATAACAGAATTTGGACCGTCTCTTGAACGCCAGATAAGCGCTCCAGTCAAGTTCAATGAAGTAAAATAATTTAAACGTTTCTTAAAATATTAGTTTGGTGCAAAAATAATGACGTAATAATGTCGTTTTTTGACGTTAAACGTCAAAAAACGACATTATTACGTCATTATTTTTGCACCAACCTAATATTTCATTTGATTCACTATAGTATTGGGAACGACTGAACGGCTCACATGACAAGCCAGGTGTTAGATGAAACCTCCTAACAGCTTCGACAACCTTTTAAACACTATTTGCTTCAATTTCTCATATTCATAATAATAATAATAATAATAATATTAATAAATACCTAGTTAATTTTGGATAACAGAATATCAGCCATAAACACTTTGTTCGTCCCCCTGGTGCTCTACGGTTTCAATATCCTTAACTTGATCATGGCTGACATTAAGCGAAAATATGTCAAAACGAGAGAACTTCTCACTTGCCATCGCATGCATCGCTCTAAGGTCGATGCGTTTAGATCCGGAGGAATCAGAGGATTAGTTCAACTAGAACTGTATTACGAAACGACAACAATCGGTCTTCAACGATACGTAGAAACTACAGAAGACTGGATGGTGAACTGTGTCAAAGAACATGAAAGAAATAAGGGACTTTCTTCTGTAATAAAAGAAGCCAATAATTTCAAAAGGAAATTTCAAGTGGACGAAGAAGAGCAAATAGACCATAATCGACCTACTGCAACAGCAAGAAGATAAAAAAATAGAAAACAGGAGCATTATGCCAAACGCAGAAACAATAGCAAGATAAGTCTCTTGGTGGTCAATATTATTCCTGTACTAAACTCTTGTAGACAAAACCCATACTCATAAGTGGTTACCTAGTTCAGGGTTAAAAGCTGAAACTAATTGTTTTAATCTTGCTGTACAGGGTTTGCAAACTAGAAATTACCAAGCAAACATACTGAAAAATTATGTTAACCCCAAATACAGATTCTGTTGGGTTTAATTGGAAAAGGTTCCGATAAAATCATTGAAGGGATCCTTGGCAGCCTATGTAGCTTTGTTCTGACAATTACAGCTCACACCTTAGGAAGGACTTTATCTCTGTAAAATGTGTGTATTATTAGGTTGTTTATTTATTTTTTTTTTTTGTTTTACAAAAATGTTCAGTGAAAAATGGTGACATTTCTGGCCTTAGGTGTTGGTTGGGACTCGAAAGGAAATGAGTATACAACAGAAATCAAAGCAATTATTATTATTGCTATTATTATTATTATTATTAATAATAATAATAATAATAATAATAAATTCTTTCTTTCTTCCTTTCTCAGTCTTTTTCAATCTATTTATCTATCTATCTATCTATCTAAGTCTGTTAATATCTCGCTTTGTCTCTTTCTCACTATCAGATTTCTCGTATTTTTATATCTCAGTCTGTTATATCTACCTACCTATTTCATTCTGTTCATCTCTATATCTCCCAGTTATTCCTCTCTCTCTCTCTCTCTCTCTATATATATATATATATATATATATATATATATATATATATATATATAGTTGGATTTGTCACATCAATAGATGTATAGAAATATGTGTTAAATAGTATGCTTTTGTTACGTCGGGGTTCACAAAATGACGAAACTTATTAAGAATGACAAAAGACAGGAAGTAGTGGAGGTCTATGAGCGCCTACTTCCTGAAGGGACAGGGCACATAAAAGAAGAAGTTAGCTCTATCACAGATATTGAGCGCTTTCCAATAAGCACCGCGCATATATAACATATAAATAATATATCTAAAAAATTGCACATATATATATATATATTTATATACATACACATTTTACACACACACACACACACACACACACACACACACACACACACACATATATATATATATATATATAATATTTTCTATTTATCTAGCTATCTATCTAAGTCTGTAACTCTCTCTCTCTCACACTCAGACTTCTCGTATTTGCATATCTCAGTCTGTTATATCTACTTACCTATTTCAGTCTGTTCATCTCTATATCTCCCAGTTATTCCTCTCCCCTCTCTCTACTCTCTCTCTCTCTCTCTCTCTCTCTCTATATATATATATATATATATATATATATATATATATATATATATATATAATGGACACTGTTTAGCGAAGCTATTCACAACGATGGAAATCTGCATGTCTCCATTGTGAAAATGAAGCCTACTTGTTCGAAGGCACATAACGGTAATGTTCGTGTATTTGAGTACGTGCCCTCAAACCGACGGACAGCCATCATTTTTCAGCCAAATTTCGTTAGAAACAAAGAAAAGATCCTCCTTTATGGCAGCGAGTGCTGGACAATCTCCTCAAAGATGAAGAAGACACTTGAAGCAACAGAAATCTGGTTCTACAGAAAGATGCTGAAGATACCATGGACGGAAAAAGTGAACAATAATAATTTCGCAGATAGTTAAATTTCCGTACTCGCTTGATTCTAAGATTCTCTTGCTAAGATGTGAAGAAGATAAGGTCACTAGTCTGAATAAATTATGAGTGCCGAAAAGTTACGTAATATCGTTCTTATTATATGGCAGTGAATGATGGACAATCTCCTCACAGATGAAGAAGAGATTTAAAGCAACAGAAACAAAGAAAAGAGTACTGGTGTGTTACGTAATATCAGACCTCCTATATGTCAGTGAATGATGGACAATCTCCTCAAAGATTAAATAAAGAGACTTGAAGCAACAGATAGAAAGAAAAGAGTACTGAAGTGTTACGTAATATCAGTCCTCTTATATGGAAGTGCATACTGGAAAATCTCATCACAGATGAAGAAGTGATTTGAAGCAACAGAAACAAAGAAAAGAGTACTGAACTGTTATGTATAATCAGTCTTCCTATATGACAATGAATGCTGGACAATCTCCTCAGAGATGAAGAGATTTGATACAACAGAAACAAAGAAGTGTACTGAACCGTTATGTATTATTAATCCTCCTATATGGCAGTGAATACTGGACAATCTCCTCACAGATTAAGAAGAGACTTGAAGCAACAGAAACAAAGAAAAGTGTACTGAACTGTTATGTAATATCAGTATGTTTGGCAGAACAGGGTTTAGGGGAGAAATCAAAATGCCAAAATTTTCTAAGAGCTAAAAAGGACAGAAAATTGTAGAGCGTCATAATCGTCAACCTCTCGAAAGAGCATGATACATAGAAGAAGTGCTAATCCGCCCCTTAAATACATCATGGTGGGCTCTCCCGTCGTATTCGACGTAAGAGGATCAACCAGCTGTTCCTAGGAACCGACAGATCAGACACCAGCACATATATATCATAACAGGTGATTAAAAATGAGTTAGAATCAGAAAACGACAGTTGAAATTTTTAGGAAGAAAGAGTGCTTGGAAAATTTGACACTCACAGGGAAGAGGTACAGAGGAAATCAACATATAACTTACCTAATGAGCTTGCGTAAAAATTGATGACGGAAAATGAACTAGGACTAGGGTAGTAGTAGCAAACCGTACTAACAGCTAGAAAAGAAAGGAAGTTGTGGAGGGCCGTGATCGCCCATGTGACATGGTAGATAGAATATCATAATGGTTTTGGAATGTGCTTAAAATTTTTTTTGATAAACTTCATGCTGATAGTGCACGGTCGGATAAATAAAAAAAACACCCCAAAAACAAACGCTTTTTTTTACAAATACCGTGTTTCAAAACAAAACAAAAACAGAAAAAAGCGCTCTGGAGTAATTAAAAAAAACTGCAGTGCAGCATTTCATTGAAAATAGAAGCAGACGTAAAAGAACCATGTTAAAACACAAGCAACCATTTTCCCAGATAAAATGTGTAAAAAAAATACCTATGTACGCACATAGTGTCATAGATTAAGATAAATATGTCCGCACGCACCAGTATGTGTGTTTTCTCCTCCTACTCTCACCTTATTACTTGTTATCGTTCCTATTTCTACTCCTCATTTTGTGTCAAGTGTTCCGTCGCCTGAATTACCCCTCCCTTGCTTGAATCACTTTATACTTTCTCTTATGACCCCCTCTCTTATTGTAACTGTTTTCTCTCCGGTACTCACGATCTGAAGTGTTTTTTCCCGTTACTGTTTTAAAACGCATTTACCTTTCTTTCTTTTTCCTATTTTCTCTGTCTTATCGTCAGTCTTTTTATTATTATTATTATTATTATTATTATTATTATTATTATTATTATTATGATGATGATGATGATAATAACAACAACAACAACAACCCCCTCTCTACTGACGATTACTTGCACCTTTTCTTTCTCTTATTCGTTTATTTTTTTTTTTCTTTTCTTTCTTTGTCTCGCGATACCAACTGCTTCGGCTTTAATTTTCTTACTCATTCTAATTGAAAAGAAAGAAAGAAAAAAAATGATATCGACAGAGTAGAGAACCTACGGTTTTAGCCCCCTCCCCCGCCTTTATCTTAGGTTAGTTGTCTTTTCTAGTGGTTCTTTTTTTTTTCTTTCTCTGATGTGTGTTTTACTTTTAATTATCTATGCTTAAATTTTATATTTCTCCCTACCGTTTGATTCCATTGCTTCGTATATTTTCTCACCTTCGTTTGTATTGGAAGAATTGCCATATTCATGTCTCGGTTGCTTTTTTTGTCGTTTTTCATATTACAGACCAACCATCGTTAACATTAGGCAGGACCGGTGCAAGGGCCTCACCCCACCACCAATCTATAACACGGCCACACCCACTCTACTACATTTCAAATCATAATTCATAAGGTAGTATTCATATAAAAATACAAATTTTATTACAACCTAATTATGTACAATAACAGATCATATGCACTATAGGTGAACAATTCAACTAGAAAAATTGAAAATAAATACAATGTAGCTAAAAATACAAATTAGAGACATGTCATAATAGATCATTCCATAAACAGAATTTTGCGGCAATTTTTAATAGCAACTTGCGATTTTTCTTGTTAAAAAGTTGAATAATTTTAATACATTCAACATTATGAATACCCCACCCCCCAAAAAAAACAACATTGTGTATTTTATATAGTATTTTTTCGAGACTTAACATGTGCAAAACAAATCTGGATTTGGTCGGAAAAAAAGACCCCAGAATGACGTCAAAATCCGCGAAAATTTTTCATCATTTAAAATAAATAATAGTCAGTTGTGGTTGGTTTAATTTCTAACGTATTTAAATGTAGGTAGAAAAAAGCAAATATTGATATGATAGCTAGAGTTACAAAACACTACAAAACACTACCCGGGGGACCCCAGTCAGGCTCCCCTCCCCCACCCCGGTTTGGGTAGTACGCACCGGCCCTGATATTAAGCTTCATGTTTATTTCTTTTGTTACAGGAGAGTCCCCAGTTTTAAATTGTCATCAAGCATTTCTTCTACAAAGATTTCTCCGTTAACGATTTTCATTTATTTATTTATTAGGTTGGTGCAAAAATAATGACGTAATAATGTCGTTTTTTGACGTATTTTTTAACGTCAAAAAACGACATTGTTACGTCATTATTTTTGCACCAACCTAATATTATAACCGTGAATATGCCCTACTCTCGTTGTTACGTTTTTCTTGATTTCTTCTTTGTTTTGACATACATCTCCCTCTCCGTTAATGTTAATCTTGTGTCTTTTTCTTTTTTTGAACACTCCTCTCTAACGTTTTCTTTTTCCTCCTCCTCTCTCTCTCTCTCTCTCTTGCGGTTTTTTTTTAGCTTTCTGTTCGACTCTTTCATTAAAAAGACGTTTTATTTTGCTTGCTAATTCCTTCATCGCCCAAAGCTTCCTCTCCAAAGCTATCTCCTCCCGCCATTATAATATGTTCTTTCTTTTATCTCTCTCTCTCTCTCTCCTGTACCTTCTTTCTTCCATTCTCTCATATTCTTTTCCCCTCGTTGTAAACAATTCCTTTCTCTCGTCTCTATACTCTCCTTTTTATCATGCTCTCTTTCTTCCTTTAGTAATATTCTTCTTTCTCTCTTTCTTAGAAAAATCCCTTTCCCCGCTGTCTTTCATGTTCTCCTTTTCTTTCCTTCTTTCTGATACCCTTCTTTCTCTCTATTCATTACACACTCTCTTTACCCATACTGTAATACTTTCCTTTCTCCCTTTTTCATACTCTCTTCCTTTCTCTCATTCTCTCTTTTCCTCTTTGTAATAGTTTCCATCCTTTTTCTTCCTCTTCCATACTATCTTTCTTCCTCTCCCTTATTGTAATGCTTTCTCCCTCTTTCACCTCTCTTTCTTTTCCTCTTTCCCTTTTTCCAATTCTCGCATTCCTTTCTCCCTCTCATCCATATCTTTCTTTCTTCCCCGTTCTCACACTCCCTTTCCCTCGTTGTATTACTTTTCTTTGTCTCTCTTGCTTACTCTCTTTTTCTCTCTCATTTTCTCTTCATAATACTCCTCTTCCTCATTTTCACTCTCTCTTTCTTGCTTTCTTTTCTTTATAGTAATACATGCACTCTTCTTTTCGGATAGACTTTTCTTTCTCTTTATCTCACACACACTCACTTTCCCACATTGCAATACTCTTTTTCTCTCTTTCTCTTTATCATGCTCTCTTTCCGTCATTGTAATACTTCCCTCTTTCTCTCTTCTATATTCACATTCTTTCTACTTCTCACATGCTCTCCTTCACATTATAACACACTCTTTCCCCACTCTCTATTTCATACTCTTCTTTTCTTTTTCCTCTCTCTCTCTCTCTCTCTGTCATGCTTACTTTTTTTCACTGTAATATTCTTCTTGCTCACTCTCTGTCTCTTCCATACTCATCTTTTTTCTCCCTTTCTTGTATTCTCTCTTTCCTACATCGTAATACATTCTTTCCCCACTCTCTATTCCATACTTTAACTTTCCCTCTCTTTCTCACTGTTGTGCTCTAGTTCTTACCTTGTAAAACTCTCGTTGCTCTCTCTCTCTTTCTCTTTCATACTTTTGTCCTTTTTCTTTCTTTCTTTGATGGCCTTTTTATCGACTCTCTCTTCCAGACTTTCTATTTCTCTCACCCTCTCTGTGTCGTCTTCTCTTTCCTTTCATACTCCCCCTTTCTCTTTCTCTGTCGTACTCTCTATTTCATACTTTCCTTTTCTTTCTCTCTCTGTTATAATCTCTTTCTTTCCTTGTAATATTCTCCTTGTTCTCTTTCTTTCTTTCATAGTCTCATCTTTTTTCTCCCTTTTTCTGACGTTCTCTTCCCCGCATTGTAATACTCTTTATCGCCACTCTTCCTTCCATACTCCCGATTTCTCTTTCTCTTTCGTGCTCTCTATTTCATCTTTCCCTTTTCTTTTTCTCTCTGTTACGACCTCTTTCCCTCCTTCTAATGCTGTCTTTGCTCTCTTTCTCTCATCCTTTCTCTCCCTTTCTCTTCCATCCTTTCTCTCCCTATTCAATGCTTCTTTTCCTTTTCCTTTTTTCTGCAATGCTCCCATTTTCTCTCCCTCTTTCGCACTCTTAGAGATCTCAATTTTATCTCTATCATAATTATCGATTATCTTCCTCCTCCTCCTCCTCCCCCTCCTCCTCCTCGAGTTTCTCACTGAAACTTTTTCTGTTCTTTTATGCTTCTTTGCCCCCCGCCGCATCTCTACCCTTCTCTTTCTTCTTCTCGCATAACACTTTTAGCCTCCTTCCTTCTTCCTATATATTACCTCTTACTCTTTCTAAATTTTTATCTCCTTCTTCTTCTTCTTCTTCTTCTTCAGGACGTTGGCTCTCCCCAACATTTCCATTTTGTAGCAGAAATCCTTATTTCTGTCTCATGCACTTTTTCAGTTATCCTTGCATTTTTCTGAAGGCGCCTGTTGCAGAACAACAGTTAACAAGCTAGTTACGTAGAAGTGAGTTCGATCTTCACAGTGTGCTCATCCCATTAGTATCGTCATCGTCTTCTGTACGTGTCGTGGCACTTCCTGCCATGTTGTAGCGCTTAATAAACATTGTCTTTCTGTTATTTCTCCTAAGCCCTGTTCCATCATCCATTTTTTAGTCAAGCTCACCAAGTAATTGTTATGCGTTGTTTTCCTCTGCCCCTTTTGCCCTCAATCTGTCCCATGAGTATCAAATATTCCAAGCCCGCTTTCCTTATGCACCCCAGAAACCTCAGCTGTCTCTTCCTGATTAGAAAGTAGGCTATTAGTTTTCTTTTCGTTTTCATTTTCTCTAAGCTTGATTAAACTAAATAGAAATATTTCCCCATTTTTTTTACTTTCTTTCATTAATCCATTCATTCATTCTTTCATTCATTCATTCTTTCATTCATTCATTCTTTCATTCTTTCATTCTTTCATTCATTCATTCTTTCATTCATTTATTCATTCATTCATTCTCTCTTTATTCTTGTGCATCCTTCCTTCTGTCTACTCCCACTTTTTAACCATTTTATACATACATCCCGTTTTTTTTTTATCTTTCTCTATCACTCACATTTGTAGAGCATTCTCTCTCTCTCTCTCTCTCTCTGATTGCCAAAATATGTGCCTCTCTCTCTCTTTTCTTTCGTTCAATTTATCTCTGGAATACACCGCCTTTCTCGTTATCTTCTCTCACGTATTAGTTTATCCCCCTCCGTTTTACAGTCTCTCATTTTACTCCCCACTCCCTAAGTCCTCTCTTATAATCATACTCTCCTACTCCTTCTCTCTTAATACCGCAACCATTACTACTTTCAGGGACGGTTTCGTTGAATGCAGCGAAAAAAAAAAGAAAAAAAAAAAAAAGAAAAGTAAGTAAAGAAAAAAAGAAAAAGAAAAAGAACTACTTTAACTGCTTTTACGTTATTCATGTTGCTGCTGTTGAACGAACGGGACCACCACAAAATCCTCAAACTTATAGACGAAAAGTTAACAACATAGGATATAAATGGGAGAGGGAAGCTAGACAAACAACAGACTTTAATAATAATAATTAGTAGTTGTAATAATAATTAACAACAACAGCAGAAGATTGGATTGGATTTTGGCCCACCAAACACCATAATAAAAGCAGGCGTGCTGTGTCGTCCAAACCCTAGTTAGTGAATTTATTTTTTTTTTTTATTCATTTTTTTAAGCAAGAATTTGTGGGAAAAAAACGAAGTTTTATTATTGAATTATCTAAGAAATCAACTAAGTCTTGTTCGTTCGGACGTGTTGTATATCAACAAAACCACTTTACAATAAAAAAAAATGATGTAATCTGGAGCAAACTAATACAAAAATATGTATATAATTATTTCAGTCCCACTAAATCACTAGTAGAGAAAGTGTCCGTAGTATTTTTCATTTAAAAAAAAAAATATTTAAACAATTCTTAAGTTAAATTAAACAATTTTTTTTGTTTTTTCGGTTTTTTACTTCGTTGTTGTTTTAATGTTTATAGCCTAATTCTCAAAACAACTGTAGCAAATAATTTTTAGAATTTCGAATAAAATTCGCAGATTAGTTTGGAAAATAACACTTAATGAAGTAAATAAATGAGAGCATATCTTCGTCAACAACTTGTTTACGATAAAAAAAATCTAATTACCTCAGAAAGGTGAAAAAAAAACAACCACAAAAAAAACAAAAACCCCAAAACAAGACAAAAGTAAAACAAACAATAAATACCTCAATTTTTATTTAGAGAGATTACTGATAGCTACAAATAATGAAAACTGAACACAAGAGAAAGTCCGAAAGACAGAACAAGGAATAGAGAGTGAAAAGAATATTGCAAATAAATTTAAAAAAAAAGTTCTTCTTTAACGAATAGAGAAAAGAATAAATTAATTATAAACACTCCAAAAATAATATAAAAAATAAATTAAAAGTCCAAAGCCAGGAAGGAGAAGCTTTTTAATTTTAAGACATTATTATTATTATTTTTTTTTAACTTCTAAGAAAGTGATCTATCTTTCAGTCTTCCATGTGTAGATCGTGCGTCTTGTGCAGCTTGTAAGAACAACAACAACAACAACAACAACCAGTCATAGTAGTAGCCGTGACGATTCCTTTTCGGCTTGGCAACATCTACTCTTCATTTTCACCGTACAACAACAACAACCAGTAAAGGAATTTGCCCAAATCCGAAAGCACGGTCGTATGTGTAAACAAGGAAAAGAAGTAAGGCACCTCACTTTCATTCAGGTGCGCGAGAAACGACGCAAAAACCCCCCAAAAAACCCTTAACCAAAAAGAGGGCTTTATTCCAAAACAAAACATTATCAACATCAACAGGTCCGAAGCTGAGTCGATGTCAAGTGCATCAGAATGAAATTGCAGATTACAAATAAAAATGATAATTGATGGAGGAAAAAATAATGTTATTTACATTTAACAACCAACACCCGGATTGTAACAAAAACAGACGATGCCCGATTATTGTAATAATGTAAAAAATTACAAATGTATCCCCAAATTGTTTTTAGAAAATACTAGTAACTGCAGGCGGATGCATTTTAGCATGGTGCTGTTTAAGAAGAAAAAAAATGGAATCGTTTGTTTATTTTAAGATTCTATCACTGGAACTGTTTTCAACAAAATAAATATATATACGAAAGGAAGAATTCGTTTTAGCGCCTTTTCTGGTTATTAAAAAAACGAACACGTTATGAAAAATGAACATTCTGTTTATTTTTGAAAGATATAAACAAAAATCTTGCGTATTTAAAATGAAACAACATGCACAAAAACAATAACAAAAACAAAATAACACAGCCAAAGACTCTAAAAATGTGTGTTTTTTTAAAATTTATCTTAAACACATTTTTACAAGACAACGCCACCATAAAATCGCTTTTAACCACGAAGATTTCGACAAAGCAAAACAGAACGTAATCAACTAAAAAGGATAATAATACAGTTAAAAAAATAAAATATAAACAACCAGGAGTCACATGGATTTAAAAAAGAAAAAAATATTATCAAATTCAGGTTAGTTTACAGACTATTTTTAATTATATCAAATTTAATTCTAACAATATTCCATTTATTTTAACTTCTTTAAATCCCCAAACGTTATTTTTTTATATGAGAGAAAATGAAATATTTTATTTGTTTTACTGATATTTAATCTTAATTTTAAAGCAGAAGCGAGTGTGACAACGGATTGTTGTTATTTGTGAAGACATTTAAATAATCGTTTTTGTTTTGTTTTTTTTTCGTTTTTTTTTTTTGTTTTTTTTGTCGTATTTAGTCTAGATGTCTACAAACGACGAAGCCCGGATGACATAAACGTACTACTACACATTACTTTATGAATGAATAAATTGTATGAATGGATGATACTGGTTGAGGTTTCGTTACAGACTTTCATTTAATAATCATTGACCAGGTATTTAGACGATTTAAATGTATCTCATTGTGTGTGTGCTATATTTGGAAGGATTTTGAAAAAAAAAAACACACACACACACGGATTCCAACGGATGATATATGTATTATTGAAATATTACGAAAAAAATAATTTTGCTGTAAACATCTGATGATTTTTAGAAAAGAACATAATTTCGATCTATAGAACACAGAAAATAAATAAAGCCTTCTTGCAATACTGCAATCACCTGTTAGGTTGTTAAAAATAAAATATTGTCGACAGAAACAATGTCATTTTTTATTTATTCAACGTTGTTGGGTGTGTTTACATAATCCATACAAACGACTGGTTTTAGTTTCTCTTCTCGGCGTCATAAACCAGATTTTCTCCCGTCTAGTGATAAAGATCTATTTTTTGGACGTCATTTAATTTTAAAAATTCACTGTTGTTTTTAGGTCAAAATTTTAAAAAAAGTTTAAAAAGAAAAGAAAAGAAAAGAAAAAATATTATATCGTAGTTTGATTCGATTAAAAACAACAACAAAAAAAAAGTACCAAAGTAAAAAAAAAAAAAAAAAAAAATGGAATCAGACGAGAAAAAACTCTTGACAAACGCTGGTTATAAACTGGTGTGCAGTAACCCTCGAGAGAAACTCTTTTTCCCCCAATCTTCCTACTTCGGGGACAGGTATCTCTGCGGTGGTATCAGCGGCAGGAGTAATAGTGTTTCTAAGGCATCTTCGGCAGGGCCTGACACTCGACGGAGTACTATTAATTCCTATATGATGGCTACCTTGAATTACCGTTTCTATTCTTTACCGATGGACTTAATGAAACGGACTGAGTACCCTTCTACAGGGACCCGGATTTCCGGTCAGCACAATCACCATTACCACCACCATCACGTCCACAACAACAACAACAACAACAACACAAACAGTCACCCTCCAGAAAATGAACGGGTTGATCCCAGGACAATTTCAAAAATTCCTAAAGATCACAAGGGCTACAAAAACGTCTTCGTTGTGGGTGTTTCCTTTATGTTTGTCTACACGGCTTTTGTATCTTTACAAAGCTTGCAAAGCACCCTGAACACTGATGATGGTGTGGGGGTAGTGTCCTTAAGTTGTATGTACACTGCCACGGTTTTTTCCTGTTTGATTGCCCCCTGGGTTATCAATAAACTGAAGTGTAAATGGACAATGGTCGTGGCATTTGTCTTATTCTCTTGTTACTTCGCAGCAAATTTTTATCCGAAACATTTCATGCTCATCCCAGCTGGTATTATCCTGGGTCTGCTGACCGGACCCCTGTGGAGCGCACAAGCTACTTTAGTGACTACGCTGGGTATCACTTATGCCCAGCGCAACCAGAATTACGATGCCGACGCCGTGGTCAATAAATTCATGGGTATATTTTACGCATTTTATCAAGCCAGCCAAATTTGGGGTAACATCATCACAGCGGCTGTGCTATATAGTAACGACACGTTGAAGGCAACCCCGGACGCGGACATGTGGCTGACGACCGTTTCTACAGCCAATAGGTCATCTCTGCTGACCACTTATGCTACTTATTCTTTACACAACCCTTCTCCCCTTTCACCCTCGTCTCATTCTTCAATGTCGATGAGCTTTCCTCTGTTGCCGACTTGGAAAAAATGTGGCTCTAAATTTTGCGGCTTGCTTCTCGCGGATCCAGGGGCCGAGTACCGTGATTATAATCCGATTATTGAAGGAATTTCGGACGATTCCCGCCATATGCTACTTGGAGTTTACTTGATTTGTGGCATCATGGGGGCCATTATTATGATGGCTTTAATGGATAGTGAGGGCCAGAACAAAGAAGAGGAGATATGTGGCTGTGTTTCTTCACGAGAACTGTGCCTGGCTACAATCAAGATGTTGGGAGACTATCGATGTCAGTTACTTATACCTCTGGTGCTTTTTCTTGGCTTGCAACAAGGGTTCCTATTCGGAGATTTCACCAAGGTAAGTCTTTACGTTCTAATTTATTGGTTTCTTTATTACAGGTCTCTGCTAATTAACACATAACGTTCTTGCAACGTGGCAAATATGCTGTTTTTTTTTTTTATTGATTGATTCGTTTTCTACGGCTTTTCAACACTTTGCATGCCATTTAAAGCCAGAAAATATATTTTAGATTGTAAAACATTTTTTGGATTGATTAATTTGTTTCCTACGGCTTATAAACCAGGCTATTTAAAAACTTAAAATATATTTTAGAGTCTAAGAGTTGTTTCTTTTTCCAGATAATAATAGTTTAGTGATACAATTAGTATTATTAACCCATATATGGTGGAGAAGAGGAGGAGTCATATCATTCCCAAGGGTACAAATCTTATTATTAACCCATATATGGTAGAGAAGAGGTGGAGTCATATCATTCCCAAGGGTACGAGTCTTATTATTAACCCATATATGGTGGAGAAGAGGTGAGGTCATATCATTCCCAAGGGTACAAGTCTTATTATTAACCCATATATGGTGGAGAAGAGGTGGAGTCATATAATTCCCAATGGTACAAGTCTTATTATTAACTCATATATGGTGGAGAAGAGGTGGAGTCATATCATTCCCAAGGGTACGAGTCTTATTATTAACCCATATATGGTGGAGAAGAGGTGAGGTCATATCATTCCCAAGGGTACGAGTCTTATTATTAACCCATATATGGTGGAGAAGAGGTGGAGTCATATCATTCCCAATGGTACAAGTCTTATTATTAACCCATATATGGTGAAGAGGTGGTGGAGTCATATCATTCCCAAGGGTACAAGTCTTATTATTAACCTATAGATGGTGGAGAAGAGGTGGAGTCATATCATTCCCAAGGGTATTTGCGCGTAAGTAAACATAAACCGAACGGTGATTGTAACTCGGCTCTTCGATTAACACTTCCGTGCCATTATCCATTATACCACCCGTACATGCACATTGACAGCACCAGTGGTCACCAATGTAGTTACTAGCCAGGCTTGATGCTTAACTTTGGTGACCTATGAGAAGCGGTGTTTCAACACAAAAAATTACTCCGGTTGTGGGGGTATGCGTGACGTTTCGGCAACGTTACTGAAACTATTCTGACAGTTTCTTCTCTCGTACTTATCGCCTGTGAAACTGTCTTCCGGCTTCTTTGCTGTCCTGTCAACTAAGGTCTTCAAACATTTAAATTAAGCGTCATCGTGTGTCATTTCTTTTAAAATCCTGTTCTTTTGTTGTCCTCTCTCCACAATAACGTGTTATCTGTCTCTTCCACTCGCAGTACCCACCTTACGTCTTAGTGGCTTCATCGCCTTGCTTGGGGGAAAATAACTGAACCCCACCAAAGTTTTCATAAGTTTGAGGAGTGCAGCAGCTGAAAAATTCGACACTGTTAACATCAAAAGTCTTTTTTTTTCACTTAAAATTTTTAGCACTCTGCATTATTCATGAGTATTAGTTCCCATTCTACTGCATACTTTGTTGAGTTCCTTTAACTGCATTTAATCCTGGGTATGACGATAAACTACATCCGGCAGCAAGGCCTCTGATGGGGAGATTGGAGATTTTGAGAAGCGTAGAACCACCTCTTAAATGCTGTTCCCACGTCCACCTTGTCCAGAGGTGGTAGCACCTGTTAGGGTCCCAGCTATGAGCAAAACGTTAACCCCCAAACAAAAACAAGATACTATGAAAGTATAAAAATGCATTGTCATAGTAAAATACCAGCGATACATTTTTTATATAAAATACTTTTTTTTAACCCTTTGAGCTCTGACCCCCGCTTTACCGGCGATAGAGAAAAATGACGTAATGCCTAGCCACCGGTTGAACGGTCGTAGAGAAAAATGACTTAATGCCTAGCCACCGGTTGAACGGTGGTAGAGAAAAATGACTTAATGCCTAGCCACCGGTTGAACGGGGGTAGAGAAAAATGACTTAATGCCAAGCCACCGGTTGAACGGTGGTAGAGAAAAAATGACGTAATGCCTAGCCACCGGTTGAACGGTGGTAGAGAAAAATGACTTAATGCCTAGCCACCGGTTGAACGGTGGTAGAGAAAAATGACTTAATGCCAAGCCACCGGTTGAACGGTGGTAGAGAAAAATGACGTAATGCCTAGCCACCGGTTGAACGGTGGTAGAGAAAAATGACTTAATGCCTAGCCACCGGTTGAACGGTGGTAGAGAAAAATGACTTAATGCCCAGCCACCAGTTGAACGGTGGGTAAATACTTGTATTAGGTTGGTGCAAAAATAATGTCGTTTTCTCACATATGTTACTATGTCAGAAAACGACATTATTTTTGCACCAACCTAATAACTATTTTTATATCTGCCGTGAAACATTACATACCAATTATTTGTGAATTTTGAACCAGGAGCTCAGGCAGAAGGGTTAAAATTGTTCAGGAACGCAGAGCTAAAAGGGTTAAAACAAAATGACCAGTAATACATTTTATAGTAGAATTACTAACAATGCATTTTATAGCAAAATACCCAGCAATACATTTTATCTGTAGTTGAAGGTATACAATTGCGTTCAAAATATATTTAGTTGAAGCCATAAAATTGTGTTCAAAATAATTAGATTTCGGCATTAAACAAACCATAGAGATGTTAATATCTCACTAAACAAAATCAACCAAGAATTTAACTGCAGTAGCTCTGTTGTTAATATTACTCAAGGTAATTTTTGGTGACGCCATAGCAGGATTTGAAAACACAACCATGAAATTTAAACTCCAGTAATAAGAGTCACTTGCATTGGCAGGAACAAACCTTATGCTTGGTTAAAAAAAAGTTAAGTTCAGAGTGCTAAAGAATTTTAACAAGATATATGTATATGCTTAAGTGTGTATCACGCATGGTACATAACCGCTATGTTTAACATTTCATTTTTTGGTATATTTTTAAGTTGATAATCACTAATTCGGATGAAAAATGGCCGTTTTTATATCTTTCTGTTATTTATTATCAATTTTCTGTTAATGTTACGCGACAAGACAACTTATTTGCAACGATACACAATAACGATGTGGGGGAGTTTAAAAAAGAACGTTCTTGCAACCCTTACATAACTTTGCAGAAATATACAATATTTTTTGGTTATATTTCTGAAATGTGTTTTTGTAACTATTTACTCTATTTGCATTGTTCGGGCTGTTGTCCAGATCTTAATCGCCATATACATGACATTTCGGTCATTGTACGCTCCAGCCTTCTTCAGGATCTGTCTATTTTTTAGATGAGGTATTGGAACTATTTAAACAATTTTTGATTTGTCGGTTTGTTGTCCGCATCTATATTGCCACATACACGACGTTTCGGTCGTTGTACTCTCCGGCCTACTTCAGGATCTGTCTTTTTCTGAGATGAGGTATGAGAACTATTTACACTATTTGCATTGTTCGGACGGTTGTCCCCATCTGTATTGCGATATACACGACGTTTCGGCCGTTGTACGCTCCGGCCTTCTTCAGGATCTGTCTATTTCTGAGATGAGGTATTGGGACTATTTACACTATTTGCATTGTTCGGACTGTTGCACTCATCTTTATTGTCATATTCGCAACGTTTCGGAAGTTGTACGCTCCTTCAGGTAATACACGTGGCCCAGTGGATAAAAGCGTTGGTTGATGTAATCCGGTGACTTGACCCAAAGAGTTCAATACCTGGCCACAGCAGAGGTAAAAAAAAACAAAAAAAACTTGGTGAGTTGAATTACTAAAGGGAATTCACTGAAACTGAGATATCCAGAAAAGGCATGGCACGTGGAACTAGAAAACTCTACCCCAGTGAACTAAATAAAAGATTCGTTTCGAGATTCCAACGTATATCACCTGAAGAAAGCCGTAGCGCACAACGGTTGAAACGTCGTGAATTTAACAAAAAAGATGATTACTACAGTTCGAACAAAATGTAAATCATGTAAATAGTTCCAATACCTCATCTAAATAATAGACAGATTCTGAAGAAGACCGGGGCGTACAACGACCGAAACGTTGTCTATATGGCAATATAGATGGGGACAACAGTCCGAACAATGTAAATCGTGTCAATATACGAAATTTTGTTAATTGGGTGTTGATAGATTGAAACGTTATTCTTGACTCCCAGTACCAATGAATTTAGTGTATTTTAGGATTTACGATACTAATGTAGTCCGGTTACTTGTACTGTTACGAAAATGGCCGAAAATGGCCGAAAGATGAGTTTTGAAACTACAAAAAAAAAAAAAAAAAATCCCTCTTCATTCGTTCAGGATTGAAATAAAAACAGAATGTCCCAATTTTGCTGAAAATAGCAATGAAAGCGGACTTATCATTCCCTTTAAGATATTAGGTTGGTGCAAAAATAATGACGTTATTACGTCATTATTTTTACACCAACCTAATAAAAATGCGAGTGTATCTGCTCGGCGGTGAGCGCCATTCAGACAAAATACAGAAATATTATGAAATATCATTATTATTGGCTTAATTGAAGACAACGCCACGCGCAGTTGAGAATCGATATTCATTTTATCCACTCTCGACTGCGCTTGGCGTTGTCTTCAATTGAACCAACCTAAAGAAGAATCAGGCTCTTAGAAATTCCACCTGGACGAAGGCAGATACCTGAAGAAAGCTGGAGAGCATAATGGCCGAAACGTTTTGAGTATAACAATCAATTCTGTGATTGATTGATTCGTTTTTACGGCTTATCAATCTTTTGCAGGCTATTTAAAGCCAGAAAATATTTTTAGATTGTAAGAATTTTCTTTTAGATAATAATGGTTTAATGATACAAGTTTTAGTAATTAGCGCATAGCTGGAGGAGCTGACGCGGTTTCATACCTAATCAGAATTTGAAAAACAAATAAGAAATTATAATGTGCACACAAAGAGGGGGTCGATTTTATATTACAAACAATATATAAAATGATCCCCCACATTTGTCAGCATTAGTCTCTATACATTTATATTCGAAAGATCTGTAAATGTATCTAAAAGATATGTCTGTGTAGGCAATCAGTATTTCATTGATTGATTTGTTTTCTACGGCTTAATTCTTTGCAGGTTATTTAAAGGCAGAAAACATTTTCAGATTGTAAAGAGACGTTTGGTTACATGTATATTGATTCATGGTTACTAATTATCCTTAAAGATCTCAAGGCCTTTTTCCTCATATACAGTTTTGTCTCTCTTTAATTCTAACTTGAGGGAGCCAAAGAAAGTAGACCCTCTCGGCGAAATGCGTCGTTAAGAAATTTTCCACAGTGCCGCATCTTCTTCAGTTTTATTTCGCATACTATTAGACATCCTACAAACAGGCACACACACACACACACACACACACACACACACACACACACATATATATATATATATATATATATATATATATATTGTATTTAAGCAGCAAATTCTCTTCTGATTAAATAAATTACAAACATTATGTTTGCTTATTTTTAGCATAATCCTTTTATATTCATGTATGATACATATATGTATACTCTTGACACATCTATTGTATCTCTGTGACTTTTCTTGACACATCTATTGTATCTCTGTGACTTTTCTTGACACATCTATTGTATCTCTGTGACTTTTCTTGACACATCTATTGTATCTCTGTGACTTTTCTTGACACATCTATTGTATCTCTGTGACTTTTCTTGGCACATCTATTGTATCTCTGTGACTTTTCTTGACACATCTATTGTATCTCTGTGACTTTTCTTGACACATCTATTGTATCTCTGTGACTTTTCTTGACACATCTATTGTATCTCTGTGACTTTTCTTGACACATCTATTGTATCTCTGTGACTTTTCTTGGCACATCTATTGTATCTCTGTGACTTTTCTTGACACATCTATTGTATCTCTGTGACTTTTCTTGACACATCTATTGTATCTCTGTGACTTTTCTTGACACATCTATTGTATCTCTGTGACTTTCCACTTAGAAGTGAGTTTCTATTGAGTAGTATGCTTATACCTTCTTTCATGGTTTCTGCTATCATCTCTATTGCAGGGTTTTCTTTCCGATAACCAATGTGGATTTCGCTTCTGTAGGTCAACTGTTGATGTATTAACGACTAGCAGTAGAGCCCGGCGTTGTAACAATGAGAGATAGATCAAGTATCGACCATCATAAAGACTGAAAAATAAAATTGAAAAAGATTATTGTTTAAGGTTGACGGACACGCATGTCTTAGTTTTTTTTGTTTTTTTTTCGTTTTTTTTTTTTACGAATTGGTCAAACCCAAACTCAAACAAAAACATTGTTTTCAATCGTTATGAGTCTATCGATTGAATAGAATTTTATTATAAACAATTGTCTTGTAAATGGAATTTTTAAAGCATTCTGAATGTAAAAATAAAGAAAAAAGTGTGCAAGACAATAAAAAATCACTACCTGCCAAAAAAAAAAAAAAGTGAAGTTTTGTTGAAATCGGTTGAAAAATGTAGGAAATCCGATCCCATATATAAACGAACACACACACACACACAAAACACACACACACACACATACACACACACACAAACAACCTGGGATTTATAATAAGTATAACTCGATAGTTGTCCCGCTTTCATTCTCGCGATGCCTCTTAATCGTGTTTTCAAATTGATTTCGTGCAAAAACAATTGTGTTTTTCCAATTTTTGGCGCTGTCAGAACCACCGCAAGGTAATTTTACGTAGTCCTGTGAAGTTTTGTTGAAATCGGTTGAAAAATGTAGGAAATCCGATCCAATATATAAAAACATACAGACACACACAACCTGGGTTTTATAATAAGTATTATTATCGTTGAAAGATTCCATCAATCTGTAGATAAGAATGATGAATCTTTGGCTGATGCTTTGGACATCTCGAAGCCATTTGACAGGGTTTGGATTCCTGGTCTTCTTCACATGATGAATGGTATATCTGGAAGAATTTTTGAACTGATTCAGTCTTTCGTATCAAATCGAAAAATGAAAGTAGTCTTGAACGACCACTAGATCTTTTTGCATTAATGCAGGTGTCCCCCAGGTCCCTGAAATTACCTTTTTCTTAATTTTCATCAAAGACCTTCTGACGTCATCAGTTCTGAACTTGGCATCTATGCTGATGACAGAACTATTTAATTCTGTCTTAATAGTAAGCAATCGGTTCGATAAAGTTGGCATTTGATCTAAAAAAAAAATGACCTACATTTTCTTGTTAACTGGGACAAGGAATGGTTTGATAATTTTAACGCTTCCAAAACGAAACTGTTCTCTATTAATCGTCTGAGAGAACTCTTTCTGACATTCCTTCATCATGGCTGATGCTAACCTCCGGTAGAGTGATCGTACCTTCTCTGGCTTACGTTTTCCACTGAACGAAGTGGAAAGATTATATTACATCAATTGCTAGGTTTGGTGCTTAGAAAACTGGTTCACTGTGTCGTACTAGACAATTTTTCTCTCCAGAATCTATCTTACACATTTATAAGTCTACAATTCGTTTATGCTTATAATATTGCTGCTACATATAGTCAGGTACCATTCATCTTAAGTACCTTGATAAAATCCAATGAAGAATCAGCAATATTATTGGTCCTGATCTGGCAGCTCGGTTTCAGTCACTTTCCCATCACTGTAAATTTGCCTCTCTGTGTCTTTCATGGTAATTGTTCGGATGAGCTCTTCGCTATAGTAGTTAGACTTTTTGAATTCAAGCGCAGTATTAGAATGGTGTCGATACATTTGATCAGGCTAGATGTAGCCGTAAATTCTATGCGAACAGTTTCGTTTCTCGCACTTCTCACTTGTGGAACGCCTTTCCGGCTCCATGCTTTTTAGCCAATTTTTATCTGCAAAAATTTAAATCCAATGACAATCGCTATCTACTGTCCTCATGATTACACTTTTATCTTCCCGCTCATTATTAATGTTTCTGTTCACTAATTCTTCCACACTCAGTAACCCCCTTGTGTCGTAGAGGCTTTACCGCCTTGCATGGGGTGAAACCGATTAAAAAAAACAAACACTGTTTTTTACCGTCCAAAGAGATGGGGGACAATCCAAATAAACCTTCTGAATGTTTTTGTCGCAGTCCCAACTGTTACTCCTTTATGAAATTCACACAGTGAACTTTTCACCCTCCATCTTTAAAGCATTTATTTGTGGACAAAATATCAACATTCAACAGAGTCTTACTCGCGACTGAACGATGAAAGGTTTCAATCTAGAACACGCCAGAAATCAGCAGCAAAACAAACAGAAGTGCCAAGTTGCAGTCATTTTATAGTAACAATGAAAATCGCGCACGAACTTTTCCAATGATCTGTTACAATTGAAACTTCTCCAAGTTATAGGCTGTCAACATTATTCCGCCCGCTGACAAAAAGGACACTCTACCCAATAATACAGAAATGGACCGAAATTCTAGAAACAGGGGCAACAAATTTCTGGAGTAAACAACGAGGAAAGAGGGCTTGTAAAATTTGATACTCACAGGACAGATTGAAGGTAAGAGGACAGGAGGAAAACAACTCACAACTTATTTGGCAGGTTGGAGCAAATGGCTGGCGGAGCAGGGTTTGGGAGAGATCACAAAAAGATAAAAGTTACTAAGAACTAGAAAAGACAAAAAGGAAATTGTGGAGAGCGATAATCGCCAACGCCCTGAAAAGACACGGCACATAGAAGAAGGATGTGGATATTGTCTGAACGTTTATTCAGGCGGAGAACAATAAAAGAATGAGATAAAAGATAAAATATAACGATTGACATTACATTTAAATGTTTGAAGATCAAAGTAAACTGGAATGCAAGTTTAGACATTTATGAACAAGATGGACGCCAGTTATGTCATCCCTGTTAGAATCTAGATCTGACGAGGTTATCTAAGAACAGTCTTTAGTTCAATAATTTGTTGTTTTTTTTTAGCATCATACGATGTTTGACAAAGGTACGCCAAACGCAACAAATTTGTGCTACATCAACTTTACATAGAGGATTGCTGAATGACGTTGCTGTATGAAAGGTAGAGGAGGAGAAAAGAATATGAGAATATATAGAATTAGTAACAGTTGATCTAAGACTTGAAGGGACTAGGATTGTAGTGATCGGGAAAGCATCTCCTCAGGAATCTGTTCTACAAAGTAGCGGTTCTTGAGAGGAACGGTCGGTATAGAACTTACTTCTTACTAACGTAATACCAAGGAAATCGGAAAGATTCGGCCCATGACGCGACTTAGCTGTGAAGGTTAGAACTGGTGGAACTAAGTAATGTAGTTCGCCTGAACACTTGCCATGGAAATAGCGATAGAACAGTGAGAAGCTTGCAACGTTTAGCCTGTGATAAACAACTCGTATCACACAATCGTCGGGAGTCGTTTCTACAAAGCAGCGGTTGGTGGGAAGGAGCTATTCTAACGACACTTACATCTCACCAATGGAAAATGAAGAGAATGAAGGTGGTTCGCTACAATGTGCGTAGCATGGCGGGTCTTAGCCGTGGAGGTTAGAACTGGTGGAATCTAGTTCGTCTGAGCACTTTTCATGGAAATAGCGATAGAACAGTGAGAAGCTTACAACGTTTAGCCTGTGATAAACAGCTCGTATCACACAATCGTTTCATCACCCGTTCAGAAATATCTAAACTGTCAGCTGTATGCAATCAACTTCCTAAGATCAACGGTTAACCTTGAAGTTGAATAGGTAAAGATTGTAGCGATCGGGGAAGCATCCTCCAGGGTGTCGTTTCCACAGAGCAGCGGTACGTGGGAAGGAGCTACTCTAATGACACATCTCGCCAATGGAAAATGAAGGGAATGAAGATGGTTTGCTACAATGTGCGTAGAATGGCGGTTCTTAACCGTGAAGGTTAGAACTGGTGGAACTAAAGAATGTAGCTCGTCTGAGCACTTTCCATCGAAATAGTGATGGAGCAGTGAGTGGCTTGCGACGTTTCATCTCTTAGAGAGAGTTTGCAGGCTGAAAAGTAATTTATCACCCGCAAGGACGCGGGGACGCTTTTGGACTCTACCGATACTCGAAAGCGAGGGAGTTTTAGACATTTCTGCACAAGCTGGACGCCTGGCATGTCATCCATATTATAACCTAGATCCGATGAGGTTATTTAAGAACAGAATTTTTTCTTTACTTCAATAATTTAGTTCTGTAGAATCTTACAATGTTGGACAAAGGTACTCCGAACGCAACAAATTTGCTTTCAATTTTATTTAGGTAGAGAGTTACTGAATGAGGTTGTAACCTCAGAGATGAAGGGGCCAGGTGTGTAGTGATCAGGGTAACATGCCCTCGGGAATCTGTTCTATAACGTAGCCGTTTTTGGGAAGAATGGTCGGAATGGAACTTCCTCCTTACTAACGGAATAAGATGGAAATGGGAATGATTCGCCCCAAGGTACCTAGCATGTCGGGAATTGGCTGTGAAGGTTCTGAACTGGCGAAACTAAGGAATGTAGCTCCTCAGAACATTTGCCATGGACAAGTAGCGAGGATATATTGGAGAGATAAGAATCTATTTAGACAAGAGATGACAAAAGGTATTAAGATCTACAAAGGACAGGAAGTAGTGGAGAGCCGTGATCGCCAACATCCTGAAGGCACACGGCACGGAGAATAATAATAAAATAAATTATTAATATTATTATTATTTAAACCTTTTACTGAATAGAATAATCACACGAAGGTTGATAATGAACGATAATACTTAGGACAAGAACAACACACATAAGATTCGCCAGCGGCGCGTAGAAGTAGTCGACTATTAGAAATGAGTCAAGGAAATTCCACAATGTTATAGTGGAACACACCTATTCTATAGTTAATAGACTCTCCCACCTATAATAAGTAGGAGTACTAAGAGTAACGAAGGAGTCGCTCAGTTGGTCACTCAGTCTATGCCGGACGACCGTTAGTCGGATACTAAAGTATCAGCGACCGCAACTAGATTACTCTGCGTCATTACCTATTATATCAAGTTCCTAACGCTTTGTACGTCGAACCTATTTTTGGACCGACTTAGTACAAATACAAGCCTCCATTGTGAAACCACTCCATAACACACAATGAATATCCAACTATAGAATATCTACCAACCGCCCACGCGGTCAGATATGGCACGAGGCCGAATTTAATGTGGGGTATCCGAGCCCGTAGGCTCGGCCAAAAATTCCCCGTAGACCACGTATAAATCGGGGTCGGGTAGCTGTGTCCCGAGACGAGATTCTGCCCTTCGACATAGCCCCGTCTGGGGATCCTCTCTGCCCAGAGGCAGAGAGTTTGACCAGCACAGTTGAAGACGAATCTCCAACTGCAGACCAACATACAGTATTTACTACTGTATTTATGTGAATCAGGACATATCCATTATTGTCTGTAGGTATACTACAACAGGGGCACGTAGGGGGCATATTGGTAGAACGGATCTCTGACTCAAACTCAGGAGGCTTGCACAATAGAGTCAAGTGGACATTTGTTTTTAAGACACCTGAAAATTTTTTAATTCAATTATGTAACTCCATTAATGGCCTTTGAATTTAAGAGAAAATTGAGAGGTTCACATTTCTAAATAAAAAAAAATATTTTGGCCTATCAACTTTGATCTACAATGAAGAGAGAAATTCCCAAAAAGAGCATGAATATTGCATTTAACCGAGCTAGACATATTTTGCAGGATTTGTAGCGCCAAAAATGGATAAAGCATGCTAGCAAATATAGACATCGATGTCCAAATCATGATTGTCTAATTAAGACAAGGAAAGTTATGTTAAGAAGTAATATTTGTTGTCCGGCATATGGTACCAAAAGTAGGTAAGGATCAACTGAAAATATGAAAGGTACTGAGTACTTCAAGAGAATGATTTTCTTACATTTTGAAGTTTTATACGGTTTTAGGTTTGTATGTAATATATAGACCCATAAGCGGGTAATGACCAATGTAACGTATGCCATGAATTGAGTACGATTTGAATATCTTCCGGAGAACAATTTTATTACATTTTGCAGGTTTAATTAAAACAACCGCTTTAGTTTCCTTTCTTTCAACATACGGTCAGTTTTACACCCACTGGAGGGACAGGGTGTAATCGATTTCTATTTTTACCTCAGATTAGGTCATTTGCAGTGGTGTGCAGTAACATGATTCTATTTTCGGGCTGTATGATAAAATTTGTTTAGCTTGAAAAATATTGCGTCATCCGTGATTGCATCAGATTTTCATCACGCCCAGACACTATTGTCTTGACTGTCGATTAGTTGTCCTGCGGCCATTATCTGCGATGGACGTTACTCCAAGGAAGCGTAGGAAAATTGTAACGTTGTGCGAACACACGGGCAAGCCTTACCAGTGAGCAAATCAAAGTACTATAGACTGGCCCGAAAAGTCTCTTGATTTAAATCCAATCGAGAATCTGTGGTCAGTCTGCAAGGAACGACTTCGTAGAATGGACATAAGAAGTGCTAACATATGCACTGGGTCATGTTTCATTGGAAAAATACGAAAAAATGTCAATAATAACGAAATTATTCGTTTTGTTTCAATTAATTTACACAAGGGTGTATAGGGCCGTAAGCGAGTAACGATCAATTTAACGTTTGAAAGGAACCGTGTACTTTTAAATATTTTCCCATGAACAATTTTTTTTAGATTTTGAAGGTTTAAATGAATGTAATGTTGAGAAAATATATAGTGACATAAGTGGGTAACATTCAATTTAATATATAAAAGGAACTGAATACGTTTAATATAGCTTCCCGTGAACAATTTTTTTTTACTTTTTTAAGGTTTAAATGGAGTTAATGTTTAGGCAAAGACATGGTGTCACACGCCGGTAACGATTAACTGGACTTATTAAAATTAATTTTACGTTTCAAATATCTTACCGAAATTTAAAAAAAATATTTTGAAGGTTTAAATGGAATTAATCTTTGAAGTAATATATAGTGCCAGATGCGGATAATGATCTAGTTTACGTATGGAAAGAAATGACTACATTTTAAATAACTTACCGAGAACAATTTTCTTACATTTTGAAAATTTGAATGGATTTAATGATAGGGAAAACATATAATGCCATAAGCGGGTAACGATGTATTTAATATATGAAAGGAACTGAATACCTTTTAAATATCTTCACGTGATCAATTTTCTTACATTTTGAAGGTTTAAATGGATTTAAGGTTTGGAAAGTATATTTTACCATAAGCGTGTAACGATCAAGTTTACATATGAAAAGAACTGAGTACATTTTATATATCTACTCGTGAACAATTTTCTTACATTTTGAAGGTTTAAATGGATTTACGGTTTGGAAAGTATATTTTGCGTGTAACGATGAAGTTTACATATGAAAGGAACTGAGTATGTCTTATATATCTATCTGTGATCAATTTTCTTACATTTTGAAGGTTTTGCATGGATTTAATGTTTGGGAAAATATATACTGACATCGATTGGACGTATTAAAGGAACTGATTACGTTTTAAACATCGTAATGTTTGGAAACTCGCGCTAAAAAGGCAAAAAAAAAACAAACATTGTCTAGTGCATTTTTTTAAGGTAGGTGGTCAGGGCCTAAAAAAAACAAGCAAAATATTGAAACAAATATATTAATTTGACTGGATTTTGTGCTGTAGAGCCCCTAAATACTCTTGATATATGTAATGTCCGTAAAAGAAGGTCAACTTCAAACTGTCTATTACTTATAGCATTCATTTCAGGAAGGTTCCAATAAAATTTCTAGTAAAATGAAGCAGAAAAAGCTACTGTCCAGATCAGATCATTTATAAATAAAGGATTAAACACGAGATTTGATTCATTACAGACGATCAAACGTGCCGTTAGACAAAGTTAAACTTCTGAAATCCTGAGACTGTCTACTTTCAGAGTAGATATAGCACATATCATCTAGGAAATGTTCCATAAAATAACGTCTGCTTGCAAAGCCCACTGCGCTGAAAATGATATAGCGTATGTACTCGTGTATAAGTCGACTCCATGAATATCTTCCTGAGAGCAATTTTCTTGCATTTTGAAAATTTATATGAATTTAATTTTGTGGAAAATATATTGTGCTATCAGCGAATAACGAGCATTTTGCATGAATTTTAACCCCCCACCCCGGAAAAAATTATCTGCGTATAGTACAACCGGTCAACGAATATACATGATTGAAAATAAGTCACTCGTGTATGGTTAAAATTACTAAATGCATTTCTTTTATTTTTCAGATTTTTTAAAATTAAAAATAATTTCTATTTATAAAAAAAATAATTCTTTTTAAAGGTTCTGTTAAAGGTTCTCAAAGTTAAAAACTGAAATCAAAGCAACCCTTTACTTTACAATAATTCCTGTCTCTACTGTTGATTAGGCTTTGATAACGCAACACACAGCGGCTGGAAACAAGAAATAGACGAACATTGTTCCAATGTATGTTGATTTACGTTCACTTTCGTATAAATAACCTTGAGAAAGGTATGAACTCATAAATTTTCCTTCCTACTATGCGCTAAATAGCAAAGTGGACTGGCCTCTCTAGGCGTGATTGGCAACCAATCTAGAAGTTGTAAAACTGAATTCAAAACTGGACCACCTGAACCTGTCAAAAACGGTTAGGATGGTGTGAAGATACTACTGCAGAATCTTATTAAAAATGTAGAAAAAAGTCAATAGATTTAAAAGAAATAGCACTAAAATCTCGACTCTGTGAAAAAAAATAGGTTCACACAGACATCAACTCAATTCTGTGCAAAAATAGTATCACACGAAGTCCATATTGACACATTAGCATTAATAAGACAATCAGCGACGTTATATCAAACGCTACACAATCTTTCAAAAAGCAGACAACTATCTCTATTGTTGCTACAAAAATTGAAAGATCTTTTCCCTCCTAAAATTAGATATTAAAAATTAGGAAATATATTTATTAACCAATGAAACTTCTGATCTTAGTAAAAGTTAGTGATTCAGTTTTTCTTTATAGAAAACGTAGCGTAAATTAACAAGATCAGTCTTCAGTATAAACCGACTGGAGCTGTAAACAAGGCTGAACACTCAAACTAATTTTTCGCATGCTCAAAGTAACTTACTTATTGAGTTCTAGGTCCCTTCTTGTTAATATTTCTTGCTTTTTAAGGTAATTCATGCAACACGAAGAACATCCGAGCGATATATATAAACAAAGCGAACTGTAAAAGTGGTACAAATAAGTTCAACTGATAACTTTGCCTACTGCTGTAATGATAACACATTAAGACGCATACATAAATTAACGTAAATACGAAATTTTTGCATAGTCACATACATCTTTTCACTCATACTAACGCAATTCATTTGTTGTTAAAAAAAATTTCGTTGAACTATGTTTGCGCGGAACTTTATAACTTGCTTCGTTCATCTTGAAAGAAAACAAAGATTAGTTTTATACTCAATAAGAAAATTATTTAAATTTGTAGAGCTGGGTTTGAAGATTATTTCTTTTCTTCGGTTTTCACACACTTTTTTTCTACACTATGCGAAGCAAAAACACGATAGATTTCAACAACTAAAGGCTAATCACAGATGTGAGCGATTATTCAGAATGTTGTTTCCATCAATGGGCATAGGATCCAAAGAAGGGGAAAAATAATTGATAGCAGCAAAATTGTAGTGTTTTCATTATCCTTACGATATGTTACAGTGAACAATGCTCCAGTGGAACGGTTCCTGCTAATTAGAAAATTGCCTGGAGCAGGAGCTGCAGGTATTTTTCAACATTCTCTTTCCAGCAGCCAGAAACAAAGTGCTGTCAATTACTGTGCGCTACGGTCTATTTTATTATGGAGAATACACAATATCGGTTGAAATAGTCCGACGTTATGAAAATACCAGAAATATGACTTAAAATCAAAACCATGGAACATATTTTCTGTAGTTGTCTTCCGAAATGAACTTCGGATAATTTCTGATGGAATTTCCTTCTTGTCGGAGAAGAGTTCTTAGTATTTTGGAAAAGTAGATCAATAAGATTAATTGACACAAAATGTCTGTCGTTTTTAATAATAGTAATAATAATTCCAGTCAAATCCATTACATTCACTTACGTGCAAATCAAATACCCTTCTTCTCCCCACCCCCAGCTACGAAAAAATAGCAGGACAGACCGAGTTCTATAGCCTTGGATGGCAACTGATTTACCGCAGAAAGAAATGGCAACCGACTGCGGGGAAAAATCTGCCTCGTCAGTCATGTATTGAAAGATACATGATCGCCTAAGCGTGTATCACGCATGGCACATAACTGACTGAATAATAATACACACAGACACACACACACACACACACACACACACACATATATATATATATATATATATATATATATATGGGGTGGGGTGCAGAATTTCAACTCGGAACTAAGAGTTAGGGTTACGGTTTTTAAATCGAGTTGAAATTAGTTGTCACTGATATATATATATGATTATTACAAATACTTTCATGGTAATTGCTCCGATGAGTTGCTTTCGCTGGCTCCCAGGCTTCATGAATTCAAGCGTCCTACGAGGCTGGCATCCCGCTCTCACCCTTTCACTGTTGAAACTGTTAAATGTAGCCGTCTCTTCTACTCCAATAGCTTCATATCTCACAACTCTCGCCTGTGGAACTCCCTCCCCTTTTCATGTTTCCCTGATAGCTATAATCTCCAACTATTCAAATGTAATGTCAATCGACATCTCCAGTGGCCTTGATCTATCCACTATCCTTCTCCTCATCCTTTCCTCTATATCACTCCTATCTGCTCTCGCTCCAAATCCCATGTAACCTTTTGCGTGCTAGTGGCTTCCAGACTTGCTTAGGGTGGAATGCTTATATATTTATATAGTTTATGCAAAACTAGGTAGTCCGTATGGGTAGACCCAAGGAGGATGATATCCGGAGAGCTCAATGTAAATTCAGAGCAAATATGTTTTTTATTCAATATATATATATATATATATATATATATATATATATATCAATTAGGTTTCATTTTAATACACATGGAGACCCACTAAACTCCATCCGCACCGTGGTCGTTGATAATACAAATATAATAGTCTCATTCACATGTATAATGACTAGAAATTATGGAAGCATTATTAATAAAAATGAAAAAGCCAACAGTCAATAACATAAACTATGAACACGGCCACAGTGTGCTGACCGTCTTCGGAAAATAAAACATTCCTATTATTCTATATCTTACATAAAAAAATCCATGCATTCAACTGAAACTAAAAATGAAATCATCCTTGATAATGGCTAAAAGTAGAACTAAAAGCGCACGGACATACAAAACTTTCGGACAATTTCTACATTATTTATGCCTTGAAAAGAAAGAAAAAGGGTCCTGTTGGCAGACATAGTGTCTTCTAGCAGCCATCCTCTTGATCCAGAGCACGACCTACTCAAGGCACTTGATGTAGGCTTCACTGTTGAGTCTGAGACCTTGTGGGAAGATGAATGGAGGGATAACGTCGCTATTACTAGTGATCACTCCAAACACCTTCGTAATCACACTTTAACGTATACACCGCTTATCGAAACCTCTGCATTGTCCTCATATTGACACCCCAAAATTCTGAAATGTTCGTATTGAAGCTTCTGGCGTAAATGCCGTTTCTAAATTTCTACCAGAGTAAATTGCTTTATGGTAACAGACGGCGCCCAACTGACCCTATTATCCTGTTCAGTCGACAAAATAAAAAAATAACAATGCGCATGCGCGAAATAAAAAAAAATGTAAAATGGCGACAATTTATCTAACGCACCCTATATATATATATATATATATATATATATATATATATATATATATATATATACCTTTCTGTCCGATTAAATCCTCGTGTGACGCATTTCGTCCTTTAGGATTTAATCGGACGAAATGTGATGTTAACTTTGATGTAACTACACATGCGCATTAGGGAGTAGGGATGCTGGAATTTGAAACTTTTGGAATTAATTTTTGTTCTTGTTAATATATATATATTTCCATATTTTTATCTAAGTACTGACCGGTATCGACATTGCTTAACTTCGGTAAACCCAACGGGGGCCCGGTGTTTTCTTCTCAGCCTGTGAAAGTCCTTTGTTAAATGGAGACCTTCCCCATATTTCTGGCGAAATGCAGGTCATTACCCTACCGTATGCTTGGGCGTCCATGTTTCTTTTCGATTCCTAATCAACCGAGGGCATTTACGCCTAAGTGGATGCAACCAACCCAAGTGGAATTCGAACTAGGATCTCTGATTTCCTCGTTCTTAGCCGTCATCCATTGCACCAACCGTTCATTCAAGGTTAGAGTAACTCGTATTCCAAAGTGGTCAACCATTGCTTAACTTCGATGATCGTAAGGGAACTGGTGTTTCCATGTTATATGGACGTAAGCCCGACGTTTTCAGCCTGATTTTTAACATAAGCAGGAAAATCGGAGAGAACCTGTGGGCGAGACGAGACGAAAAGCCTCCATTTTACAAGCAGTTTACTCTTTTCTTTCATTGTTTCTTCTACAGCCAATGTCGCAAGACTTGTCCGTCTCGTATTAGCCTCATCTGCCGATGTCTTTTTAGGATGTAGGTGATCATGGCCTCCCACATCTTCTTGTATCTCTTAATAAGTTTTGCTTTTTTGTTATTTCTCCCAAACCTTGTTCTACCATCCATTTACTCAAGCTCATCAAGTATGTTTACGCGCTGCTTTCCTCTGCCTTGTGAGTATCAGATTTTCCAAGTCCCCTTTTTTCATCAGGTTTTCTTACTAAGTATAAATGTCCCTTTTGTTTCCATTTTCTCCCAAACCTCGTCGCTGTTCACACGTTCGGTCCATGGTATTCTCATATTGGTTCAAGTTTCTTCATCTTTGAAGAGATTGCCCAGCATTCGTAGCCATTCAGGAGGACAGATATCACGCAACAGACCAAGCAGATGTGAATCAAGAGTAAAAAAAAAACTTGTTTAGATTTGCGCTGTTGAAATTAATAACATGAACACATATTAATAACGTTAATACAAACTGTACACTACTTACATTATCTACATTGTTCATCTCGTACAATATGCCATATTTACGACGTTTCGGCCTTTGTTTCGAACTGAACCCTTTATTTCTGGGTAGATTGTTCTAGTTCTACGCACCATGCCTCTTTCGGCTGTCTCAGTTATCTCCCTTTAACTCAACTCTCCAAGTTTTTGTTCAGGTATTGAACTCACAACTCTTTGGGGCAAGTAACTGAATCGAACCAACGCTTTTACCCACTGGGCCATGTGTCCTCGAGGACATCTGTGTATGAATTTTTGGGACTTATAAATCTAATGTCTCAGAAACCATTTTCCAGAGCTCATATTGCAATTTTTGTTGTTAGTATTGCTTTTCTCTAGCACCCCATATTACTGGTTCCCATATTGTATTCATTTCTATGCTTGGTCAGTTCAGGAGATTTTTGTGGCCTAGCATATGTGCTGATTCCTTAAGTTTATGTATTTTCCTGTGATGTTCTTTGTCTATTATTTCAACCTCATTCCACAGGGGGCGGTGATCTCCCTTTTCCTTCCATTTGTGGTCAGCTACGCCTGATTTTTCTACTTCCCCTCGTTTTACAGTTTTACAATGTTCTTATAGTCTTATCTTAAGCGGGCAGAATATTTCTCCTTTATATATCTTACCACAGCTGCACGGGATGGCGTACACACAGTTCTTAGGCATGTTCTCTTTTATCGGGTGGGGGAGTCTTACTTGGAAGAGTTGACTGAAGTGATGAACCCCTTTTGAAGATTGTCCTGATGTTATATGAACCATGGATCTTTTGTATTTTCTCCGATAATCCCTTCACATAGGGTAGGCAGACTAAAGTTGTTTTCTGAGTGCTGTTATCCTCTTGTACCCTTCTATCCCAGTTTGTCGGTTCTGCTGTCATGTATCCGAGCTAGTTGTTACGTTGTAGGGTACTGTTTGTACTGACCATTTGCTGTTCATATGTCTCTGGGCCACCACTTATGACTTGTCCGGTGAATGTTGGCTTGCGATACAAGAGTCCGAACAATGTAAATAATTAGAATACCTCATTTAGAAATATGGACAGAAACCGTACGTTGAAATATGACCAACAAAGAAAACAAATTTGATTTGTTCAAACACATATATAATTAAAAGCAACCAAATCTGATCGCTTTAAGGCATCCATATTAAAAGTGGGGTTACGTCAGCATCTGTCAAAGTTTTATTAACTTTTCAGATGCTCACCGTTATAGTAATATCTTGGGTTCATTATGATACGCTTTTTATACTGCACTAAATGCATCAGCAAACGCTATTCGTCTAATGCCAGGCTTTGTACCTATAGCTTTTATTATACTCGCTTATTTTCCCTTTTCTTTCTATCTCCCCTCTCCTTCTCCCTTTTTTTTCTATTTTCTCCTTTTTTCATTTGTCTCACTGTTCGCTTTATCTTTTTTTTCTTTGTCTTCTCTTTCCGCTTTTTCTTTCTCCTCTCCTCTCCTTCCTTTCTTCTTCCTCCCTTCCGTTTTCTCTCTTCTCTTCTGTCTTCCATTTTCTTCTCTTTTTCGCATTTTTTACCTATCTTTTCTTTTTTTTTTTTAACATTTTCCTCTCCTTCCTTTCGTCTATCTCATCCCCTTTCTTCCTTGTTTTCTCTCTATCTCTCTCTTCTCTTTTTCCTTTTTCCTCTCCCTCCTGCTTTTCCTTTTCTCTCCTTTCCTTTCTTCCCTTCTTCCCTCTCACTTTTCTTTTTCTTCTTTTTGACTTTCTCCTCCCCCTCCTTTCGTTTTCTCTCTACTCTCCTTTCTTCCTTGTTTTTTTTTCTCTCTCTCCCTTCTCTTTTTCTTTATCCTCTCTTTCTTCCCTTCCGTTTTCTCTCCTCTCCTTTCTCCCATTTTCTTCTCTCTTTTTTTCATCGTCTTTTACCTCTTTTTCCTTTTTAACCTTCTCCTCTCCTTTCTTTCGTCTCTCTACTATCCTTCCTCTTGTTTTCTCTCTACTCTCCGTTCTTCTTTGTTTTTCTCCTCTCACTTCTCTTTTTCTTCTTCTTTTACCTTTCTTTCCTTTTTTCCTTTTCAACTTTCTCCTCATCTTCCTTTCCTCTCTCCCCTTGGCTTCCACTCGTTCTCTCTCTAATCTCCTTTTTTCCTTGTTTTTTTCTTTCTCTCCTCTTTTTCTTCCTCTCCGTCCTTCATTTTTTTCCTCTCCTTTCTTCCATTCTCTTCTCTTTTTCTTCGTCTCCTCTCCTGTCTCCATTCCTTTCTTTCTGTTTCCTTTTTTCCTTTCTTCTCTTCTGTTTTCTCTCGTCTCTCCTTTTTCTTTTTTCTCTTCTTACTTTCTTTTCTGTTCGTTCCTCCATTTCTTCTCTCTTCTCTACTTTCATTCTCTCTCGCTTCTCTTTCCTTTTGTCCTTTCCTTTCTTCCTTTTCCTTTTTTCTTTCTCCTTTCTCCCGATTCTTTTCTCTACTCTCGTTCGTTCCTTCTCTCTTTTCTTTTTCTTTTGCCTTTTCTCTTTCCATCCTATTTTTCTATATTGCCTCTTTCTCATGTTTGTCTTTGTTATCTTTGTCCTCTTCGTTTTTCTTTCTTTCTTCTACTGTTCCTTCCTTTTTATTTCTTCTCTGCTGCCATTCCCTTTTCCTTTCTTTCTTTCTTTCTTTCTTTCTTTTTTCATTCTCTTTTTAATTCGCTTCTTCCTTTTTTTATCTTTTTTCTTTACTTCTTTCTTTCTTCCTTCATTTTGCCCTCTCCTTTCTTTCTTACCTTTTTCTTCTCGTCTTATTCGTTTTTCTTTCTCTGTGCCTTCTTTCCCTTTTTCTTTCCTTCCCTCTTTCTTTATGTTACCCTCACCTTCTTTCCTTTATTCGCTCTCCTCTCTTTCCTTTCTTTCTTTCTTTCTTTCTTTCTTTTCTCCTCTCCTTCTTTCTTTTTCTCTTCGCTTTTCCTTCTTTTTTCTTTCTTCTCTCTTTCCTTCTATTTTTCTTTCTTCTCTCCTTTCATCCTTTTTTCCTTCCTTCTTCTTTTGTTTTATCTTCCCCTTCCTTTATTCGTTCTTCTTTCTCTCTCGTTCCTTTTTCTCTTTCACCTTTGTTGTAACCTAGAAAGGGTTACTGAACGAGGAATAACCAAAATAGAGATTGGAAATGAAATGGTAATATTTATTCATCGACAAAATACAATACTCGCCAGCGGCGTGAAGTAGGTAAACCACTTCTAATGGTGGACTAAGACAGCATATTACTCGCACTTACAATAGTGTCCAACGTATTTAAGAAGATTAGGACATACTCAGTATATAACAACCTTATTTCTTCCTGTTTTTCTTTTCTTTTCTGTTTTCTCCTTTATTTCTCTCTCTCTGTCTTGCTCTCTCTTTCTCTCTCTCAACTGAGGAAAATTATACTGAGAAGTGCTCAGCCTTCGTGAACAGTTGCCTGAGGCCGCGCCGTCGCATTACACCAGAGAGAGGATCGGTGCTCACACCGAGGCCAGCACAATCGACGGTTGCGGAGGCTTGGCGATTTTTTGTTCCTTGCCCGGGTGTACGCTCTCGGGCTCCTCACATTAAACCGATCTTTTGTTACAACCTGACATCGTGGGGTGCGAGTAAATACAAATTTGTAACAAGTTTGTAACACTATTTATTTGATCTCAGTTGCGTCTCTGTCTTTGGGCAGAGTGCGCTCAGGGGTGGTTCCGTCAAAGGACAGAGTCGCAACCGAGGAAAATTATACTGAGAGGTACCCAGCCCTATGGAATATCTCATTGTGCTAGAGAGAGGGATCGGTGCACGCACCGAGGCCAACGCATCAGACGGTTGCGGTGGCTTGGGAATTGTTGTTTCTGCCCGGGTGTACGCGCTCGGGCTTCTTACATTAAACCGACCTTGTGTCACAACCTGACGTAGTGGGGGCTGGGAGTAAATACAAATTACTGTCTCGAGTAGTTTGTAACACATTATTTATTATCGCTTAGTTGCGTCTCTGTCTTTGGGCCGAGTGCGCTCAGGGACGACTCCATCAAAGGACAGAGGAAAATTATAGAGAGGTACCCAGCCCTGGGGAACAGCTGCCCGAAGTCGCGCCAGAGAGAGAGGGGGATTGGTGGTCGCAGCAAGACAAGCACAACCGACGGTTGCGGGTAATCCGAGATTTTTTGTTCCTTGTCCGGGTGTACACGCTTGGGCTCCCCACATTAATCTGACCTTGTGTGACAACGCGACTCCGTGTGGGGGTGAGGGGTCGAGTAAATACCAAATTACTATAAAGCAGAATCGGGAGTTTTAACCTCATAATTCGTGGAATAATTGAGCTCCAATTTCGCATTTAGTCATATAGATGTAGCTTACTCTGGATATCCATCCTTTTTGTTTTTTAAAGCTTCTAAAATAGTGACAAAACGACCGGAAGTGAAAGAGTTTGGGGGATACAGATTGATAATCATTTATCCGAAATTCTTAGGACCGGAATTGCTTCGGTTTTCAGATTTTTTCGGATTTTAGAATACAGGTTATATAATTTGTATATAACATCTATAAAGTATGGCAGCTTGGGAATGGAACCCAAATATAAACATGATGTCCTTTTACATTTCATAACACAGCTTATACATATACCCTGAATGTAATTTTATATAAATAACATATACTGTAAAAATAGTTTTATATAAAACTAGCCGAATTACCTGCGCCTTGCTGCGTGTTACATATTTTTTTCGTAAGTAAATGATGACTGATTTTAAATCATTATTATAATTTCTGGAGAAAAATGATGCATTTCAGTATTACTCAATGATCTTGCCGATGTGACCTCCATCTTCTGGATTTTTCCCTGTATATTTTGAATATGAGTCATTCCCTTGTTCAAATTTAAATTTAACTTAAATTGAAGTGAAAAAATTCAGGGGTGTGTGTGTTTGCATAAAAACAGATTGATCTGACCCCATTTCATATGTATTTTATGCAAAACTTGATAGAATGAATTGGTGAGCAGATTTCAACACTGATATGACAGGTGAATTATCGCAACAAATATGTATTGTAAGGCACTAACCACTGATTGGTGATTTCTTGCTAAACTTGATGTCAATATAGTCTCATTTTGATCTTGCTGATGTGACATCCATCTTCTGGCTTTCTCCTTCATTATTTTGGATAGGAGTTATTTCCTTGTTCAAATTTAAATTTAATTTAAATCAAAGGGGAAAAAATTCAGTTTGAGTTTGTGACCCCCCCGGGACCCCCTTTAATCAAAATTAGATATAGTTATCCAAGTATCCTAGGTAATGCAGTTTCAGAATATATATGATTATGAGGGTCTATCTTCAAAACCCGAGGGAGAGTTCGATAACAAACAGACAGACAGAGGCTACAACTGGAAATATATAGATTTAATAACTTTTGTGTACACACAGATACAGGTATTAACGCTATACATGTAATGCTCACACTGATTTATAAATGATGAAGTTAAGATTTCACATAAAAATAATGTTTTGTACTTTATGTATGTCTACAAAAAGACATGATCACTACTTACAAAAAATAAATGCAGGGCTTGTTGACATTTTGAATAATATCTTTACTGAGCACAAAAAACCTGGTTTGTAATCCACTAACAAAAAACGGGCGCCAACATAGGCTACGTAGCTGGGCTGAGGAACACTTGCCCAGTGCAGATGAGGCCACTTATAACAGCTGCACATCGCCGAGGAACCTTCCCTGTCCTTTATGAAATTTTCCATTTGTTGTAAGTCATGTCAGGTTTTCGGATTTTAGAGGTTTTCGGATTTGGGAATTTCGGATAAAAGATACTCAACCAGTATATGCTTTTACGACTAGAACGAACAGAGAATATGAGCATGTGGCCAAGTGGATAGAAATATCACATTCTGATCAGGAGACCAGGGTTCAAATCTTAGCATAGTCGATTTATCAGACCGGTGAGTCTTGAAAACCTTACCATAGATTGATCCAAGCCTTGTGGACTGTTCGAAAGCCGTCAATGCTTGTGGTAGCACAAAGTCACAAGTCATCGTGACTGAGAGTTTGAGTATACTGGCCATGTTCAAACCGTTGATAATACCAGATTACTTTCTCTTGATGTTGGTGTTGAACAAACATGAATGTGAACTCTTATTCGCCTTTGTGTCGCTTGTCCGTTTCTTCCACTATACCAGAATAGGATTTTTCATCACTGCCAGACACAGAGATCGAACTCATAACTTCCAGGAAACTAAATATTTCTAATCTAATTATCTATGAGAATAATCTACCTTCGTTGTTTGAATAAATTGTTTAGTTCGCAATTCCAAAAATAATGCCGAATATAAAGACAGATACCTGAAGAAAGCCGAAAGTTACAATGATCGAAACGTTGTGAGTATAATAACCAATGTGCGCATACTGGTCCGTATAACAAAGCATATAATTAAGACGCTACAATTGTGGTCAGGAAGGCCACATAGAAGAAGATGATAAAAGAATTTATCTGAGTCTTGTTTTGTGTATTTTGTGACCAGAAGTAAAGAGATGGGGTTCTCAAAGTAGCTACCCACTTGACACAAAGGGAATCAAATAATATACAAATAAATTTACACTTTTTGGAAACAAGTGCCATTTCACCGGATGTTGTAAATTTCCGTTTGCAAGCTTCTATAAACGATTACAAGATTAGCGGTAGTTCTGGATCGCCCGTTGTTGGGGACAGGTTGTCCGTCGAGGTAGTTCCGATGACGCCCGTTATACTTGCTAACTACGCGTCGTTAGGAAGAGGTGAGTGGGGCGGTGGGAGTTCTCGCTGTTTGAAGGGAAAAGCTGATCCGTAAGGCTGTCATTGCATAAGCTATTACAGGTGTCACCCATCTACCCCAAGCAGACCGTTCAAGTGAGTCCTTGAATTAAATAATCAAATTCAAATTCTTGAAAACAGGATCCATATTTTCATCTCACACCGTGACATTAGTTATCCTTTTCGTTGTGAACGTGTGGCGGACATTTCCCAGTTTTTATGTACACCCACGCGACCTAGAATAGAGACCCAACAGGAGTTAAGTATCTGGTCGGTGGGTAACTGCAAGAAGGACCCGTTTTATATTTATATAATAATTATAATTCTTCATTTAAAAAGAATTCAATAAAAAAAAAATTAAAAATGTAAATATTTTTATCTCATGAAATCCATGATAAATGTGGGATAAAATGGCGTGCAAAAAAAAAAATATTTAAAAAGAATTCAATAAAAAATTTTAAAAAATGTAAATATTTTTAAGTCTCATAAAATCCCAGACAAAATAATCATTGGGATAAAATGGCGTACAGAAATAACAAATTATTTTTAAAAAAATTTAATAAAAATGTAAATGTTTTTTATCTCATAAAATCTCACACGAAATAATTAGTGGGATAAAATGGCGTGCAAAAATGCAAATGGTTACTACATAATTGTCATTCAGGCACAATTCCCAGCCCCTGAAGAAATGGCCAAAATCGATTTTTTTTTGTTAGGATTCGTGGTCAGACTGAGAAATTTTTCACCATCCCCAGTGACATAGCTAGAGTGTGTGTCACCAGGGTCAACCCTTAAGTTTGCCGCCCCAGGCCTCAGAAAAAATACATATTACACAGTGACTCACTTTTAAACTTATAAAACTAGTTTGTGTACCATTATAATATTCTTTTCATATACTAAAATATAGTATGCTTTCAATAAATACCAAACAGACTTTATCAGTAAAAGTTAAAAAGCAAAAACGACATATAGGGGGGAAAAAAAGTGTAAAAAATTTGGACCATCTTCATTTCTGAAATGAAAATTACAACTTTCTACAAAGTAACTTTTCTTGATTTTTGTAGGCAAATTCTTCAATAACATTGTCAAAAAGTATTTATTACTAGCAGTAGAGCCCGGCGTTGCCCGGGGATGTAACAGTGAAAGATAGATCAAGTATCGACCATCATAAAAACTGAAAAATAAAATTGACAAAGATTATTGTTTAAGGTTGGTGGACACGCATGTCTTAATTAGTTTTTATTTTTTATTTTTTTACGAATTGGTCAAACCCAAACTCAAACAAAAACATTGTTTTCAATCGTTATGTGTCTACCGATTGAATAGAATTTTATTATAAACGATTGTCGTGTAAATGGAATTTTTAAAGCATTCTGAATGTAAAAATAAAGAAAAAAGTGTCCAAGACAATAAGAAAGACTATTTGCCAAAAAAAAAAAGTGAAGTTTTGTTGAAATCGGTTGAAAAATGTAGGAAATCTGATCCCACATATAAACGAACACAGAGACACACATACAAACAACCTGGGTTTTATAATAAGTATAACTCGATATGAGTTGTCCCGCTTTCATTCTCGCGATGCCTCTTAATCGTATTTTCAAATTGATTTCGTGCAAAAACAATTGTGTTTTTCCAATTTTTGGCGCTGTCAGAACCACCGCAAGGTAATTTTACGTAGTCCTGTGAAGTTTTGTTGAAATCGGTTGAAAAATGTAGGAAATCCGATCCAATATATAAACGTACACGCACACACACACAATCTGCGTTTTATAATAAGTAAGGTGTCCTGTCGCTCTATGACAATAGGTAGGACAATATACAGGTCCAAAAATCTTGTCACCCTCCCCCCCCCAAAAAAAACCAAACAAAAACAATGCGAACAGCAGAAAAACAACATGTACTGGATTCTGTTTATTCACCTTCATTGTCGTTCCCACACACCGAGAAGATCTGTATGAACATTTTCGTGTCAGTTATAGAAAATTATCCTATGCAGGGGTAACAAGACTTTCAGACCACCCTGTTTGTATGCCATAGTTTAATTTACTCGAAATCGCAGATTCCTCAGCTGTGAGTACTGTCCCGACATTAAAACCACTTTTATTTCAATACAGTCTAAACAGACTTATAACCTACAGCAGACACAAAATTGCCCCTGCTCCCGGGTCGGGCCGCCCCCTCTAGTTACGCCACTGACTACCCCGTCGTAAAAGATATTTACATATAGCTATTAGATGCACGTACATCGATTTTCTCAGCTATGTTTTCCTACGAAAAAACAAAAAACAAACTCTTTTTTGCTCTTAAAGTTTCCATTGTTTCTTGGGAATATTTCCAAAATGTATTTTTAAATGCGGCTAAATTTATTTCTCTGTCTGCTTTGCTCGAAACGATCATTAAATAAAGATTTTAGCATAAATGACTCGACGTTTAAACACAAACAAAACTTAAGCATTTTAGAGAAAAAATAATTCGACATTAAACAAACAAGCAAGCCAAAACCACTGAAATACATTGCTGAGACGCAAATCTATTGTCTAAGTTTAGTTAGTCTCCCACAGTGCAATATATTGGGGGCATTGCGTATAGATTGTTTTCCCCCTTACAACATCTTTTCCCAAAGATAAAATGTTGCATGCCTGACGCTAAGCTATCGCGTTTTCCATGGAAAACGTTCAGACAAGCTATATTCCTTAGTTTCCCCAACTTTAATCCTCCCACCCAGGATCTTCCACGACTAGCACATTCAGGCGAACCATTCTCATTCCGTTCGTATTCCATTAGTAAGGAGTAAGGCCCACTTGGATAGATTCTTTCCAAGAACTGTTGCTTTGTGGAACAGAATCCCAGAAGGTTGCTTTCCCGACCACTACCAATCTTAACCCCTTTAAATCTACGGTTAACCGTTATCTTTTAAACGTTCTTTTTTTTTTAAGCAAATCACCCCAAGCAAGACAGGAGTGCTATTAGCACGCAAAAGGTTACAGAGGGTTGATATTAAGAGTAGTGTATGGGAAAAGGATAAAGAGAAGGACAAGAATCAAGGTCATGGCATCAGAAAATGTCGATTAACATTACATTTGAATATTTGAAGATTAAAGCTATCAGGGAATCAAGTAAAAGGAAGTGAGTTCCAAAGACGGGAAGTGCGAGATAAGAAGCTGTTGCAGTATAAGAGATGGCTACATTTAACTGTTTCGACAGTGAAAGGGTGGGACCGAGATGCCAAACTAGTAGCACGCTTAAATTCATGCAGTTTGGGAACCAGCGAAAGTAGCTCGTTGGGGCAGTTGCCGTGAAAGTACTTGTCTAAAAAGTAGAGAGAAGCCACAGCACGTCTGTTAGATAGCGACTATAGATGGGGTGCCAGATCAGGATCAACCACGTTGCATATCCGTCTCCTGATTTTGTCGAGGACCTCGAGATGAACAGTGGGAGCACTAAACCATATATGGCAGCAGTATACCATGCAAGGACGAATGGTTGATTTGTAGATTTGAAGGATGGACTCAGGCGACACAGAGAATAAACTTTCCTTGCGGTAGATGAAGCTATAGTGGTCAGCGTGAGACCAAGCAGGGGCAGAGAAGGGCTCTTGTGGAGTTGGGTATCAGCCATCCTGATATGAGGCAGGAGGTTCTCTACGGTGGGTAACTGAACAGCTTCGTTTTAAAGGCATTAAAGTTTACAAGCCATTTCCTGTCCCAATCAACCACAGATTGGAGGTCCTTCTCGAAGCCTACGGCCCGATTAGTTTTGTCAACAATGCCGGATTTACTATTGAGGAAGGAGTAAATAGTAGTGTCGTCAGCGTAAATGTCAACTTGGGAGTTGATGACATCAGGAAGATCGTTGATGTAGATCAGAAACAGCGTAGGACCCAGGATAGAGCCTTGGGGAACACCAACGTTTGTGTGAAATGAACTGGAGGAGAACCCGTTTCGTATGACCTTCATTTCACGGTTCTGATAAACTGTGCTCCTTAGTCTTACTGCTCACCGCCTTCAGTAAACCTCTACCGTGAGTGGCTTTTGGGCCTTGGATAGAGTGAACATTACAGTGAAAAAAAAAAAAATACAAAATCTAAAAATTCACGAAATCAACTCGTTGAATTTAATATTCTAAACGTATCTTAGATGTGAAACAAAACCGAAAGTTAGGAGTACCCAATGAGAATTGAACTCCCTATTCAGTCGTAATTGATCTAGCGAGATAAACTTGCTAACCGTTGCACCACATCAAAGTGCCCAAGCGATTTACTAAGTGTTGCTTAGATATGGCACAAGGCCGTAAGTTTAGAGCACCCAATGAGGATCGAACCCACTACTCAGTCGTAATTGATCTATCGAGACAAGCTTGCTGACCATTAGCACATGTTGAAGTGTACGAATCAACTCCTTAATAATTTACAAAGAAAGACACAGATTGTTGGGTATCCAGTGATAATCAAACCCAGACTAACTTGACAACCGCTGCAATTATTCGTATATAATACGCACGTTTATCTGTAAAAGCTAGGGTGCATGTTATAGAAGACCACGTGCGTTGCTATATTCAGAACTGTATGACGGAAACGAAGTTGTTTTTTTAAGCGTTTCACCCCAAGCAAGGCCACTAGCACGCAAGGGGTTACAGAGAGTTGGAGCTAGAGCAAATAGGAGTGATAGAGAAAAGTATGAAGAGAAGGATAGGGGATAGATCAGGGCATCTGGAGACGTCGATTGACATTACATTTGAATAGACTATAGATATCAGGGAAACAAGAAAAGGGGAGGGAGTTCCACAGGCGAGAGGTGCGAGACATGAAGTTATTGGAGTAGAAAAGATGGCTACATTTAACAGTTTCGACAGTGAAAGGGTGAGAGCGAGATGCCAGCCTAGTAGAACGCTTAAATTCATGAAGTCTGGGAACCAGCGAAAGCAGCTCATCGGAGCAATTACCATGAAAGTATTTTTTTAAAAAGACAGGAGGCGACGGCACGTCTGTGAGTGAGCAACTGCAGACGAAATGCCAGATCAGGGCCAATTACATTGCATATCCGTCTCTGGAGCTTATCAAGAATTCTGATGCAAACAGAAGGGGCTCCAGACTATATATGGCAGCAATATTCCATGCAAGGACGAATGGTTGATTTGTAGATTTGAATGATCGACTCTGGCGAGAAAAATTTCCTGGCGCGGTACATTTGTTCCATCTTAGGTCAGCAGTCAATGTGAGACCGAGTAGTCGTGGGTTAAAGCGTCAGACATTCTAATGGGGGCAGGGATGGTTCTCTGTGGTGAGAGCAGTTTTGTTTTTGAGGCATTAGTTAACCAGCCAATTTCTGCCCCGCTTCACAACCGATTGGAGGCCCTTTTCGAGGTATCTATGTATAATTGAAACTAACGTATAACAAAAAGTTTGATCACGGATCGAGTAAGAAATCTAAACCTGCCAGATGATCTTTCTCTAGTCGAGCTTCAACAGCTCAATGAGGTAAAAACTTGCTTGTAACTTTCAGTATCAGAAAAGTTAGTATTCTTACACCATTGCCATACGGACAGTGAATTTCTGGTAATCTTTAAACTTCCGTGTCTGCAAAAATTGGCATGTCAAAAGAACGTTTTTTTTTTTTTTTGCTCTTGACACCGCTATAACTTTAACTACCTTCATTCCTCGGCAAAAGGTAATAATTAGAATTGTAATAACACCTACGGCACGAACTTATCTAAAAGGTATTAAAGGAAAGGAGGGAAAAGGGAATAACCCTCAATCGTAAGAAGACAGAATGTAGGGTCGTGAGCAATAAAGACAGCCCAAAATTGGACCCATAAATTAGAGACGTCAAACTCAAGCAAGTACAGAAATTTAATAGCAAACTTTTGATCTTCTGACACGCAAAAAAATGGAGTGTCAAAACGACAGTTTTTCCAGTGAGACACGTATTATTTTTAACTACATTCAATCCACAGGAATGTTTATTCTTTTAAAAAGATATGTTTGGTTTGTTCTATTTTGTTTAACGGCATATCAACCTCAATGGGTTATCTAATGCCGACAACATTTTTAGGATAGATTCGTATGAATAGAATATGTAATTCTTTGGTTTAGATTCGTTTGGTTTATTTTATTTTACAGTATATCAACCTCAGTGGGTTATTTAATGCCGAGGACATTTTTAGGATAGATTCGTATGAATAGAATATGTATTCTTTGGTTTAGATTCGTTTGGTTTATTTTGTTTTACGGCATATCAACCTCAATGGGTTATTTAATGCAAACAACATTTTAGGATAGATTCGTATGAATAGAATATGTATTCTTTGGTTTAGATTGGTTTGGTTTATTTTGTTTTACGGCATATCAACCTCAATGGGTTATTTAATGCTGACAACATTTTTAGGATAGATTCGTATGAATAGAATATGTATTCTTTGGTTTAGATTGGTTTGGTTTATTTTATTTTACGGCATATCAATGTCAATGGGTTATTTAATGCTGACAACATTTTTAGGATAGATTCGTTATGTATTCTTTGGTTTAGATTGGTTTGGTTTATTCTGTTTTACGGCATATCAACACCTCAATGGGTTACTTAATGTCGACAACATTTTTAGGATAGATTCGTATGAATAGAATATGTATTCTTTGGTTTAGATTGGTCTCGTTTATTTTGTTTTACGGCATATCAACCTGAATGGGTTATTTAATGCAGACAAAAAATTTTATTGCTAGTAATATTTTGTTTTGTCAAAAATCTGTTTCTGGTCATATATTTCCTTCAAATTTGTATTGCTGGTAATAATTTTTTTTCAAAAAAGTATTGCTGGTAATAGTTAACTATAGACAGATACTGAAAGGTACTAACGTTGTAATAAATATGGCGACTAATATGAAGACAATAGTCCGAATAATGTAAATAGTGTACATAATACCTCATCTCAGAAATATAAACAGATACTGAATGGCCAAAACGTTGTAGTAAATATGGCGACAAAGATGAGGACAATAGTCCGAGTAATATAAATAGTGTACATAATACCTCATCTCAGAAATATAGACAGATACTGAAGGGCTGAAACGTTGTAATAAATATGGCGACAAAAATGAATAACTCCAAGCTGAACTTCTTAAAATGTCTGCATTTGGTCATGATCTCTGCCTCCCGTTTAGCAATTCATTGCTGTTTTTATGTTATAATATCAAGTTTCACTTCCTGGCATAGCCTACATGTATTCCCTACTATTATGTTAGTCTTTAAATTTCTTAGAATGCTCCATTTAATGTGTGAACTTTTGCTATGTCTCTCCTTAAAATTCTAAATGTAGCTTCGTGATGTGCCTATGCACCGTAATTCTGAAAGATGACGTGTGATTGTACCACCTCTTCTACAACTGGCCCTCAGTACACACCGATGTATTTTTTGTGCTACCATTTTTCACATGTATTGAGCACTTTTAGTACGTTCATTTTTATCAAATATTTTACTATTTGTGTTATTCTGTCTTTTATATATATATATATATATATATATATATATATATATATATATATATATAAAGGGTGTATTATTATGGAATGTTGTTGTTGGTTAGAGGGCTTTTTGCTGTTAGTAAGAGGGCTATTTTGAAAATATTTTTTAAAACTCCAATCTGCCTCTTTATTGTCGGTATTAAACAGCCTATTAAATCTATATGTGGACTATCTTTAATTTCAAACATATATATATATATATATATATATATATATATATATATATATATATATATATATATATATATAGTTTTAAGGTATATTATATTTATGTGTTAAAGTGGTCAATATTTGAGATAGAGCGTATGTAAATATAAAAGTGGACATTGATGTCAACACCTAAACCTGACAATTGTGTTCAATCAAAAAAACAGACTGTCACCTCTGAATGTTCACTTATATATATATATATATATATATATATATATATATATATATATATATATATATATATTATGATAACATATAACAAAGGGACGTGAATCTGTACTGCGTCCTTTATGCAATAAATGACCGGACTTGCTTTAAGTAAAGAGTAGAATGTCCACTTATATATATATATATATATATATATATATATATATATTTAAGTGGACATTCATATATATATATATATATATATATATATATATATATATATGTATGTATAAGTATTATTATTATGATAACATATAACAAAGGGATGTTAATCTCTACTACCTGCGTTACGTAATAAATGACCGGACTTGCATTAAGTAAAGAGTAGAATTGGCCATTTATTGTGGAACTGCTGGAGTAAAATTTACTGCATTTGTTAGCAAACGGATGCTTGCAAAGAAAGTTCTGAATATCTAAAATAAACCTAAAATAGACTATATCTATATCTATCTATCTATCTATCTATCTATATATATATATATATATATATATATATATATATATATATATATATATATATATATATACTAAGAATTTACACGACCAAGCAATATAAGCGTATGCGTGATTGTGGTCTTGAAATACCAAATCTACGAAGTTATTTTCGGAATGACCAATGAGCAACCTCTGATGAAATGGCTAAATCTTATGTTTAAGTGTATACATAGTCATTAACAGACTGAGGTCTTTGTCTGCAGCGGAATAAAAGGGAATTTCTACAGGCTGCCCAGTAAAAAAAGCGGCAAATTTATTATCAGTTTTATTTTTCAAGGATAATTGACCGTGAATAAAATTCTTGAATATTTATGACCTTTAATAATCATTCGACGCTTGCGTAATTACTTAACTCTGATTAGTTAATTTATGATTGATTAATTGCCGCTTGTTCTTGTGACTCGTCATTTACAGGTTATTTGCAGACAATTTTTGTCTTTCGTTCTGCACTTCTCATATGGCTAAACAACTCACTAATTTTGTGCCAATTTATCGTACTTTTCAAAGAACGTCTGACATAGGGGTTGGCGAAATGTACTGAATATTCCAGTCACATCAGTCGTCACCTGTTTTCGATGGTTGTCGCACATATTTCTGAATGTACCGCTTTTTACTGGGCACCCTGTAGAATGCACACTTTTTTTTATGTCGGTTGAATTATTCGTCAATTTATGCTTTTACAAACGTATCTATTCTTGTAAAGTCTTTAGTCATTTTCATATCTGTAAGAATTTAATGCTGTCAAATAATTTAAATAAAGTGCAACTTTAATATTATGCAGTAGGAAAGTATAAACAGTTTAATTAGATTATTATTATTATTAGTAGTAGTAGTAGTAGTAGGGTGAGTCAAAAATTATCCGCCCTTGCGTCATAACATATCTTTAGTTTTATCATACTACTTTCTACACATGCGTGCTTATAGTTGGTACTATTGTGGTCACATGATAGAAGTTTGAGCTTGATCGCAGCAGTTTTCTTTCTGCTGTTACAGTGTAAAAATGGCCGCTCCGCTAACAGTGTTCACCAAGGAGGAACAAAGAGCAGTGATCCGAATCTGCGGAGAATATGATACCTCATCGATGATAATTCGTCATGTTCGCCATTAACATCGCTCAAGCTTACTGGATCTTCTCGTTAGGTTGACGGGCGTTCTGCTCCTTCTTCGAACGTCACGCTTGTCCGGCCACATTTAAACTTCTTGATCCGTTCATACACATTTCTACGCGGTGGTTCATAGTCGCCATATTCTATTAAAAGGCTCCGATGAATTTTAGTCCATGACACACCTTCCAACCAGAGGAATCAGTTCACTATAAATATTTAATAATGCAAATGTCGAATATCCGCGAGTATTTTATTTGTAGAACTCGCCATGGAGTTTATTCAGTCATTAGCCTAAATACTGTGATTTATCAGAAAATTCAAATGGGGAAACTGAAATTTTTACGGGTAGTGCTAGTTGTTGTTGTTGTTGTTCTTCTTCTTCTTCTTCTTCTTCTTATTATTATTATTATTATTATTATTATTATTATTATTATTATTATTATTTCCTTTGATTTCTGCTGTATACATATTTCCTTCCGGGTCCTAACCAGAGACATCACATTTTCCACTGAACATTTTTATAACCCCCCTCCCAAAAAAAAAAACCAGATCACGCACATTTTACATAGATAAAGATTTTCGTAATTTGTGATTTGTATATGTGAGTACAATTTTCTGTATTTCTTTAAGATATAGGCTACCAGGAATTCCTTTCAGTGAGTCTATCGGGATCTTTTTCAATCAAACCCGAGGGCTCCAACTACAAGTGGAATTATTGATCTCCTCATCTGCCACATTCCTTAGATTCCCATTTCAAGATTCTTGTATTTTGATAGTTTTTTTTTTTGAAGATCTTCTCAGATAAATTACAATCTGCAGGGTCAGCCATGTCAATAAGAAATCGTATTCTGTCCTTGTGCTCTTTGATCACGATATCTGGGCGATTACCTTTGAAGGGTTGCAGGAGATTTCGTAGTCATCTGGAGGCTGTGATCGAAGCCAATGGCAATTTTATTGAATAAATTTACTCTTTAGTATCTGAAGATATGTTTATGCAATTTCGGTACATATATATGTTAGAATGAGATATCAGTGTTATTTTTATATTTTTTTTATTGCATAATTTAGACGACAAGTTATCCATCGCACCAAGTATAATAATTTTTCCTCATCTTAGAAATAGATATTAGTCTGTATAAATCAATATATAATAATTAAAATTTTGGCAATCTTTAACCTCTATGCTTACAAAAAAACGGTATGTCAAACCGATGTTTTTTCCCTTGAGGTCATTATTATTTTAACTTAATTTAGTCCTCAGCAATGTTTGTTGCTTTAAAAAGAATTAGAATTTTAAGTAGACTGCCCGTGATCCGTTGGGTCACTGACAGTTCAGGTTATAAAACATTGAAGTTGATTTCAACATTAATATATTGTCTACTTAAAAAAAGTTGAAATAAAAATACTGTATAAAGAAATCGTATTTTTAAAATAAATCATATTATAAAACATTGAAGTTGCTTTCAACATTAAAAAAAATATCTGTTTGAAGAAAGTTGAAATAAAAATACTCACTGTATAAAAAAAATCGTAATTTAAATCATATTATAAAACATTGAAGTTGCTTTCAACATTAAAAAAATTGTCTGTTTGAAGAAAGTTGAAATAAAAATACTTACTGTATAAACAACTATTTTTAAATCTTATTCACTTTAAACATTTTTAAAATCACATTAACGTAAAAATATATTTTTAATATGTCAAAAATATTTTAAAATCATATTCACTTGAAAATATTTTTTAATACAGTGTAACCCGGATATAAGAAACCCGAATATAAGAGAAACCCTGATATAAGAGAAACCCGGATATAAGAGATGTTTTATCTGGTCCCAAATTAGAGCCATGCTTACCTAAACAAAATAGACCAAACCCGGATATAAGAGAAACCCGGATATAAGAGAATCATTATACCGTCCTGAAAACTCTCTTATATCCGGGTTACACTGTATGACAAAAAATATTTTTTTTTAAATATTTAAAATATTGTTTGTTTAAAAAAAGCTGAAATATAAATAAGCGTGCAGGAAATCTCAGAGGTGGAAAGAGGGAAGTGAAAAAAGAGAGGTAGAAAGGTGGAAAGAGAGAGGGGCCGAAAGAGAGAGTGACCTGAAAAGCGGACATAAATGTAACCATTTATGTTCCGGATGTTATATTAGGTCACCATCTGAGACGAACGCACACCATTTCCTTCTCTCTTACCTTCCTATACGTTAATACATTTATATCTTTCTTTCACACACTGTCTATATATATGACTTCTGGCAAACACACAAGCAACGTTCGCAGAGTTTTATAATAACAAAGATAAAACAAAGATATGTTAGTGGATTTACATATTTTCTTTTTTATTCATAACAAAAATAATAAAACTATATATTTATTAGAGTGTTTATTCACACTATTAATTACTGTATATACTCGCGTATCATGCAATCTTTGAAGACCTAATTTTGGAGCTAATTTGACTACAGTAAATGGATATATAATTTGAACAACGGCGTAGCCAGGGTCAACAAAACATACGTTAGTTTTGTATCTTATATATGATGCGACTCCTTAAAATTAGCTTCAAAAGTCGCATGGTACGCAACTATATAGAGGAAAAAAATTCACCCCTACTATCAGATTTTTATAAATATCATTTAAACTGATTCTTACCATTATTACAGCTCAGTTATCGTTTTAAAGGACGTATTCTCAAGTTTTCAAATAATTATTTGGCCTCCATAAACATAACATGTCTTTTTAACTATGCACAAATTATGCAAATAATAAAATGCACAACAATGTTCATTAAAATAGACTAATTAAATATTCTATTTACAAATTATGAAGGCGGTTAAAATACAATAAACTACGAAATACTCGTGTAATTAGGTTAAATTACGAAAGGAATCGGGAATTATCTGCCTTACAATATATTTCATGCTTATAAGCGTTAAAAGAATAATAATAATAATAATAGGAATGAAAGACAAAACGTCTTATGATATATTGTGCTCAAAACCGAAAAAAGAAAATAAGAAATAAGAACTAGAATGAAATAAAAAGAAAAATTATAACGACATGCCAACAATTTAAAACGATGATAAAAAAAATAGACCAATTAAATGCATTATATACAAGTTATGATGGCGAATAAAATACATAAAAATGCTAAATAGCTAAATTACGAAAAAAGACAAAAATGTGCTGGATTGCTATGTGATATCCATTCTCTCAAATGGCTATGAATGCTGAACAATTTAAATTTGAAGTAATTTAACGTTCTTAAACTTAACCCTCTATTTCCCAAACAAGGTTTGGTGCCTTACTCTAGAGATTATCGGTTTTCATTTGTTAATTTCTACTATAAAATCCCATAACTTAAAACTACTTCTAAACATTGTATCATTTAAATGATTATTGAAGTCAACTATTAGTATTGGGGGAGAGGAGTAAAAAGTCACCCCTACTATCACACTTTAATAAATATTGTAGATGGGCCGTGTGGACTTGGGTGTTGTTGAATTAGGGACACGTGCGTTTATTTCCTTCTAGAAGAAGGTCCAACTACAAGAAAATGGCGAACTCAAACTGAGTCCAACTGAAGATGAAAAGAAAACAAACAACATATATATATATATATATATATATATTATAAATTCATGAATCATTCATACAAAAAACAAATATAGAGGTTAATGATTTAAATGGCGAGAATACATCATCGCAAACAATATAAATAAGATACATCAACCCCGAACCTGTATATGAATGATATGATCCCCGTTTATAAATTCCAGTTGCATATGTTCTTTTTAATTTTTACAAGCTAATAAAAATTTATAATTATATATATATATATATATATATATATATATATATATATATATATATATATATATAAACAGATATATGTATTAAACAACAAAATTTTACAATGGACAGAGAAAATAACATTTGCGTGAACATTTGTGTTTGTTTTTTGGTCAATGTTCGTACGTACGTGTATGTGTGTATAATATTCATGACGTCTTTCCGCAAGTGGGAAACGCTATCTTCTAAGAAAGCTTACATTGTAGAGGTTTTTGCTGAAATAAAGAAATGAAAAAGAGAACGAGGCAAGAAGTTGCCCAGTATTTATAGTGTAGGGAGAGCGACTCCTAGTGAACAATTAGGGAATTAAGGAGGAGCTAACTCCGACAATATCGTTTAAACTGATTCTTAACATTATTACAGGTTAGTTATCGTTTTAAAGGACGTAATTTCAAGTTGTCAAATGATTATTTTGGTCTCCGTAAACATGCCGTGTTTTCTTAACTATACACAAATTATGCAAAGCTTAAAGTAAACAATAATCCTTATGTATCTGTCTATATTTCTGAGATGAGGTATTATGTACATTATTTACACTTATACACACACACACACACACACACATATATGTATTTGGTTCTTAGGCCTTATTTTGAGAAGTTGCTTGTGTCGTGGACTTACATATGTTTAAGTTTTATTACAATTTTAATCATCATATTTTAAAACAATAAACTTTGTCGAAGAGCGAAAGTAGTTAGTTAAAAAAGCGGTGTCATGGGAAAAACCGTCCTTTTAACTCTACGTCTTATTGCGGGCAGCTAAGTCCGTGTTTGCCGATTTGATGCTGTACTTACATTATGAACATGGTCTCGCGCTCCTTCTAAATTGATCCACGGATCAATGTTTTTCGATTCTGACAAATGTAGCTTGAGGAAACTCTAAGGAATACTGATATTTTTGTAGTAAATTTAAAAAAAATAAAATAAAATATAAATTCACTTTCATCGTATGTTTAGTTTTTTTTTTATTACACTTCTAATCATCCCTTTTTAAAACAACAGACATGGCTGAAGGAGTGAAGGTAGTCAATAGAGGTGTCAATTGAAAAACCATCATCTTGACATAGTTTTTTTTATCAGCATAAATGTTAAAGATTGCCAATAATTCTTTATCTCAAAGATCTGGAAAAGATTTCCTAAGGTTACTAAATACACCCGATAACTGAAGAAAGCCTAAGAGTACAACTGTAAAAGTGTTTTGATTAACTCTAGAACATTAACCATCACTTAAAGTTACACCACTACTAACCATGGGTATATCATACCCGATTTTGAAAATATCAAAACAAATATTAAATGTAAATCTTTATTTGAAATATTTTACATGCAGGCACTTCAAAATTTGTACTTTGAGTTAACATTAATAGGAACTGAAAAACATATTACTTAGGCAAGAAAATCAGGTACTGAAAATTGTAATTAAAAACAGGAAAAATTGTGCTGGATACTATATACCCATGGTTAGTGTTCTAGGGTTAAGGAAAACGGATGAGGATATTAGTCTAAATAGATTGATGAATAATACGGTTAATTCTTCATCTCAGAAATTCAGATATAAGTTAATGAAATGGCCTATATATGAATTGTGTTTTCACAAAGAACATTTACCCTGCGTTATGTGCATATTAGATATAGTTTTTACTCTAAGATATTTAAAATTCTACCTCCAAAGAAGTATTTATAGATTTCCGCCATTACTCTTGATCTCATCATTAGATAAGATCCGAGTAAATCTTTAAAAAAAACATACACGTTCTTCATGCTGAGATTTGAACAAGAAATTTACAGTAAGATTGTACGATAAATTAACCCTCTTTTGAAAGTAATTCGATTTTTGGTTTCTGTTGGATATGTTTTTCAAGAATCATTTAAATTGGATTTCTATTTTGAAGACTCAAATCACATCAGAAATTTTGTTAAAGACACACACACATCCAAAAAGTACTGTCTTAAAATAACACAAATAAAGTCATTCGCAATACATTTACATCATACATATAATAGTCCGAAATCTAACAGTAACACTTGCATTAATTTCTGACCTCTGGCAATCCATTTCTTCCTGATTTTCAATGCATTTCGATAGTAAAAGCATTAGCATGCATTTACATTGTACGTATAATAGCCGTATTCTATCAATAATTCTTGCTTTCATTCCTGACCACTGACAATACCTTTCTTCCTGATTTTCAATGAATTCCTATAGTAAAATCATTAGCAATCCATTTCCATTATACATATAAAAGCCCTATTCTATCAGTAATGCTTGTATTCATTCCTGACCACTGACAATCCCTTTCTTCCTGATTTATATATTCTTCAATTTTTTTAGAGAAGATCTGCCAAGAAAAGTGAGATGTTGTAAGAACCTGAATTTAAATTTACTGTGAATGATTTAGTTATAAATTGTTCACATATTATAATAAATTAGTAAATATTTATAATTTTATGAATAAAAAATTGTTTTCATATATTTTCTTTATAAATTGGTATATTATAAATATTTCATTGCAATGCATTTGTTCTAATTGTGTTAGTTTTTGGAATGTTGTAAATATAAAATTATTATTGCAAATAAATAATCTGATAAATAGTGTTTAATAGTTTGTTATAAATTCACACGAATAAAACAATGTATAAAGGAACCTTCATCATATGTTTAGGTTTTATTACATTTCTAATCATCGCCTGTTAAAACAATAAATATCGCCGAGGAGTGAAGGTAGTTAAAATAATAGCGGTGTCAAGAGAAAATCAGTCCTTTTGACACTCCTTTTTTTGTGGACATGAAGGGTAATGTTTGCCCAACTGTGAATCTTTATTTTATTGTATGCACTCTGTTATCTTTCCTTTGATGTTTTTGTTTAACTTTTAATGATTTATAAAGCATTAGTTCCACCAGTTTTAACCTCCACGGCTAAATTTCATCCTGCCACGCCCATTGTAGCGAACCCCCCTCATTCCCTTCATAATGCATTGAGGAGATGTAAGTTCCATAGGTGAGACAGTTTCTTTCCACAAACCGCTGTTTTGTGGAACCGACTTCCAAGAGGATGCTTTCCCGATCACTAAACCTATTCAAATCTAGCGTTAACTGTTATCTTCCCTACATATACTCATAAACTGTACCTCTTACTCTGTAACCCTCTTGTTCGGGTGGCTTTGGGGCCTTGTACAGGGTGAACTTTATTGTAAAAGAAAAAAAAATTATATTTGACAATAAAGTTAAAATCCTAGCAGAAGATATTCTCGCAGTAGGCTTCCGTTTCTTAATAAGGTAGATTGGTTGCTAATCAAAGTTATAGAACCCAGTCTATCCTATTATTTAACCCATGGTTGGGGATGGAAGATAATTTATACCTTTTCCAAGGTTGTTTGCCCTTAAGTGAATGTAAAGAACTCAAGTGGAATTCGAACTCAACCATCCGATTTCTTATGTCGACTAGTTACACCACACTGCACAACTCCGAAAAAAATCAACCTATGCAATTGCATAATTAATGAAGGGATACATTCAGTTTAAAATAAATTGCTGCTTTGTGTCAGGTGGGTGAGAATCGCCGTATAATATATTAGGTTGGTGCAAAAATAATGACGTAATAATGTCGTTTTTTGACGTAACGTCAAAAAACGACATTATTACGTCATTATTTTTGCACCAACCTAATATGATGTGTGTGCAAAATGGATAAGCCCAACATGCGAATTACAAATTTGGAATACCAAAATCAAACAAGTACAAAAACTTAAACATGTGTCAGGTGGATGAGAAGCGCCGTATAATATATGATGTGTGTGCAAAATGGACAAGCCTAACGTGCGAATTAAAAAAAAAAATTTAAACATCAGGGAAGTGTTTTAGCGGAGGACTGGAAATGCGTCATTGAAATCCGAAGGCGCATTGGGATAGCGAAAGATGCCTTCCAAAAGTTAAGCATAGTATTGAGAAACAGGAAAAAACCGTTAGAAACCAAGAAAAGAGTACTGAACTATTACGTGATATCAGTCCTTTTATGAATGCTGGGAAATCTCATCACAGATGAAGAAACGACTTGAAGAAACAGACATGTGGTTCTACAGAAGGATGATGAGTATACCATGGACAGAACATATGAGCAACGATGGAATTTTAAGGAAAATGGAAACAAAGACAAAATAAATTAAGAACTCCGAAGGAAATTGTGGAGAGCCATGATCGCCAAGACGGACAGAGGAAAACAATGCATAACCTATCTAGTGATCTTGTGTAAGTAGATGGCGGGAGAAGGTTTTGGAGAAATTGCAAAAAGACAAAATTTATTAAGAGCTACGAAGGAAATTGTGGAGAGCCATGATTGCCTACCTCCTGAAGCGACAAAAGTTCATTTTGAAAACTCGAAACTCAACATATAGTAGAAAAAACATTCTTATTTAAAAAAAAAAAAAAGAAACATTATGGATTCTAGAACTTTAGCTCCCACCTCATATATTTTGTTAATTTTAGTTTAAAGTATGTTGTTTTAGGGCCCTACATTCACGTATTCAGTTAGCTGATGTTGCTATGACTACCATATTGCTTTCAATGCAAGCACACAGCCTTCATTAATTGTGGGGGTGGAAGCTTAGAATTAAAAGAGAAGAAAGAAAACCTTTGTCTAAAAAGAATATGTCAAAAGAAAATTGGCCTCCCACTACTAAAAATATTCAGGAGGTTTTAACGCATTCAGAGAATTCCCCTTGCTTCTCTACAGTCAGTCATATGTTATTTGAGTGTTTGATTGATTTGTTTTCTACGGCTTATAAACATTTTGAAGGTTGTTTCTTCTTTTATGTAATCGTGTCCTGTCATGACTAGGCTATCATGGCCCTCCACATCTTCTTCTCCCCTGGACCTATTAAGCTTTGTTTTTTTGTTATTTCTCCCAGACCCTGTTCTACCAACTCTTTACTCAAGCTCATCAAATATGTTACACGCTGCTTTCCTCTGTCCCTCTTTCCATTAGTCTGTCATGTGAGTATCAGATTTCCCAAGCCCTCTTTTCTCATTACGTGTCCCAGGAATTTCAGCTGCCTCTTCCTGATGTTTTGTTTCCATTCTCTCCAAAACACCTCGTCGTTGCTCATGTGTTCTTTGCATGGTATCCTCAGCATCTTTCTGTAGTAACAGGAAGAAGCGATTACAACCACTGTAAACCTTGACGGGAACCAGTCAGATATTAACGTACATGCATTTGTCAAGTCTTTCATATATGTATAAAAATAACATTGATTTGCCGCTAAAACATAGTTGTGTAGTTTCTAAACACCACATACACGCACACACCTTAATCTTGGCCAATATCCAATTCTGGTAACTGTTTTTCTTAATACAGACTTACAACTACCCACCAGTCCCTTCATCTACCGGCCAGAAGTTGGCATTTGGCCCCACCCTACTGAAAAGCTTAGCCATATGACACAAACTATCATACTAAAAGACATAGCATTTCCGGCAGTGGATAGGTTCCAAGATGTCCAGGAGATATCTTAAACCATGACTCGTACGAAATGCTATATTTACTATGATAATTGCTATACGTGCGTACATAAATAGCTGGCCATTCGAGGATACCCGTCTATTAGGGCGGTTAGCCAATCCCTATTGCAGACGCTCGCTCAGGCACACTTGTATTTTTTCACCACCCACAGATCCCACCTGTGGTTTATACTGCAACTTTGCTGAGCAGACCTTAGTTACAGAGAGAGTGTGTTATCTAGCGTGATCAAAAATCTGAACAGGGCCAGCACACTCAAACCCTCGGTCACAATGACTTCGTGCAAATGCGCTAGCCATGGACAAAGATACTCTACCACAATCTGTACACGTCAGTACATACATACATATTAAAATACGATACGATACCCCAGTTTCACTCCCAAGGCCTGGTATGGTTTTCAGGCACTTTCCAAAGGTGCCGTACGCTGGGATCGTCCCCACATCAGGAATTCTCCTCCCTGACAAATCAACCGTAGTGAGATTCGAACCCGGGTCTCATAGCCAGAAAGCGAACATGCTAACCACTCGGCCACGTGCCAATATACATACATGCGTAACTATGATAATGCTTATTTCATAAATTTGGTACAATATTAGATTACCAATAATAACTATCGTCCTGGGTAAGACGATAAACTGCATTCGCGTCCTGGGTAAGACGATAAACTACGTCCAACAGCAAGGCCTCTGATCAGGGGGTTTTGAGGAGCATGGAACCACCTCTTGATTACTGGTGTTCCCAGGTCCACCCTGACCCGGAGTGGTAGCACCTGTTAGGGTCCCAGCTATGGGCAAATAGTTAACTATTACCAGAATTACTTTTTCGATAAAAAATTATTACCAGCAATACAATTTTGAAGGAAAAATATTACCAGAAACAGATTTTTGACAAAACAAAATATTACCAACAAAAAAAATTTGACGGCATTAAATAACCCATTGAGGTTGATATGCCGTAAAACAAACCAAACCAAACCAAAAGTAACTAATAATAAAATAGAAAAATAATATCAATATAGTGTAAGTGTAACAAAAGTTATGTGACGGATCGAAGATTCGTTCTTACCGTAGATATTATTAGGCACAATAAGAGATTAACATCAATAATTTGCTATACATACATGGTCGTTGCCATTACTACATATCTTTTTGGAGAATATCTACTGTGCTGAACGAATTTGGTTCTTTAGCCCAGCAAGGGACCTACATACTCTGGTATAAACTGAGCACTTAAGTAGTCCAACAGCAGGTGGTACATTACCATACAATTTAAAATATCGCATGAAACCGCTTCTGGACCCGCATATCTTACCACAAATATCACATTTGAGTTGCTGGACGTCTACGGTTTTATGAAATGTCATCTTAGACGAGCCATCGACAAACACACTCTACCACAATCTGTACACGTGAGATCGAGTACATACATACATAATTAAATATGACAATGTTTAATTTATAAATTAATTAATTAATTAGGTTTGGTATGTTTTGTTTTGTTTTACTGCATATCAACCTGAATGGGATATTTAATGCCGACAAAATTTTTTATTGCCGGTAATGCAAAAATGTATAGCTTATAATTTTTTTTTTCAAAATGTATAGCTGCTAATATTTTTTTTCGAAAATTTATTGCTGGTAATAGTTTTTTACAAAGTATTTCTGGTATTAAAACTATTTTTACACTTTCATAGTGTTTTGACCACAGTTTGGGGGTTAACTATTTGCCCATAGCTGGGACTAATAGGTGCTACCACCACGAGTCAAAACCTCCTGATCAGGGGCCTTGCTGCCGGACCTAGTTTATCGTCATACCCAGGACGATATATATTAGGTACAATAAAAGATTATCATCAGTAAGTAATAATAAAATAGAACAATTATAACAATATAGTGTAATAAAAATAATGGGACAGTAGATTCGGTATTTTTTTAAAATCGTTTCACTCTAAGGTGATAATGCCATTTAGACACAAGGGCGAGTACTGAGAGTGATATAATCTGAGAAAATTTATTATTAAGGCACAGCAAAAAGAATGACACCAACAATAAATAAAGCATTTATGAAAATATTTAGGAATAAAATTCTAAGGAAACTTTATGCAGTCATGTTTGAATTTTTTAGGGCGATCTTCAGGGTAACTTGTAAGTTGATGTTACCTAGGATACTGTTAGTAAAATTACCTATTTCTTTTCTCACGACGCCCAGTGCTCCTATTACTATTGGTACAGTCTCAGTCTTCATTCCCATCGTCCTGTTAATCTCGATCTCCAGATTCTTGTATTTGGATAACTTCTCGATAATTTTCATGGAGGTGTTTATCACAGATGGTACTGCTAGGTCAATAAGCACGCACTGAATTTCCTATCTTTTATGATAATATCAGTTTTTATTTACCTGCCAGTTTGAATTGGCATGTCCCAGAAGATAGTTACATCGTTATTTTGGATAACTGTATCTGGTTGGTAGTCATACCATCTCTCAGTGGTTTCGATTTTGTGTTTCTTGCATATCTTCCAGTGCACCATATCTCGCTACCATTTTGTCTGTCGGTATATTCATTTTGTGGTTTTTGAGATATGGTCAACATTTTCATATTTTTCCCAGATCCTATATGGGTTAGTTTATTATTATTATTATTATTATTATTATTGTTGTTATTGTTGTTGTTGTTGCTGCTGTTGTTGTTTTTGCTGCTGTTGCTGTTGTTGTTGTTGTGTTTTTTTTTGTTTTTTTTTTTATTATTATTTGTGTATGTTATGTTTCCTGATTTGTATCCTGTTGAGCCGGGTCCAAACTATGGTACTTTGGCCCTATAGGAGAATTGTCATTTAATTCATAGCACTTTTCTTAGTATATGCGATGATTTTAGTCGGGGGATCTTCTGAGAAAACTGTATGCTGATGTTACCTGGAACACTGTTAGTAAAAATGGCCATTCCTTTTCTCAAGAGATCTGGAGCTCCGGATATTATTATTATTATTATTTCCTTTGATTTCTGGTATATACGCATTTTTTTCTGGGTCCCAACCAGAATCCTAAGACCTAAGATCAGACATTGCCTCATGGCATTCTCCACTGAGCATTTTATTTTGGCAGAAAAACCCCAAGATCACAGACATTTTGCATAGATAAAGATGTGAGCTGTACTTGTGAGTACATTTTTTTGTATTTCTTTAAGGCTTGGGCTACTAGGTGTTCCTTCAATGAGTCTATCGAAACTTTTTTCAATCAAACCAAGGTCTCCAACTACAACTGGAGTTATTGATGTCCTCAAGTACCACATTTCTGATCTTTCGATTTCAAGGTCCTTGTATTTTGAAGATTGTCAAAGATACATAACAATCTGTAGGGACTGCCATGTCAATAAGAAAACACATTATGTTTTTGCGGTCTCTGATCACGATGTCTCGGAGATTGGCTTTGATTGTTCTGTCTATGTGTATTGTAAATTCCTATAAAATTGTTACAAGTCCTATCTTTATAATCGGGTCTGTGTGGTGTTCATAACAATTTATTGCAGTTTCTTTTCTGTAAATGTTCCATATATTCCATTGCAGATATTAGCACACTCTGTCTTCCCAGGTTTTATATTCAGTGGGTGCAAATAGCATGCATCCTGATACAAGATGGTCTATTGTCTCTGGATATTTATCACAGAAATTGCATTATTATTATTATTATTATTATTATTATTATTATTATTATTATTATTATTAAAAATATACGAGAAAACCCTTCAGAAAGGAAAAGTTCCTCTGGCCCGAAGTGAGCGAGTAAATTAGTTTTGAAAAAGCAGTTTTTAGGCCATTCTTTGAAATCTAGGGCATGGCTCCAAAACTTTGACTAATCAAAGAATGATTTTGAAATCATTCTCTGTATACCGTGTCCCTAAAGAGACACGGTATACAGAGAATGATTTCCCACCAAAAACTTTTTAAAAAACCCCAAAATCAAAAAAAAAACTACTAAAGTCAGTCAATTGCCATACCTGATGTACACTTCGGCGATCATGTCTCTTTCGATTCAAAATTGACTAGGCAGATTTTCTGCAATAGGCTGCTCTTTCTCTCTGCGATAGAGTGGTTTCCAACCAAAGCTATAGGAACCAGCTAGCGGGGTGAAGAGATGGACTCATACTTTTCGCGAGGGTATTTGCACGTAAGTGCATGTCACAAACCTAACTGGAATTCGAAATTGGCACTGGGTCTTTCCAGCCAGATTCAACAAGGGTCTGTTGAATGTCCAGATTTCAACCAAATTTTCCCCATTTGTTTAAATACATGAGAGGAGTTGATTTCAGCATTTTATCTCATGTCAAACAGATATTACTTCTACTTTAAAGATTCTGAAGATATTGAAAATTTTGGAAACATCGAATTTTCTTGTTTTTTGGAGAACTCTCACTGAATACAACTTTCGTTGCTTGCCCTTGGAACTCTTTTTTCTTTTATCCGGGCCATTATGAATCTCTCAAATTCGATCAACTAATCCCATGCTTCTGTCTCCGAGCTGAAATTGCATTATTTACATTGTTCGGACTGTTGTCCTAATCTTTATTGCCACATTCACGACGTTTCGGTCACTGTACGCTCCGGACTTCTTCAGGTGATTAGAATTTCGAACTGAACCCTTTATTTCGTCCACCGGGTATATGCTATTTATATATACATATACATTCAGGATATATGCATAAGCTGTGTTATGAAATTTAAAGGGATATCATGTTTATGTTTACGTTCTATTATCAAGTTGACCCATTTTATAGATGCTATATATAAATTAAATAGTCTGTATTCCAAAATCCGAAAAATCTGAAATCGAAGAACTTCCAGTCCCAAGAATTTCGGATAAATGATAATAATAATAATAATAATAATAATAATAATAATAAACACAATACACACAGACAGAACAATCAAAGCTAATCGCCCAGGCATTGTTATTAGAGATCGCACATAAAAAAGTTGCCTCCTTTATTGATATGGCAGTACCTGCAGACTGCAATGAATCTTTGAAGATATTCAAAAAGCTGTCAAAATACAAGGACCTTGAAATCGAAATCTCATAAATGTGGCACATGGGAACATCAACAACCCCCGTTGTAGTTGGAGCCCTCGGTTGGAAAAAATTCCAGTAGACTAATTTTTTTTCCAGTGGAAAATGTCATGATGTCATTTCTAACCTAAGGTTCCTGGGCGCGACCCGGAAAGAAATGACTACACATCAGAAATCAAAGGAAATAATAATAATAATAATAATAATAATAATAATAATAATAATAATAATAATAATACAAAACGCAAAATAAACAAAAGTATTCATAATTGACATAGCAGTCCTTGAAGATTGTAATGTATCTTTGAAGAAACACTATTAAAGTACAAGGATCTTAAATAGGAAATCTCAAAAACAGAATGTGCTTTCTTATTGACATGACAGCCACTGAAGATTGTTGCGTATTTTTGAAGATCTTCAAAAAACTATCAAAATACAAGGATCTTGAAGTGGAAATCTCAAAAATGTGACATACGAGGACATCAATAATTCCAGTTGTAGTTGGAGCACTCGGATTGATTGGAAACGGTTCCGATAGACTCATGTTCCCATGTCTTAAAGAAATACAATACATTGTACTCATAAGTATAGCTCACGAAGAGCCTTATCTATATAAAATGTGTGTAATATTAAGGTTTTTGTCGTATTTTTCTTAAAAATGTGATCAGTGGAAGATGTCATGAACCCATTTCTGACCTTAGGTCTCTAGAAATGTGTATACAACAGAAATCAAAAGAAATAATAATAATAATAATAATAATAATAATAATAATAATAATAATAATAATAATGCTTATGTTTTTTACAAGGAAGGCTGAATGACTATACTGAATTCACCATACGATACTTTATAATAAAATGGCGTAGATCTTTGAAGATATGTTTTATTTACATTCCCCTAAAATTTTCACCCTTCCCATTAAATGTGATATATTCTTACAGATATGAAAAGTATTATTTAAAGACTTTATGAGAAAAGATACGCTTGTAAAAGCCAAACTTGACAAATAATCCAATGGCCACAAAAAGTTATTCGTTTCCTAGATAATGACATCATGACGCAGTAGACAAAGACTTCATTTTCGTAACGACTATTTATAAACATGAACATCAGATTCAGTCATTTCATCAGAGATCTCTCATTGGTCGTCCCAAAAGTGACTTAGTACTATTGGTATTTCAAGGCCACAATCATACATACTCTTATACTGCTTAGGAAACATACCGGGCGTAACAGCGAAATTCTCCAAATCGTGTAATAGTATAATTGTCCATCCCACACAATGTTTAATATCTAAAAAAAACACTAAACTAATTAAGTTTATTTTTTGCAGGGTTTCATATAAAACGTTTAGGCATCTTGACACCATTTATCGTAAGAATCATTAAAAAACTCTTTGAGTTATTCAACTAGAAAAAGAAGAGGTTAAATCGTTTTGTGTCAGTTCCACTGTCATCCCAACTGAGCAATGGTGAGAGGAAAAAGATCATTCAGGCCTTCAGCAATAGTACCAACTTTCATACTCTGGCTTCCATTCAAGAATCATCAAGAGAACGGTGAATAATTTTAAAAAAAGAGAGAACAGTAGAGAGGAAAACTGTATCAGGAGGTCCCAACAGGAAGAGGGATCATCATTTCAGCTTAGAGCTAAGGAGATCAATTAGAAAAGACCCAAGTCAATCCATGAGCCGTTTGGCACACGAGGAAGCTATGACAGTTCAAAGAGCAGTGAAAAAAGACTTAAAAATGAAATCGTACTATGAGGCACCTTGTTACTCCAGGATAGAAAGAAGGTTAGAAAGGGCAAAAAATATCTTCAATAAGTTGGAAAATGATCCTGGAATAATATATATATATATATATATATATATATATATATATATATATATATATTAGGTTGGTGCAAAATAATGTCGTTTTCTCACATAGTAACATATGTGAGAAAATGACATTATTTTTGCACCAACCTAATATATATATATATATATATATATGAGTGTATATCACCAGTGTGGGTAGTCGTCTGGTTGTCTCAAGCTTGGATCGAAACCAGTCGGAGATTCTTCCTCTAAACCGTTGGCGCACGGCACAGATGAAGGTGAATTTAAGCGTATTTTTTAAATAAATACACAGTAACTGGGAGAACTCGATTCGCTTTACCGAACAGTCTTGCTTTATATATATATATATATATATGTGTGTGTGTGTGTGTGTTTGTGTGTGTGTTTCGTTAAAGATAACAGACAAGATACTACGATTAAGGTTTTTAATTAATTTTTCTTGTGTTCGTACAAGTGTTTTCTTTTCTGGACACAAAGTATGTAAAAACTGTCGAAAAGCTCAAATAGGTCTCATTTAAACACACTCCGAGACCTACCAAACTCTTTCCGCAAATTATAATAGCCTCATCCATATGTAAAAAAAAAAAAAAAAATTAAAAATAAAGAAAGCGTTAATAATAAAAATGGAAAAGCCAACACTCAGTAACATTAACTATGAACACGACCACAATATGCTGACCATTTTTGGACAATAAAACATTTCTATAACTTTAGATAGATACATAAAACATTCACACATTCAGTTAAAACTAAAAAAAAAATAAAAATCGTCTTTGATAATGGAAAAAAAGAATAGCTGAAATCATTCATATATGCTGAACTTTTTTTTAACAGTTTTGACGCACTGAAAAGAAAAGACTTGTACGAGTACAAGAAAAATTAAAAAAAAGCTTAATCGCATGAGCTTGTCTGTCGTCTTTAATGAAACTTCTATAAAAGAAGAATTGATGCTCATATACATTATATATATATATATATATATATATATATATATATATATATATATGTATGTATATATGTGGCAAATTCTGTCTGTTCATCTGTGTGTCTGAACTTCCTCTAACTCGGGTCTCACTTGCTCTACATAGACATATTATACCTTTTTGGAGTCAGGATGATCCTGGGATTGAAAACCTGCCTTTTATCTGGTGCCCTAACACCCAGTATTGTTGTTTGTGTTCAGATGACGAGGGAAATTCAAATTTTAAAATAATTGAAAAAAAATAGTGATTTTAAAAGTTTTTAATTTATATTGAGTTTAAAGTAACACAAAAAAATACTACCAGCAATACATTTTTGAAAAGAAAATTACCAACAATAAAAATGTTGTCGTCATTAAATAACCTATTGAGGTTTATTTGCTGTAAACCAAACCAAACCAAATCGGCCTGAATATTCGAGAAATCTTATTAGAAAAATATCCACCAGAGGAATTTCTCGAATATTCAGATGAAACTGTTAGAACTTCAAGATACATCTTGCCATTTCAACTGTAAAATAATGAAACCTTGCAACCAATCTAGTACTATGCTTAAATTCATAAAGTCTAGGTACCATAGAGGAAGATTCATCAGGTCCATTGATACCCTGATCCTAGGATGAGCAGACATATGCTCTGATTCAAATCAGGACTCAGAGAAACTTTGATTCTAGGCTGAACATGGAAATGTTCTGATCCAAGTCAGGTGTCATAGCAGCTCTGATCCTAGGTTAGACAGGCAGATTGATCCAAATCAGGGCTCAGAGATGCTTTGATTTTAGGCTGAACATGCAGATTTTCTGATCCAAGTTAGAGGCCATAGCACCTCTGATCCTAGGATAAGCAGACAGATGTTCTGATACAAATCAGGGTTCAGAGATGCTTTGATTTAAGGCTGAACATGTAAATGTTCTGGTCCAAGTCAGGGGCCATAGCAGCTCTGTTCCTAGGATGAGCAGACAGATGTTCTGATTCAAATCAGGGCTCAGATATGTTTTGATTTAAGGCTGAACATGTAAATGTTTTGATCCAAGTCAGGGGTCATAGCAGCTCTGATCCTAGGTTAGATAGGCAGATGCTATGATCCAAATAAGGCTGATAGATGCTTTGATTCTAGGCTGAATATGCAGATGTTCTGATCCAAGTCAGGGGCCATAGCAGCTCTGATCCTAGGATGAGCAGACAGATGTTCTGATTCAAATCAGGGCTCAGATATGTTTTGATTCTTGACTGAACATGTAAATGTTCTGATCCAAGTCAGGGCCATAGCAGCTCTGATCCTAGGTTGAACATGCAGATGTTCTGATCCGAGTCAGGGGCCATGGCAGCTCTGATCCTAGGATGAGAAAGATGTTCTGATTCAAATCAGGGCTCAGAGATGCTTTGATGCCAGGATGAACATGCAGATGTTTTGATCCAAGTCAGAGATCATAGCAGCTCTGATCCTAGGATGAATAGGCAGATGCTCTGATCCAAGTCAGGGCCAAACCTGGTCTGATTAGAGGCTGAGCCGGCAGATTCTCTGATCATAGTCAGGATATAAAGATTTCCTGATCCTAAGCTGAGCATGCAGACGTTCTGATCTCAGACAGAAGTGCCTATCTACATGTAAATGATCCCATCATTTTCTTTAAGTATGCTATTAGGTTGGTGCAAAAATAATGACGTAATAACGTCGTTTTTTGACGTATTTTTTAACGTCAAAAAACGACATTATTACGTCATTATTTTTGCACCAACTTAATATTTTAGTTTGTAAAATTGCAATTCATTTGTGAAAGTAATTTATACAACGTTCAGCCATCATTGCTTCTTAATTCTTTTGTATTATAAAGTCAGGCTCTCTTCCTACACAGGTGTTTTCACTCTCACCCACTTGATTAATATTGGAGATGTTAAGTGGGTGTAAGAGGATGAGAAAAAGGGAACAGATTTTAATCTGCTGTAGCGGCAGCCCCATTATTAGAATCATCTGAAATGAATCAACGAAAAAGAAAAATTAAGGCTTGATTGTTTTGCATCTAATCAGTTCCCTAAAACAATCTCCCTCAACAATGGCGAAACATTTCAGTGTAACTACTTCTGTAGAAGAAGACCTTGATCAGTACGTGTTCTCTGCGTACATGTATTATATTATGTAATTATATTATTTGAATATTATGTGCAGTACATACCGTATTTGATGGCATATAAGGCGTACTTTTTTGTTACTAAAAATATCTTTTAAAATTCCCCTGCGTCTTATATGCCATATGTGGGTTTAAAATTCGCGATAATTAGCTACCTGGCAACTCCTATTAGCTTAGACTTAAATATGAAGGAGCAATGGAACACGTGGATGGGAATGCCTGATCACGACCTTGCACTGACAGGAAGAATAAAAAGACCCAGTATTGCACAAGTCTGCGAATGGGTGAAGCAAGCTTGGGATAATATTAGACCAGAAATTACTGAGATCTTTTAAAAAGTGTGGCATTAGCAATTCTCTCAATGGAACGGAAGAAGACGTTTTATTTAACGACGATGATAGTAATATTGAAAATGAGTATTAGAATTTTGATAACGAAGACGACGAATTTTATGGATTTGAAGATGAATAAAATTTTTATGGTAACTGTACTGTTTTGCTTAATTGTAACAATTGCTTGATTTTTATTTTGTTTTCTTACCTTTGGTTATAATAAAGTTTTTATAGGCTCGTGTTCTTTTTCCTATTAATTTTCGTTTAATTGTAATCATGGCTTGTTTAACCAAAATAATACCTCATAAATATAGCCTAGGCTGTTCCATTTACAAATAATTTTACTAATTTTACTAATTACAATTTTTTTCTTGATTTTCCCTGCTGAAATTGGGGTGCGTCTTATACACCCGAGCGTCTTATATACCGTCAAATATGGTATTTATTATTTAAAAAAACATGATTTTGTTATTTTTCTTGATTTAGTTTAGAGTCATGTCTATGGGTTATTTAATGCTGAAATTTAAATATTTTGAACACTATAATTTTAATTAAATATATTTTGAATGCAATACAGATAAAATTTTGAATTCAGCTACAATTAAAATGTATTGTAGGCCATTCTGCTATTAAATGTTGGCTATTTTACTATAAATATCTATTGTTGGTAATAATTTTTTCTATAAAAATGTATTACTGGTATTTCTATACTTTTATAGTGTTTTGTTTTGTTTGACAGTTCACTATTTGCCCATATCTGGGACCCTAACACCCCGAGTCAGGGTGGACCTGGAAACAGCAGAAATTAAAAGGTGGTCCCACTCTTCAGGAAACCTCCTGATCAGAAGCTTTGCTGTCAGATATAGTTTATCGTCATACTGTTATTCTGTTATTTGGTACAGTTCTTTGTTTGTGATTCTGTAGCGCCAGTCCCTGAGGTTTGAAGAAGGGCTGCTGTTGAAAGTCCTTAAGTGATGTGGTTTCTGTTATTTGTTACAGTTCTTTGTTTGTGATTCTGTAGCACCAGCCCCTGAGGTTTGAAGAAGGGCTTCTGTTGAAAGTCCTCAAGTGATGTGGCTTCTGTCATTTGTTACAGTTCTTTGTTTGTGATTCTGTAGCGCCAGTCCCGGAGGTTTGAAGAAGGGCCTCTGTTGAAAGTCCTCAAGTGATGTGGTTTCTGTTATTTGTTACAGTTCTTTGTTTGTGATTCTGTAGCGCCAGTCCCCGAGGTTTGAAGAAGGGCTGCTGTTGAAAGTCCTTAAGTGATGTGGTTTCTGTTATTTGGTACAGTTCTTTGTTTGTGATTCTGTAGCGCCAGTCCCTGAGGTTTGAAGAAGGGCTGCTGTTGAAAGTCCTTAAGTGATGTGGTTTCTGTTATTTGGTATAGTTCTTTGTTTGTGATTCTGTAGCGCCAGTCCCTGAGGTTTGAAGCAGGGTTGCTGTTGAAAGTCCTCAAGTGATGTGGTTTCTGTTATTTGTTACAGTTCTTTGTTTGTGATTCTGTAGCGCCAGTCCTTGAGGTTTGAAGAAGGGCTGCTGTTGAAAGTCCTCAAGTGATATGGTTTCTGTTATTTGGTACAGTTCTTTGTTTGTGATTCTGTAGCGCTAGTCCCCGATGTTTGAAGAAGGGCTGCTGTTGAAACTCCTCAGGTGATCCTGTTTATTTTAGCTACTGAGCGCATTTCTGTTTATTCTATCACCAGTTCTGATTTCCGCTCACGCACTGATGCAGCAGTAGTAAGGCCCGAGGGCTTTTCCTCAACTGATATCCAAAAGGTACAGTTCTTTGTTTGTGATTCTGTAGCGCCAGTACCCGAGGTTTGAAGACGGGCTGCTGTTGAAAGTCCTTAAGTGATGTGGTTTCTGTTATTTGGTACAGATCTTTGTTTGTGATTCTGTAGCGCCAGTCCCTGAGGTTTGAAGAAGGGCTTCTGTTGAAAGTCCTCAAGTGATGTGGTTTCTGTTATTTGTTACAGTTCTTTATTTGTGATTCTGTAGTGCTAGTCCCTGAGGTTTGAAGAAGGGCTGCTGTTGAAAGTCCTTAAGTGATGTGGTTTCTGTTATTTGGTACAGTTCTTTGTTTGTGATTCTGTAGCGTCAGTCCCTGAGGTTTGAAGAAGGGCTGATGTTGAAAGTCCTTAACTGATGTGGTTTCTGTTATTTGGTACAGTTCTTTGTTTGTGATTCTGTAGCGCCAGTCCCTGAGGTTTGAAGAAGGGCTGCTGTTGAAAGTCCTTAAGTGATGTGGTTTCTGTTATTTGGTACAGTTCTTTGTTTGTGATTCTGTAGCGCCAGTACCCGAGGTTTGAAGATGAGCTGCTGTTGAAAGTCCTCAAGTGATGTGGTTTCTGTTATTTGTTACAGTTCTTTGTTTGTGATTCTGTAGCGCCAGTACCCGAGGTTTGAAGACGGGCTGCTGTTGAAAGTCCTTAAGTGATGTGGTTTCTGTTATTTGGTACAATTCTTTGTTTGTGATTCTGTAGCACCAGTACCCGATGTTTGAAGAAGGGCTGCTGTTGAAAGTCCTCAAGTGATCCTGTTTATTTTAGCCACTGAACGCATTTCTGTTTATTCTATCACCAGTTCTGATTTCCGGTCACGCACTGATGCAGCAGTAGTAAGGCCCGAGGGCTTTTCCCCAACTGATATCCAAAAGGTACAGTTCTTTGTTTGTGATTCTGTAGCGCCAGTACCCGAGGTTTGAAGACGGGCTGCTGTTGAAAGTCCTTAAGTGATGTGGTTTCTGTTATTTGGTACAGATCTTTGTTTGTGATTCTGTAGCGCCAGTCCCTGAGGTTTGAAGAAGGGCTTCTGTTGAAAGTCCTCAAGTGATGTGGTTTCTGTTATTTGTTACAGTTCTTTATTTGTGATTCTGTAGTGCTAGTCCCTGAGGTTTGAAGAAGGGCTGCTGTTGAAAGTCCTTAAGTGATGTGGTTTCTGTTATTTGGTACAGTTCTTTGTTTGTGATTCTGTAGCGTCAGTCCCTGAGGTTTGAAGAAGGGCTGATGTTGAAAGTCCTTAACTGATGTGGTTTCTGTTATTTGGTACAGTTCTTTGTTTGTGATTCTGTAGCGCCAGTCCCTGAGGTTTGAAGAAGGGCTGCTGTTGAAAGTCCTTAAGTGATGTGGTTTCTGTTATTTGGTACAGTTCTTTGTTTGTGATTCTGTAGCGTCAGTCCCTGAGGTTTGAAGAAGGGCTGATGTTGAAAGTCCTTAACTGATGTGGTTTCTGTTATTTGGTACAGTTCTTTGTTTGTGATTCTGTAGCGCCAGTCCCTGAGGTTTGAAGAAGGGCTGCTGTTGAAAGTCCTTAAGTGATGTGGTTTCTGTTATTTGGTACAGTTCTTTGTTTGTGATTCTGTAGCGCCAGTCCCTGAGGTTTGAAGAAGGGCTGCTGTTGAAAGTCCTCAAGTGATGTGGTTTCTGTTATTTGTTACAGTTCTTTGTTTGTGATTCTGTAGCGCCAGTACCCGAGGTTTGAAGACGGGCTGCTGTTGAAAGTCCTTAAGTGATGTGGTTTCTGTTATTTGGTACAATTCTTTGTTTGTGATTCTGTAGCACCAGTACCCGATGTTTGAAGAAGGGCTGCTGTTGAAAGTCCTCAAGTGATCCTGTTTATTTTAGCCACTGAACGCATTTCTGTTTATTCTATCACCAGTTCTGATTTCCGGTCATGCACTGATGCAGCAGTAGTAAGGCCCAAGGGCTTTTCCTCAACTGATATCCAAAAGGTACAGTTCTTTGTTTGTGATGCTGTAGCGCCAGTTTCAAAGGTTTGAAGAAGGCCTGCTGTTGAAAATCCTCAAGTGATGTGGTTTCTGCTTTTTGCTATGAGTTATTTGGTTGTAATTCTCTAGTGCCACTTACTGAGCTTTGAAGCAGGATGGTCTTCAAAAAGACTCGTAGGCTTCACTCACTCAAAACCATTGATCTGAGAAAGCTGTTGTATAGAGCTGACAGTTTAGATATTTCTGAACAGGTTAGAAGCCTGATGAAATGTGAAAGTCTTGATCTGATGAGGCTATTTAAGAACATGACTCGAGTTTTCAGGCTAATGTTTTGGGTATGTAGCTATTTGTGGGTTTGGGTGAAGCGACTCCCAACAGGACGTCTCCTGATCACTAAAATCTTAACCTTTTCATGGCTATGGTTAACCATTATCTTCTACTCCTATATTCAGATTTTAGCCACCAATGCATTTCCAGTTTATGCTATCACCAGTTCCTGTTTCTGCTCACAAATTGATGCAGCGGAAGTAAGTCCAAAGGGCTTTTCCTCAACTGATATCCAAAAGGTACAGTTCTTTTGTTGTGATACTGTAGTGTCAGTCCCCAGGGTTTGAAAAAGGCCTGCTGTTGAAAGTCCTCAAATGATGTGGTTTCTGTTATTTGCTACAGTTCTTTGTTTGTGTTTCTGTAGTGCCACTTCCTGAGATTTGAAGCAGGATGGTCTTCAAATGGCCCCCAGGCTTCACTCACTCAAAACCATTTTTAACAATTGATTAGAAAAGGTGGTTGTATTGAGGTGACAGTTTAGATATTTCTGAACATGCCTGATGCCATGCCTGACATCCACATGAATGTCAATATCTGAGAAGGTTATTTAAGAACATGACTCGAGTTTTCAGCTTGATATTTTGGTTTTGTAGCAATTTGTTGTGTTGTGTGAAACTACCTCTAACACAACCTATTCTTTAGGTTCAGTTCTATGTTCTTTCTTTTATCACAATTTTCTCAGTTGAATACCCTACGACCATAAAAGTCATTAGCCCAAAGTTAAAATAATAAAGTACTGTATATACTTGTGTAATGCCTTATCCCACGTATTGCGCACCCCCCAAAATTTTCACTTGTAAAAAATGATTTTATCATGTATCTGGTGTGTCATGTCAGTTCCTTTTTTGTGAGACCAAAATAACAATAGACTAAACTCTTTTTCTCTATCTCTTTAGCCCGTCTTCTAGTAAATGGATATATAGTTTGGTCAATGGGATAGCCAGGGCCAGCAGTACATACACTAATTTTATATCTCATGTATGATGCAACCCTCTTAAAATTAGCTTCAAAATTAGATCTTCAAAAGTTGCATGATATACAACTATATCCGGTATATATACTTACATCACTTAAATTCTATGCTGCATATTTTTATCATAACTTTTTCTTTAGATTTTATCATGGTTTTATTTATTCTTTTTATCAACATTTGATTTAATACCAAAATTACAATGAAAATAAAATGTAGCATGATCCGAGACATCGTTTTTTTTAGGCATTTTCAAGTGCACTATATGTGTATTATTTGCTAAATTAATGGTATACAATTTTAGGCCTCATCTGGGAACTTTCCAACACTGCCAATCATGTGTGTGTGTGTGTGTGTGTGTGTGTGTGTGTGTGTATCCATGTTTGTGTGTGTGTGTGTGTGTGTGTGAGAGAGAGTGTATGTGTGTGTGTGAACATGAGTGTGTATCCGTGTTTGTGTGTGAGTGAGTGTGTGTGTGAGAGAGAGAGAGTGTGTGTGTGTGTGTGAACATGAGTGTGTATCCATGTTTGTGTGTGAGTGAGTGTGTGTGAGAGAGAGAGAGTGTGTGTGTGCGTGTGTGTGTGTGTGTGAACATGAGTGTGTATCCGTGTTTGTGTGTGTGTGTGAGAGAGAGAGAGAGAGAGTGTGTGCGTGTGTGAACATGATTGTGTATCCATGTTTGTGTGTGAGTGAGTGTGTGTACGTGCACACACTAATGAAGAAAATTTCTCTGGTTTTCCATTTTTTGATTTTTATTCCTGACCAAAAATAATAAATGCCATTATTCTCAGATTCTTTAGAATTTCTTCTTTGTCACCATTACCTGTATTCTATTGTTTTCATCAAGGACATTTATAAGTACCTATACTGAATTTTCACACACACACACACACACACACAAATATATACATATATATATATATATATATATATATATATATATAGTGTACTTGAATGTTCAGGTGTGCGCTATTAAGCCTTTTGTTAAGCCAATTCAGTCATATTCCTTTCATTGGTTCTCTATCCAAAATACCATTTTCTCAAAAGGCATTCTAAAATTCTTCAGTAAAATCATAATCTCTTTCAAGTTAGAATAATTTTCAGAATAACTCTTAGGAAAAATACTGCAGGGAAAAAAATTAACCTGATTATGTTTATGAATGAAAAGATTAAAAAAAGATATAAAAACTTTTTTTTTAAATGATATATTCATTGAGGATCACAACTCCCCATAAATTATATTTCTTGATTATCCATGAATTTCTCTGATTTATAGGGGAGTGGTTTCCTGTTGTCTTTTTAACATTTTGAATTTTTAAATATTTTGTATAACATTTAGCTCATTTCAAATTTTAATCTATACTCTGATGCAAGGAAAGTTGGCTCATGCTTCCAACATTTAGATGAATCTAAATATTTATCTACGCTCAAATGATGATTTTTCATCCAATCAAAAATCTTTTCCAACATTAAGCTCAAACCAAATCATTATCTACCCTCAAATGATGATTTTTCATCCAATCAAAAATCTTTTCCAACATTTAGCTCAATCTAAATCTTTATCTACCCTCAAATGATGATTTTTCATCCAATCAAAAATCTTTTCCAACATTAACTTCAATCCAAATCTTTATCTACCCTCAAATGATGATTTTTCATCCAATCAAAAATCTTTTCCAACATTAATCTCAATCCAAATCTTTATCTACCCTCAAATGATGATTTTTCATCCAATCAAAAATCTTTTCCAACACTTAGCTCAATCCAAATCTTTATCTACCCTCAAATGATGATTTTTCATCCAATCAAAAATCTTTTCCAACTAAGCTCAATCCATATCTTTATCTACCCTCAAATGATGATTTTTCATCCAATCAAAAATCTTTCCACTTGAATTGCAAGAGTAATGTTTGATAGATAACATTTGTATAATTGCAGTTGACACAAAATATGTGAACCTATTTCATTTGAAATTTGAGTTGCCTTACACCTATATGTTATTTGTGGCTTACTTTATAAATGCCACTGAAGGCTAACAAACAAATTATATTAATGTATTCTTTTAATGCACAAAGAAAACCATTACTATGTAACATAAATTCAAAATGCAATTCAAAGAAGGTTAAAACACAAGATATTTAGTTTTTAAAATACTTTTAAAGTGTTTAAAATAAATAAAAATGATTAAAATTGCAAGATAACTATTAAAATATGGAATTAAATTTTCTAAAATAATTAAAGCAGTTAAAATTACAAATTTACAATATTGAAAAATAATTAAAACTGAAACAACACAAACTAAAATAACTAAACCTTAATAAAATTGCAAAACTGAAGTTTTCAGAATGGTTAAAAATTGTTAAATTTGTAAAATTAAGATATTTAAAAATGATCAATATTTCAAAATTAAAACTTTTAAAATAATTGAAAATAATTAAAATTGTGAAATCAAGGTTTTAAAATTAATTAGAAATAATTAAAATTGAAAAATCAATGCTTTTAAGACAATTAAAAATAATCAATATTGTAGAATTAGTTTTTAAAATAATAAAAAAGATATAACATTAAAGTTTTTAAAATAATTATAATTGCAAAAGTTTTTGAAACAATTAAGATAGTTAAAATTAGAACATAAAATATTTGAAAATTATTAAAATTATAAACTTAAAGTTTTTTGAACAATTAGATATTGTTAAAATTACATAATTAAAATATTTAAACATAATTCAAATTGCAAAATGAATGATTTCAAACAATTAAAAATAAATGAAAATAAATAAAAATGAAAATAAATAAATAAAAAATTAAAATTAAAAAATCTAAAATTTAAAAAATTTAATTCAAATTATATAAAATAATTTGAAATTACAAAATTAAAATATTTATACAATTAATATTGTAAAATGAATGTTTTTAAACAATAAAAAATAGTTAAAATTGGAAACTTACAATGCTTAAAAAGAATTAAAATTTAAAAATTAAAGTAATTAAAATTATACTAAATCAATTAAAATTATAAATGTGAAAAAATGAAAATAAATAAAAATGAAATAAATGAAAAGGAAAATAAATAAATAAAAAATTAAAATGAAAAAATCTTAAAATTATAAAATTGAATTAATTCAAATTATATAAAACAATTTGAAATCATAAAAGAGAAATAATCTGAAATATTGGGAAACAATTGAAAAAAATTAACAAAATACATTTTGCCCACTCATCATAGTTTAACAGCAAATTATTTTCTGAAATCAGAAAGGCAAATGACTAATGTGGTTCACTCCTGCCCGTCACGTTAAACATGCAAGTAATTTGATCCAAGAAGCAACATTAATAGTTCCCTTGAGAGAGAGGCTCAAAGTAAAATGATAAGTGGGCCCATTTGATCCTGCATTTGACTCAGTTGGGTGTGCAATGATCCAGCATATCGGATATCAACCATAATCACTTGAAATTTGGGATTTGAATAATAATGATCAAAATGGATCCGATGATTGAGCATCTGATGTCTGGAAGAATTTTGCTTGGAGATTAATCATTGTATAATTGAGTCATTTGGGAACTGTTGAATTGGCAAATTCCTGGCAGGTGTGAAAAAAAAAAGAAACCAAAGAAATAGCTTAATGGTCGGGTGTTGAATTAGAGATCTTTAATAAAATAAAGGATAGGAGTTTTTGGTAATTTTTTCTGTTATTTTAAAGATGAGAAAAAAGTAAAAAAATAAAAATAAAATAAAAATAAAAATAATATAAAAAATAAAAATAAATGATTTAAAAAATAAAATAAATTAAAAATAATTTAAACAATTTAAGAGTAATTTTTTAGGTTGAGTCATAAATAATTTCCGTTTTTATTAAATTTTTCTGTTATTTGAAAAATGAGAAAAATTACTAAAACAATTTTTTTAAATAAAAATAAAAAAATAAAAGATTTAAAATATAAAATAAATTAAAAATATTTTAAACCGTCTAAGCATAATTTTTTAGGTTGAGTCATACATAATTTCCGTTTTTGCTCATTAATTTTATTCTTAAAAAATAAAATACAATTTCATTTCATTCAATTATGTTTTATTAATTTAATCTCTAATAAATGAAAGTGAATAAATGATAATTTTTAAAATTTGTTTTTATAATGTAATTAGTATCTCCACTGCCTTAACCAGGTATTGAACTCACGAACACATGGCACAGTGGATAAAGGCATTGGTTAGATCCAATGATAAGACCCAAAGAGTGTAAGTTCAATACCTGGTTAAGGTGGTGGAGAACTCGTAGAGGGGAATTAACAGGAGATAACTGATAACTGACATCCATTAAACATGGCAAGTGGAACTAGAACAGTCTACCCCAGTGATCGAAATAATGGGTTCTGTTCGACATTCCAACCACCTGAAGAAGACCGAGGCGTACAACGGTCGAAATGTAATAAATATGGCAACAAAAATGAGGACAATAGTCCAAATAATGTAAATAGTGTATTATTATTTCATGATTAAAATGAACAAAGTATATCACAGAAAAAACTTTCATTCAAATATTTTATATTTCTTCCTTTCAGTTCTCTATTATATATTTTGAAACTATATTTTTTTGTTTTTTTTTAATTTTTCTTTTTCATGGATGCCATGGTCTTTGGAGGCTTGTTTACAGACCAAGTTAATGGCCTTTTCAGCTTCCTTCACATGAATTGCAGCAAAAATTTTGAATATGTAAGAATTAAATATTACAGGAGGTCACCAGGATTTTAGAAATACGAAAGTGGGGCAGGGCCCAAAATCAGTTGGGAACTGCTGATCTAGACTCTAGATACTTAGATTTAGCCAAACTTGTTTATTTTTATTTTTTTAATCACTTATCACAATTGTTTTTAATTTTAATTATCACGCATTGTATCAGTTGTAGTTTTGTATAGAAAGGAGATATATTACAATATATGATTCTGGACATAAATTTACAATAGAAGTTTCTCTGATCAGGGCACTTTCAATACATTTTTGTCTTAATTTTTCTTTTAATCAAAACTGCATTATTTATTCTTCTCCCACCTGACATGATACTTTTTAAAAAATGCCATGACACTCATTGACACGTGGAGGAGTTGACAATTACTTTATCTGGAATATAGATAAATTACCAACTGAATAAGGAGGGCAATTTGAGAATGAGTTATTAACAGTGAATTGTTTTCTAGTGAGCTCAAATTTCATTTTGCATAATAATTTCATGATTAAAATGAACAAAGTATATTACAGAAAAAACTTTCATTCAAATATTTTATATTTCTTCCTTTCAGTTCTCTATTATATGTTTTGAAATTATATATATGTTGTGACCAAAGTAAATAGTTAAAGAAACAACGGAACATATGTTACAGATATATCATATATTAAAAAGTAAGTACAACAGAAGAGTATTACACAACTAGTAACCGTTCAATCTATTTGACTGTTCCCCCAAGGCCTTCTCTCCTACTAATCTTATAGTAGGCAGAAGAGTTTAACACAGACTCCTTAGAAGGAGGACACCACAACAATATATTTAACTGTCTTTTTGTTTTTTTTTTAATTTTTTCTTTCATGGATGCCATGATCTTTGGAGGCTTGTTTACAGACCAAGTTAATGGCCTTTTAAGCTTCCTTCATGTGAATTGAACTAAAATTTTGAATATGTAAGAATTAAATACTACAGAGGTGGCACGGTCGGGTAATGGATAGCAGCTTGGATTGAGAAATCAAAGAGCTGATTTCCTATTCTTATGTGCTAATACCCTTAGGAAAGGTATGAATCCTCTTCTTTTCCCACCAGCTATGGGTAAATAGCAGGACAGACCAGGTTCTATAGCCTTGGATGGCAACTGATCTACTGCAGAAAGTAATGGCAACCTACTTCAGGAAAAAATATGCTTTGTCAGTCATGTATCAAAAGATATATGATCGCCTAAACGTTTATCATGCATAGCACATAACTGACTGAGAGGTGGGGGCACCAGAATTTAAGAAATACCAAAGTGGGGCATAACTCAAAATCGATTGGGAACCACTGTTTTAGATCAAAGTTGTGTGTTGAATTTATTTCTATGCATGACTTATGCATTTGATAATTCATTTACTCACTTTTGTTTATTAGACATAAAATTATATCACTTAGCTTCTTCCATAATTTACTTAAACTTTTTAGTTAACCTGATGAATATTTAGGAGCATTCTTAAAATAAAGAATTTTTAAAAACTAAAAATATTGTTACTTTTGTTTATAAATTCTTGCTGCAAAATAAAATACAAGCACCTTGGCAATAAATACAGTGTATTTAGATACATTGTATCAGGTTGGTGCAAAAATAATGTCGTTTTCTCACATAGTAACATATGTGAGAAAACGACATTATTTTTGCACCAACCTAATATTTATTTTCAATTTTTCTAGTTCAATTGTTAACCTATATTGCATATGATCCATTATTGTACACGATTAGGTTACAATAAAATTGTCATATTCTATATGAATACTCCCTTATGAGATGAAGTAAAGTGGGGGATGATGTATCATAGATTCGAAGGTGGGAGGCATGAGGCCCTTGCACTGGCCTTTCTCACAGGATATATTGGTGGGCAGTAATCTATTAGGTTGGTGCAAAAATAATGACGTAATAATGTCGTTTTTTGACGTATTTTTAACGTCAAAAAACGACATTATTACGTCGTTATTTTTGCACCAACCTAATATCTAACAAGATTGTTTAAATGGGTAGCAGAACAAAGTGTAGGATGGATAGCAAAAAAGACAAAAGTTTTTAAGAACTACAAAGTATATGCCACATAGAAGAATAAGAACTGAACATTAGACATAAAATGTGTTAAATAGTAGGGTCGATTAGCTCCCTAGCCTTACTGAAGGAAACCTCTGTATTCCAAATGATGATTTTTCATCCAATCAAAACTCTTTTCCAACATTTAGCTCAATCCAAATCTTTATCTACCCTCAAATGATGATTTTTCATCCAATCAAAAATCTTTTCCAACATTTAGCTCAATCCAAATCTTTATCTACCCTCAAATGATGATTTTTCATCCAATCAAAAATCTTTTCCAACATTTAGCTCAATCCAAATCTTTATCTACCCTCAAATGATGATTTTTCATCCAATCAAAAATCTTTTCCAACATTTAGCTCAATCCAAATCTTTATCTATTCTCAAATGATGATTTTTCATCCAATCAAAAATCTTTCCCAACATTTAGCTCAATCCAAATCTTTATCTATTCTCAAATGAGGATTTTTCATCCAATCAAAAATCTTTCCCAACATTTAGCTCAATCCAAATCTTTTACCCTCAAATAATGATTTTTCATCCAATCAAAAATCCAAACCACCAGGAAAGTAATAGAAAACCACACTATTATCTTTCCCAAGAAAGCATTGTAATAATAATTATTTATAATGATGATAAAGAAAAGGAAGCTCTGAAGAATCATGATTGCCTATGTCTTGAATGTAGAAAGACTAATAATATTTCATCACCACAGGGCAGACCCCAAACTTTCACCTATAAAGATAGTTGGGTATTCAAGGAGACTCTTTGCCCTGAATGTCTATTAGGACCCACGCTCTACACAGACCTCAAGTGGAACTCACAATCTATTGCTAAAGATGCTGGGAAAATGGACAGTTCTTTGTACCACACTAGTAAGTATCTAACTCCCCCTGCTATACTCTATCTTTATAAGAGTCAGATCAGAGAAAAATTAGATTATTGCTGTCATATCTAAGCTGGAGTTGTCTAGCCTCTCTTGATAAAAGTTCAGAAGCATCTACACGGCCTTGTAGGTGATGTATTATTTACCGCCATTACAGCCTCTTTCCCACAGATGAAACATTGGGAGCATCTCATTACACTGTTTCTATTTCCATGGCAAGTGATCTGACGAGCTACATTGCTTGGTCCCACCAGACCTTCCATGAGTAAGTATTAAGTTCCACTTGGTCAGCATCTTCTTAAGAACTGCTGCTTTGTGACAGGATGCTTTCCCAATCACTACAATCTTGATCTCTTCATGTCTAGAATTAACTGTTTTCTTTCCTGCATTTAATAGGAGTAGATAGGTTTGCCTATCGTCCGGTTCACACTCCTCCGCATTCTTTTCAACAGGAGGAGAGGTTTATCTATTGTTTCCACTTTAAAATTGGGTTTCTGGTTCATTATAAAGTCTTCTCATTCGCTTTCACTCCCAGTAACCCCTTGCATCTTAGTGGTATTATCACCTTGCTTGGGGTGAATTGATGAAAATAAAACATAATAAACTCATGAACTTAACTTCATCCATTTTCTTACACTCATACAAAATCACACAGTAACTCTCTATCTTGAGTGGCTCTTGGGCCTTATATTGGGTGGATATTAGTATATATATATATATATATATATATATATATATATATATATATAAAAGACTACTGTGAATTCAAAGCTGGAGAAAAGGCAACAGGAAACCTCAGAATTATATTTCCCAAGTAAGCATGTTAATTTACAGATAATATAGAAAAGGAAGCTGTGGGCACCATGATTAAAAAAGTCTTAATTTTCTCTTTATTTGACTAACCTATTTTTTTTTACTTTCAGTCTTATGTGCAGTGCACCTTGGGTATTTACAGTATTGGTTTGATTCTCATCACCTTTGGCCTCGTCAATGCCATCAGTTCTGTTGTTATTGGCTACATTGCAAAACACATCAAAAGATTTGCATTTATCACAGCGGCAGCCACGTTCAACGCAGGAATTCTGATGGTCTTAAGTCTTTGGAAACCTCAGCCGTTGGATATACCAAATTTCTACGTGGTTGCTGCATGTCTTGGACTGTGCGATGCCATTTGGCAAACACAGACATTCAGTAAGTAAAAACCTTTTCTACATTTTCACGTATTAAATGTATGGAAGCACAAAAAAAATGACTTGTCACTGACATGTTACAATATTTGATAGAAAAGAGAATGGCCGTGTTGGCACGTAGGCAAACCACTTTTTAATAACAATCACTTGAGTATTAGTATCTCTGTTACACTCATTTTAAACCTTGACAATGACCGCCATAGTATAATATGTTGTCCTTATTTTATATATATTTATCTTATAATTAATTTGCTTGTTCCTTCTTTTGTTAATTGACACGACCGGTACGTCCTGCCAATATCTCATAAATAATGAACTATACTGTTTTGATCACATGGAACAACAAGACATAGCAGTGAAAAGAAAGAAAGAAGTGTTTGACGTCTCCTGCTAATACTTCATGAATGATGAATTATTTCGTTTTGTCAGTTTCAAATCTTTTCATTTGTACCTCCTTACTTCTTAAAATAATTCATATTATGACTGTTACTGCAATATTTTCCTGTAGTTGTTAAGCTCAACTGGCTGTGTTGGCTTTCTGACATCTGGTCTCGATTTCTCTGTCTAGTTTGCCGTTTTCAGTAAATATGCTGCCCAGATATTTGATTTTACTGGTTTGCTTTAGCTGGGTACCATTGATGTTAATGTCCAGTTTTAACATGAACAGAAAGCCAACACAGTCAGTTACCAGCTTACTCCTCTTCTAAAACATCCTAGCATTTCCATGAGTACCAAGGCAAATCTCATCAACGCCATTTTCCTACCAACGCTTACATACCAGTGCCAGACATGGTCCCTAACAAAAACGTCTAAGAGGAAACTAATCACTTGTGAGATTAAATGCCTGAGGAAAGCAGTGAATAAGACCAGGAAAGACAAGATTAGGAATGAAGCAATGGGATATGGTAGGAGGAATACCAATCATACAAAACATCGAACGACAGAGGATCAAGTGTTTAGGACACCTCACTCGTATGCCTATCAACCAACCAGCTCTACGAGCATACACCCTCTGGCTGGAGAGCGAGAGGCAGACGAAAAAGACGCTGGAGCGATTCAGTTCCAGGCACGCTCAGAGCCCACGAGATATCACTCCTCCAGGCCACTCGCCTTGCCGCTGTCAGACGACTATGTCTCCCCACGACGCCTAACAGCACAAACGGAAGGAGAAACTAAACTCTTAAGCATAAATATTTAACGAGGCGATAGGGGATTTTCTACAGATATTTTATTGTCTCTACCGTGAACATATTCGATCACTAACTGAAGAATTCAGATTCATCAGAAACTGGGGCAAATTTACATATTTCTCAAAAGACTAAAACTGAGGCAAAAATAAGTTTAAAATTTAAAATAGGAAAACCGTGAAATTTATACGTATTAAAGTATATATATATATATATATATATATATATATATATATATATATAAATGACAATAGGAAAACTGTAATAGTTGCCGACGTGTTTCGTCCAATGTGGACTTTCTCAATGAAAAAAAAAATGAATTTATTTAAACAAAGTAACTAATAATGACAAAAACAAAATGTCCTTAGCAACTGGAAGAATTTAGAGAACGCTATTTTCATACTTTTAACTGAAAATTACGTCAATTACTGTCACATGTGAAGATATTGTTATTATTGCTGTGTTGACGGATTCAACCATTTTCTTTTGATTTCACGATATTGTTGTATACGTTTGTTTGGAAGAGTAGTAATTCTGTTAAGAAAGGTGAAATAGGGAAAAAGCCTGGGTGTAGATTAATATTTGGATAATATTCAATGGCGGCACTCTCTAGAATTTTCCTTCTGAGTGAGTTATTTTTTTATGAGTGTAGCATTTTTAAAATCAAAATTGTGGTTGAATTTATTTCTATGTATGACTAGTGCATTAGCTAAGTGGTTTTTTGTGAGGTATCTTTTGTGCTCATAAAAGCGTTTTTTTTTTTTAATTTCTACTTGTTTCTCCAATATATTGGGAGGAACAGTTTCAGCATTTTATTTTATAAATGCCTGCTTCAGAAATATTATTGCAATTAGTGTTTGAAGATCGGAGTTTATTCATAATGGTTTTGGAAGTGTTTGTGACTATTTTAAGATTGCTTATGGGATAGGTTATTCTGGATAGTGAACGTGACAGAGTTGGTCGTTAGTAGTGTAACCCGGATATAAGAGAGTTTTCGGGACCGGAGAAGTCTCTTATATCCGGGTTTCTCTTATATCCGGGTTTGGTCTAATTTATATACATTAATACAGGCTCTAATTTGGGACCAGATGAAATCTTTCTTATATCCGGGTTTCTCTTATATCCGGGTTAGACTGTATTATGCATCTGTTTTCATGTAATTTATTATTGCGGATTATGTTATTATCTTTGTTTCGGTTGTGTATTTTGTATGCCTTTCTTCTTGCATTGTGGATGAAATGATATGGGTATTGTAGGTTTTTGAATGTATTTTCTATGTATGTTTCTTCTTTAAGTAAATATTGAGGACTACAGATTCTTAATGCTCTCAGATAGAAACCTATAATAATTCCAGATTTACTTTTAGAAGAGTGGTTTGAGTAGAAACTGATCAGATCATTTTTGTTTGCAGCCTTTCTGTAAACGTCAAAATTGTGTTCGTTATTATTTCTATGTAACAAAATGTCCAGGAACGGAAGAGTGTAGTTGGTTTCAGTTTCAAAAGTGAAGTTTATTGTAGGTTCAACGTTGTTAAGTTTAGAGAGAAGATCCGTTAAATTAGTGTTTTGCGGATATATTAATAATGAGTCGTCTATGTATCTAAAATATGAAGACTTTGTAGGGAGAATATTTTAACGGATCTTCTCTCCAGCTTAATGCTTAGCCAAAAGAAAAAAAAAACGCCTGACTCTGTAATTCCTAGCCAAAAGAAAAAAACGCCTAACACCGTAATGTCTAGCCTAAAGAAGAAAAACGCCTAATACCTTAATGACAAGTCAAAAGACAAAAAAAAGCCTAAAACCGTAATGCCTAGCCAAAAGAAAAAAACGGCTAACACCGTAATGCCTAGCCAAAAGAAAAAAAAACGCCTAACACCGTAATGCCTAGCACAAAGAAAAAAACGCCTAACACCATAACGACTAGTCAAAAGAAAAAAGCGCCTAAAACCGTAATGCCTAGCCAAAAGAAAAAAACGGCTAACACCGTAATGCCTAGCCAAAAGAAAAAAAAAAAACGCCTAACACCATAATGACTAGTCAAAAGGAAAAAAACGCCTAAAATCGTAATGCCTAGCCAAAAGAAAAAAAACCTAATCGAGTAAAATTAAAAAAAAAAAGCGTAAAGTGCTCAATACACTAAGTAGAACAGAGTATAAAAAATCCTAGTGAGCCAGAAACTACCTACCTAGCTTTCACTTAAATGGATCTGCCCTGAAGATCCATTTTCGGTCAGAAACTGTAGCTGATTCAAGCTCAGAAGTGTGACGGATTGTGCCGATACTACACTCTGATCCTTATTAAAAAAAAAACAAAAAAAAAACAGAAGGATCTTAAAATCAAACAAGTGAAATCATAGTTGAGACGGTGATTTATTACCTAGAGCTGTTACTTCCATTTCCAACCTCACCAGGAGGTAAACCATTGTGGAAAGATCTACCGCTACATATAGCAGATCGATTTTCATACAATAACTTAGGTAAATGGATTGGCAAAATTTATTACCCATGAAGCTGTTACTCCCATTACCAACCTCGACTGTGTCCAATGTACGCTTATTAATCAATAATTATATAAAAATATTTTCTCTTCTCTCCTGTTTGATCTCATCGTCTGTTAGTGATTATTGAAAGAAGTCGAGCCGGACTTTTGTGATTTTATTGTTTTTGAACAGCTCCCAACTTACAGTGTCAAATTAATTACAGCTTCGCCAAATAGACAGGAATGATGAATTTCTTACTTTTCAGACCACACCCTGCCTCGTCCTACCCTGTTCTGCCCCTAATTGGTTTCATTGCCAAGTGTTTGTTTTTGCTAACACTTGGCAGGGTCACCGAAAATGTGGCTGAGGAAGTGGTTCGATTTTTAATAGAGACACATCCTGTGTCAATGTTTTTGCTTTTTAGACATCACAAATATTGCTGAAACGCACGCACACACACGCGCGCACACACACACACACACACACACACATATATATATATATATATATATGTGTGAGACGTTCAAGAACCAAGGTTGCACTATATATATATATATATAGTGCAACCTTGGTTCTTGAACGTCTCACATGTCGAACAAATCGGTTTTGGAATAGAAAATTCGAGATGAAAATACCTCGGTTATCGAACAAAATTTCCGTTCTCGAACAACATTGCCGAACCGAGCCGAGCCGAGCCGAGCCGAGCCGAGCCGAGCCGAACCGAGTTAACCCGAACGGAATAATTTCTGAGTCGACCGTCGTGTTATATACATCCGTGTCTTGTGGCATGCTT
>OZ010604.1:18624844-18647344 GCA_963932145.1 Acanthosepion lycidas
ACAATCAGTCAGAGGGCTCCAATTCATTTTAATGAAGAGTAAAACAGTGCTCAATTGAAATATATTTTCAAGGGCTTAATGAATTATGAACTGTAAATATTTGTATACATTTTTGGTGGACTCCCTAAATAATGATGGGTATATATTTTGTAAGCCTTTGCCCAGCCTTTAAAATTATTGTACCTTTTGAACATATGGTACCTTTTAGCATATTGTACCTTCAAATATGTGCTACCTTTCAGCATACTGTATCTTCCAACATGTAGTACCTTTCAGCATACTGTATCTTCCAACATGTGGTACATTTCAGCATATTGTACCTTCCAACATGGGGTGCCCTTCAGCATATTGTACCTTCAAGCATGTAGTTCCTTTCGGCATATTGTACTTTCCAACATGTACCACCTTTCAGCATATACCTTCCAACACATGATACCATTCAGCATATTATACCTTTCAACATGTGGTAACTTTCGGCATACTGTACCTACCAACATGTACTTTTCAATATATTGTACCTTTCAACATGTGGTACCTTTCAGCATATTGTGCCTTCTAACATGTGGTTCCTTTCAACATGTGGTACATTTCAACATATTGTACCTTTCATCATGTGGTACCTTTCAGCATATTGTACCTTTCAACATGTGGTACGTTCAACATATTGTACCTTTGATGTGGTACCTTTCAATATGGTGTACCTTTCAACAAGTTGTACCTTTCAACATGTGGTACCTTTCAGCATATTGTACCTTTCAACATGTGGTACCTTTCTGTCGTATTTCTATGTTTGGATAGTTCATGGAAAAGCATTGAGGAATGCCTAATGCCGGGGATTCCAACTCTACGGCAGCACCTCCCTCGTTGCCCTAAAAGAGAGGGGTTCGGTGGATGCTGGTGCTGGTGTGTCTGTGGTTGTGGGTACTGGGCAATTTTTCTGTACTTGACGCAATATGCATGCGTATGGACACCCTACATTAAAATCTACCCTATGTCGCTTCTTACCTTTTGGGGGCAGTTGGTAAAGGTCTGATAACATATTTTGGCAGACCCTCTCCATCCATCATGAATCCGGTATCATATAAGCCTTTATTTTAAAATCTGTTACCCTTAAAAACAGATAAATTGTCCTGTAAAAGTATGTGCCGTATATACTTGTGTTTAGTGCGACTCCCGAAATTTTTTGGCATGAATTTTAACCCCTCAAGAAAAGAATACCCCTGTATAGGGCAACCGGTTCTTTCGGAAAGCAATACCTCAGCGATGTATACACGTATGAACGAAGATGAACGCAAATTGGAGAATGAAAAAGTCTTAATTCTTTATTTATATAAGGCAATGTTGGACGGTATCCTCAAGGATGAAGAAGAAACTCGAGGCGGCGGTGATGTGGTTCTACAGAAGGATGCTGAGGATATCATGGACCGAGCATGTAAGCAACGATGAGGTCTTGGAGAGGATGCAAACAAGGAGGAAGCTTATGCTTAACATAAGGAAGAGGCAGATGAAATTTCTGGGACAGGTGATGAGGAAGGTAGGACTAAAGAATCTGATACTCACGGGACGAATAGAGGGGAAAAGATACATGGGAAAGCAGCGCATGATATACGTGGCGGACTTGGGCACAAAACCTGTTGAGAGCCACAAGGGATAGGGGGAAGTGGAGGGCCATGAATGGACACGGCACATAAAAACGAAGAAAGAAGCTGAATTACCCTCGCCTCACTGCATGTCACGTATTTTTCTGTATAAAAGTGATGATTGATTTTAAATCATTGTTATAATTTGTGGAGAAAAATGATGCATTTTAATATTACACAGTGATCTTGCCAATGTGACCTCCATCTTCTGGTTTTCTCCTACATTTTGGATAAGACACATTCCCTTGTTTAAATTTAATTTAATACAAAGTGAAAAAAAATCCAAATTGTGCAAATAACCTTGATATATATATTTGATGCAATACTTGATATATATGCCAGTTGAATTGTCACAAGAAATATGTATTGTAAGGCACTACCCACTGATTGGTGACTTCTTGCTCAACTTAATGTCCATAATGTCTCATTTTGATCTTGCCGATGTGACCTCCATCTTCTGGCTTTCTCCTTCTATATTTTGGATAGGAGCCATTCCCTTGTCCAAATGTAAAATTTAATTTAGATTAAAGGAAAAAAATCAGTGAGTGATTTGTGCCCCCGGGGACCCCCTTTGATAAAAATGATATATATTTATTCAAGTACCCTAGGAACCATTCCCTTGTTTAAATTTAAATTTAATTTAAATCAAAGGGAAAAAATCAATGGTGGTGGTGGTGGTGGTGGTGGTGGTAGTGATGGGGTACACCCCTCTCGAGTACCCCTTTGATCAAAATGTAATATACTTATCCAGGTACCCTGGTTAATGTACTTTCAGAATATATATGTTTATGAGGGTCTATCTCCAAAACTCTAGGATGAGACAACAGACAGTGGTCACAACTTATATATATATATATATATATATATATATATATATATATATATATATATATATATAAACCTAGTGATCCAGACAAACCTACCCAGGTTTCACCTAAACGGTTCGTCGGGGAAAGCTGGCTTTCCCTGACGATCCGCTTAGGTGAAACCTGTGTAGGTTTGTCTGGCTCACTAGGTTTCTCTAGGTCTGCTCTACGGTTATATTGAGCTCTTTTGTTAGTTGTTTACTCGTGTCGGGGTTTTTTTCTTTGGGCTTCAAACCTGTATCTTTGCGAGTTTTTTCGGCAGGCTTTCATGTTTCTAGCTCTTTCTTTTTTTAAAACCTTTTTTCCCTCGAGATTGATTTGATTATTAGCAAATCAAAAATTCGAAGGTTTTTCGAAACGAGTATAGTTACCTATATATATATATATATATATATATATATATATATATATATATATATATATATATATATATATGTAGATCCGAAGCTGCATACGTAGTGAATAAAGTTTTGCTCTTTATATATCAACAGAAAGAAAGACTTTAGTCTATGAGAGCTAGGCTAAATTAATTTACCTGTATCATTAATGTTAGCCAAATGTACCGTGAGAATTTAGGCCTACCATGTAGGTTAGGGTCACCGAAAATTCATGAGTTTTAACCCCTCCAGAAAAAAAAACCTGTGTAGTGTAACCGTTCACCGATAATATATGATTTTTAATCCCATAAAAAATTACCTGTGTATAATGCCCCTATATTTTGCGTAAAAAGAAACTCGTAATAAGATTTAGCACTATACACAAGTATATATAACACGCTTTTATTTTTTAGATAAGCTGTATATAAATCACAAATCCTGCTTTGATCATGAACTCAGAAATTCTCCTTCGACTCGGCCATCACCTTTTCAGTCAGTCTGCTGCTTCTCTTGTTAATTGACCTAATTTGAAACTTGTGGGGTTCTTGGTTAATTACTTGATTGCTTTCTCTATTAATTATCTAATTGTCCTAATTAACTCGCCTCACTTTTCCTTTTCTTGCTTCAATGTGTGCAAATACGCTTCTTACCGTACCAATCAGATTGGCTGGCAGAAATTAACCTCTGAAAAGACAAATGAGGTTTGGCCGCTGCACAAATTGTCCAAAATACTTCATAAGGTTTCTTGGCAAAGTAGGAAGGTAGATTATGTCTATGTCTCTCTCTCTCTCTCTCTATATATATATATATATATATATATATATATATATGTGTGTGTGTGTGTGCGCGCGCGTGCAAATATATAGAAAAATAGGAAAGAACACGTTATGTAAATAACCCGGAGTTCTTTAGTATTTTTGTTTTTATTTTTAAAAAGACATAAGTAGAGCCTAAATTATAATTATTTTTTTTTTAAATATGATTCCTTCGCTACATAAGAGTTCTCATGTTTCAAAAACAAGAGCCCAAAACCTCAATTTAATTTTTGAAATTAAATTGAATTAAAGTATCAAGCCCTGTTTCATCCTTCAAGCGAAAATTTAGAAATAACCAATCTAGTAATTTACGCGTCTTTATTAGCATGTTCATTCGCAAAGTTAATTACTGGGGAAACAAAGTATTTATGAGGATTGGTCGTTTCCATAGTAATTAATTTGATGACTTAGCTTGATACTTCAATTTAATTTCAATAATTAAATTGAGGTTTTTGGCTCTTGTTTTTGAAACATGAGAACTCTTATGTAGCGAAGGAATCATTTTTTTTAATAATTATTATATATATATATATATATATATATATATATATATATATATATGGGTAGAAATCACTCTTTAATACCAGTTTCATTAAATTTTTATTTAATTTTCCTTGAATTCTTCTAATCTTTTTCTTTTCAGGGCATAAATTATGTAGAAATTCTATGAATGTTCTGTCTGTCCAAGTGCCTTAGCCATTACCAAGGATGATTTTATTTTTACTTTTGACTGAATGTATGGATTGTTTTATGTATGTATCTAGAGTTATAGCAATGTTTTAGGAATGATTTATTTTCCAAAAACGGTCAGCATATTGTAGCCGTGTTCATAGTTGATATTATTAAGCGTTGGCGTTTTCTTTCTTTTTTATTATTATTAATAATGCTTCCATTATTTTTACCCGTTCTGGGTATGACGATAAACTACATCCGCATCCTGGGTAAGACGATAAAGTATGACCGACAGCAAGGCTTCTGATCAGGAGGTTTTGAGGAGCGTGGAGGCACCTCTTAATTGCTGGTGTTTTCAAGTCCACCCTGACCCGGGGTGGTAGCACCTGTTAGGGTCCCAGCTATGGGCAAATAGTTAACTCCCAAATTGGGGTCAAAACACTATGAAAGTATAAAAATATGTCTTAATACCAGAAATACTTTGTAAAAAAAAATTATTACCATCAATACATTATTATCAACAATACATTGTAGGCAAAAAATTTTACCAGCAATACTTTTTTGAAAAAATATTATCAGAAATAGATTTTTTTGAAGGAAAAATATTAATACCAATACATGTTCGAAAAAAATATTACCAGCAATAAAAATTTTGTCGACATTAAATAACCCATTGAGGTTGATATGCCGTAAAACAAACCAAACCAAACCAATCTAAACCAAAGAATACATATTCTATTCATACGAATCTATCCTAAAAATCTTGTCGGCATTAAATAACCCATTGAGGTTGATTTGCCGTTAAACAAAATAAACCAAACCAATCTAAACCGAAGAATAGATATTATATTCAGACGAATCTATCCTAAAAAATGTTGTCGGCATTAAATAACCCATTGAGGTTGATATGCCGTAAAACTAAATAAACCAAACCAATCTAAACCAAAGAATATATATTCTATTCATACTAATCTATCCTAAAAATGTTGTCGATATTAAATAACCCATTGAGGTTGATATGCCGTAAAATAAACCAAACCAAACTAAACCAAATCCATTATTTTTAGAATTTTTTACGTGTGGATGACCTTATTTGAAAAATCAAAATATTCCTATAACTTATTCTTATATACCGTACCTATGAACACTAATGGGTATGTCCCAATCCTCAAAAATACGTTGGACACTATTGTAAGTGGGGGCAATATGCTGTCTAAACTTGTAGCTCTTGCCTTGTCGAACTCTTCGCTTTCGGGCAGAGAGAAACCCGGACAAGGCTATGCCGAAGGGCAAAGTCTCGTCCGGGGAAGTAGACAGATTCCCGACCTTGTGTATGTGGGATCTACAGGCAATTTTTGCCCGAGCCTACGGGCTCGGATTTCCCCATATTAAATTTGACCTTGTACCACGTCCTACCTCATGGGAAGGCAGGTAAATATTGTACTATGCTGTCTAAGTAGTCCACTACTAGCTGTGGTTTACTTAGTTCACGCCGCTGGCGAGTATTGTATTTTGTGTATGTTATAAAATTTACCATTTCATTTCCATCCTCATTTTTGGTTATTCCTCATTCAGTAAGAATAGGTTACAATACTTATTTATTAATTAATTATCGATTGCTTCGGGTATTTATTGATTAATTATTTGAACAGCTTATTTATGGAACAGACTCTCAAGTGGGGGATTCCTTGATTGCTACAGTTTTAACCTTTTTAAGTTTAGGGTCTTCCGTTATCTTTCCTACATATTTTCATAATCTGTATTTTTTTAACTTCTCTTCTTACGTTCATAGAACATCATTCAGTAACCTTTTACCTCTAATGACCCTGGAGCCTTTCAATGCGCGAACATTTAGTAATATAGGAATCTAAATAAAAGATTGTATGAACACAAAAGGGACATTTTACAAAATAATACATCAAATGTGTTGGCTGTCCTTTGTAACGATACTGACTACAAATTTGACATAAAAAAATGCTACAATGATCAAAGGAGAATATAATTCACTATGACGTGAATGTCTTGTGAGTGTCTTGATTGCAAGGTCATCTACATTAAATTTGCGACCTGATTCTTAAAACATTTCACCATTTCTGGCAGATCTTCTAATATCGCACTGTGGAATAGTTACTTACAAAAGTGATAGAAAAAAAAATAAAAAGACTCTAAATGAATTTGGCTGATGAGGAAAAAATATAAATTTCCTAGCACCCCTTTGCCGTGCGCATGTGTAGTCCTGCCAACATAACACAATTAGTCCGATGAAGTCCTGAAGGACGAAACTTTTTTCCATTTTGTCCTAAAAATTCCCCAATACTATTGTTGATATACAAGGTGTCCATAAAGTTCGTATTTATAACTTTAAAGTGCACATGAACTTTACGGGCACAATGTATAAAAATATGGGTTTCGGTTGGCCCAATCCACTGCCGATGTCCTAACTGCCATCACTGACAGAATCAGTGAGGCATTTGACGACAACTCGCCTCAAGGACCATAGAACTATATATCTCAAAGGCCTTCGACAAGGTGTGGTACATTACACATACTCTCCAGTTATGGAATCACTGGAAGGGTCTTCTCGATCATAAAATCCTTCTAACTATTAATGGCCTCAAAAATTTTTTCACTTTGTCATGAAAATTCCCCAATACTGATATATAAAAATATAGTTATCTCATATATATATATATATATATATATATATATGAAGAAAAATATACGGAAAAAACAAACAAAAATCCTAATATGCAATTATGCTGTTTTAATGTTAATATAATGTCAACGTCGGACGTTTCGGTCTAGTAGACCATCTTCAGGACATATTCATAAAACATAATTAACATTAGACTATATTTAATTCAACGTGACACCGACTTGATCATATTGAAACGGAACGCTGATCTTGAAAAATTTCAGTTGTCTGTTTTGATTAGTCTTACTCTTATGTCCATCGTCTTTTCATGTAGGTAAAGAAAGGTTTTCCTTTTGTTTTGGTTTAATATTTATAAAAAATGCATACATAAAACTCCTAAAGTATCATAAATTGAATAGCCCAGAATAGTCGTTAAATTTGCAAACACATTTTATAAAAATACATGTACCAACTATTACGGAACAGAGATAGTTTTGTGTGTGTTATGTATGTGTGTGTGCATAAAATTCAGATAAAAATAAAATATAACTATAAAGACAATATAAATAAAAGCGAAAAGGAAAACTTTTCTTTACCAACGCGTTTCGTCCCTTAAGAAACATTTACCATAATAAAGTTATCCAGGGAACGAAACGCAAAGGTAAAAAAATCTTCACTACTTAACGCCTCCTCTTATGTGCATTCATTAACCCTCCACACTGAGTGGCTTTGGGGCACTTATTGAGTGATCAAAAAATACCCCTCACCAAAAACAAACAAAAAAAAACCCAGAAAAATAAAGCTCCCCACCCCACTCTTCATCATCAATGCACTGGCATCTGGAGGGATAGTAGGATCGTTGTTGATATGAAATACGAAATTTTTAAATGATCTAGCCATATTTCTTTCCCAAACATATCAAAGTTTCCCTAGTAGTGCAAATAGCTCTTTGTGTCGTACCTTATCAAATGATTTTTGTGTAATCTATGAAATACACGTCTTATCATCCACTGCTTCCTTTTCCGAATGTTTCACCCTTCAGTGAAAATGACTGACTCTCGTCAACATTATAAAAGATATCTTTCATGTTTCTTTTCACCTGTCTTTTACTAGTTTTTTTCTGTCATTATATACATTGATATTATTCTATTTCTGTTGTAGCATACCTACTGACGATAATGTCCCCATTCACATAAATACAGTAGTAAATACTGTATGTTGGTCTACAGCTGGAAACTTTCTGCCCCGAGGATCCCGAGACGAGGCTATGTCGAAGGATAGAGTCTCGACTCGGGGAACAGCTACCTGACCCCGTTTTATACAGTGTCTACGGGGAATTTTGGGGCGAGCCCGCGGGCTCGGATACCCCACATTAAATTCAGCCTTGTGCCATATCTAACCGCGCGGGACGGTTGGTAGATATCCTGCAGCTGGAGATTCATTGTGGAATTCACTTGACTCACTTCTCTATAGTTGGCTACTTCTCTACACGCCGCTAGCGAATCTTATATGTGTTGTTCTTGTCCTAAGTATTATCGTTCATTACCAACCTTCGTGTGATTATTCTATTCAGTAACCTTCCCTAGGTTGCAACAATTTCATTAAGATGGTTGGCTTTTTTCTTTTCTTTCTTTTACAGTTAATTTCATTCTATACAAGGCCCGGAGTCACTTGAGGTAGAGGGTTACGATAAGTAGTAGTTTATATGGATAGGAGGGGAAGATAACGGCTGACTCTAGACTGGAACAGATTAAGATTGTAGTGATCGGGGGATCATCCTCTAGGAACTTTGTTCCATTGGGCAATGATTCGCGGGAAGAAGCTGTTCGAGTGGAATTTACTTCACGACGATGGAATACGAAGGGAATGTAGGTGGTTTGCTACTATGAAAGTCCGTCCTGGGTATGACGATAAACTACATCCGTGTCCTGGGTAAGACGATAAACTACGTCCAACAGCAAGGCCTTTGATCAGGAGGTTTTGAGGCGCTTGGATCCACCTCTTAATTGCTGGTGTTCCCCGGTCCACCCTGACCCGAGTGTGGTAGCACCTGTTAGGGTCTCAGGTATGGGTAAATAGGTAACCCCCACATTGTGGTGAAAACACTATGAAATTGTAAGAATAAGTTTTAACACCAGAAATACTTTGTAAAAATATTATTACCGGCAATAGATTTTTGAGAAAAAAAGTATTACCAGCAATAAAACTTTTGTCGGCATTAAATAACCCATTGTGGTTGATATGCCGTAAGACCAAACCAAACTATGAAAGTGGTATGGTGGGTCCTACCCGTGAAGGTCAGACATGTAGTTCGTCCGAGCCCTTTCCATAGTTGTTAACGATAGAGCAGTAAGCGACTCATCACATCCCGCCTATTCAGAGCATGTTGACCCAAGCTTGGTCAATTAAATCGCCTGTCAACAGATACTTGATAGCCACTCTCTGTCGACATACCTGAGTTTATTAAACGTATCATTCTCTCTCGACCTGTTTTTCTTTTACTGTCTCACTTGTAACTATGGCAACTGCTTCAATCTGTTCTAACCTTGTCATCTCTTCTTAGCTTAACCTTATTGCGACAAAGGATACCTGTTAGGCATCGATGGGAAGATCATTACATATAGATTTTGTCTAATGGCTATAAACACTTTCAAGGAAGTTATATATCTGAATCAGTTCAGCACTGGGCCAGATATGAAAATGGAAGATTGTGTGGCTCCAGTATTCTAAGGAAGAAGACCTACTTTTATCTGACGGCTGTAAACATATTCAAGGATTCTATATATCTGAATCAGTTCAGCACGGGGCAAGATATGAAAATGGAAGATTGTGTGGCGCCAGTCTTCTAAGGGTAGAACACCTACTCCTCTACCTTGAAAATCAGCATTCAAACGTCTGGTTTATTCTTGAGGTTAAACACCAATCATTTACTGCAGTTTCAAATACATAACTGATTCATCCACTAAAGAAACTCTATGAAGAAAAGACGTGTGAATAAATTACAGATGTAACTAAAGATGTAATACAGATATAACAGCAGCAGAGTTTCTTTCTCCTCACTACTCAATTACATTCCTCACTATTATTATGCCAGCAATATCTGATGACTTTTCCTGCAGATCAAGTGACAACAAGTCTTTGTAAGAGGAAAGTAGCACTGGCAGTGAAAGAAAATATATGTATATGTATATATATATATATGTATATATATATATATGTATATATATATATGTATATATATATGTATATATATATATGTATATATATATATGTATATATATATGTATATATATATATATGTATATGTGTATATGTATATATATATGTATATATATATATGTATATATATATGTATATATATATATGTATATATATATGTATATATATATGTATATATATATATGTATATATATATGTATATATATGTATATATATATTTATATATCTATGTGTATATATATATATGTATATATATATATGTATATATATGTGTCTTTATATATATATGTATATATATGTATATATATGTATGTATATATATATATATGTGTGTATATATATATGTGTATATATATATATATATATATATATATATATATATATATATATATATATATATACATATATATATATACTTAATCCAGTTCATCCCAGGCGAGGAAGTAAAGGCATTAAGACACAAGGGGTTTATGGGTATGGAATAATTTGAAACAGAAACATTACTAAGGAGCGAGAATAAAAAGTGTAATCAGAAAGACAGTAGATCGCGATTGTGTAGCAATACGATTTCTCACAATCCTTAGAATTTAAATTCTTTTTCTTTTTAAGTCAATTTAATGACCAGGGTTCTTAAGAATCTCGTCTCCCGTCCACCTATGTGTCAATTTAATGACCAGGATCTTTAAGGATTCTTGTCTCTAGCCCATCTTTGATTTGACAAACATAAAATTTTGTTAGTGATTTTAGATAATCATAAAAGTAGAGTCCTTTGAAAAATTGAGCATCCAAAAGCTGAATAGGTGGACTCATTTTCCGGACCACAAGGGGCCGGATAAAGGTGGTGGGTCCTCCATCCAGAATCCATATAATGAATCTGTCAGTCAGGAATCAGCAGTCACTGAGGAAATGACCAGCAGTGAATGAGTCAGCAGTCGCCGACACGGGTCTTTTTCCGTGGCCAGAAGTTAGTAAGATAGCAGTTCACTTTCTCGAAGCCGAAGAAAGAAATTGTCGATTATTTGAGAAATCGTATTGTTTGCTATTTCCCAATTAGTGGGTTGAAAAGTATTTGTTTTATTCTTTATTTATTTCGATCACGGGCAGTGAGACAAACCTGTGAGCGGAGCCGACTTTGGATGACATCACACTTTGTGCATCGTCACGAGTGATTTTGCATTTAAGTACTTGCAGATTAATGTTGGCTGGAAAGTATGGAGACGGAAAGGAGTTTCACAAGCGAGAAGTGCGAGAAAAGAAACTGTCAGCATAGAACTTACGGCTACATCTATCCAGCTCAACTCTAAATTGATGATCAGTCTAGCGTCGCGCTTAAATTCAAAAAGTCTAGATACCATAGCGAAGAGTAATATTTATTCTGCGTGCAGAAATGTGGCACAAGGCCAAAATAGAGAAAAAGACGGTCTTCTTCTGTCTTAACTTCAAACTTAGATAGCCACAAACACTGACCCAAACATACAACAATATTCCTTACACCAAAACAACGTATTCTTACTTAAATTTCTTACTACATCCACCATAATACCTCATTGTCTCTATGAAAATCCTAACTAGTCGCTATATGTACAATTCATTGTCTGTATAAAATAACAATTTAAAAACTAATCCCACTGAGTATTTACAATATCATAGCGAAGAGCTCATTCGAATAATTACCGTGATTAAGTATTTATCGAAAAGGCACAGAGAAGCAAACTTATGACGGTGGAAAAGTAACTGAAGCCGAGCAGCCAGATCAGGACCAATAATATTGCTCATTCTTCTTTGGATTTTATCAAGGAGCTCAAGGTAATTAGCAGGGGTACCGTATCATATGTGGCAGCAATATTCTAAGCATGGACGAATGGTAGACATATAGATATGTAGGATAGATTCTGGGGAGAAAAATTCTCACGATACAGTGAACTAAATTTCTTGGAAGCTGAGCTGGAGTCAATATAGTCTTTCCACTTCATTTGAGCTGAGAACGTTAGCACGAGAAGGCTCAGCGAGTCAGTTTTCCTGGAGGTTAGCCTCAGCCATGATGGAAGGCAGAGATGGGTCTTTCAGATGATTAATGGAGAGAAGTTCAGTTTTGAAGGCGTTAAAATTAACACGCCATTATATATAGTAGCTGAAATATCCGGAACTTGCACGTCAAATAGATGCAATTTCTGTAACGCTACCAACAGCTATCAAAAGTGCGTCACGAAGCCCGTAAATTCATTAGGTTCGTAAGACCATCGCAAATAATTCAGCTATAGCTGCCGTGACATGTATAGGGCAAGATGAATGATAGACATATATGTATGATAGATTCTGAAGAGAAAAATTGTCTCACGCGACACAGTGAACCAGTTTTCTTAGCAGCTGACCTAGCAATGGATTCAATATAGTCTTTCCGCTTCATGTCGGCTGAGAACGTTAGCCAGAGAAACCGGAACGAGTCACTTTCCTGGAGTAACCGCCTTTTCAATTATTTGATTTGGTTGATTAAAATACGCAATAATAGTACTACTCTAAAATCCAAGTGGTCTTGGTACCAAAGAGGGAATCTCATGAGTTCAATTGCCAATTGAAAATAATATAAAAGACTCAAAGAAGCCACGTTAAGCCGGCGAGAAAGTGACTAAAGCAGAGATGCCAGGTTCGGAACGGTAACTTTACAGATTCTTTGGATTTTCTCAAGAATCTCGAGATATATAGCAAGAGAATCAGGCCAGAACATCGTCTTGCTTAACTGAAGCAATACAACTCTTCAAATGCAGAAATATTATTTCATTTATTAAATAAATGTAAAAATTATTGTTATTTTATCAAACGTAGCACGGCTTTTAAGTCACTCGTTAGTTTTGTGGTTCTGCAAAACTGAATAGGAGTTGACGTCTAAGTGAGTAGAATAAAGGTTATCTTCTTTTGCCGGCAGGTGGCACACAAGCACGTTACATTCTTATAGGAAATGGCGTACACGCCAAATCTCAGCTGTTTTCTTTCTGATGATATATATATATATATATATATATATATATATATATATATATATATATATATATATATATATATATATGTTAGCTCTATCTCTGATATTGAGCGCTTTCTAATAAGTACCGCGCATATAATATATAAATAATTATATTTATATATATATATATTTATTTATATACACACACTTTTCACACACACACACACACACACACATATATATATATATATTTTATGACATTTTTTATGAATATGCATTCTTTTTATAGAGACAAATATTTAAGTAAATGCTCTGTTTATAATAAACAGTATTAATAACATTTACCGGCCTGAATGTCCGAGAAATTTTCATAGAAAATATTCGTCCTCCGACAGGAATCGAACCTGTATCCTATACGAAACTGTCATATAGCCTGACGTGGCTTAACCCATTGAGCCACAGAGGGTCGTTCGGTTAGCAAGGTCAATTTTACTGCCTTTAAACTATAATCTTCCATGGTTCTCTGACGTTCATTCGTATCTGCTCAATGCGTATCCAAATGTAAACAAATGACGTCCCACATTATGGAATGGACAAAGTCCGACAATTATTTTAAAGCATATACAGAGAAAGAGAGAGAGGGGGGGTAATAATAGCTGGCCATTAGTAATCAAGGATACATGTCTACTAAAGCGGCTAGCCAATAGCTATTGCAGATGCCCGCTCAGATAGATATGAACAGATTCAGATAGATATGAACAAATTGCGATAGATAGATAGATAGATAGATAGATGTGCGTGCACGTGTGTGTGTGTGTGTGTTTGTTCGAAATTATTTTTTTTACAAGACTTAAAAAAAATCCTGTTTGACTTTCATCCGAGATTTGATCTCTTGTATTTTCCATCATTTTTTGTTGGTTTGTTTCTTCCGTCATAATGACGAAACCCCCATTGCCAATTAAGATATCAGATTTTACATGCAGTCAATGACTACATCCTTTAATGTGATAACCAAAGATTCTGTTTCGAGGAGCTGAAGTCCGGTCAAAATGAGACGCAGTTTAGAATTGTGACCAGCCACATCCCATTCCTCCTCTCGTTTAAAACATCATCAGTGTACATCAGTTGCTTTATTGATTTCTCTATTTCAATCTGTTCGTTTTGTTCTCGATCTGTCTACACATATCTCTCTAATTCAGCTTCTTCAAATCTATCGACTGATCCAATTATGTGTCTATATATATGTGTGTGTGTGTGCGAACGCGCGTATCTGTGTGACATCTACGTCTCGTCATATGTATCAAAGTTTATTTATTTCTATCTCAATCTGTTCATATCTATCTATCTATCTATCTATCTATCTATCTATCTATCTATCTATCTATCTATCTATCTCAATCTGTTCATATCTATCTGTCCCAATCTGTTCATATCTATCTATCTATCTATCTATCTATGTATCTATCTATCTATCTATCTATCTATCTATCCCAATCTGTTCATATCTATCTATCTATCTATCTATCTATCTATCTATCTATCTATCTATCTATCTATCTATCTATCTGTCCCAATCTGTTCATATCTATCTATCTATCTATCTATCTATCTATCTATCTATCTATCTGTCCCAATCTGTTCATATCTATCTATCTATCTATCTATCTATCTATCTATCTATCTATCTATCTATCTATCTATCTGTCTGTCTGTCCCAATCTGTTCATATCTATCTATCTATCTATCTATCTATCTATCTATCTATCCCAATCTGTTCATATCTATCTATCTATCTGTCCCAATCTGTTCATATCTATCTATCTATCTATCTATCTATCTATCTATCTATCTATCTATCTATCTATCTATCTATCTGTCCCAATCTGTTCATATCTATCTTTCTATCTATCTATCTATCTATCTATCTATCTATCTGTCCCAATCTGTTCATATCTATCTATCTATCTATCTATCTATCTATCTATCTATCTATCTATCTATCTATCCCAATCTGTTCATATCTATCTATCTATCTATCTAAATCTGTCGTATCTTTAAGTTTTATTTCCATTTTACAACATTAAAATTAAATCGTACAGTACATAACCATAGCGTTTTTCACTTCACAATGTAAAAATTTAATTTTCAGATAAGCACAACAATTTTGTCTTAGAAAAATGATGAGCACAACAATTTTTGTCTTAGAAAAAAAAACTCTGATGATGACATTGCGTTAGTGTCGAAAGTACTCAGAAAAAATAAATATGTATCAACATGGTAATTTTCTCTCTTTCTTTAATAATGACACTAGAAAGCTTGTCAGTGTATATTCCTATTGAAAATAGACAAAACCTGTCTAAATTATTCAATAAGACATGTCTTAATATATATATATATATATATATATATATATATATATATATATACCCCGCGAAAGAAAAGCGATACTTAAGGATTTAAGTGATTTTTTTTAAATGATAAAATATCTTGGTGCTTTTGTTTTAGTTTAATTTCAAAGCTGATAGATTAAATTCAATAATTCCAATAAAGAAAATACTTTGCTGTATTTCAAAAGAAATTTAAATTGATTGGGAGCAGTTTCCGTTTACAAATTACTAAAATTGCTGATTTCAGCGCCATTTTTAACCATCAGTCATCGCAATGTAATGCACTTTATTAAAAAAAATCTTTCATAAATAGAATGTACTTTTCCGAATCTTTACTTGACGAATATTAGCTGATTTAAAGTTTAATTAGTTTGATTTGAGACAAATATTACATACTTTAAGCTTAAAATATCGCATTATCCGTTCATTTTAGGTGTTAACAGACGAAATTTTACTAAGTTTTTTCTGTGGTGGATATATCAGTAAAAATTAAATTTTTAACTACCCAGTAATCTTTAAAAATTACGAACATATTCATTGTAATCCAATGCTTTATTGAATTTTAGGTACTTTGGCTTTAAAATTACTATAGTTACCACTCTTATATACTGATAATGTCCTGTATGGACATCCGTATTTTAAAAGAAAACCGGCACGGTTATATATATATATATATATATATATATATATATATATATATATATATATATATATATAAAAAGAAGAGAGAACCTGCAAAATTCTTTGGTTAATTTGGATTTTTTAAAATATACAACACGCGCGGGAATGAGCAAGTCTAAGAAGTTACAAGGGTCATAAAAAGATAAGAACGAAGATATCCGTCCTCGACCTTTCTCTGATCAATCCTCATTGTTTTATTACCCCTTAAACAGAAGAACACTTTTGCCACCAGTCCAAGAAAAACATTTGGGTTACTACTTTACAAAAAGCCAATGGTTAAACATCGGAAAACATAAGGAAAATTAATTCCTTTTAATAATATGCCTGAAGAAGGTCGCGAGACTGGAAACCAGTGTAGCAAAAATTTGGAAGATAAAATATAATAGATATTTTTTAAAAAATCCACATTATAACCAAAAACGTATGCGGTTTCTCAATTCTTTTTAAAATATACACTTTTCTCTCGTTGGGACAACTATAATCTCTTCCCTATATATATATATATATATATATATATATATATATATTATGTATGTATGATATATATGTATATATATATATATATATATATATATATATATATATATATGCATACACACACACACATATATATATGCATACATACATATATATATATATATATATATATATATATATATATATATATATATATATATATATGTTAAGAAATTTGACAAATGGAAAACGTTTCATTGAAACTAAATTTGATTTCTAGGCTTCATGAGATCCAAAAATGAAAGAAATAAATGTGTGAAGAATTGGATGAGGATTTTTCTTGGATTCATTTCAGAAAAGACTATATGAATTTCTTGCTTTCTAGCAATTCCGAAAATGTGATGACGATATTGAGATAGATAGATAGATAGATAGATAGATAGATAGATAGATAGATAGATATAAACAGATTGAGATAGATATGAACAGGACTTCAACGTCTTAAATTTGTTATGTTGGTATGACTACAAGTGCGTACGAATGACGGGTGCTGGAGATTTTAGAATTTTTCTGAAAATGTGATGACGATTTATCATTAATTCGAAAAAAAAAAAAACTGGGAAAAATATGTTAACTTTCGAAATGAACTAAGAATTATTAAAAAAAAGATACAGAATAAATTTAAAAAGCTTTCATTCATTTCCTTTCTTCCTAAATCACAAGAAACGCCATCTTAGGGAAAAGATGCCATGGTTTATTATTTAAGCATACACAAAAATACACACACACGCACACACGCACATTTCTTTCGTTTTTGAATCTGATGAAGCCTAGAAAGGTGAAACGCGTAATCAAACTTATTTTCAATGAAATCTTTTTTGTATTTGTCAAATTTCTTTAAAATTTTGTCTAGAAACTATAGCCTATTTTAAACAACTCCATCACCTTTGTCCCTGACTCTTCAGATGTTCTATGGGATAGTTTCAGGGACAAAGGTGAGAAAAAGCAAACGAATATAGATGAATTTGGCTAGATTGAAAAAAAATATTCTTTCAAAAATATTCTTCCCAAAATATTCATTGAAAAAAATAAACATGTCTCATTGAATAATTTAGACAGGTTTTGTCCATTTATTTTCAATAGGAATATACACGGACAAGCTTCAGTTTCTTAGTATCCTTATTAAAAGAAAAGAGAAAATTGCAATGTTGATACATATTCATTTATTCCGAGTACTTTCGACATTAGCAAAATGTCAGCATCAGGATTTTGTTTTTTTAAGACAAAAATTGTTGTGTTCATCTAAAAATGAAATTTTTTCATTGTGAACAGAAAAACGTTACGGTTATGTACTGTACGATTTAATTTTTATGATGTAAAATGTAAATTTAACTTAAAGATGCGAACAGATTTAGATAGATAGATAGATAGATAGATAGATATGAACAGATTCGTCACAAAAAACTGTTTTTCCAATTTGTCATACAAATCTCTCAATATATATATATATATATATATATATATATATATATGTGTGTGTGTGTGTGTGTGTGTGTACATATATGATATAACGAAATATATTTTTAATATGACGAACAATATTGGTGAAATTGTATGACAAAGTGGAAAATGTTTACTTATGACGGATTTCGTCTTTCGGGACTTCAGCGTCCTAAATTTCTTATGTTGGTAGGACTCCACGTGCATACGAATGAGGGGTGCTGGGGATTTTAGAATTTTTTTTTTCTTATCAGCCAAATTCGTTTAGATTCTTTTTTTTTTTCTTTTCATCACTTTTGTTAGTAGGTATCCCACACTGTGATAATAGAAGATTTGTCAGGAATGGTGATATATATATATATATATATATATATATATATATATAATTACTATAAACGGTAGGAAAGAGAGAAAGAGAGAATGGAAGAGAGAGTGAGAGCGAGAGTACCTATATAATGTAAAAGGGAGTGTAGTTATTGAATTATAAATAAAAAGCGAATATTTCTACATAAATCGCCTGATATTTCAAATAAAGAGGCCATTATATTTTCTTTTCCGTCTACAAGAGACATATTGTTCTTATCTCTCTTTTCTCGTCTACTCGTGAAATCACGTGACCTGACGAGGTCGAAGTCTTGGCTTGCATCCAAATCACAGGCAGGGCGAACGCACAGGAGCCACACAAGAGAAACCCTTGGAATCGCGCCAAGAAATGATAATACACCATTTTATTTTAGTTTCCTCTCTGTAGTGACACCACGTACGTACGAATTTACGGGCAAATCAATCGATTCAATAAATATGGTACACAGTGAATTTTTTTTTCAAAAATTGCAGACTTGTATTAGCAGGCCACCAATATATATCACCATATAATTATGTATAATATAATACTAATTACGATATCATATTGATAATATAACGTTTAAACAAAATAAATTGAATATAACCATGTACAATATATATATATATATATATATATATATATATATATATATATATATATATATATATGTGTGTGTGTGTGTGTGTGTGTGCGTGTTTCGGTAGGAATTCTTATTTCACTATTCGTAATATAGTTGCTGACAACACTAATATAATAGCATCATCTACATGCAAGAAAAGGCTAAAAATAATTGAAGCCTTATTAATAAAGACAATAAAAAATTACTTAATAATATTAACTTTGAACATGGACATAATATCTTGGCCGTGTTTTGAAAAATGAAAACATTTTTATAAAACATACATACAACAAACTATTTCTTATTTAACAGTTAAAATATTTAATTCTTGAAAATAGCTAAATGTATAGCCGAAAGCGCTCGGATAAAAAGAACATTCGGACAGTTTTTATATAATTTATCATCCGAAAAGAAAAAAATATTAGATCGCATGAGAAATTGTATAAAAAACTAAATAAAAGCACCTTGTCTGTTGTATTCAATGAAATGCACACACACACACACACACACATATATATATATATATATATATATATATATATATATTACATGAATCATTCATACAAAGAACAGATATAGAAGTTAATGATTTAAATGGCGAGAATACATCTTCGCAAACAAATTTAATAAAGTACATTAACCCCGAACCTGTAGATGAATATTATGATCACTGTTTATAAATTCCAGTTGCATAAGGTCTTTTTTAGTTTTTTACAAGCTTTCGTCTGTTCCGACAAACATCTTCAGGTATGGAAATAGATTTGTTTTTGTTTTTTTACTTCTCGATAATAACAGGACAACGAAAATATAGATGTAATCCGAAAAATTATTCTCCTGTTACCATATTAGTACAAAAACGCTCAATCTTAAAATTTGAAAATTCAACCTCAGCGTTGCGACCGCACGCTCCAAAAAAATTCTTACAATTAACAATAACATATTTCTAAAAACATTTCAGTGTCTTTTTCCCGGGCTTTTCAGATAAGGGTTTTAGACACTATTTGTCATAAGAATCATTGAAAACCCTTTGAGTTGTTCAGCTAGAAAGAGAACAGGGTAAAATCATTTTGTGTCAGCCCCACTGTCTTCCCAACTGAGCAATGGTGAGAGGAAAAAGATCATTCCGGCTGTCAGTAATGGTACCAATATTCATAATCTGACTTCCATCTTCAAAGTCGATTCAAGAACCATCTAGAGAACGGTGAATAAATTTAAAAAAAAAAAGAGGGAACAATAGATTGGAAAACTGGATCAGCAGGTCATAACAGCAAGAGGGGTCATCATTTAAAATTAGAGCTAAATACATTCTTATTGTTCAAAGTAGAATTCAATAGTGTTAAAAAAAAACCTCGGAGAATTCCAGTAAGATATCTTTAATCATTTCTAAGACAACGATTCAAAGCTTAATGCAACAATTGGACAATTTTGCTGTTACACTATTTGGACGATTTTGCTGTTACACCCGATATATAATTTTTGTATGTAATTATATATAAAATAATATAGATTATGAAATGATATAGATTAATTATATATAGAGATTAATTATATATATAGATTAATTATATATATAGAAGAATATAGATTATATCTTATAGAATATATACATATATATTTTTATTTGTATAATTCTATATAAAATAATATACATTATGATATGATACAGATTATATATACATATATATTTTATATATAATTCTATTGTATATATTATATTATATATTATTCTGTATAAGATAAAATACATTATATGATATAGATTACATATATATTTTTATTTTTTGTATATAACTCTATATAATATAATATAGGTTGTGAGATTATATAAATTATTTATATATTATATATATATATTATAGAAATTATATATACATTATATATTATTCTATTATATGTATAATATATATTATATATAATTCTCAATAAAATAATATAGATTATGATATGTATATATATATATATATATATATATAGATAGATAGATAGATAGATAGATAGATAGATAGATAGATAGATATCTTGTCACCATATGATATTTGTTGTGGTTTATTGGATGTCGCCTCAGATTGAGTACTTGGAGAGCAGGCATGAATCCATCTCTTCTCTCCCCAGCAATGGGTTGAATAGCTGGACAGACTGGGTTCTTTAGCCTTGGTTGTTAACCAGTCTACCGCAGAAATGACAAACTACTGCGTCAGTCATATATCGAAAGATACATGATCGTCCAAGCGTATATCACGTATGGCACTTCACCGATCACAATGAAACTGTTTTACAGACAAGGCATATATTTAAATAAGTGCTCAATACACAATTAAAAAAAAACGTAGGTGCAGAGCTTGTCAAGATCTCAAATATTACAGTACACGATAGATAAAAGAACATGATTTTGTGCATTTCCACTCGCAAAATGCTATATATCTATAAAAGTATTTAATCATTCTTTTATTTCATCTATCCAGTAATGCGCAACCTACAATCACATATTGTAACATATTGTGGCTCCTCGCTCTTCAGTGCCCAACTGAGAACAAAACATGAATATACGCACAACAACGAAATCTTAGCTGGGGACAAAAACACTACCAGAGTCTCAACGCAATGAATTACACACAGATTACATTATGGCGCAGGAACCATTTATTTTGTTTTCACCGGTAAAGTTGCTTCGATTTAATATAAGATGTCTCAAGGCTTTTCAAATAGTAATCAGAATATGCTCCAGTGTAAAATTAGAAAAAATGTCTGGTAAAAGACGAAGTACAACCCAGATAAATTATTAAGTGTTCTGTAATTGCAGAACCGGATGTATTGATAGGCGTATGGAAATTTCCATATTGCACTCTACAGATATTAACTCTGACGTACTCATCGATTCTGATCTACAAACTCTCTCTTAAACCGAATCGCACTGATATTTAAAATCATAAATCAGCCAAATAAATGAGAAGAGAATTTTTCAGTCTATCGATTGAATCACACACACACACACACACACACACACACACACACACACACTCATATATATATATATATATATATATATATATATATATATATATATATATACCGGGTGTAACAGCAAAATTGTCCAATTGTTAGATTAGGTTTTGAACCGTGGTACCTTAAAAATGATTAAAGAATCCTTCGAAGTTTTTAAATTGGACTCTACTTTGAGCAATAAGAATGTATTTAGCTCGAAGTTGAAATGATGTTCCCTCTTGCTGTTGTGGCCTTCTGATCCAGTTTTCCACTCTACTGCCCCTCCTTTTTTTAATGGGCATTGAAGATGGAAGCCAGATTATGAATGTTGGTACCATTACTGAAG
>OZ010604.1:18652344-18659844 GCA_963932145.1 Acanthosepion lycidas
ATGATCTCTGCTTACTCGTATTCTGTCTATTAAAGATAGGGATATACAATCTCCTGAAGTATTTGATATACCCGTATTCGTAAAGATGAGAGTAATTGCCCCAGGTTTTTTGTAGAATTATCGATGTTGTTTTTTTCTGGTCAGTTTTGAAAATAATACCAAAAGTACTATATTTGACGGCATCTAAGGCGCACTTTTTTTTCTTTTTTTTACTAAAAATATCTTTTAAAATTCCCCTGCGTCTTATATGCCATAAGTAGGTCTAAAATTCGCGATAGTCGGCCGATATTAAATACCTGGCAACTCCTATTAGCTTAGACTTAAACATGAAGGAGCAATGGAACACGTGGATGGCAATGCCTGATCACAACCTTACACTTACAGGAAGAATAAAAAGACCCAGTATTGCACAAGTCTGCGAATGGGTGAAGCAAGCTTGGGATAATATTAGACCAGAAATTACTGAGATCTTTTAAAAAGTGTGGCATTAGCAATGCTCTCAATGGAACGGAAGAAGACGTTTTATTTAACGACGATGGTAGTAATATTGAAAATGAGTATTAGAATTTTGATAATGAAGACGACGAATTTTATGGATTTGAAGATGAATAAAATTTTAATGGTAACTGTACTGTTTTGCTCAATTGTAACAATTGCTTGATTTTTATTTTGTTTTCTTACCTTTGGATATAATAAAGTTTTTCTAGGCACGTGTTCTTTTTTCATATTATTTTTCGTTTAATTGTATTGTTTAGCCAAAATAATACCTCATAAATATAGCCTAGGTTTACAATTTAGTAATAATGTTACTAATTACTAATTTTTTCTTGATTTTCCCTCCTAAAATTGGGGTGCGTCTTATATGCCGTCAAATACGACAAGTTAAGTAAGTATTCTTTGATATCGAAATTAAAATTTGATGCGAAAAAAAAATGGTGTATTCCCAATAATTTCTCATTTGCTCTTTTCTTTTCTTTTTGTATTTTTCAGCTCTATTCGGAGTTTTGTTTATGGATCGGCAAGAAGCCGCTTTTGCGTCTTATCGAATGTTCCACGCCACTGGCTGTGCGATTGCGTTCGGCTACAGTTATTTCTTTTGTGTCGTCACTAAGGTCTACATTCTGGCTGTCGTCATGGGAGTGTCGCTGATCGCCTACGGAGCCATTGAGATTAAATTACAATTACATCGCCAAAACATTAAGGACATCGTGGCACTTTAAAAAGAAAATGAATGAAAACTATATTAAAAAAAAAAAAGTATACGTTACTTCTCTTCTATTATTTGAGTATAGAAATTTTAAAGTGATTTTATTACTTTTGTGGACTATATTGTTCTCCCGTCTACATCGGAAAGAAAGAAAGAACTATACTAAGAAGCTCCAGGATTGGACAGAGGCTGCATCTACAAAGATTTGGCATTCTCAGACTGTAACAAAGAAGCAACGAAGTTTGGTGATATCGTGAAGTATTGCTGGAGCTCCTCGGGTTAGAAGTTACTGCCCAAACCTTGATCATGTAGTCATTATATGATGAAGGCTTTGTTGGGGGTGCTACTACTGTCTTCGCAGTAGTAGTTGTAAAAAAATTATATAATAGATTCCTCTGGTGTTTCCAAGATTCTTCTTTGATCTTTTAATGAAATAAGTTGTGTTGGTGCTTATTTTGATGTTAATATTTGCTCATTAATTTTTATTGGTTTCATTTTTTTATTTTTTGTATCGATAATCAGAAAAAAAAACAGTGGCACATTATAAACTGAGAAAAAAAAACGACTTAAAAAAACAAAATAAGGAATCAACAACGAAAAAAAGAAAGAAAGAAAAAAGTCGTGTGGAAAAATACATGAACGAAATGAAAGGGGCTGAAAAATATGGCCGATGGGCGAAAAATGAAAAATATTCGAAGAAAATAGGCTGAAAAAAGACACAAAAAATAATTATAACTGAAGAATGAGGCTGAAAATTATGACTTTAGGAATAGGCTGAAGAAGAAAGAGGGCCGAAAAATAGCTGAAAAATATTACCGAAGAAAGAGGCTGAATCGAAAAGAAAACAATGTCCGGAAAAACAAAGTGAAAAAGAATATGGCTGAAGAATGAGACAGAAAAATATAACTTAAGAATGAGGTGGCATAGCAGAAAAAAGTAATAATCGAAGCTATCAGTCGAAAAAATGGCTGCAGGAAGACAATAAAATTTAAAAAAGAATGACATGAAGAAAGGGACTGAAAAATATGACAAAGAAAAATGGCTAAAAATATGGCTGAAAGAAAAAAAATGAAATAGCCACTCAATAACATGAAAACAGTTTATTCAGTTGGCTGAAAGAGACTGAAAATTAGTCGAAAATAGAAATGGTCGAATAAATCGTTTGAAAAAAAATGATCGAAAAAAAAAGAAAAAATATGGCCGGAATGAATAAAGAAATGGCTGAAAAATACAAGCTAACAAAAATTAACGTAGAAAAAGGCCTAAAAAAAATCCCTTGAAATATATGACCAAAAATGATGAAAAAATATGACCAAAGAAAGTGACCACAAAAAATGACCTAAGAGACTGAAAAACATGAATAAAAGAGGAGGCTGAAAAATATGGCTAAAAGAAGAGGCTGAAAAAATATAGCTAGAAGGAACGGGCTAAAAAAAGCCTACGAATGAGGATGAAAATTTATGGCTGAGACAAGCGGCTGATGAAATGAACGTAGAAATAATGTTGGAAAATCATTCCCCAAAAATTGGCTGAAAATTATAGCTGAAGAATATGTAAAAGAAGTGAAACTTAATAGTTTACTTCTTTGTCCAAAAATATACAGAAAAAAACGGAAGAATGTGTCAGAGGGGAAAATAAAAATAAAACGACAATTAAAAAGAAAGAGAAAAAAATAAAGTAAGTCACGGAAAAAAAAAAGAAAAGAAACAGGCGGAAAAAAAAGATAAAAGAAAAAAATACGAGAATAAAGGCTTCCAAATTGCCTTTTATTGTTTCACATTTTCATGACACTATAAAATGTCGGCTAATTAAAAGTTTGCGTCGTAAATTCTCTGGTTAAAGTTTATAGTTTAGTTTCAAATACGATTCTGACGAATGGAGATAATTCTCGATCCAGGACTTCACATTGGTAGTAAAATATTGTCACATCAAATGACATCAGTCAGCCCGTTTTGTGTGCATAAGATTCTCGATGTCCAAGGAAAGCTTTGCCAGTGGTAAGCCCGCTGGATTCAATTGTGAGAAAGATCCTCTTTGGGGATTCTCAGAACAGTAGTCTTGTTTATGGAATCCATTTGGGCATTCTCAGAATTGTAGCCCTGTTTGGGGAATCTTTTGGGGATCCTCAGAATGTAGCCGTGTTTCAGACTTATTCCAAATAACTAAAACTTCCTGACACATAAGCTTTGTTCTATATTGACACGTTTTGATGAGTTAAGAAAGAAAATCTTTAAAGCCTTTCTGCAATCTCGCCCCGAAAATTTACGTTTTAATGATAATTTGTCTAGTGTTCCGTTTACCGGGCACGCTGCAAGATGATTGCGGGAAAGCAAGGATTCAAAATGGCGGCTATATATCGTTGGCTTATTTTTACGAAACAGTTGAATTAAATTTCGTAAACTTAATTTTTTCTTAACAGGATAATGTTTAATTCTTACATTTTAATAATCGGACTCGTTTTTATTTTATTTTTTTCCACCAACTCTTCTTAATTTGTTTTTTTATATATATATATTTCCAAAATTTTTGGAAATTTATAATATTCAGATGGGCGGCATTATATATATATATATATATATATATATATATATATATATATATATATTTGTAGGGGGAATATATATTCTACGAAATACCTTTTGAAAAAAAAATTCTTTTCATGTTCCCTGTTTTGGCAGGGATCTCTTAATTTTATGAAGCCGACCTTCTATGACCTTGAAAAAAAAAAGAATCTTCTTACGTTGTCTTTTTATACACTCGAATACCCAGCAACCATTTGTCCTTCTAGTCGCTGTTGTATTTTTATGTGTGGAATTTTGTTTTGTCTATCTCGTCGTCAGCTACACCCACCGAATTACTTCAGCGTCCATCCAGCATCCTACTGCTTTTCTTACTGCCACCTAACAGCGTACCCGGTAAACGGAACAATACTTTTTTTCTTTTCCTTTTTTTTTTTACAATCTCTGGTGGTATTTGTGTTTAAATTTTGTATATTAACAAAGAAAACAAAAAAACAAGAATATGTGATGTATTCTTGTGTATGTATTTGAAATATACTTGAAAAGTTGAAAAAAAAAATGGAGACTCATTTAAATTTTGTCAAGAACAAAAAATACAAATAAAAATTAAAAAAAAAATAGATGATTTGAAAAATTCACCACTCATAATTAAATTTTTAAAAAAATTAAATAATTCCATATATTGGTTGAAAAATATCAGGAACACGTCATTTCAAATCAAAAATAACCAATTCCAAATCTCTGTAATTTGGTTACTTGATTTCCGACACTCATTCGTTATTGGTTTGTAAATATGTAAACTCCATTCATTGTTAAATTTGTTTAATTAATTTCTTTTTTATCCTTAAAATGTTATTTTCGAAAATCGAAGAATCACTTTTAACCTTTGCCATAGGTTTAAAATTTGTAAAATTCCCAAATTTTAAATTTTATTTATTTTTTTTATTTTTCAACAGTGATATCTCTTGTTAATTGATTGAAAGATTTTTTTAAGAAAAAGAATTTTAAACACCATTCACTGATTAAAAAAAAGAATCAATATATTCCTACGTTTCCTTCATATTACTGATTGGTTTAAACAGTGTTGAAATTTTTCAAAAATGGTAAGCGCCATATTAAATAACTAATAATATACTCATCTCATATATATATATATATATATATATATGTGTGTGTGTGTGTGTGTCTTATAATATGTACATATATTAAGTCGATGAAAGAAATTCGAGAGTAAAAAACAACAAATATATTGATATTAAGAGCAATAATAATTATTCTATATCAGTAGAGCTTTTAACCAAACAGAAGCATGATGAGAAAAGATGTTAAAAATCGGAATTTTCGGACACGTCCGTGGCCTTTCTCAACGAGAAATAGAAAATGAAGTCGGTCTTATTATGAATATTATTGTCTTTGTTGTTTAAATTATCTCTTAAATTTCTTTCATCAGAGTACTCTCTCTCATTCATATATATATATATATATATATACGAGGTCAGATAAAAAATATCGGGATTGATGGTATAAAAATAAAACTACAACACATAATAATTCGGCATTTAATCTCCTTCGAAGTAGCCCCTTTTGAAGCCATACACTTTATTCAGCTTCGTTTTCATTGATGGAAGGATTCCTGGAACTCCTTCTATTGAGATGACAAGCAGCTACCTCGTCGCATTGTCTTGACGTCATGAAATCTTGTTCCTTTCACGTAGGATTTGATTTTTGGAAAGAGAAAAAGTTGAAAGGGACGAAAACTGGGGGAATATGGTAGTTGTCACGCCTGGAGAATGTTGTCCTTGGCCAAAAACTGCTGCGCAAGTCATGGCCACTGATGGAGCATCTATGGTGTGGTGAAATGATCACACGCTACACACTTTCCCTCCAATCACTGCTATAAACAACTCTAGTGAGTGAGACCATTATAACATAGTAACAACATTCAAGGTCTTTCTATACCAAGTGGCATCACTATTTGTATTTCATCTCCGTTACCATAGCAACAGTCCCGGAACTTTTTGATTAAACCTCGTATATATATATATATATATATATATATATATATATATATATATATATATATAAGCAATTTGTATATATATTATTCGTAAATTATATATGCGCGGTACTTATTGGAAAGCGCTCAATATCAGTGATAGAGCTAACATATTAAGTTGGATTGATGTGTTTTTGTGACCCTAGGTTTCACGCTATTTGCGATCATCAGACAAACTTTGTCTTGTCGGACGATCGCAAATAACGTGAAAACCTGGGTCACAAACTCACATCAAATCAACTTTATATATATATATATATATATATATATATATTTGATGAGGGAAAGTGGAAAATTAGGGTATGTTCTCTTTGGCTTGTTCAGTTTCAAAATGAACGAAAACCAAAACTGTGTGAGGAAAATTGACCTGGAGTCATTCAGGACAAGTGGATATCACATATCAAATTAATTACCCTAGCTTATCACCTCCTGATTTAGGTTGGAAGAGACTCTGCCTGCCTCTATGCATCTATGTTTTATCCATATCTGTATTAGAGCAGGATTTTAAATCAGTGGTATTTTATTATTATATTTTAAACACAGACACACACATACATACATATATACATATATGTGTATATACACATGCATATATATATATATATATTCATAAATATATATACGTATATATATATATACATACATACACATATATATATACACATACACATGTATATATATATATATACCTATACATGCATATATATGCGCATACATATATATACATATATATAGGCTTGTCCCAGGTAACGCTAAAAAAGTGGTATAACCTGGAGAAAAAAGGTCCCCAAATTTTTGACGTGTAAGACTACACACACATATATATATATATACGTATACATACATACATATATATATACATACGTACATATATACACATACATATATATGCATACACCATACACATACATATATACATATATATACACATACATATATATACACACATACACATGTATATACACACATGCATACCAATATTTAACATACATACATATACACATATAAATACACGTATATACACACATACATACATATATATACACATACATATAAACACATATATAAATGCATGCATACACATGTTCATATATACAAATATGCATGCGCATACATATATCCTCACATGCATAAACACACACAGATATATATATATATATATATATATATATATATATATATATATATATATATATAGCCTTGCATGCGTGTAACTACATAAAAATACACCCAGGCATATACATCAATTAGAGCTCTTTTTTGTCTTTCATATCTGTACTTTTCCCTTCACACACAGATTTGTCTTCCTTTTATTTCTAAACTGATGAAGCTATAGAGAAAATGCGCTTGCTCGGGCAAAACGCGTCCTTGATTAAAAATTTTCCACGTTCTCTTGCCATCTTCACACACACACACGCACGCATATATATATATATATATATATATATATATATATAAACATACATATATATTTGTATATACAATGTAACCCGAATATAAGAGAGTTTCGGGACCGGAGAAGTCTCTTATATCCGGGTTTGGTCTAATTTATATACATTAACACAGGCTCTAATTTGGGACCAGAGAAGATCTCTCTTATATCCGAGTTTCTCTTATATCCGGGTCTCTTTGTGTATATATATATATATATATATATATATAAAAGAAAAGAATATAGAAGAATATTGACGCTTCAGTCCACATTTCCTTTGTGTTCA
>OZ010604.1:18664844-18667344 GCA_963932145.1 Acanthosepion lycidas
TTACTCTTAAGTATGAATCACACAAGAAAGTATGTATGGTTTCCAACAGCTCTATAAATGTGGAAGCTACACATCAATATAACTAACATATCCAACCCGGTGCAAATGGATTTTTAACACTTGATTTGGATATTAAACTGTGGCCTATCTCTTGCATTATTCAAGGAATTGCTGAAAAGTTCTCAACCTGACCAAGAATCATTTCTATTTATTTGAGACTTTTTTTTTTATCGATTTTCACCTTCAGTTGTTTCAGTTGGTATTTCCAAGTGGAGATGAGCTCTTTCCATTTCCTCTATGGACACAGCATCATCCTCTTGGGAGGAAAATATGCCTTTGTTACAGGATACTACTATACTTTTGCAACCCCAAATATTGGTGCAACCAAAAATCGCATAGAAGCTATGTAGCAAAGATACAAATCAAAAATCAATTCAAAACATGAACCAACAAATAGTGATATGATGACTTTATGTGAAATCAAAGATGAAAAAGAAAAAAAAGTCCGGGGAAACAAACTGAAAGATTATAGCTGAAGAATATGGCTGAAGAATAAGGCTGAAAAATATAACTTAAGAAAGAGGTTGCATAGCCGAAAAAAATAAATCAAAGCTATCAGTCGAGAAAATGGTTGCAGGAAAACAATAAAAAAATAAAATAAAAATAACATGAAGAAAGAGGCTGAAAAATATAACTGATGAAAAAATATGACCGAAAGAAAAGACTGAAGTAGACATACAATAACTTGAAAATAGTTTATTCGGTAGGCTGAAAGAGATTGAAAATTAGTCGACGAAAGAAATGGTCGAAGAAAAAAAAAGTATAAAAAAAAAATAATTAAAAAGAAACATTGGAAAATATAGTCGGTATGAATGAAGAAATGGCTGAAAAATGCAAGCTAACAAAAAGATTGTATTAACGTAGAAAAAGGCTGAAAAAGAAGTTGCTTGAAATATATGATCAAAGATGACAAAGAAAGAGATGACAAAAAATGATCTGAGAGATTGAAAAATATAGCTAAAAGAAAAGGCTGAAAAGCAGAGCTAGAAGAAACGGGCTAAAAGCCTACGAATGAGGCTGAAAATTTATGGCTGAGAGAAGGGGCCGATGAAAAATAGCCTAGAAATAATGTTGAAAAACAAATCCCTCCAAAATGGATGAAAATTATGGCTGAAGACTACGTAAATGAAGTGAAATTTAATAGTTTACTTCTTTGTCCAAAAATACATAGAAAAAAATCGAAAGAAATGGTCAGAGAAATAAAACGAATATTAAAAAGAAAGAAAGAAAAGGGAAAAATATAAAGGATTCGATAGAAAAGAAAGGAGAGGTGAAAAGAAAAGATAAAAGATAAAATGACTAAAATAAAGGCTTCCAAATTGCTTCTTATTGTCTCACATTTCCATGACGCTATAAGAATAGATTAAATTAATAAGAAAGAAATGGTCGAAGAAAGTATGTATAGTCATATCGGTCTTCATTTCTTTTCTTTTTCTTTTCTTTTTCTTTTCTTTTCTTTTCTTATTCTTTTTCTTTTCTTTTCTTTTTCTTTTCTTTTTCTTTTCTTTTCTTTTCTTTTCTTATTCTTTTTCTTTTCTTTTCTTTTTATTTTCTTTTTCTTTTCTTTTCTTTTCTTTTCTTTTCTTATTCTTTTTCTTTTCTTTTCTTTTCTTTTTCTTTTCTTTTTCTTTTCTTTTCTTTTCTTATTCTTTTTCTTTTCTTTTCTTTTTCTTTTCTTTTCTTTTCTTATTCTTTTTCTTTTCTTTTTCTTTTCTTTTCTTATTCTTTTTCTTTTCTTTTCTTTTTCTTTTTCTTTCCTTTTTCTTTTCTTTTTCTTTTCTTATTCTTTTTCTTTTCTTTTCTTACTCTTTTTCTTTTCTTTTCTTTTTCTTTTTCTTTTCTTTTTCTTTTTCTTTTTCTTTTCTTTTCTTTTTCTTTTCTTTTCGTTTCTTTTACTTTATTTATTTATTTATTTCCTTAAGAAATGTGACTCAACATAGCCAAACTGGAGCATTATTAGGCTTTTTCCACCCGAACACTGGTACAACCACACATCTCGCGGATGTTACATGGATGAAATGCAAATCAAGAAATGAAAGCAATGTATCAATCAACAAATGGTGATATGATTGAAGATTATTTGACGAGTTTATAAGGAATCAAAGACTCCAAATTTTAACATTTTTTGGCATGAAATTTCCACGGCTTTATCCCTGTTTAATATCATTGCTTCTTGAAAACGTAACAGTTTCCTGACGTTCAGTTTAAATGCCATAATGCAAATTTTAATGCACAGGAAGTAAACTGTGTATTTAAAAGTGTATAATAAGGCTGGAACTTTTTAAAGTTCGTTTTCATGACGTCAAAAATCGAACTATTTCAAGAGATCAGCAGAGAAGAAAGGAGAAAAAAGAGTCGAGAATTGAATTAGGGAGAACGACAGTGAGTTATTTTCAAATTTTGATCAGTCAATCGTGATCTTAGCCGAAGATGTTATGAA
>OZ010604.1:18672344-18679844 GCA_963932145.1 Acanthosepion lycidas
TTGTGAAAGGGTAGGGTTCTTTTGCCTAATTTTTGCTTTTATCATATATATATATATATATATATATATATATATATATATATATATATATATATATATATAGCCGAGCTGAGTCGAGTTCGAATTCCATTTGAATCCATTACATTCACTTACGCGCTAATAACCCTTGGAAAGTTGTGAATCCTCTTCTCCCTCCGGCTATAGCCTTGGATGGCAACTGGTCTAGGAGAAGGACAACTCTGAATTCAAAACCTGCGGAGGGTTGTTTGGGGACCTTGTGTCACGTAGTGCACCAGGTCTCTTTATTCGGCCCTTCAAAAAGTGGGGATGGTCCTGCACGAAACCTTCACCACTATAATCAAATCTCATGTGCTGTGGTCGGGCTGTCAATTTCCTAGGAACTGATTTGCTTGACCCTCATACGTCGAGTCGACGGAAGAGTCGGCTAATATATATATATATGTATATATATATATATATATATATATATATATATATATATATATATATAAGCATGTCATATATATATATATATATATATATATATATATATAAGCATGTCATATATATATATATATATATATATATATATATATATATATATATATAAGCATGTCATAACATCACTACAAAAATAGCCATTTTGTTTCAACACTTCTGGTGTGTTGTCAAATGATGGTGTTGATTGCAAAATAAAGTTTTTTAAAAATTTTAAAACCAACCAAACGCCCTCATTAGGGGGAAACTTTGTTACGGAACCTAAAATGACCAATCAGAATTCAAAAAGCCTGACAACATCCCCTAAATACAAACTATTAGTGCAATAAAATTATGGTTAGATTGAATTAGAAATCAGTATAAATACTTAAGTTTTAATTCCTGAGTAAAATTACAAATTTCAAATTCTAAATTGAACCGAGCATCAAGTTTAAAATATTATAAAATTATTCAGAAATGGAATGGCAGAATATATATATATATATATATATATATATATATATATATATATATATATATATATATATATATATTATATATATATATATATATATATATATATATATATATTTATATATATATATATATATATATATATATATATATATTGATGCATGGTTTCATTGAACAATATAGACAAGTTTTGTCTATTTATTTTAAGTAAATACCTTTCATATTGTCTGATAAGCATAATAACATTATCATTGAAAGATGAAAGAAAACACCATATTCACTCTCGCGTGGTCATGTGTGACGTCACGTGCTGCGGTGCGATTTTCGATTCCGCGTCTCGTATACACGAGTTTGTCGTTGCTTGGAAATCTTTCATGCAACAAAACAGACTATCAATATTGTTTTATCCGTGTATTGTTTAATATATTGAAATGTAATTGTCATGTTTGATAATGGCTTATGTAAGACGAAAGTTTAATTAGGATTAAAAAAAACATTTATCAATTGTGGTGTTTTTCTTTCATCTTTCAGTGATAATGTTATTAAGCTTATCAAATAATACGAAAAGAATTTACTTAAAATAAATAGACAAAACTTATCTATATTACTTAATGGTACATGCATCAATGAAAAAATGCTGCCTAAATACACATACACAGTATATATATATATATATATATATATATGTATGAAGGTATGCATATATATACATATATATATATATGTATGTATGTACGTATATATATTCTTTCTCCGTTTCCTTTTTCTTCTCTTTTTTTATTGTACTTAGCGTAGTGCCAATTTATCCGTTAAATTCAACGCTGATGTATGAATTAGGAACATAAACATTAATTATGAATGAAAAGAGAAAAAAGTAATCAGGAGAATAGCAGATATCCATTGAGTTCTGCATTTAGAGTTTTGAAAATTAAAGTGGAACCGGAAGTGTGTTCCACAGGCGAGAAGTGTGAGAAAAGAAACTGTTAGCATAGAATTTATGGCTACGTCGAATCAGGTCAACTGTAAATAGATGAGATCTCTCTTTTTGGGGGAGCGGGGGTCTGGTGTACAGTCGTTGTTGATGGTATTAATAGTACAAATCCGATCCCTGCTTTATTTCTCGCCAACGTAACTTTTTTTTTTTTTTGAAAATGATCGGGGTGATCGCATTAGTCTGTTTTGTCTTTATCGGTGTGGTAGGAGAGGGAGTATGATTTTGATTTGCGGGAAGAGGCTTTTAGGCTCAAACATGTATATCGGACCTATATATATATATATATATATATATATATTTAAGTTATGAAAAACTTGGTAATCCGTATGGGTAGTCCCAAGGAGGATGAAATCCTGAGAGCTCAATGTAAATCCTGAGCTAATATTTTAAAGAAAAACAGACCACTTTAAGGTTCCATTATAATAATTTATTTCCCCAGAGCCCTTTTAAAGGACGCCGGATCACCACATAGCACTTTCAAAACATGAAACGAAAAAATAAAAAAATAAAAAATAAATATGGTGATGCGTCGTCCTTTAAAAGGTCTCTGGTGAAATAAATTATTATAATGGAAACTTAAAGTGGTCTGTTTTTCTTTATAATATATATATATATATATATATATATATATATATATATATATATATATATATATAATAATTAATATATATATATATATATATATATATATATATATATATATATATATATATAAAAAATAGCGCATTCAAATTAATTTCTCAACAATACTTGATGTTTCTCAACAATAACTGATAGTTCGTCTAGAGGTCAGGTCCTTCACAGAAATAGTCAGTTAACACAATTTAGAAGACAATTCAATATTATTGTCAATACTTCGACAAGAAGTTCTTTTTTTAGTGATACATGTTACAACCAAGAAAGTTGAAATTAAAGAATACTTTCGTATAAGGGAATGCTCCTTCACGGGAACTTCGTAGACGGGCTCTTCGGGAATTACACCGTCCAGTCGTCAGAGGTTATCAGCTATTGACCGGTTATACTTCTCGATTTTTATATGCACTTTTCATTGGTGTTTTTTCTTTTTTCATAGTGCCTGCGTGCGTGTCTGCGTTCTCGCACCGATTTGCCCGTCGGGATTATTTTCCCTTTTCATCGCCTTTTTTTCAAATTTACACTCACTCCTTAAACTTTTTTCTTTTTCCTCTTTACTCACTCCTTAATCTTTTTTTTCCTCTTTATTTTCAATTGTTACCATTTGACTTACGGTTATCTAGATGTATTGCTGTTGTTAATTTTTGAGCGTTTTAGTTTTTCTTGAGTTAAAAAATTGTGTTTCGGTTTTGACATAATCCGTCCGTTTTTCTTTTTTAACCGCCTTGGCGGAAACGTTCTGGAAACATTTCCATCCGTTTAAGAGTGAGATTATCATAATAAGTATCCCTGAGAAATTGCTGTTCCGTTCAGAGTCCCTATCCCTCCCAAAGGGATATCACCACCTACGTCGAAAATCACTGATTTAGCATGTAAACTGAGAAAGTGAAATGTTTTATAATTAAAAAACAAGTAATAATAATAACAGATAATATTTAAAACATAAACTATGATATGAAACTTATTCGCCTTGATTGACAACCAGTCTACTCCAAAAAGAAGGAAATAATGGGTCCTGTAGCCTTGGTTACCCCAGAAAGGAGGACATATTGAGTCATATAGCCTTGGTTGGAAACCAGTCTACTCCAAAAAGATGGACATACTGGCCCCTAAAGCCTTGGTTGGCAACCAGTCTACCATATAAAGTAGGACATACTAGGTCCTATAGCCTGGGTAGCAACTAGTCTACCCCAAAAAGGAGGACATACTGGGTCCTATAGCCTTGGTTGGAAATCAGTTTACCCTAGAAAGTAGGACATACTGGGAACTATAGTCTGGGTAGCAACCAGCCTACCCCAAAAAGGAGGACATACTGGGTCCTATAGCCTAGGTTAGCAACCAGTCTACCCCAGAAAGATGGACATACTGGGTCCTAAAGCCTTGGTTGCCAACCAGTCTAGTGCAGAAAGAAATGGCAAACTAGTGCGGGAAAATGAATTCAGTCATGAATCAAAAATTAATGAACGCCCGAGCATGTATCACGTTTGGCACTTAACTGACTTACCATATACAAGAACTCTAAAAGACATGATATTTGAACTCTTTTAGATAATAAATCCAAAACAGAATTAAAAGAAATGTTGTATTCCTAAATGGAATATTTGTTAACAACATGCTATTCCAGGAACAATAGATATGTCACCGTTTTTCACCTTTCTCTTCGAGAAGTATTTATACGGACAGAGCATTGTCTTTAACTTGTTGTTTCTGCTTTATTGGCAGGCAAATATGCCAGAAAATAAATGAATCGTACTAAATAGTAACCTGATAAATCCTAAAATTTTGTTATTTAGACTAGACTCGTGAAGGAATGCTTTTCGTATCCTCACTTGACGAAATCTGTTGATCGTCATTAAAACATCAGTTGACAATGACAGCCATAATATTTTGAACTCTTATTGGGACCAAATAAACTTTATACAGACATTTGTTTATTTTCATTTTACATATATAGACGTATTTAAAAAAAAATAGCTGCAAATATCGATGGAACTATAATTTGCAAGCTAAAAAGGCCGCCAGTTTCTATGGTCTGACCCGATGACACCTGGAGATTTACTTAAAAAAGTAAATCATTTCATCATGACATCATTTCACCCCAACCAAGGCAAAAAATATATCAATGGGTTGCTGAGTGTTAAAGAATAAAAAAAAGAAAGAAAAAAGCATTATTAAGGTAATAGAACTATAAAAGAAAAGAAATTAAGAAGACAGAAGATAACGATTGACATTTGCAGCATCCTTTTAACCAGAAATTTCAAGCTTTCATTTTTGCATCGCAGGAAATTGAAAGGGAGATTCGCAGATGAGAATTACAAGAAAATAAAACTATTAGAATAGAACTGATTTCTTAATTTTAATGACACCAGTGAAAAAAGGATAATAAGCATATATATATATATATATATATATATATATATATATATATATATATAAATATAGATAACTATACTCGTTTCGAAAAACCCTCGAATTTTTGATTTGCCAATAATCAAATCAATCTCGAGGGAAAAAAAGTTTTAAAAAAAGAAAGAGCTACAAACATGAAAGTCTGTCGAAAAAAATCGCACAGATGCAGGTTTGAAGCCCAAAGAAAAAACCCCGATACGAGTAAACAACTAACAAAAGAGCTCAATAAAACCGTAGAGCAGACCTAGATACCTAGTGAGCCAGACAAAGCTACCTAGGTTTCACCTAAACGGATCGTCAGGGAATATATGTGTGTGTGTGTTTATATATATATATATATATATATATATATATATATATATATATATATATATATATATATATAATTATTTATATATTATATGCGTGGAACTTATTAGAAAGCGCTCAATATCAGAGATAGAGCTAACATATTTGGTTGGATTGATGTGACCCTGGGTTTCAGGCAAATCGCAAAAGCGTGAAACCAAGGGTCACAAACTCACATCAATCCAATCATATATATATATATATATATATATATATATATATATATATATATATATATATATATATAAGTGTATAAGTGTATACGGAATAAATTCCAGTCACCAACAATTACTATTCTTAAAAGAGTGCTCAATACAGAGTAGAGCGAGTATAATTATTTATTTAAAAATTATAACATAAATATGCTATAAAATTATTTACGTGATTTTATGACATATTTATGTTATAATTTTTAAATAAATAATTATATATATATATATATATATATATATATATATATATATAATTTTTAAATAAATAATTATATATATTTATATATATGGATATATATGTATATATATATATATATATATATATATATATATATATATATATGCTTTTTATACTTCTCATTAAAATTTAGAAATCAGTTCTCTCTCTCTCTCTCTTTCTATATATATATATATATATATATATATATATATATATATATACAATAAAAAGGGGTAAAAAAAACAGCGTATATTGTATATTACTGCACACTACCATGGTTTTAACCGCTATGTCTCTTCAGGTGGCTGAGTAACAAGTGTTTCTCAAACACACCACACTATGGCACCAGAAGTTAAGAAGGGGAGGTCTTGCATATTTGTAGGAGTTAGTGTAGACCTGTGTCCTAAAATTATGCCAAATACCATGTAAATTATGAAGTGTCGTGCGTTACATTCAAGGAGTTATTTTAGTGCTACTGTGTTATATATATATATATATATATATATATATATATATATATATATATATATATATATGAATAAAATGGACAATCGGAAAATAGTACTTGCCGACGTGCTTCTTCATTTGATTTTATTAAGTGTGGAGTTTTTGTTTCGCATCACTTGCCTTGATACGGTCAAATGCCGAAACGCGTTGGCAAGGAGTAAGTAGTATTTTCCGATTGTCTATTTTATTCAATTTGTCTTCTCTACAGATTTGTTCTGAGAAATTTAACATACACACACACGTATATATATATATACAAGAGTTCAAATACTTGAGGGCATCCCTAGTATTTTTTTAAATTGGCCCCCAAAAATGTAGTTGTTTTGCACTTTAAGATAAAATTATTATACATGCTTAAAAAAAAGTGAAACATTATTTTTTATTAGAAATTTTATTATGACCAAAAGAAAATAAAGCATTTTACGATTACATTTCGCTCTCGTCAAAATATCCTCCTTTATTCTAGATTAGTGCAGCACAAATTTTAGGCATTCGTTACAAAAGTTTCTCAAAGTATAAGTTTGATAATTGATTCCATTCTTTTTTTAATGAATCTAAGAGCTATTTTTCATTTTTTTCTCTCTTCTCTCAAGTTCGTTCCATGCTAATTCTGAGTGTAGCTTCAAACTTTTGAACTGTAGTGTATATATATATATATATATATATATATATATATATATATATATATATATATATATATATATATATGGTAAATGTAACAAGGGAATATTTCCGTTCTTTTTGTTGTATCTCGAAGTGCGTGATGTCCTGTCCATATGCCATTTCCTCATAAATGCGATTGTTACTTGACAGTTTTGTAAAAATAAATAAAATATATATATATATATAATGACACACGGTGTGTACCTGCACTTTGTAATTATAACCTGTCCAACCAGTGGTACGCTGCTGTGCGGTGTTGTCCCTGGTTCTTTATAACTGTTATCATTGTTACCTTTTTACCTGCATTTCCTATTCCTATCCTCATCAACAACCCTACATCTTTTATCAATAGTCCTAGGGTACCTAATACACTTCTCTCCTCTAGGATAATACAGCTGAGTCAAAATTATGCTAACATTAGTATGAGAAGAATTAGTTATTCAGAGTTTGCTGATCTGTCTTCACCTGCCCACCAGCACAAAAAACAGCGATCAACAATACACTATAGTTCCTTGACACACATTTCACGAGGAATGTTTGATATTACACCTTTTATTCGGAGT
>OZ010604.1:18684844-18842344 GCA_963932145.1 Acanthosepion lycidas
GCGCATGTTCGAAGTTAAGTTCTTTAGTTGAAGTAGAGATAATGGATTTGTAATGTCAACCGAACATTCATTGAATCAGAAAAAGAAGCTGAATATGTTACTGAGAAACGAAAAAAAATTCGTTAGAAACCAAGAAAAATTTGCTGGATTGCTATGTATTATCCATCCTCTTATATGACAGTGAATGGTGGACAATTTCCTTACGGATACGGACAAAAACTAGAGACAGCTGAAATGTGGCTATAAAAAAAGATACTGAAAATTCCATGGCCGCAACGAGTAAGTAAAAAGGAAGTCTTAAAGAAAATGGCAACAGAAAGAACACATACTCAGAATCCGGAAAAAATAGCTGAAATTCCTTAAACGCATAATGAGGAAGGAAGGCTAGGAAGATTTAACACTCAGAGGGCATATTGAGAGCAAAAGAGAAGGGGGAAGGCAGCGTACCACTTATCTGAAGAGCTTGTGTAAATAAATAGCGGAACGGGGGTGCCTAACAAAGGGGGTGGGGGTACTGCTAAGAAGATGTGGAGAGCCATGATCGCTTATGCCTTGAACTCACACTCTTTGTGTCCTGTCAAGGGTGTGAGTTCAATACTCAGTGAAGGCAGTTGAGAACTTGGAGAGCTGAATTAACAGGAGATAACTGATAACTGACATCCATTAAACATGGCACGTGGAACTAGAACAGTCTACCCCAGTGAGCGAAATAAAGGGTTCAGTTCGATATTCCAAATTAAAATTAAGACATTTAATTGGCAAAAGATACACCTGCAGCATCTCCAATTCCAACATAACACAAAAGATGCAAATCATACTCAATATCGCTTGGGCAGTTTGACTTGATGTAATGGTTAACAAGCATGTCTTAAGTATCTCTTTATATTTCTGAGATGAGGTATTATGTACACAGTTCGTCATTCCAACCACCTGACGGAGGCCGGAGCGTACAACGGCCGAAACGTTGGAATACATATGCTGACAAAGATGAGGACAATAGTCCGAATAATGTAAATAGTGTACATAATACCTCATCTCAGAAATATCGACAGATACTGAAAGGCCGAAACGTTGTAATAAATATGGCAACAAAGATGAGGACAATAGTCCGAATAATGTAAATATACCTCATAATACCTTATCTCAGAAATATCGACAGATACTGAAGGGCCGAAACATTTTAATAAATATGGCGACAAAGATGAGGACAATAGTCTGAATAATGTAAATAGTGAACATAATACCTCATCTCAGAAATATAGACAGATACTGAAGGACCGAAACGTTGTAATAAATATGGCGACAAAGATGAGGACAATAGTCCGAATAATGTAAATTGTGTACATAATATCTCATCTCAGAAATATAGACAGATACTGAAGGGCCGAAACGTTGTAATAAATATGGCGACAAAGATGAGGACAATAGTCTGAATAATGTAAATAGTGTATATAATACTTCATCTCAGAAATATAGACAGATATTGAAAGGCCGAAACGTTGTAATAAATATGGCGACAAAGATGAGGACAATAGTCCGAATAATGTAAATAGTGTACATAATACCTCGTCTCAGAAATATAGAAACATTTTACAATTTGAATAAATGTTTTTCGAATAAATGTTTCCGAACAATGTTCATATAATCCGTCTAATTTATGCCCTGTTTTGAATTGTTTATATTAGCGATATTAGCGTCTGGGGATCCACCGGCTTGTGGCCATATCATGTTGAAACACCGGTTCTCGAACTATCACCCAAGTTAAGCAACTTGTCAGTACTGAGACCGGTGACCGCGAAGGAATAACAGGTGCTGTGAAACACATCGATAGACCTAGCAAGGTGTCGATTGATGTACCCTCTTTAATTTTACTAACAGAAGACCACGATATATCGGAGGTGCCTCTGGACTTGTCATCCTTATAAAAGTTGACAGCTTGTTATTTAAAACTTTAATAATGATGATCTGTTGGAAGCGAATACAACATGTCATTAAGCCTTTAAAAGCGGATATTTTTAAAATATATATAAATCATTTACACTATTTACATTGTTATGACTGTGGTCTTCAACTCCATTGCCATATTCAGAACGTTTCTGCAGGTAATTGGACTTTCGAACTTAACCCTTTATTTCACTTTATATCCAGTGGGGTAGATTGTTCTAGTTCCACGTGCCATGTCTTTTCCGGGTATCTTAGTTATCTCCTTTTAAATCAACTCTTCAAGTTTTTGTTTACCTTTGCAGTAGCCAGGAATTGAACTCACAACATTTTTATGAGCCGTGTGTCCTTGAGGAGGAAATACAGGGTTCATTTCGAAATTCCAATCACATGAAGTAGGCCGGGGCGTACAACGGCCGAAATGTCGGGAATATGATAACGAAGATGAGGACAACAGTCCGAACAATGTAAATAGTGTAAATAATTACAATATCTCATTCCAGAAACATTGACAAAACCTGAAGAAGGCCGGAGTGTACAACGGCTGAAACGTCGTGAATATGATAACAAAGATGAGGACAACAGTTCGAACAATGTAAATAAATGTTCGAACAGTGTAAATAATTACAATACCTCATTTCAGAAATATAGATAGGTATATATAAATACATGCAATAAATATATAACAAAGACGAAGGAGGAAGTATAAAATAATAGTCATCGTAAAACTGGTGGATCAAAAAACAAAAAAGAGCTAACCGGTTACCAATCCTCACTCTTCAAACCTCAACCACGGACAAAAATATGTGCACAATGATTAAAAATGTGAAAAAGAAAATGACTACCTGGTAATCATCAGTATAAATCACAGATATATTACATTTAGATCCAGCAATCATTATTTCTGCTTTCAGAGGGAAGGCTGCTTAGGCTTAGTATAAATAGTTTAAAGCATTCTCAGATAGTATATGAATGCTCTTTGCTCTTTTTTCTTATCATTGTTCTTCCGTCTTTTGTTTTACATTTTTTCGTATATTTATATATATTTTTTAAAATGTGTTATATAGGAATAATTATCGCTGACGACACTTGAGTTTGAACATAGATCGCCAGGGAGCAAACACAGGCGATCTCATTATTGAATCAAGTAGACCACATGACCATATAGGAAATGTATATATGTGGTAAGTGGCGCGAGTGCTATTTCTCCTCTATACTATTCGGATCGTTATTTCTAGTCTATCATCTATTACTGTACGGTTCGCAATTCACTTCTCTACGCTATTCTCTATACTGATCACAACACGGATTACCAATCGGTGATTACTATTCGAGTGAGTATTATCGAACAAGTACTATTAGCGCGAGTGATATTCGAAGGCGTCTGACACCAGTATTGTTCGACGGCGTTACTATAGTTGTATCTGCGATTACAAAGTCTCTACTACAACGAGCATTACGAAAGTGACAACGAGTATTCGTTGACATTACAAAAGTGGCAACGAGTGTTCGTTAAATTCACAAAAAAATGTCCGTTTTTAAAATTGAAAACTTTGTAAGCGCCTCAAGTTGCTTGCAAATAATTTACTATCAGGAGATTTAATTTTAGAGGATTTGTGAAAAAAAGAAAAGCAAGGATTATTGATTTTGCACTTTAATAGTTATAAGATTATCTCCAAGAAACTGAAATCAAAGAAGGACTTGATGTCGATATCGGATTTAGACAACACAAGTTAATAACTATGGAAACAGTTAATATTATGCCAAGTGGTAGAATAACATCTATAGACAATGAAAAGTCTCAGAAAGAATATACGTTTTTAATTTCAAGACAAATCAGGAGGAATATGAAGATATGACTTAAGGTATCAATCTTGAAATACATAAGGAAATAAATATATCGAACGACAATAGTATACACATTGAGTAACGACATCAGTACACTTCTATAATTCCTTCTAAAATAAAACTTTGATTAGTAAAGCAGCAACTGTCGAATCCTATATGTGTTGTTCTTGTCCTAAGTACTATCGTTCATTACCAACCTTCGTGTAATTATTCCATTCAGTAACCTTCCTTGGGTTACGACACATAGTATACAAATTGAACAAGGGCATACATCAGCAGATAACTATTTAAAAAATTCGATCATTGCCCGTAAAAACGTTTAAGTGATTCGAAAACCTGTAGCCATTTCGTGAGTTAACAAAAGACGCAGAGATTTGGGAAGGACTGATAAGTATTTACCATATTTAATAGTTTTGGAAACAGACAGGAAATTGAAATATGACTTAAGTTATAAGTCTTAAAATGCATAGAAGGAAATTAATGATCAGGGAAATTAATCTATCGAACAATAGTATACACATTGAGTAACGACATCAATGGACTTCTATCGTTGAAAAGAATTAAAAAAATTGTAATTCCAACGGATAATTTATTGTTAAAACATATATTTCGGAAAGCTTTTGGAATACTTGATCACTCTTGTTTGTTTGTTTGTTTGTTTGGGTTTTATGGCATATCAACCACTGTGGGTTATTTAATGCCAAATCCAGTTTATATGAATTTTAAATGCCTATTTTGTATGGAATAAAAAATGTATAGCTGGCAACATTATTCCTTTACAAAAAAAAAAACGTATAGCTGACAGCATTACTTCTTTCTACAAAAAAACGTATAGCTGACAACATTACTTCTTTCTACAAAAAAAACGTATAGCTGACAACATTACTTCTTTCTACAAAAAAAAAACGTATAGCTGACAACATTACTTTTTTCTACAAAAAAAACCTATAGCTGGGTTCTTTTACAAAAAAAAAACGTATAGCTGGCAACATTATATTTTTTTTTTTTTTTTACAAAAAAACGTATAGCTGGCAACATTACTTCCTTTACAAAAAAACGTATAGCTGGCAACATTACTTCTTTTACAAAAAAAACTTAGAGCTGGCAACATTATTGTCTCAAAAACTTAGAGCTGGCAACATTATTTTTCTGAAAACATTATCTGAGACCTTGCTGTTGGATGCAGTTTTCCGCCATACCCAGGACGCGGATGTAGTTTACCGTCATACCCAGGACGTTTGATCACTCTTGAGAAATAAATGAAACTGACTAAGCTACATTGTATACGTTATAAACATCTACCATTCCTTGTAAAAAAAAAACCTTTGATTAGAAAACCAGCAGTACTTTTTTGTTTGGTTTGGTTTGGTTTGATTTTACGGCGTATCAACCTCAATGGGTCATTTAATGCCGATAAAATTTTATTGTTGGTAATATTTCTTTAAAAATCTACAGGGGTTGAACAAAATAATTGGAACACTTGTTAAATTCAAAGGAAATTTATTTAATATGGAGTTGGTCCTCCTTTAGCCTCGCAGACAGCTTTAATACGTCTAGGAATGGAATCATACAGCTTCCTGACTTCATCCAGAGGAATTTTCAGTCATTCTTTCATTAAAACCTTCTCCAGCTCTTTACGACACGACGCTGGAGGATAGCGGCTCCTAACTTGTTCCTCCAAAATGCATCACAAATGTTCAATAATATTGATATCTTGAGATTGGGGAGGCCATGTATTCTAGCTCACTTTCATGCTCTTCATACCAATTCTTAATCACTAGACCAGGCATTGTGATCTCTGCACCACTTCAACCTCTTTTGAATGTTGTGAGTGAGGAGAAGAGTTTTCCTCACAGCGGCTCTTCTGTGATATGCAGGCTTATGGAGCACATGGTGAACAGTTGTAGTAGAAACTGAACTATTCAGATGGTTATTCAACTCAGCATTTGTCCGATGATTTTTTCCCACACTGCGTTTCAAAGCACGTCAGTCCCTGTCAGTAAGTTTGCAAGTCCGGCCTGAATTGCTACGGTTGCTAGAGGCATTGCTCTGTTTCTCGAATTGCATCAGTCTCCTTGATATGGTAGCTTTTGAAAAACCAAACAGTTCAGCAACCTTAGTGATTAAGACTCCTGCCATGCGAGCTCCAACAATTTGCTCTTTTTCGAACTTGGAGAGGTCACGCATTTAGCTTAAATTTTACTAAATTCTATTTACAAAGATATTTACAAAGTTGCTGAGGATGAGAAATCACATTGATTTGCAACGTGTCTTCAAGGCGAGACAGCTCTCATGATAATGTTGGTAATTAAATTATAACCTAATATTGTCGTAAAAGCTTAATACTAATATTACGTCGGTGCAAAAAATAATGTCGTTTTGTCACATATGTGAGAAAACAACATTATTTTTGCACCAACTTAATAGTAATAAAAAAAAGCACTGATTCGGATCGTTGATATTTACAATAATGCTGGATTAGATGGTGTCTTCAAGAAACCAAATCAAAGAAGGACTTGACATTAATATCAGATTCAGCACAAGTTCTTAACTTTGGAAACAGAGGGAACTATACAGAAATGGTTTTTCTTATCAATACCAAATGGAAGAATAACATCCATTGACAATGGACGAGCAACCAATTGAACAACGGTATTAAAAGAACCATGAAAGAAATTCCATCATTGTCCGTTAAAAATAAAAACAAAATTGAAGAGTTTTGAAGACCTGCAGAACATTCGTGAATGAGCAAAGTACGAAGAGGGCAGAGATATTTACAAAGTTGCTGAAGATGAGAAATCACACTGATTGGTAGTTTCGAAACAGTCGAATGTCCACTTGAAATAAAACGACCAATTCGCCACCTCGAGAAAATACCTAAAACGTTCAGATATTCTCCATGTGTTCTATCTAATATATATATATATATATATATATATATATATATATATATATATATATATATATATATATATATATACTTATTACTTAGTTTGCTCGACTTAGCGTATTGAGCACTTTTTTCTTTGGACGCTGAACTTTAATTCTGGACGATTATTTTCGCCGGAAATACATGTTCTTAGTTCTTTCTTCCCCCCCCTTTTTCCCTTGGGTATTGGTTTGTTCATTTACAAGATACAACAGCTAAGGTTTTGCCGAACGAGTATAGCTGCTTATATTTATAAGATTATTAGTATTATATATATATATATATATATATATATATATATATATATATATATAAAAGTGAACACTGAAGTCAACACTCAGAGGCGACAGGCTGTTTCATGCTGGACGCATTCGCGGCCTGACGATTGCGTCCAGCATGAAACAGCCTGACGCCTCTGAGTGTTGATTTCAATGTTCACTTTTATATTTATATTTACATACGCTCTACCTCTGATATTGAGCACTTTATCCAATAAATATAGCACACCTTAAAACTATATTTCTTCATATATATATATATATATATATATATATATATATATATATATTGATTGTTTGTTCTATTTCACAATATATTTTTGAACAATGATCTGCTGCCCCTACATACTATATATATATATATTGTATTCCTGATCAATCAACATTCGATTATATAGGCCACACTACAACATGTTTGACAAGAAGACTAACACTACATCTTTCTCACCATAGCTCCATTAGGTCTCATTTAAATACTCATGAAGATCTACCTGACCCTATTTGTAATATACTTGTTGTTAACGCAAATATAATAGTATCGTCTACATGTAAAAAAAAAAAAGGCTAAAAATAATGAAAGCCCTATCAATAAAATAAAAAAACAACACTTAATAATATCAACTATGAACATGGACACAACGTCTTGACTGTGTTCTGAAAATGAAAACATTATAAAAATACCTACATACAATAATCTATTTCTTGTTAACAGTTAATATATTTCAACCTTGAAAATGGCTAAATGTATAGCCGAAAGCACTCGGAAAGAAAGCACAATTGGACAGTTTTTATATAATTTATCTACCGAAAAGAGAAAAACGAGAAATTGTATAAAAAAACTAAATCAAAGTACCTTGTCTGTCATATTCAATGAAACTTGCACCAAAGAAGGATTGCTGAGTAAATACACACACAAACACAAACACACACAGAAATATATTCATTAATTTAAAATTTTGTAGATCAAAGATGGTCAAATTTGATAGGAAAGCTAGAAGCCAGAATAAACTTTGACAAGAGTGAAGTGCGAGAGAAGAAACTGTTAGCATAGAACTTACGGTTACATCTATCAATTTCATCTGTAAGATAATGAGACCTAGCTTGCTAATCGAGTACTGCAGACATTCAGGTCAACACACTGGGGCTAGAGGCAGTTTCATGTTTAAACACAATCTTCAGACCATTACATATGTTGGTCAATGATGCATTATGGGTAGAAAGTCTGTTGTATTATCCTAACAGTTATTGGGTAGATGTTAACAGTTATGATTCAAACTGTTCTAAGGGCTATCATTATATTTTCTTTCATAATGTACATCAGGGGACGAAAAGCGTTGGCTAAGTTAATTTTTTGTTTTTGTCTTTATTCATATATATATATATATATATATATATATATATATATATATATATATATTTCTTTTTGAATTTATAGATCGGATGAATTGGATTGTGATTACGATTCCAATGTAATAAATGATAACCATGGAATATTAGTGTTTGAGCCTTTTATATTATATTCTTACTCTGTCCTGGACATTGAGCTCTACATGGATTCTATCCTCTTGGAAATTTATATATATATATATATATATATATATATATATATATATATATATATATATTGATCACTAATATTATGAATATATATATATATATATATATATATATATATATATATATATATATATAATCTCTTACATAACTAGGATGTCATGTAATCGATATGCCTACATAAAATTCCGTCATAGTACGTATTTGTACAACATGAACCTATAAATAATTTTGTACATATATATTTATACGTACTTATATATATATATAAGTACATTTTCTGTGTATTTATATCCTGTTGAACTGTCGTCTATGTGTAACAATTTAAGAATACACACACACACATATATATATGAAGATTTCAAATTATTCAAAATGTTTGATTCTGAAACCTAAATAAAACAAAAAATAAAATAAAACCAAAATAATGTCTTTGTTAAATTATTTACTCTCATAATATATATTAATTATGTATATATAAAATATTTTTGTCCATTTTTACTATTTATATGCCTTTTTGTTTTCAAATATTTTGTATTTCATACTATTAGGTTGGTGCATAAATAATGACGTAATAATGTCGTTTTTTGACATATTTTTAACGTCAAAAAACGACATTATTACGTCATTATTTTTGCACCAACCTAATAGAAAGGGGTGTAAGACAAGGATGTGTCTTCTCGCCTGATTTATTCAACATGTCTGTTGAGGCTGTACTGAGAGAATTTGATGTCCTACTAGAATTCATTATTAGTCGCCACAGAAGTCAAGAAGATAAGATATACAGAAGACTCGTTGTTGATAGCAGAAAGAGAACTTCCAGAAGGCAGTAAAATAAAGTCAGAAGAAAGGACTAAACACCAATTACATGAAGATATTGTAATGATGCAAGAGTAGAATTGGTGTAGGTAAGTCACGGGGGTCACATGACGGCCTCTGAAGTTACTTCATACAGTAAGCAAAGCGCCAGTCATTTTTCAGTTCGTTTTCAGCAGCCGCAACATAAGTTTGCTTTTTTTTATCCTGGGCCAATCTTCTCCACTCCTACAAGTCACCGGTGCTGTTTCGCTTTGGAAATATATCATTCCAAGATATAAAATGAAACTCTAGCTCGCAGTCCTCAATTTGGGAAAACCTAAGACTCAACCGTTCGTTGAATATGTCCTTGACTGGGACAAAAAAAATCTGGTCCGTTTGAATCCGGAGCCCTAAAAATGGCTTCTCCAGGTAGAGGAATATCTCCATATTATATGTAAGACACTTCCTTTTCTTACTCCTTACACTTTAATTACTGTGTATATATATGTGATATAGTATTCTCTACGTGTGACATATGTGTTTATATGTATAGTTTTGTGTATGTAATTGTATTATAAAAGTCTATCTGAGAACAAAACATATTTGTCATTCTTTTTCCATTTTTCGAAATGGCTGGAAAGAAATTTCTTTTCAGGCATTCCGTCCCGTTTGTGAACTACAGTCTTATTATAACACAGATATAATAATGCCCATAATGGGAGAAATACAAATGAGATCATCAATCTCTCTTCACTTCGTTGCATGCATGGTTGTTAACAAAAGGAACAACCCAACATGCATATTATAAATTATAGATACCAAAAATAAATAAGTACACCAGTTATTACCGGAACTACCAATCTCTGTTGACCGCGACAGTAAACAACAGCGATCAATTCTGGAACTAACGGACTAATATTTCTGCTGATTTTGTCTGTTCAATGCGGAGTCCGTTTATTCCGGGACCGTTAATTCGTGGTTTTATTGTACAACAATTTAAATATAGGGGAAGTGTTTCAACAGGGGGCAGAAAGTGCGACAGAGAAATTCGAAAGCGCATTGCTCATCTAAAAAAACAGAAACTGGTAGATTATAGAGTCTTAACGATTGGCGCAACACAATCTTCCTCTATCCCTCTTCGCATTTCCCTGTGCTAATTTAAACTAAAAAGCAAAAAAAAAAAAACCTGGATTTCAAATGCTCATTTGAAATTTTGGCGAAACACAATCTTTATTTCCCCTTTATTTGATCTTTAAAGACGAATGCTGATTTTTAAAGCAAATCTCATTTTAAATCACTGTGAAACATGATCTTCCTTCGTCTCTATTTGAAATTGTGTTTGTCTTCGGAAATATAAAATCTAACGCCATCTCAAAATAAGATTTATAAAATACGGATTAAAAACTATATTGAAAGAAAGCAAAAATTTAAAAAAGATGTTGACGGATCAATGTATTTTCGAACCAATTTAAAGGTTTCTTTAAATCTCGTTTGACTGAGATCTCGCGCTCAGACTCAAACAAACCGTACGCCATTGCTACACAAAACCTATCCTATTCTTAGAACTGATATTTTCTGTTTGAAAATTTCCGACTGCGGATAGAGAGAGCGAGAGAAAGCTTCAGAAGAAAAAACACATAAAAAGAATAAAATAGCCAACGTCTTGGAAAAATTTAACTGATATCTTTAGACATTGGAACAAAGGTTAACCAACTTTTCGTCTGACCGAGATCTTGTGTTGATCTCATCATTGACCTTATATTGTTGCTATGGAAAATCTATTTCCGATATTCGAATATCTTAAGTCTGATGATAGTTGACACAAAAGGAAAAATAATTGTAAGAAAAGAAAATATTTTTTTTTCAATTATAATTTGACATCTTAGTGAAAAGATCGTTAATTTCTCGTTTGAACGTGATTTCACGTTAATCGTTTTTCCGAACCCAGTGGCATGGTTACTGAAATCTATTTTTGGTATCTCGCAGTTTATATAATATTCTGATACATTTGTTTTAGTTTGAAACGTTCAAACAGAGTTTTTGGTATTTTCGCATGATCATACCAGTCGAAGTTTTAACCATTGACAGGTAAACTGCGTCCTAGTATTGAATATATATATATATATATATATATATATATATATGTGTGTGTGTGTGTGTGTGTGTGTGTGTGTGTGTGTGTGTGTATATATAATATTAGTGGTCAATATATATATATATATATATATATATATATATAATATTAGTGGTCAATATACATATATATATATATATATATATATATATAAAGAAATATAGTCTTAAGGTGTGCTATATTTATGGAATAAAGTGCTCAATATCAGAGATAGAGCGTGTGTAAATATAAAAGTGAACATAGAAGTCAACACTTAGGGGCGACAGTCTGTTTCATGCTATATGCAATCGTCAGCTATATATATATATAAATTTCAAAGAGGATAAAATACGGTAGAACTCAATGTCCAGAACAGAGTAAGAATGTAATATAAAAGGCTCAAAAACTAATATTCCATGGTTATAATTTATTACATTGGAGTCGTAATCACGATCCAATTCATCAGACATAAATTCAAAAAAAAAAAGCTTTTCTTTGAATTTGTAGGTCTAATGAATTGGAGCATGATTACGATTCCAATGTAATAAATTATAACCATAGCATATTATTGTTTGAGCCTTTTATTATATATATATATATATATATATATATATATATATATATATATATATATATATATATATATATATCATTATATATATATATCATTATATATATATATATATATATATATATATAATATCGTTATATATATATCATTATATATATATAATATCATTATATATATATATATATATAATATTATATATATATATATCATTATATATATATATATATATATATATATATATATATAAGGTTTCTAAGGATTGCGTTTAGTATAAAACAAACTGCCACCTCTGGGTGTCCACTTCAATGTCCACTTTTATATTTACGTACGCTTTATTCCTGATATTGAGCACTTTAACCAATAAATATAGCATACCTTAAAACTATATGTTTTCATATATATATATATATATATATATATATATATATATATATATATATATAAGAAGAAGAAGAAATGATAGAAGAAAAAAATGCAAACTTACATTTGTCATTCCTGTACATTTGTGTCTAGTCTGTTTTCAATGTTTAATGCGAGTAGTAGTGAGTTAACTATGAAGTGTTCCGTTTAACAATGGCAGGATATTCGTATCTTGAACAGGCAGATTTTATTTTTTACATGCGGCCGCGCGAATGGTAATGGATTCGAGGCTGCACAGCTGTATCAGATTGCATTTTCAGACCGAAGACAGCCGAGTCATGCAACATTTGCTGCTGTTTATCGTCGCCTTGCTGAAACAGGATCCGTGGCACCATAAACTATGAATGGAGCAAGATCGAGATCTGCTCTTACGCCTGACCACAAAGAACACATTCTATAGGCTGTTGGGGTTGATCCAGGCATCAGCTTACGTCAAGTGACCATAACATGTCGTGTATCTTATAGTACCCCATGGAGGATAATTCAAGAGCAGCTCCTGTATCCGTATCAACTTGTGAATGGTCTTCCCGGCCTCTGATCACTCACCACGGGAGAACTTTAGCCGATGGTTTATTGCACAAACTGCCAATTCGTTGTTTCTCTCTTTAGTCTTGTTTACAGATGAGGCAATATTTGGAAGAGATGGAATAACAAATTTCTATTACCAACATTTGTGGGAGGATCGGAATCCCCATGGTGCAATACATGCTAGACACCAGTATCTGTTTACGCTTAATGCGCGGGCTGGAATTGTAGGTGCCTGTCTGATAGGTTTATATGTTCTCCCAGCACGTCTTACAGGATCTGTCTATAGGGACCTTATTTCGAACACACTTCCAGACCTGCTAGAGGATGTGCCTCTGCTAATACGAAGACGCATGTGGTTCATGCATGATGGAGCTCCAACACATTTTAGTCACATTGTTCGCGATGCAATGGATAACATCTTCCGTGAAAAAAGAATAATTAGAGGAGGATCGTTTCCATGTCCTGCACATTCCCCTGATCTTAATCCTTTGGATTTTTTTATCTCTGGGACCACCTGAGATAATTGGTTTATGCAGCAGACATTAATAATACAGAGATGCATCAGCAACGTACCATAGTTCTTAAAACATTTCATTTTTATTGGCAGATCGTGTATTATCACATTGTGGGAGATTTAATAATAAAAGTGAAGGAAACAAATTTTAAAAACATGTTTGTTTATTGGACTCGAGATACACCGGTTAACAACAGAATATATATATATATATATATATATATATATATATATATATATATATATATATATATATATATATATATATATTTAAGTAAGGGAGACTCATAAGGATTTATATTATATAAAAGGCTGTTCGATAAAAGTGACTCACTTGATTTTTTTACTAAAAAATATTTTTTGTCTATTGTTTTTGGGGTTAAAATAATTTTTAATCTTACTAATATAAAGACCCCTTCCCGACCACCTAGGAAAAAAGTTTACTCACCCTAAGGTATTCTTTTGATAATTATAAATTTGGATATAAATGAGATTCAGGAAAAAACTCTGTGCAAAAAAAGTGACTCAGATATCGCATTCTAATGATTAAACTGGTAAATTTAAAGAACTTTTGACAAAATATTGAAAAGTATTTTACAATACACTCAGAAAAATATTCTAGAGAATTCTACAACAGCTTAAATTAAATCTATAGTATTCCAGAATATTCCAGAAAGCCTCATACAGTATAAAAACAGCTTGAAATAACCACTCAAGTCACTAACCAGATGAAAGGGTACAAACACGCATCAGAACCACTTAAGGCATTTAATATTGCCCTTTCAAAAGCAGGCAAGTCTACGTGATAAATTGCAGAAATTGCTATAACCTCGCGATCAACTGTCTCTCGAGTGCTTAGGGCACATAATGATGCCACTCCTGCTCCAAGGAAGGAAACAAGGGGACGAAAGAAAAAGATTGATGATAGAACTGGCAGGGTAATCAAGAGAGAAGTTGCGAAGAATAGGACTATAACTAGCCAAGAAATTGCAGCCAGTCTAAGCGAAGAGCAAGGTGTTAGTCTTGCTTCTTCAATAGTCCGTCAGAACAAGGTTACAAATCTTGTTAGAACAAGGCTACAAATCTTGTACACGAAGGTTTAAGCCGCTAATAAGCAAAGCCAACAAAGCCAAGAGACTTGAATGGGCTCACCATTACAAATATTTCACCGTAGAAGACTGGAAGAATGTTCTCTTCTTCGATGAAATGAAAGTTGAGCTAAATTCAAAAGATAAGGTAAGTCACTTTTATCGAACAGCACTGTATATAATGTATTCGATAGATAGTTATACACAAACTAAGAAATATTAGTAGACATAGACAGAGAGATAATATTGAGGGCGCCAAGAACGTCTCTAGCTAATTCTTTATATACACACAAATAACCAAATAATGGCGATGGGTTGTGGGTGGTCATAGGGCGGGCCGTTTTATATCTGACCGAATTCAATAGACTGTGAATATCAGAGATTCTTTTACGGTCCATTGGCTGAATTCAGCTTTCTTGGATAACGTTTGAAGGTTGATCTTTACTTTGGAAGCAATAGAAGGAACTTGGCCCATTAAAGGTGATTTGCAATAACCGAATTGAGGCGTCGTCTCCAGAGTTAAGCTTCGTATTTTTCTGATTCCAGATCTCGTTTCTTAATTCCGAGGGACTTCGTTTAAATTGCCGTAGAGTCCGTTCCATCTTTGGAGAAAGACTCAAACTCACTACTCTTGCAAATATACAGTGTTTCCGTAACTTATTTATACAATCTTAAAAATTCATTAAAAAAACCCCGTAAAAATGAAGATAATTTTAGAGGGTTTCTTTGAAAACAGGTAAACAAAGCTTTATTTAAAGACATCAAAACACTTTCCCATGGGTTCCAATGCTAACTCGTCCTGGTTCATGGTTTACTTTATTTTACTTTATCAACACCTCTATGGGTTATTTAATGCCGACAAGATTTTTAGGATAGGTTCGTATGAATGGAATATTTGTAGATCAGGTTTCATTGATATATTTTTGCAAAGAGGGTTTTTGATGAGAGTCAAATGTATTCCCGAGAATATTTTTTTCAGAAACTTATTGCCGGTATTTTTTCTATAAAAACCCTTCAGAGTGTTTTGAGACCAGTTTGCCATTTGCCCATAGCTGGGACCCTAACAGGTTCTACCCTCCCAGGTTAGGGTGGACCTGGGAATACCAGCAATTAACAGGTGGTTCCATGCTCCTCGAAACCTTCTGCTCAGCCGGGTATAGTTTATCTTCATACCTCGGACGTAACCCGTCCTGGGTATGACAATAAAATTCATCCGGCGCAAGAGGTTTTCAGAGGCGTGGAATCATCCTGTTGTTCCCAGGTCCACCCTGACCCGAGGTGATAGCACCTGTTAGGGTCAAAGCTATGGGAAAATATTTAACTCCCAAACTGAGGTTAAATAAAAACACCAGTAATACATTTATATAATGGAAAATATTACCAGCAATTCAATACAAGTCCTCTGACGGGAAGATTTTTGGGAGCCTGGAAAGAACTCTTAATTTCTCTTGTTCCCTAGGAGCCGGAATAGTTATGGTCCCAGCTATGGACAAATAGTTAACCCCCAAACTGGGGTCAAAACACTCTGAAAGTATGAAAATTTAATTTCGGCATTAACTGACCCATAAAGTGTTGATAATCCGCTACCCCCCCCCCAAAAAAAAAAAAAATAAAAAAAAAATGGGTGGTTCAATACTAACATGGCCTTGTGTTTTTTTTTGTGTTTTTTTTTTCATACTTTGTATTGTATTTCGGCTGGACCTGTGCTTCCGATTTGATCTCTATGAACCAGGATACCCACGGCGTTATAGTGGGAGGTAACCTCTTGAGATAGTGGGAGGTAACCTCTTGTAGAAGTCAGTTACAAGCACGTAGACTCTAAGGAAGTCCTATTTCGAGACTATATATATCTATCTGTATTTGCTACTAACCACGTTCCTGGACTTACTAACAGTATTACTCTTTGTATGATTTTGTAAATACATTTTATTTCATATATTCAATTATTGCGTTTGTCATTCCTTGGAGACCGAATTCATCTCGGAATCCACAACATAGATTTAACTAAATATATACTATAAATAGGTATTGTTGGTTGGTTGATTTTGTTTAGCGGCATATCAACCTCTATGGACTATTTAATGCCGAAATCTAAATATTTTAAACACAATTTTATGGCTTCAACTAAATATATACTATAAATAGGTATTGTTGGTTGGTTGATTTTGTTTAGCGGCATATCAACCTCTATGGGTTATTTAATGCCGAAATCTAAATATTTTGAACATAATTTTATCGCTTCAACTAAATATATACTATAAATAGGTATTGTTGGTTGGTTGATTTTGTTTAACGGCATATCAACCTCTATGGGTTATTTAATGCCGAAATCTAAATATTTTGAACACAATTTTATGGCTTCAACTAAATATATACTATAAATAGGTATTGTTGGTTGGTTGATTTTGTTTAGCGGCATATCAACCTCTATGGGTTATTTAATGCCGAAATCTAAATATTTTGAACACAATTTTATCGCTTCAATTAAATATATACTATAAATAGGTATTGTTGGTTGGCTGATTTTGTTTAGCGGCATATCAACCTCTATGGGTTATTTAATGCCGAAATCTAAATATTTTGAACACAATTTTATAGCTTCAACTAAATATATACTATAAATAGGTATTGTTGGTTGGTTGATTTTGTTTAGCGGCATATCAACCTCTATGGGTTATTTAATGCCGAAATCTAAATATTTTGAACACAATTTTATGGCTTCAACTAAATATATACTATAAATAGGTATTGTTGGTTGGTTGATTTTGTTTAGCGGCATATCAACCTCTATGGGTTATTTAATGCCGAAATCTAAATATTTTGAACACAATTTTATGGCTTCAACTAAATATATACTATAAATAGGTATTGTTGGTTGGTTGATTTTGTTTAGCGGCATATCAACCTCTATGGGTTATTTAATGCCGAATTTAAATATTTTGAACACAATTTTATAGCTTATTGTGGGATCCACCCCTTTTTCATATAAGTGGACTCTTCCAAGTGTACCAGGACTGCTGCCGTTAAATAACCAGAGTTACAGTCAGTGAGGGTAGTTCGTATGGCAGTAGTAGTCGGCAGTCGGAGAGTGGGAGAATATACGAACGGAGATAGTGTGAGGTAACCTCTTGTAGAAGTCAGTTACAAGCACGTAGAATCTAAAGAAGTCCTACTTCGAGACTGTATATATCTATCTGTATTTGCTACTAACCACGTTCCTGGTCTTACTAACAGTATTACTCTTTGTATGATTGTGTAAATACATTTTATTTCTTATATTTAATTATTGCGTTTGTCATTCCTTGGAGACCGAATTCATCTCGAAATTCACAACACTTGGTGAGTTTAATTTTAAGGAATTGAATGGGACCAGCCAACTAGTTTCCCCACCACCCACTGAGCTGTTAGAACTAGATCGGAAGATCAGATGCCAGTCTCTGGTCATCTAGAGTTTGAGATTTGCACTCATATACCAATTATAAGAAGATATAATGCATTGGTTGTTAGTATATCCGAAAGCGCATTGGGCTAACGAAAGATACCTTCCAAAAGTTAAGCATAGTATTGAGAAATACGAATATTTCGTTAGAAACAAAGAAAACAGTACCTGAACTGTTATGTAATGTCATTCTTCTTATATGGCTGTGAAGGCTGGCCAATCTCTTCACAGATGAAGAAGAGACTTGAAGCAACAGAGATGCGTTTCTAAAGAAATGTATTGAGAATATCATGGACTAGACATGTGAGAAATGATGAAGTTTTAGAGAAAACCGAAGCAAAAGGGGGACTTATATGTAACACCAGAAAAAGACAGTTGAAATTTCTAGGGAATCTAATGAGGAAAGAAGGCTTAGAAAATTTGATGGTCACATGACATATTGAAGGCCAGATGGACAGCGGAAACTACTGCATAACTTTCCCAAGTAACTTGTGTTATTTGTTGGCAGAAGAGAGATTAGGAGAGGTAGCGAAAAGAAAAAGTTTTACTAATAGCTACAAAGAACGGGAAATTGTGGAGAGCCATGATCGCCCACGGGAAACAGCACATAAATGATGAAGAAAGACAGATGAGGGATGACCCCAGATTTGAAGCGGTTATGGTTTAAGTGATCGAGGAAGCAACATTCCAAGTGTTCATTCCACAATTCTGCAGTTTTAGGGAAAAAGCTGTCTGAATAGAACTTCTTCATCACTAATGGAAGATGTGTTGCAGTTTTTTGTATATATTATGTAACTAGTGAGTTAGTCCAAATGCCTTGACTCACTTTATAGTCCACCAATAGAAGGTTAACCAATCAGAAGAACATTCAATCCGTCGTGTATAAAGGCGGCCATTTTGTTCACTCTACCCGAATGTCCAGTCCAGCTTGTCAGGCGAAGAGAAACAGAAGGACGAACTATGCTCTGCTACCTTTTACCAAAATATCCACTGCTAACGTGAACAACGCTTTCCTACTGTCTTCAAGATATTCACTGCTAACCTCTAGATTCTCTACTCAAGACGACCGTCATTATGATCAACACGATGCATCTACACAGGATTCTGTTCCAAAAAGTAGCTGTTCTCGGTAGGAGCCGTCCGAGTGGAACTTCCTACTTACGAATGGAATATGAAGGGAATGTGGGTAATTCAGCTCTATGTACGCGACATAGAGCCGTAAAGCTCTGAAATGGTGGAACTCTGGAATGTATCTAGTCTGGACATTTGCCATGGCAAAAACGAATCTGTAGCGACATACGACGTTTCGTCTTTGGAAACGAAGCTGTTTGGTGGAAACAAGGCCGACAAGGCCTCGTAAACGATCTTCTCAAGGCCGGAAAGTGGAAGCTGAAACAGATCCTGCCTAGATATAGCAGCCATACACCATTTTTACTTTGATCCCACTCTTAAATTTCGAGCATGGTAGTCTTGTAGAAAGAACCGGCTATTTTTGTAGAATCTTTAGAGATTGATTGTATCAACAAAATTGTCCAAATCGTGTATGAGCACAAATCTCACAAAATGTTTAATATCGAAAACCCCACTAAACTAATTGAGTTTCTTTTTTTCCAGGTTTTCAGATAAGACGTTTAGCCATCTTGATACCCTTTGAGTTATTCAGCTAGAAATAGAACAGGTTAAAATTGTCCTATGTCTTATTGTCTTTCCAACTGAGCAATGGTGAGAGGAAAAAGATGATTCTGGCCTTCAGTAATGGTACCAACATTTATTCTCTGGCCTCCATCTTCAAAATTCATTCAATAACGGTCAAGAGAACAGAGAATAAGTTTTAAAAAAAAGCTCAAGAGAGGAAAACACGATTTGGCCTATTTTACTGTACACCCTGCATATATATAACGAGAAAGAGGAAAACTGCATCAGGAGGTCACAACAGAAAGATGGATTATCATTTCAACTCAATTCATAAAGCTTTTAGCAGGTTTAGTACGTGAAACCTGTGAAGAAGCTTGTTACTCCAGGACAGAAAGTGAGAAGGTTAGAGAGGGCGAGGATCATCTTCACTAAGTTGGAAAATGATCCTGGAATTATATATAAACGAAACGTTGTGATAAACATGGCGACAAAGATGAGGACAACAGTCCGAATAATGTAAATAGTGTAATCTTGTGATAGTGTTAATAATATTTAGCATAGATGTATTGGCGTTCGTCTGACATTTTGCAATGATTGCTTTTATTAACACCCTATATAAAGACCCTTTGCTTTGCAGTCTATGTTGTTTTGTATGATCTATATGTATAAATAATTTCGTTTCATCTATATATTAAAAGAGTGTGTTGGATCTATATGTTTCAATAATTTTGTTAGATTCATTTGTTTAGGCTTTGTTTTTATTTCTTAAAGGGCTGGTTTATTCACCAATTATAAAAATGTGAAATTTTAATTGTTTTTTTTTAATTCACAGGGTATGTAGTTTGTCGAGTATCTTGTTAAATTACGTTTCTTCTCTTGAGGGAAATGACATTTGTCGAATGTGTAACTTTTGTAGCCAATTAACATCCGTACCGAAATTGACGTTGATGTCGTCTGCGATTCTGGATCCGTGGGTCATGACCTCCTACGTATGATTGGTTCTTTTATTTTTCCTTTTACTTTGAACTTAACGTAGGCCATTCCGATTGGTTGATTTGAATATGAACAATAAACCCTGCTACAATGTCCTCTCTTTTCTTTCGTATTCCTTTTCTTATTCTTGCTTTTCTCGAGAAAAGGGGGTGTATCTTGTGTCTTTCTTTTTAACTCTTTTTCTTTCCTTCCTTTTCTCATGTAAAAAGGAGGGTATGTTGGTTTGAAATCTTAATAAATTGTCTATCCACCAGTCAGTTACTAACATCTGATGACATGTGTTGATGCACATCGAAACATGATTGCATTTGTGTAGCGTTTTTAAATGTTTTTGATGTAATATCCTAAAATAATATATATATATATATATATATATATATATATATATATATATATATATATTATTTCAGTCAATCGGTTATGTGCCATTCATGATACACGCTTAGGCGGTCATGTATCTTTCGATACATGACTGACTAGGCATTTCTTTCTGCGGTAGATCAGTTGCCATCTAAGGCTACAGAACCCGGTCTGTTCTTGGGGAAGAAGAGGATTCATACCTTTCCCAACTTTATCTCCTGATTGTGAAAGATTTCTGATTGATTGGTCGAATTGTTACAAATGATGAAATTTTGGTCTCCTTGTTATTATTTGTTTATTTATTTTAATATAACCTGATTGTATAAACTAGCTGACTGGTTGATCGAACTATGGCTTTGTTTGCCTGTCGAGTTTTATTATCCGTTTATTTGTGATGGTGAAATCTTGGTCTTTTGGTTATTTCCTTTTATTTATCTATTTCTCTATCACCTACCACCACAGCCTGCCTTAGCAATATTTCAAATACTATTGTATTAGATATAACTTTTAAATAACTAAACATTAAAAATTGCAAAATAATCCTTTTTTCTCTCATAAAATGAAAAAAAAAACTACTTAAATCTTACGAGATCACCAGATAGAATGATATCACTGCTCGTTATCTTTTTGTGCTTTTATCTGACTTGCAGCAGACATTTTGAAAAATTTGGCGCCAGCAATGTACCAGCAATGTACTTGAGTTGAATTACACGGATAGATGCGGTCAGTACGGGAAAAGGGAAGAAAAAAAAGGTAGACTTGTTTTTACGACACGCCTGAAGCTCAGATGCCCCCGTGTCAAAAGTAATTTCATTTTCAACGAGTCTTTTAAGCCTTGAATTGTTTCTTTGATTTTATTTGTTCCTGACGTCATGCCTTACGGTCATATCACTTTGAAATACCGGTTGCCGTAGATCTCCAAAGTTAAGCAACGTCGAGTCTGATCAGTACCTAGATGGGTGACCTATTGGGAAGACCGGCAACTGTAAACTTGGATGCGCGTGTGGTGCAATGGATATTGGTTCGGAATTATTAAATGGAGAGCCGAGTTCCAATTCCAGTTGTGTTCGTCATATTCACTTACGCGCAAATATCTTTCAGAAATATATATATATATATATATATATATACACACACACACACAGTGTCCATAAAGTTCATGTGCACTTTAAAATTATAAATTTAATGAAGTGCACACGAACTTTATGGACACAAAACTATATGTTGTTCATTAGTATTAATATTTATACAAAGATGTGCGTTGTTATCCATTACCGCTACCTAGATACACAAATCTATTTTTGGTATCTCGCAGTTTATATAATATTCTGATACATTTGTTTTATTTTGAAACGTTCAAACAGACTTTTTGGTAATTTCGGATAATCATACCCATCGAAGTTTTAACTGTTGACATGTAAACTGCGTCCTAATATTGAATATATATATATATATATATATATATATATATATATATATAGATAGATAGATAGATATATATATATATAGAGATAGATAGATAGATAGATAGATAGATAGATAGATGAATAATATTAATGGTCAATATATATATATATATCTTCTCCACTCAGCTATGGATTAATTAGTAAGACATATCAATAAACCAATATTATATAAAAAGAAAGTAATAATCTTACAATTTACAAATAGTTGAATTCGATGAGTAGATGTGTTCACTACGGGAAAGGAAATAAGTAGCTATGTTTTTACGAAATGTCTGAAGCTTGGAAATATAGACAGATTCACAATTATAATACATATAGACACATACGGATATACACAACATAGTTATATATTAATTAAATTTTTTACCAGTCCTCCATATATAGTTCACATATGACTTTATATTTATATCAGTTATGCAACCCATTATATTACAGGTAAGATTTATTCATTACATAGGTTAAAACATTTATATATATATATATATATATATATATATATATATATATATATATATATATATATATATATATATATTTCAATTAAAAGGTGCAATTATAATTTATAAATTCATGAATCATTCATACAAAAAACAAATATAGAGGTTTATGATTTAAATGGCAAGAATACATCTTCGCAAACAATATAAATAAGATACATCAACCCCGAACCTGTATATGAATGATATGATCCTCGTTTATAAATTCCAGTTGCATAAGGTCTTTTTAATTTTTTACAAGCTTTCATCTGTTCCTACAGACATCATCAGGTATGGAAATAGATTTTGTTCTTGTTTTTACTTCTTGGTAATAAGAGGACAACGAAAATCTAGCAGTAAAAAAGAATTCTCTTATTGCTATATTTGTACAAAAACGCACAACCTTAACATTTAAATTCAAACTCAGCGTTGCGACCGCACGTTTCCAACTTCAAACACGAGTATCCACGAAAAATAATGTTTGAAGTAATAAAAGAATGGGATAAAAATAAATATATTAATTTACATATATATATATATATATATATATATATGATGACATGATGGATGACAATATATATATATATATATATATATATATATATATATATTAGGTTGGTGCAAAAATAATGACGTAATAATGTCGTTTTTTAACGTTAAAAAATATGTCAAAAAACGACATTATTACGTCATTATTTTTGCACCAACCTAATATTTAAGTTATAAGGAACTTGGTAAACCGAATTGGTAAATCCAAAGAGGATGAAATCCTGAGAGCTCAATGTGAGGACAGAGCTAATATGTAATGAAAAACAAACCACTTTAAGGTACCATTACGATAATTTATTTCACCTAAATCCTTTTTTAAGGATTCAGGATCATCAGGTAAAACTTCCAACAACGAATTGAGAGGAAAAATGCATTTAAAAATCGAAAACCGAAAAGAGAAAATATACAAGTAAAATAAATTGACCTAAATTCATCCAAGTAAATAAATAAACAAACTAATCCCAAATAAAGATAATCAATTAAAAACTGTTCCCGCCAAAATAATACTTGAACTACAACAATCAACCCCAAAACTGAATAAATAGCTTTAATTAAATTCTCAAACCAAAACAAAACTGTTAAATAAGTGATATAAACAAATTTTTAATACGTTAATAAATAAATAAATAAATAAAATAAGAAACAAAAAAATAAAAAATAAAAACAAGCAATATAATTTGACCCAAATAAATAAACAAACGACTTCCGGTAAAATAACCGACATAATAGAATACCCACAATGCACCACTAACCCGTATATATATAAATAGCCGAGAAAAATAACAGCATATGTGGCCTGACGATTGCATATAGCATGAAACAGACTGTCGCCTCTAAGTGTTGACTTCTATGTTCACTTTTATATTTACACACGCTCTATCTCTGATATTGAGCACTTTATTCCATAAATATAGCACACCTTAAAACTATATTTCTTTATATATATATATATATATATATATATATATATATATATATATATATATTGTCATCCATACACATACTGTTTCGCTGTATTCACTATTGGAATTTGTATAGTAATTTTGGAGGGAAAAGTCCCCGACATCGGTGTAGCTAGACATCAAATTGCCTCAAGCTAAACCTGACTGATATTTGGCATATATATATATATATATATATATATATATATATATATATATATATATATATATCTTTATTCTACATTCAAAACCATCAGTTGTTAAGACACCAAAAGTGTTGAAACAAAATGGCTATTTTTGTAATGATGTTTATGTTATAATTTTCGAATAAATTATATTTGCTCTACTCTATATTGAGCACTCTTTTAAGAATAGTATTTTTGGTTATTGAATTTATTCCGTATACACAAATCGTATACTTGGATTTTCAGGTGCAAATACACATTGTATTTGCACCTGAATATTGCAGTAACTCCATGAAACTCCGAGTCGTGCTATCGACATTGGATATTATGTATTTTCACTAATATATACTTACAGCTCTGCCTCATAACATTGAACACTGTATTTATAACACCTGTGGACGAAATATATTTATACCTGCGTAAAATTTTTCACGCGTGTATGTATGTTTTATCATGCGCACATACACACACACAAATATATATATATATATATATATATATATATATATATATATATATATATATACAGAGGATAATGTCCGATATATACAGAGGATAAGTTTCATTAAAAAACGATTGACAAGGAACTGTGTTTAAGTTTGTTTAACTTTTCTTATGTTCTGAAAATTTTCTTCTTTACGGGACATAAATTATGTAGAAAGTATCTAAATGTTTTATATGTCCGAGGCCTTTCTGATATACTTTTAGCCATTATCAAGGTTCATTTTATATTTACTTTTTATAAGAACATCAGAATAATTATATAAAAAAACTTAATCGCAGTTCCTTGTCAGAATGTTTTGGTTGTTAGTCAAGTCCTCTCATGAAATAAGCTCCTTAGTATATAAAAAAATCTTGACTCATTCCTGATAATTTTTCTTTCAATATATTGTTACTCATAAGCCCAATGAAAAGGATTATAACGAAACAATATTGAGTAATCTTATTGGATGAGTACAATCTCTGGAAAAGAACCATATTGGCATCGAATAATTACATGGGATGGGAAATGGATACTCTTTGACAATAATAAGTTAGTATGCCAGTGGTTACATACAAGTGAATCACTATTGGAATTTTATTTGAGAACCACGACTACAATGTTTTACAAGTTCACATTCTAACCTATTTTCCAGTCCTCACGCAAACCTTTCAAAACCGACTCACAAAGTCTTGATTCTTATCAGAGATAAAAATATATTTTCTGACAAACGAGAGAGCTGTAAAATATTAAAAGTAATTTGACCACCACTATCTTGTCCATGGTGCCATAAAGTCTGTGGCTTACAGCTTGTCGGACCCTTGCTTCTAAAGCAGCTCCCAAAATCTTACCGAGATAAAAATATATTTTCTAACCAATGAAGGGATCAGAAAATTTGTATAGTAATTTTGGAGGGAAAAGTCCCCGACATTTCTCAGCCTCCTAAATCTCCATAAATACGGAGAATCTTTGCCTATTTGGCAGTGAATAATCGACAACCGTCTGTGGTAACAATAATGGTCGGCGACAGAAAAGCAGTGACCTTCATACTCATCTTCAAGAAAGAATTACCTACTATGGACTGTCGAGAAAGAACGTCGGACCCCTACTAAAAACCAATTGAGATCTGCCCCTTTGCACCGGGAAGATACCTGTTGCCGGCCTACGAACTCACCCCACTACGAAATTCAAATCTTCCGACAGCTTCCTACTCTACAAGAACTCTGAACAAATCTGTGAGTGTTTTAACCTTTAAACAACAATTTACTACTCGGTTAAAGAACTTTTAGGCGCTCAGAGAAATATTTTGAGCAAGGCTTTTCTTTTTTATGAAATTTTTTTTTCTTCCTTTAAAGTTAAAGGAATTTTCTTCTCCCTTTCTTTCTCTCGTAATTGTGTATATTCTTGGTATGGGACCTTACCCATAAGAACATTAAGGACTATTCCATACGTAATAAATACTGCGCCTCAAGAGGAAGCAGGGAGTTCCGTCTGACGTCGGACGACCGGCTGACTGGCTGATCGGTTGAACTCTCTGCCTTCTGGCGGGGAGGAACCCGAACGAGGCTACGCCGAAGGGCGGAGTTTTTTTCGGGGAGGTAAACCGACCCTGAACCCGTTTATATGGGTTCAAAGGGCATATTTTTGACCGAGCCCACGGGCTCGGAGATCCCACGTTAAACCGGCCTTGTGCCACATGATGCCTTCGTGGGGGCGGGTGACTAAATACTGTTCCGTCTGAAGTCTGGAGTGAAGTCAGTCAGGAGTCTGTCAGTCAGTCAGAGCGAGCGAGTCAGTCAGTCGAGTCAGAGGCAGTCCGAAACAGAGTCACGTTCAGACAATTACTACTAAACCTGATTGTTCGTACAAACCCTTTCTACTTCTCTGTATATATTCCTGTTTGTAATATATCTGTGTTATTCTATATCCGTGTTCGAGTTCTTCTTTATTGGTTCTACCTTGGACTATCACCGTGGTACAAGGAACCGGACCATAACAATCCTTATACCCATTCTTTTTGTGTATGTATATAAACATTTTCATCTTTTATTGTTACACGCCGAGCAGGCGTATGAGTCTTTCTTTATTCTTCCGCCTAAAAGAGAGAGTTTGTCCACTCTAATCCGTCATGGTGTTATGGTCCGGTTCCTTGTACCACGGTGATAGTCCAAGGTAGAACCAATAAAGAAGAACTCGAACACAGGTATGGAATAACACAGATATATTACAAACAGGAATTTATACAGAGAAGTAGAAGTGTTAGTATGAACAATCAGGTTTAGTAGAGAGAACAATGTAGTCTCGACCAGTATCACTATTCCAATGTCTTGCAGTAATTGTCTAAACGCGACTCTGTTTCGGACTGCCTCTGACTCGACTCTTGACTCGACTCGAATGACTGACGATATTCAGTCACCCCCCCCCCCACTGGGGCATCATGCGACACAAGGTCGGTTATTTATTGTGGGTTCTCCGAGCCCGTGGGCTCGGGCCAAAAATATGCCCATTGAACCCGTATAAACGGGCTCAGGGCCCGTTTACCTCCCCGGACGAGACTCCACCCCTCGGCGAAGCCTCGTTCGGGTTCCTCTCCGCCCTAAGGCACAGGGTTCAACCGAACAGCCGGTCAAGAGTTGAGCGACTGTCGATATTCAGTCTCTCCGGCACTGGGGCAACATGTGACACAAGGTCGGTTATTTATAGTGGGTTCTCCGATCCCGTGGGCTCGGCCCAAAAATATGCCCATTTAACCCGTATGAACGGCCCCGGGGCCGGTTTACCTCCCCGAACGAGACTCCGCCCGAAGGCAGAGAGTTCAACCGAACAGTCGCTCAGAAAGTGAGCGATTGACTCCTTGCCTTCTTCTGAGGCGCAGTATTTATTAAGTATGGAATAGTCCATTATTATTATTATTATGGGTACGATCCCATAACACATGGATATGACGATAAACTACATCCGCTTCCTGGGTATGACGATAAACTACATCCGCGTCCTGGGTAAGACGATAAACTATGTCCAACAGTAGGAGGTTTTGAGGAGCGTGGAACCACCTCTTAATTGCTGATGTTCCCAGCTCCATCCTAACCCGGGGTGGTAGCACCTGTTAGGGTCCCAGCTATGGGTAAATAGTTAACCCTCCAAACTGGGGTCAAAACCCTATGAAAGTGTAAAAATAGGTTTTAATACAAGAAATATTTTGTCAAAATTATTACCGGCAATACATTATTACCAGCAATACATTTTTGTAGAAAAAATATTAGCAGCTATACATTTTTCGAAAAATATTACCGACGATACTTTTTTAGAGGAAAAATATTATCAGATATAGATTTTTGAAGAAAAAAATTATTACCAGAAATACATTTTTGAAGGAAAAAAGAAAATATATAATTATATATATAACTGTCGGCATTAAATAACCCATTGTGGTTGATATGCCGTAAAACAAAATAAACCAAACCAAACCAATCCACTCTAATCTTTCAAGTCGTAATTACAGTTTTTATTCAATTCTGTCGCATTTTTAACCGCAGACGTTTCATGGGGGAAAACCGGGACAAATTTCCCATATCACCAAAACAATACCCAAAACCTCCACTGCACTCTAAAAAAAGTTAATAGTTACTGTATGGTGGTCTTTCAAGGGGGTTATTCATTATTCTTTCTTGCTTCAAGGGAAACAATAATAGCAACCTCGTATTGTGGGGAAATTGAGCGTGTGCACGAAAAATTGAAAAAGAAACATCCTAGACGTGTACCCAATTTTGCTGCACGATAACTCAAGGCCTCACGCTTCTCAATCAATTGTCCAAAAGCTGCATAGCCCGAATGATTATTTTTTTAAAAAATATTCACCTGATATATCTCCTACTGATTATCACAGTTAAGCATTTTGAGCTTTTCATACGCAATAAAACATTCTTCAATAAGGAAGCCGCAATTGAATCATTTGAACTGTTTATCTCATCAAAGAGAATTTTCTTAAAAATGGAATCAAGAATTTAGCGATACGTTGGAGAACAGTCATTCATCAACATGGTGCCTGTTTCAACTAAATAAATTAGAAGCGTTTTATTCATTCCTATAAAGTGCGTAACAATAATAATAATAATAAATTATTATTATTATGATTATTATTATTATTATTAGTCATTATTTTCGTGAAAACGCCTCGGCGTTTATATGACGTATGCGTGACGTAAATGAATGCAATCGTGTTATTTGTACACTTGAATTTTTATCAATTGCTACTCTCGCCATCATCATGTCGCTAATATTGAAACAGTGTATGTTAATACTATCTTTCCTATCATTCATTGATAGATTAATTCTGTCTCTCATTCATTTATTTCTTGCCGAGGCTACTGCGTTGCACGCGTCGCTATCGACAACTCGTGTGCTACTCTGACGTTAGAAAATCGCCTCGTTTTCGCATTCCGTTTTTACCAGGCGAGCGCGCAAGCGCGACGCACATCAAACAAGATTGAGTCCAACTGCGACAGTTGCAGGCCGCGGCTTTGCTGCTCGCGTCTGAATATTATCAAACCAAAAATAGGTTATTTGATTAACGATAAAAAGACCTTTTGATGATATTCACCTGCAATAACTACTGTTAGGGAGCGGCCATCTTTCCGTCGATAACATAGTATGAATGAATGGGTTTCTAAAGTTAGAATTCTTGGCCAATCATTTATAACAGAAAGAATCACGTGATTAGATACTGGTCAGCCAACCGGCAGCCGTCTTTGAGTGAACTAAATCAAGATTAATTTTTCAGGTAATACCATTTTCTCTTTGTTTTTCAAAAAGAGTCTTGGAATACAATGACTTTTATTTTATATATTTTTTAAATAAATATTTTTTTTAAAAGGGGAAAAAATATTTTTAGATATGAAGAAATTTTTAAAATCATGGATGTTTTATGAAGATCACTGCAAAGTAGTATTGTGGTACCTGTTAAATTGGATGGAGAAGAATTCTTGTAATGATTGAGGAAATTGTTCGAGTGAATATCTCACTAGTCTAATTATTTAGTTGTATGATAGACAATGTTGTCCAAGCTTCTCCTTCGGCCTGATGTAACAAGTTAATGTATCCACATTTATTTATATAAATACAATGGTTTTGTGATGTCAACGAACACTCGCTGCCACTTTTGTAATGTCAATGAATACTCGTTGTCACTTTCGTAATGCTCGTTGTAGTAGAGACTTTGTAATCGCAGATACAACTATAGTAACGCCGTTGAACAATACTGGTGTCAGACGCCTTCGAATATCACTCTCACTAATAGTACTTGCTCGATAATACTGACTCGAATAGTAATCCGTACAGTGATCCAAATAGAGAAATAGTATAGTGAATAGAGTAGAGAATAGCGGTTTATATAGTAATAGAAGAGTATAAATAACGATCGTTTAGACGTCACGCTCAGTGGCGATTCTACGGAGTGGGGCAGAAGGGATCAATGCCTCCCAAGAATTTTGGCTAGCCCCTCGGTTTTCCCCCGCTTTTCTAAGTTTTGTAGAAAAAATCAGAGCAAACAAATTAAACTGTTCTGCTAGTATTGCCGTTAGTATTAATGTTATGGTCCGGTTCCTTGTACCACGGTGATAGTCCAAAGAAGAACCAATAAAGAAGAACTCGAATACGGATATGGAATAACACAGATATATTACAAACAGGAATATATACAGAGAAGTAGAAAGTGTTAGTACGAACAATCAGGTTTAGTAGTAATTGTCTGAACGCGACTATGTTACGGACTGCCACCGACTCGACTGACTGACTCACTCGCTCTGACTGAGTGACTGACAGACTCCTAACGGACTTCACTCCAGACTTCAGACTGAACTCTGAACTCCCTGCTTCCTGTTGAGGCGCAGTATTTATTACGTAATGAATAGTCCATTATGCTATTATGGGTAAGGTCCCATATCAATTAATCCTTTGATTTTTTTTTTAACTTAACCTCTCTTGTGGTCCAACAGCTTGTGAGTGGAAAAGACGGCAAGAATAGATTAGAACTCTACTACTATGAATGAGAAGTTATTCCGTTTAATTTAGTGAAGTAACATGCTTATACTAAAACTCATTCCTAAGTTGTGTATACGATAGTGGTGTAGTATGAAAATAAAGACACTGCTTGAATTTGCCCCCCACCCCTCATCCGCAGCAAAATCCCGGCCCCCAAGTAGCCCCCACTCCCGACTATCAGAGTTCCAGAATCTCCACGGGTCTAGCTACCTTCTATATATGCGTTTCCTCTGGTGACGTGGTTTCCTTAATTCAATAATGGGATCGCCTGTGTTTGCTCACCGGCGATCTATGTTCAAACTCAAGTGTTGGCAGCGACACTTTATTCCTATACAATAAATGGCTTAATAAAGAATGAAATATACTCACTAGTGTTTGACGACACTTCGCAGATATCTCTTCCGTGTAAGGCCCCCCCACCCCATAGAGAAGAACATGACTAAAGACTGTGTGTACGCTATCCCGTGCAGCTGCAGAAAGAAATATAAAGGGGAGACAGGCCATCCCCTTAAGGTAAGGCATCAAGAACACCAGAAAGCTGTAACATGAGGGGAAGTAGAAAAATCAGGCATGGCTGACGACATACGGAGAGAGAAGGGAGATCACCGCCCTCTGTGGGATCAAGTTGAGATCATAGACAAGGAACACTATTGGAAAATTCGTAAACTTAAGGAATCAGCACATATGCTAGGCCACAAAAATCTCCTGAGCCAACCAAGCATAGAAATGAATACAATATGGGAACCGGTAATAAGGAGTGCCAGAGAAAAGCGATAATAACAAAAGTTGCAATATGAGCTCTGGTAAAAACATGAAATGATAACAGCAAAAATTGCAATATGAGCACTGGTAAAAATGGTTGCTGAAGACATTAGGTTTATAATACCCAGAAATTCATACACAGATGTCCTCAAGGACACATGGCGTTGGTGAGATCCAGTGACAGGACCCAAAAAGTGTGAGTTCAATACCCGGTTAAGGCGGTGGAGAACTTGGAGAGGGGAATTAACAGGAGATAACTGACGTCCATTAGACATGGCACGTGGAACTAGAACAGTCTACCCCAGCAAGCGAAATAAAGGGTTCACTTCCACATTCCAATCACCTGAAGAAGGCCGCAGCATACAACAGCCGAAACATTGTAATAAATATGGCGACAAAGATGAGGGCAATAGTCCGAATAATTTAAAAAAAGTGTACATAATACCTCATCTCAGAAATATATATATATATATATATATATATATATGTGTATGTGTGTGTGTGTGTGTGTGTGTGTGTGTGTGTGTGTGTGTGTGTGTGTGAACTTGCTCCTATTCGTGTATATATATATATATATATATACGACTTGCTTATAACGCATTGCTCTTCAGTTATAAATTTGAGCGCTCTGGCTGCTGATTTGGCGTTTATATATATCACGTATATAATAGGTTAAAAGATTACCTTTCATTTTCATGCGTCGTTAGCTTAGGTGTAGAGTCTCTGACTGATGCTAAATCGGTCGAGTTTCGTTCCCGGCGTGAAGTAGTCGGATGTCTAGCCACACTGATGATCTGCGAAACAGACTTAAATATATATATATATATAAAGCCAAATGCGTAAATATAGATACATGTACGAGTGAGCGATTGATCGTATATAAATACACTAGTGCAAGAAAAATATGTACATATACAGGGTGTTTCATTAAGACGGATCAAAGTCAGCAGTAAATAAATCAGTGTTATTTTTGAAAATTTATTTATTTCTCTATTGGATCATGTTATTTAAGTCATGGCAATTATATGTGAAAAATAATATCGCCCAAATGTCCGCAAAGCCTTTAGCGGCACAACTCCACTCGATGGTCAAAATTTTTGATGACGTCTCTGCATAGTTACTCCTCGATCTAACCAATATACCTTATTATCTAATCCTTCAGCTGTTGGCTTGTTATTGGCTTGTTAACAGAGACCTTACTTTTGAGATGACCCCAAAGGAGGAAATCTAAAAGCGTCAAGTCGCACGATCTTGGTGGCCAATTGACTTCACTGTTTCGAGAGATGATGCGACCTGGGAACTTCTCATTCAAATTCTGTTTGATTTCTGTCCATTTTCGTAATAGGATTTGATAACTTTAACACGTTGTTTGATTCTTAATCTTTCCATGGTTGAATTTGCCAAAGACTTAAGTTGTTAAATGTGTAAGAAAAAGAAAAAAAATTATTAGACGCTTAAACTTAATTCACATTTAAAATCGGTTATTGGAACATCCTTTATAACAACAGGCAAATGACCTTTGCACCTAATCTTGTTAATTAATGACCTTTGCACCTAATCTTGTTAATTAATGACCTTTGCACCTAATCTTGTTAATTAATGACCTTTACACATATTCTTGTTAATTAATGACCTTTGCACCTAATCTTGTTAATTAATGACCATTGCACCTAATCTTGTTAATTAATGACCTTTGCTCCTAATCTTGTTAATTAATGACCTTTGCTCCTAATCTTGTTAATTAATGACCTTTACACTTAATCTTGTTAATTAATGACCTTTGCACCTAATCTTGTTAATTAATGACCTTTACACTTAATCTTGTTAATTAATGACCTTTGCACCTAATCTTGTTAATTAATGACCTTTACACTTAATCTTGTTAATTAATGACCTTTACACCTAATCTTGTTAATTAATCTTATGAAATTGAGATTTTTTCCATTTGATGTTTGTCATCGATTCTCACTTTTGATATTCTTTACTTATGAATACATCTCTCATTCTTTTTTTAGTATTTTTCTATCTATCTCTCTTTCTTCTTTCTTTCTTTTTCTTTCTTTCTTTCTTAGCCTCATTCACATTCTTTCTTCTATGTTATCTACACTTTCTTTCTTTCTTTCTTTCTTAGCCTCGTTCACATTCTTCCTTCTATGTTATCTACACTTTCTTTCTTTCTTTCTTTCTTTCTTTCTTAGCCTCGTTCACATTCTTTCTTCTATGTTATCTACACTTTCTTTCTTTCTTTCTTAGCCTCGTTCCCATTCTTTCTTCTATGTTATCTACACTTTCTTTCTTTCTTTCTTTCTTTCTTTCTTTCTTTCTTTCTTTCTTAGCTTCGTTCACATTCTTTCTTCTATGTTATCTACACTTTCTTTCTTTCTTTCTTTCTTTCTTAGCCTCGTTCACATTCTTTCTTCTATGTTATCTACACTTTCTTTCTTTTTTCTTTCTTTCTTAGCCTCGTTCACATTCTTTCTTCTATGTTATCGACACTTTCTTTTTCATATTGTTGGATTCGTCAATAAGCAGAATTGTCGCATTTGGGCTGATGAAAATCCAAGGAAAATTGTTGAAAAGCCACTGCATCCACAAAAGGTCACATTTTTTTGTGCATTTTTTGCTAGCGGAATAATTGGTCCGTATATTTATACATTTGAACGTCCATTTTCGTATTACAATAACTTTAACATTGTTTGAATGTTAATCTTTCCATCGTTGAAATTGCCAAAAATTTAAGTTGTTAAAAAAGTTAAAAAAAAAGATTTAAAAAATCACTAGACGCTTAAACTTAATCCACATTTAAAATCGGTCCAAGTTATTGGAACAACCTTTATTATTAGGTTGGTGCAAAAATAATATCGTTTTTTGACGTATTTTTTAACGTCAAAAAACGATATTATTTTTGCACCAACCTAATACTTAAATGTTATTTTAGTGGATACTCGTATTAGGTTGGCGCAAAAATAATGACGTAATAATGTCGTTTTTTGACGTATTTTTTAACGTCAAAAAACGACATTATTACGTCATTATTTTTGCACTAACCTAATATTTAAGAATTGACATAGTTTTATTTTCATTCGATTTTTTTTCTTTCATTTTGTTTATTGGGTTGGCGGTCTCTTCCTTATTGTTGCTTAATTTTGTATAAAACAATATGGCCGAAAATGAAATCATTTCCGTAAGATTAATTATGTTATTTATAACACCTATTCTATATCTATGAGGAGAATTTCCTTTGTAATTTAGATGGCATAACCATATATATATATATATATATATATATATATATATATATATATATAAATGTGAATGTCAGTGTGTCACTATATCACTGTGTCACACTTTTTCAACTTTACTCCTAGAGGCTGTAGCCCAACATATTTTGATTTTGAAACCAGGCCGACTCCGTGAACAAATTAAAAGCATTCGGGGTTGAATCCGAGCCCAGAATTCTGAAGTTTGGGATTCACAAGTTTTCATTACTACCATTGTTTTCGGCGATGTTTTACGTGATGTTTTACGTGATGTTTTTTTGCGACAAATTGTTTTGTACGAAAACAATTTTTATAACATGGAAATAAATTTGAGAATAAGCGAAATTAATTGCAAAATCCAGCGAACGTCACCAATGAAATAAAAAGAATTGTTTGCACTCAATGTAAGGACCTACATACATCAAATTGTCTTTAACTTAAGTGCCGACAGAAGAATTATCGCTGAACTTTTAAAAGGTAAGCTTAAATATTAATGCAGTATTTAAATGGAGCGATCGATTTTGAGTTCTGCTGCAGTTTATTGTTGCCTATTGAATCTACTCCTCCCTACCTATTGTGGTGAAGGACCGACAATCAAGATCCCTCCACGGCTTTTAAGCTAGTAAATATATATGTGCGTGTGTGTCTATGTGTGTATATATATATATATATATATATATATATATATATATATATATATAGATAGATAGATAGATATAATTATTTATTTAAAAATATGATTCCAACTCGTTACATAAGAGGTCTCATGTTTCAAAACAAGAGCCGAAAACTTCAAAATAATATTTGAATTAACTTGAGTTAAAGTAGGCTCTGTTCCATCTTAGATAGATAGATGTTCTCTGATTCTATTTCCAGTTCACCTATGTCGTTGCTATGACAATTGCAAATATATGTATAATGGCGTCTCGCTAACCTGAACTGACAGCGAGAAACTCAAAACATGTGTACATCACTCTAGAGCCACACGTACCTTCTATTTTTGCACACGGTACGCGTTTTTGTAACGCGTTTATAACTTTCCACCATCTTTTGCACTTTTGTCTGTTTTTTTTTTTTTTATTATTACACACGGACACAAGCACAACTTTTACTTCATACTGACTCCATTCTTCTGTCATTTTCTTTTTCATTCTTTTATTTCATTCGAATTTCTGCCGTTCTTTTATCTATCTATTTTTATTTTGATGTTTTTTTTATCGCTATATTCATTAATGATGCAAGTTTGTTCTCAACTCAGCTGATGATTTTCTTTTTTCTTTTTCGTTTCACATCTCTCTCCCTCTCTCTCTTTCCATATTCGAATAAATGATTTTATATATATATATATATATATATATATATATATATATATATATATATATATATAGAGAGAGAGAGAGAGAGATAGATAGATAGATACATAGATAGATAGATAGATAGATACTTCCAGTTTTTTGCATGGTTTCCTTCCAACTATTACGTTTGTGCTTTTTTCGCTCTTTTTTCATTCATTCATTCATTCATTCACATTTTGTGTCCATTTCTTTCTTGATCTTTTTTTGTCTTACTTTTTCTTTTGAATTTTCTTGTCAACCCATTCGTCTTTTTCATTCTTTCCTTTTTTTTGCTATACGTTTTCTCTTTTCCTTGTATTTACTTTTCTTTCTTTCTTTCTTTCTTCATCTTTTTAAATTTTTCTTTTTTTTTTCTTTTTCTTTTCGACTTTATTTCCATTTCACTGAAGCAGACGATAGGCTCCCGATAGTTTCTTTCTTTCGTTTTTTTACATTTCTTTCTTTCTTTTTTCTTTCTTTCTTTCTTTCTTCCTTCTTTTCTTTCTTTCTTTCTTTTTTCTTTCATTTCTTTTCTTTTCATTTCTTTCTATACTTTATTCTTTTTATTCATTCCGTTTTGTTTTCTTCTTTTCATTTTCTTCTTCCTTTTTCCGAAAATAATTTCCTCGTCATTTAATTGCTATTTATAGCTTTCTTTATTTTTCCTTCCACCTTAAATCTTGATTCTCCTCCCGTATTCTTTTCCTCCCTTCATTCAATATGTTTTTATATCCTTTTTCTTATTTCTTTCGACCTGTAATTATTTTTTACTTTACTTTTTCTATTTCTCTTATGTCCGTCTACTCTTCTCTTTCTCCTCCTCTTCTCTCACCTTACCGCCTTAAAGAATTTATGAATGAACGTATATTTTCGTCTTGTCGAGTCTTTTTTTTTCCATTCATAAAATCACGTAAGTCATGTATATTCACTTGCTCATTGGCTGAAACCAGCAACTGCCTGTGTGCGCATGCGTACTTCTATTAAACTGTTTTTACTCTGAAGACCAACTAAAATATTAATGGTAAGAAAACTTGAAGCATGCAAAGGCAGAAACGCTGGGTTAAAAAAAAAAACACAAAAAAACAATGGTGAATGCAGCAGCGCGAGAAATGACCGAACATATTGAAAATACTTCACGTGAGTATTTCAGAAGGCAGCCATTATCCGTAATTTGTAAAATTACCTAAGCTACCATTCCCAACGTGAGCAGACTATATACGCATCGAATATAACGAGACACATGCCGCTAATTATAAGAGAATGGTAAGAAAATACATTATAGCTTTAAATATGCAACAAGCAGAATAATAGTAGAGTTGATATTGCATACGCTACTAATATGGCCTTTCGTCGAAATGATAGCAAATATGATAGTCTCAGATATAAGGTTTTTCAATGATAATAATACAGAATGGTGATGTGTGTAAAGCCAACATAATATATATATATATATATATATATATATATATAAGGTTGGTGCAAAAATAATGTCGTTTGCTCACATATGTTACTATGTGAGAAAACGACACTAATTTTGCACCAACCTAATATATATATATAGATCAGTGTTAACTCCGGGTGCCGGACTTGTCGGGCTCAGCCCGAGCGAATCAACATTCAACTATATCTATTTCAAAGCAACAAAAATCTTTCGTCGTTTTCGTTTTTGATTCAGCTGGATGCAAAATGATTCGTTTTAACTCCATACCTCAAGATACTGACTGAAATACATTTCGCTAATAGTGTTCATAATAAAGAAGAAAGGAAGAAGAAGAAAAAAAAGAAGATAACAAGTAAAAAATGAGTGAAATAAAATTAACATGGCTAGTCGGGCTGAGTAGGTCTGAGCCTGAACGAATCTGGAGACATACTTAACAGGCAATGTATCTCTCGCTTCAATTTTATAAATAATCTTTTAAAAATCTGTAATGACTTGTATATATATATATATATATATATATATATATATATATATATATATATATATATATATATGTATATATTTCTGAGATGAGGTATTGTAATTCCTTGCACTATTTACATTGTCGAACCGTTTTCGTATTCACGATGCTTCGGCTTTTATAATTTTCGGTCTTCTTCAGCTGATGTACGTTTGAATCTCGAACCGAAACACAGTGGCTCAGTGGATAAAAACGATGATTGAAGTAATCCAATGACTTGACCCAAAGAGTTGTGAGTTCAATACCTGTCCCAGGCAGAGGTGAACAAAAACGTGTAGAGTTGAGTTACTAAGGCGAAATAACTGAAACAGAGATATTCAGAAGAGGCTTGGCACATGGAACTAGAATAATTTAACCTAGTGGACTAAATAAAGTGTTCAGTTCGAAATTCCAACGTATATCACCCTAGAAGGCCGAAGCCTATAATGGCCGAAACGTCCTGAATGAGAAAATAAAGATGGAACCAACAGTCCGAACAATGTCAATAGTATATATATATATAGAGGCAACCGGATGTCTAGCCACACTGATGAGCTGTGAAACAGCGAAACAGTCTGTCTGTGGATGACGTTATATATATATATATATATATATATATATATATATATACTACCAACCAAAAGTTTGGGACAACATTGATTTTATTCCTTAAATGTTCAAAAATAAATCTAGTTTTATGTTTAAAAGAAAGAAATTTATTTTTCTCTGTTTGATAGTAAATATACGATGATTTAAATCAAAATGAATATAAAATAATTATAATTTCAATTAAAGCACATTTATAGTTTATTTTCATCAAAGAACGCACCACGAGCATTCTTAGCATCCTTTCTAAAAACTTGTAAAATTTTGCTGGAGGAAGTGATTCCCAAGTAGTGTGTAGTGATTTTCCAAGCATAGCTCAGATGTGGCACAAGGCCGAAAGTATGAGGCACTCAGTGAGAATCGAACTCACTACTCAGTCGTAATTGTTCTAGCGAGACAAGCTTGCTAACCATTACACCACCTCGAGATGCCCAATAGCGATTTTTAAGCGCGGCTTAGATGTGGCACAAGGCCGAGAGTATGGGGCACCCAGTGAGGATCTAACTCCCCACTCAATCGTAACTGATCTAGCAAGACAAGCTTTCTAAGCATGATACCATGTCGAGGTTCCCAACTAGCGTGTAAACAATTCTTGCTTATTCTTAGGCAGTTCACTTCGAAATTTACGATTAATTTCGTCCCAGTTCGTCCAAGTGGAGAAAGTTCTGTTGTCTGAGGGACCAAGATTTGCGAAATTCCCAGAACATTTTTTTGATTTTAGATACTTTGTGCATAGTTTTGTACTGTGTTTTGGATCATTAACTTGCTGCGAAATCAAATGTTGGCCAATAATGCGACAGCCAGAAAGAATTGCATGCCTCTGCAGTAATGTATGATAATCTTCTTTTCGCAAAATGTTTTTAATTTGAACAAAGTCTCCAGCAATCTCACCTCCAAAACATCCCCAAACCATGACACCACCACCACCACCACCACCACCACCACCATCACCACCATGCTTAACAGCTGACACTCATTTGTTCGGAAGAAGTTCGTCTATCAAACCCTTTTCGTTTACTTCCAAAATACCCAAATTTGAATCTATCAGTCCATAGCACCTTTGCCCAATTTTCTAAAGTCTAATTTTTGTGTCGTTGTGACCATTTTAGTCTTTTCAGCTTATTTTCCCTTTTTTTTAATAGAGATTTCTTTCAAGGGCGATGAGTGTATACCTTTGATTTCAGGTATCCCCAGAAAAAAAATCGTATGGGTTCGAATCAGTTTATCGGGCGGACCAACGCTCTTTGTGTTACAGTTACCGGTTCATTATTCTTGCTAAACGTTTTCACAATGAAAACGCGATGCTCGCCCGGCCAATTAATGTTGGAAACTGAAAATGAAATGGCATTATAATTATATTTCGAAAACAAAAACACATTTTTCGTTATTTACTCTATTTCGTTTTTATTAAACCTCCAAATGTGTCAGATCCTTTTGCAGTACCCTGTATATACGTTTATTTGGTTAGCAAGGTCGATTTTACTGTATTTAAACACAATTCTCCATGATTTTCTCTCATACATTCATATCTGCTCAATGCGTATCTAAATGTAAACAAATGACGTCACACATTACGACATGGACAAATCGAACCTGTCTCCTATACGGAACCGTCATTTAGCTTGACGTGCCTTTACCGATTTGGCCACAGAGGAGCGTTCGGTTAGCAAGGTCGAATTTACTGTATTTAAACTTCGATCTTCCATGAATCTCTCACGTACATTCATATCTGCTCATGGCGTATCAAATGTAAACAAATGACGTCACACATTATGAAAAGTCCGACAATTATTTTAAGACATTTTTATGTTTCTACATTCTTTTTATAGATACAAATATTTAAGTAAATGCTCTGTTTATAATAAACAGTATTAAACAACATTTACCGGCCTGAATGTCTGAGAAATTTTAAGAGAAAATATGCGTCCTCCGTGTCTTTAGTAGTTGGACGTTCGTTAGATACAGCAAAATACGTTTATTTATTTAATAACAGCAAAGAATAAGCGTAATTTACAAGGCATTTTTAATGTAAATTTTAATTTAATAATACATTCATATCTGCTCAATGCGTATCCAAATGTAAACAAATGACGTCACACATTATGAAATAGACAAAGTCCGACAATTATTTTTTAAGACATTTTTTTATGTTTATACGTTCTTGTTTTTATAGATACAAATATTTAAGTAAATGCTCTGTTTATAATAAACAGTATTAAACAACATTTACCGGCCTGAATGTCTGAGAAATTTTCAAAGAAAATATGCGTCCTCCGTGTTTTTATAGATACAAATATTTAAGTAAATGCTCTGTTTATAATAAACAGTATTAGCTCTGAAGTTGGTAAACCATAACAAAAATCGTGTTTCCAGTAGGTACGGCATCATGTCTGCCTGAAATGCACGCGGAACGCTCTTTGTGTTACAGTTACCGGTTCATTGTTCTTGATAAACGTTTCCACAATGAAAATGGGATGCTCGCCCGGCCAATTAATTTTGGCAACTGAAAATAAAATGAAACAAAATTGGATAATATTTACATTTCGAAAACAAAAACATATTTTTCGTTCTTTATTCTATTTTGTTTTTTATTAAACCTAGAAATGTGTCAGATCCTTTTTGCCGTACCCTGTATATCCAGAACATCAGAGCAGATATGGCAGTAACATTCAATGCATGGTCCATTGGTAGAATAACAATATGAAAAATGCCTGACACGATATAGTGACCCCAACATTCCGATCAGCAGTTCTAACAACTAATTCAATACAACCATACAATTTCATAAGCGTTTTTTACAAGGCAATTTAATGTAAATTTTAATAGCTAAAAAACAACCGGTTTCGTCCCCGTCTTATCAAGTTTATTCCTGGGAATTAAAATAATAAACGTGTAAATTAAATTGAAGACGACAAATGGAGAGAAAAAAAATTCAAGTAAAACTAGAGCCCAATAACATTCAGACCCAGCCAACAATCCCTCTGTTTACAGAGGGAAGGCTTGCGGTATTTGATATATAAGGAATTCAGAACCTTGAGATGATATGAAGAGTGGGACCTTGATAAAACAGAAAAACGGTCCACACTAAATTCAGAAACACAATTCCTGCTATTTATAATATGCTGTGCAATAGATGACCCGGATGTATTAACTAGTTGACTATTACTAGTGGCCAGATTCAGAATTCTGGGAGGTAAGTGTTGCTTTATTCTCAAATCCAAATTTATTTGTTGATACACTATTTACATTATTCGGACTATTGTCCTCATTTTTGTCGCCATATTTATTACAACGTTTCGGTCGATCAGTATCTGTCTATATTTCTGAGATGAAGTATTATGTACACTATTTACATTATTCGGACTATTGTCCTCATCTTTGTTGCCATATTTATTACAACGTTTCGGCCCTTCAGTATCTGTCTATGAGATGAGGTATTATGTACACTATTTACATTATTCGGACTATTGTCCTCATTTTTGTCGCCATATTTATTACAACGTTTCGGCCCTTCAGTATCTGTCTATATTTCTGAGATGAAGTATTATGTACACTATCTACATTATTCGGACTATTGTCCTCATCTTTGTCGCCATATTTATTACAACGTTTCGGCCCTTCAGTATCTGTCTATATTTCTGAGATGAGGTATTATATACACTATTTAGATTATTCGGACTATTGTCCTCATTTTTGTCGCCATATTTATTACAACGTTTCGACCGATCAGTATCTGTCTATATTTCTGAGATGAGGTATTATGTACACTATTTACATTATTCGGACTATTTCCTCATCTTTGTTGCCATATTTATTAAAACGTTTCGGGCATTGCACTCTCCGGCCTTCTTCAGTTGGTTGGAATGTCGAACTGAAGCCTTTATTTATGTGTCCTCAAGGACACATGGCACAGTGGATAAAGGCGTTAGTTAGATCCAGTGACAGGACCCAAAGAGTTTGAGTTCAATACCCGGTTAAGGCAGTCTCCTGTTAATTTTCCCTCTCCAATTTCTCCACTGCAGTTCTACATTCCAACCACCTGAAGAAGTCCGGAGCGTACAACGGCCGAAATGTTGTAATAAATATGGCGACAAAGGTGAGGACAATAGTCCTAATAATGTAAAACAGTGTATATAATGCCTCATCTCAGAAATATAGGCTGTTATTTGCTGATATTTGTCTTTATATAAGTAAATGCAATATGTTTTGATTGATTATTGATTATTTTCCATCATTTCAGAGCTTCTTGTGAGTTCCAAAAATGGACCAGCAAATGAGCCACTCTCCTGAACAACACCATGCCCATTGTTGCTCTATAATTACAAGTCCGGACTGAACGCTGGCTAGTCGCAACGTTGTATCAACTAAACATTTGAAGAAGATATAATTGGTCGTCGCACGGTCTACGAAGAAGTTCCGGCGAGGCCAGTTCGATCTCCGAAATCACCTAAGCGGTCGACCCTGACGCATTGTCAAATAACATTTGTACGCCTATATCGAAGCTGGCATACACCTGGCAGAACCCGAACTGGCTTTGAAGTTTGGCGTCATCCATACGGTCATTTGGCATCACTTGGAGGAAATGGGAAAAGTCAGGAAATTGGACGTATGGTTCCCACGTAAACTGACCGACTTTGACTGTTGACGCCGCGTGAACGACTGCGCGGCACTTTTCTCTGAGAATGGTCGTTTTAATTCGCTGAACAACGTGGTTACTGCAGATGAAAAAATGGTGTCTGTGCTCGAACGTGACACGTAAAAGAAATTGAACAGACTCGGGCAAAACCCGGGATGGATCAAAAGAAGCTCTTTTTTTGAGTCTGGTGAGAGAGGAAGGGCGTGCCTCTCTGGAAAATCGTGGAATGTCTGTCAACGCTCAACTGTACTGCCAACAACTGCATCGTGCGGCTGACGCAAAAACGCCCAGAATTTACTAATCTCATGTTCCTTCATTATAACGCTTGATCACACGTTGCAAAGCTCACCCGCGAAAAATTTCAGGAGCCGATCCTTCAGATCTACAAATCAACCATTTGCCCTTGCATGGAGTATTGCTGCCATATATGGTCTGGAGCCCCATCTGTTTGCCTCGGGGTTCTTGATTATATCCAGAGACGGATATGCAATGCAATTGGCCCTGATCTGGCATCTCGTCTACAGCCGCTCTCTAACAGACGTGCTGTTGCCTCCCTCTGTCTTTTTTAGCAAATACTTTCACGGTAACTGCTCCGATGGGCTGTTTTCGCTGGTTCCAAGACTTCATGAATTCAAGCGTTCTACTAGGCTGGCATCTCGCTCTCACCCTTTCACTATCGAAACTGTTAAATGTAGCCGTCTCTTCTACTAATAGCTTCATGTCTCGCACTTCTCGCACTTCTCGCCTGCTGAACTCCCTTCCCATTTCTTGTTTTCTGATAGTTATAATCTCCAACTATTCAAATGTAATGTCAATCGACGTCTCCAGATGCCCTGATCTTTCCTCTAACCTTGTCTTCATCCTTTCCTCTATCACTCCTATTTGTTCTCGCTCCAACTCTGTAACCCCTTGCGTGCTAGTAGCTTCCCGCCTTGCTTGGGGTGGAATGCTTAAAAAAAACAAAAAAAAAACAGTCTTTCTTCTTCTCACTGAATCTCTCCCTCTCTCTCTGATTCCCTCTGATTCCCTCTGTCTTTCCTGTCTTTTCATTTCTCTGCTTTCCTTTCTCCTCCTAGTTTTCTAATCCCGCCTCTTTTAAAGCCCTACCCCGATTATCCTTTGTTTCTCTCTTCCTGGACAAACTCTTAACGTTTCGCTCTTCCTTTCTTTTCTCTTCCTCCCCCTTTCCTTCTCTTATTTGTATTTTTGAAGTCGGGGTCTTAGACATTTTGTTCCTCAAGTTGCTTGCTGCTCGCTGAACTTTTATTTCTGAGGTGGTGGTGATTTTGATTTTCCTCCCCTCCTTTTCATTTCTCTGCCTGTTTGTTTTATTTATCACTGACTATTGGTTCAGTATCGTCGATCTCTTTACATGTCATTTATAATTCAAACATCTTTAACATTTTATTTTGTTATTCTTTTCTTATTAATTGTATTATTATTATTTTCTTATTAATTGTATGTTAAAAATGTATTGTTACTAATTCCATTATAAATAAGTATTGTTGCTAATTTTACTATAAATAAGTATCATTGCCAATTTTATTATAAGTTTTCTTGCTAATTTTATTATTCATAAATAAGTATTGTTGCTAATTTTACTATAAATACGTATTGTTACTAATTCTTTTTTTTTAAGCATTACGTCCCGAGCAAGGCGTGAAGCCACTAGGATGCAGGCGGTTGCAGAAGATTTGGAGCAAGAGCAGATAGGAGTAATAGAAGAAAGGATGAGGAGAGGAATAGTGGGTAGATCAAGGAAACTGGAGATGTCGATTGACATTACATTTGAATAGTTGGAGATTATAGCTATCAGGGAAACAGTAATTGGGAAGGGTGTTCCACAGGCGAGATGTGCGAGGTATGAAGCTATTGGAGTAGAAGAGACAGCTACATTTAAAAGTTTCTACAGTGTAAGAGTGGGAGCGGGATGCCAGCCTCGTAGGGCGCTTGAATTCATGGAGTCTGGGAACCAGTGAAAGCAGCTCATCGGAGCAATTACCATGAAAGTATTTGTAGAAAAGACAGAGAGAGGCGACGGCGCGTCTGTGAGAGAGTGACTGTAGACGAGACGCCAGATCCAGGCCAATTATATTACATATCCGTCTCTGGATCTTGTCAAGAACTCCGAAGTAAACAGAAGGTGCCCCAGACCATATATGGCAGCAATAAAAGTTTTGTTGCTAATTTTGCTATAAGTATCGTTTGGGCGCCTCGGCGTGGTGTAATGGTTAGCAAGCTTGTTTTGCTATGTCAGTTGCTACTGAAAAGTGAGTTCGATCCTCACTGGATGCCCCATGCTTTCGGCCTTGTGCCACATCTAAGCTACGCTTAGAAAATCTTTACTATAATTATCATTGTCAATTTTATTATAAGTTTTGTTGCTATTTTTTTTATAAATAAATGAGTATTGTTGCTAATTTTATATTAATAAGTATTGTTGCTAATTCTATTATAATTCTATTATACTATTATTGCTAATTTTACTATATAAAATGCATTGTTGCTAATTTTACTATATAAATAAGTATTGCTGCTAATTTTTTATAAGTAAGTGTTGTTGCTAATTTTATTATAAATAAGTATTGTTACTGAATTTATTATTAATTAGTACTGTTGCAAATTTTATTATACATAAGTATTATGTTATTTTTGCTATATAAAAATGTATTGCTAGTACTTTTATTAGGTTGGTGCAAAAATAATATCGTTTTTTGACGTTAAAAAATACGTCAAAAAACGATATTATTTTGGCACCAACCTAATATAAAAACTTATTTTTGTTCTTTCACGGTGTAGAATTTGAACAGTTATTGAAGGCGAGACAGAAACAGAGAGAAACAGTAAGTTAAGAAGTTTGTGTAAATGGATAGCAGAACGGGAGTGGGGGGAATAGTACAAAAACTGACAAACATTGCTAAGGGCTACAAAGGATAGGAAATCGGAGAGAGCCGTGATCATCCATGTCCTTGAAGAGGCATGGCGCATAAAAGAATAACAGCATTTTCAATTTTAAGATTTTAATTCTGTAGTAGCAAAATTAACATTTATTGTAATATTTTAATGTTTTAAAATTCTCATCTATTCAATATTTTAATAAAAAAAATAGAAGCTCAAAAATGAATTTGGGAGATAGTCTTGCTTTTACTAATAAAATGAAGATAATTTACAAAAAAAAAAAAATATTTTTTTTTTTTTTTTTGTTCTATTGGTAGAAATCAGAAACACATCCTGTGAATGCTAGAGAAGTTGAATAGGCTTTGAGAAAATACCTTCCTGTTCTAATTCTGTTAACCTGATTTTCTGATACAACATTGATCTATAAATGCAGTCGTATTGATGCATTCAAAAATTTCCCTGCTCTTTTCAGCTGTTGGTTCTAAAAAAAAAAAAAAAATCACACGGTGGCATTTTTTTCTTCCCTGTAATTTCTAAAATTGGCTGCTAAAGTTTCAGTATTCAAATGAAATTTTACTCCCGTTTAGCATTTTTCGGCTTTAAAAATATATTGTTGCTAATTCTAAGTTGCTAATTTTACCATAATAAGTATTGTTGCTAATTTTATAAGTATTGTTGCTAATTTCATTAAAAGTATTGTCGCTAATTTTAAATGAATAAGTATTGTTGCTAAAAAATTTTCATAAGTATTGTTGCTAACTTTATTATAAATAAGTATTGTTGATATTGTTGTGAATATCTTACAATGTCGCGGTGTAAGCTCTAAGAAAGGAAAAAAATTACAATTTGGGAACAGTGAATGAATACATAGCAAAAAGGATTCTACATAGAGATATATAGACATGAAATAATCATATAAAAGGTGGCTACCTTAAACAAATGTTCAAATAATATGATATGCTATAAATGGAGACCAATGTCGGGAGAAATGTTTTTAAAGGTTACATACCGGCGATGGGGGTAAGGCCTAGTAGAATGAGGAATTATGAACATTATGATTGAGGCTAATCTTTATTGTACCGATTCGGATGATTACTAAGAGTTATCAGGAAGTGGTAAAAGACATGGTGGCTAACCAAAAAAGTACCTAAACTGAAAAAAGGGGCAAACAATGGGGAAGTACAACAATACAGGATTTGTACTCTGGTAAAAGAACACTATCACTAATATCGAGTACTTTTACCTATAACTATACGTTATAGCTTAAAACTATATTATTATCATATATATATATATATATATATATATATATATATATATATATATATAGTAAAGGTATTCTAAACAATAGTAAGTTGAAGACCCTAATGATTTTCTAAACCCAGGTATTTTAAAAGCCCTAATGATTTGACTATACCCGGGTTGAATAAGACTGACAAATTTCGTCGGTTCAAATAAGCCTATTCCTCATATTAGGTAATTTGGAATTTTATTGTGTACAATATATATATATATATATATATATATATATATATATATATATTATTTTAAGATAATTACGTCAACATGAAACTCAACGCTACATAAATGTATTGATTCCTTGTTGGAATTTATATTCGATTCGTACTCATTTTATATATATATATATATATATATATATATATATATATATATATATAGAGAGAGAGAGAGAGAGAGAGAGAAGGAGGAGGAGAGAGAAATCCACTTACTCGACCTCGACTAACAAGTGTAGGCTCGGAATGAACGCTTCTACTAGTATTCAAAAGTCACACATGGGTATTGACTCGTAAGGGAATATAACGAACTCGAAAATCGCTTTTCCTCAACCACAAATCCCGTTTAGTGTATATATGTGTTTATTATCTATCTATCTATCTATCTATCTATCTATCTATCTATCTATTTCAGTCTCTCCATATCTATCTATCTATCTATCTATCTATCTATCTATCTATCTATTTCAGTCTCTCCATATCTATCTATCTATCTATCTATCTATCTATCTATCTCAATCTCTCCATATCTATCTATCTATCTATTAGGTTGGTGCAAAAATAATGTCGGTTTTTGACGTTAGAAATTACGTCAAAAACCGACATTATTTTTGCACCAACCTAATATCTATCTATGTCTGAACATCTCTCTCTATCTATCTATCTATCTATCTATCTCAGTCTCTATATCTATCTATCTGAACATTTTCATATCTATTTATCTGTCTAGCTGAAACTTTGCATATCTATCTGGCTACCTAGCTAGCTAAGTAGCTACTCATCTCACAGATGCAAAGACATAACGAAGAACACCATTATCTTCTGCCTGAAGCTGCGTCTCGTGCTCAAGGTATTTCCGATATTGAGGACTTAAATGTTTCTTCCTCCTCATGACCAGAAAAGCTTCCAATTTCATGGATGACTTTGGAATCAGCTTTAATCGCTATCCGCAGCATCGATTAATACTGTCGTATAGGACATGAACAAAAATGACTGGCTACGAGAGAATCGTGGCGATAGCTGAAAAAATAAAACGAATAAAAGTGATTGACTGCTATTCTCATGAGAGGACATATCGAAGGCAAAACGAACAGGAAAAGACATCATGTATGAATGGCTGGCTTAACGCTGGGTGGGAAAGCATGGCAAAGGGGCCAATGTTAATGACATCTACAAGGGCTAGGAGGTTTAGAAAAAGTATTTTCGTTTTATAATATCCCAAGAGCTCTCGTATATCTTAGGTGAAGCTCTACATGTCCAATCAGCGAAGTTAAGCAAGCTGGTTTCTTGATTGTTTTTGTTTAACAGCATATCAACATCATTTTGGGTTATTTAATGAGGAATTCTAAACATATTTTGTACACAATTTTATTTTCTGTCTGTATTTCTGAGATGAGGTATTTTAATTATTTACATTATTTACATTGTTCTGACTGTTGCCCTCATCTTTATTTCCATATTCACGACGTCTCAGCCGTTGTACACTCCGGCCTTCTTCAGGATCTGTCTATATTTCTGAGATGAGATATTTTAATTATTTACATTATTTACATTGTTCGGACTGTTGCCCCCATCTTTATTTCCATATTCACGACGTTTCAGCCGTTGTACACTCCGGCCTTCTTCAGGATCTGTCTATATTTCTGAGATGAGATATTTTAATTATTTACATTATTTACATTGTTCGGACTGTTGCCCCTATCTTTATTTCCATATTCACGACGTTTCAGCCGTTGTACACTCCGGCCTTCTTCAGGATCTGTCTATATTTCTGAGATGAGATATTTTAATTATTTACATTATTTACAATGTGCTGACTGTTGCCCTCATCTTTATTTCCATATTCACGACGTCTCAGCCGTTGTACACTCCGGCCTTCTTCAGGATCTGTCTATATTTCTGAGATGAGATATTTTAATTATTTACATTATTTACATTGTTCGGACTGTTGCCCTCATCTTTATTTCCCTATTCACGACGTTTCAGCCGCTGTACGCTGCGACCTTCTTCAGGTGATTGGAATTTAGAATTGAACTCCTTATTTCGTCCACTGGGGTAAATTGTTCTAGTTTCACGTGCCATGCCTCTTCCGGATGTCTCAGTTATTTCCCTCTCAACTCTCTATGATTTTGTTCATCACTGCCGTAGTCAGTTGAACTCACAACCTTTTGGGTGAAATCACTGGATCCAACCAACACTTTTATCCATTGGGCCATGTTGCCCCCAAGAACAATCTACTAGAATAATCTACCCCGGTGGAAGAAATAAAAGGTTCAGCTCGAAATTTCAATCACCTGAAGAGCGTACAACGGCCGAAACGTCGTGAATATGGCAATAAAGATGAAGACAATAGTCCGCACAATGTAAATAATGCAAGCAATTTTGTTTTATGTTAGAGACGATAATGGTTAAGGTACATAAATCTTACTAATTAACCCATAGTTGAGGGGAGAAGAATATTTGTACGTAAGTGAATATGATGAACCAGATTTTAATGGAACTTGGTTCTCCGATTAACAAGTTTGTTTGTTTTTTTTTTGGTTAGCTCTTACCAATTTTTCAACTGGCGTCTTTTTTTTTTAAATTAAATTTCAAGTCAACCATTTGAATCGAAAAATGCTAACGCATTGGCGTTAATTGAAATAGTCTATAATCATGCGGTAATTTTGGATCCCCTTATTGTTATGGGGTCCACCCCTTTTTGATATAAGTGGACTCGACCTGCTGCCGTTAAATACCCTCAGTCAGTCTGTTTCCAGTTCGCCCTGCGTTTGCGAGAACTATAAACAAATCACCAGGCCAAACGCTTCAAAAAGTTGGAATTTGGCTCCAGAAAGAAATATTTATGCATAGCCAGTTGTATGTTGCATGCTCAAGAGTAAGAAATCCTAAGAATTTTTTCTTTGCTGTAAAAAAGCAAAATAATATTGTTTACCATGGAAGAGGAACGGAATGGAAAGTACATAGACATTGTGATTGAGTTGGAGGTAGAAGTCACAGTTACAAGCACGCCCGACTCTAAGGAAGTTTACTTCGAGACTGTATATAGCGATCTTTGATTAATACTAACCGGCGTTCCTGGATTTACTAACAGCATTACCTTTTGTATTTTGTGTAAATACATTTAATTTCTTAGCTTAAATACTTGCGTTTGTCATTTGTTGGAGACCGATTTTTCATCTCGGAATCCACAACACTTATTATGTAAATTAACATTATATATATATAATAATGTCCCCAGTCTCCATGAATACAAGCGCCCTACGAGGCTGGCATCCCGCACTCACCCTTACACTGTAGAAACTTTAAAATGTAGCCGTCTCTTCTACTCCAATAGCTTCATACCTCGCACCTCTCGCCTGTGGAACACCCTTCCCAATTACTGTTTCCCTGATAGCTATAATCTCCAGCTATTCAAATGTAATGTCAATCGACATCTCCAGTTACCTTGATCTACACACTATCCTTCCCTTCATCCTTTCTTCTATCACTCCTATCTGCTCCTGCTACAAATCTTCTGCAACCCCACTGCATCCTAGTGGCTTCATGCCTTGCTCGGGGCGCAATGCTTTATATATATATATATATATATATATATATATATATATATATATATATTAAAAAGAAGAGAAGAGAGGTGCCGCAAAGTTTTTGTTTGTAATGTGGATTTTAAAAAAAAAATATTATGCTTTATTTTCCATAATTTTACTACACGTGTTTCTGGTCTCGCGACCGTCTTCAGATAAAAGACAGAGATTTCCACATATGAAAAATAATTAATTTTTTTCCTTATGTTTTTCAATGTTAAATATTCTCGATATGAGACATTCTCTGTTTTTGTGTTAGTAATCCGAATGTCTTTCTTGAATTGGCAGTGAAGAGTTCTGTGCGAAGGGTCATAAAACAATTAAGGTTGGTCCAAGAGAAACGATGAATTACTTATCGGTAATTTATCTTTTTAATATACACAGTTTTCTCTCGTTGGAACCACTATAACCTCTTTCTTTTATATATATATATATATATATATATATATATATATATATATATATATATATATATATATATATATATATAATAAAAAATAATTATAATATTTTGCTCAAGTGTTGTATCGAGCACTTCTTTTTAAAAATAAAAATAAATGCTAAGAACTCTGGATTATAAATCTCACTGTTCTTTCCTATTATATATATATATATAATGTATATATATATATATATATATATGTGTGTGTGTGTGTGTGTGTGTGTGTGTGTGTGTGTGTGTGTGTGTCCATAGTTAGACTGGTGTATATTTATGAGCGTTCCTAAATTTTAAGATTTTGAAAAACTAACGACATTTTTACTTTTCGTTTATAAATAGCAGGACAGACTGGGTTCTATAGCTTTGGATGGCAACTGGTCTAGGAACGAGGGAAAACTCTGAATTTAAAAACCTGTGGAGAGTCGATTGGGAACCTTGTGGCACGCAGTGCACAAGGTCTCTGTATTCGGCCCTTCGAAAAGTGTGAATGGTTCTGCACAAAACCTTCACCACTATAATCAAATCTCATGTGCTGGCGTCGGGTTGTCAGCTCCTAGGAACTGAGCTTCTTGACCCTCATATATATATATATATATATATATATATATATATATATATATATATATATATATATATATATATATATATGCGTGTGTGTGTTTCCGTCTCATTTCTTACACTATTTCACCATTCAATGTGAGATATTTGATAACAAAACTGATGGAAACATAAAGAAAAAAAGAATTTTAATGAAATTGGCTAGATTAAAAAAAGAAAAATATTTTAAAATTTTAAATTCTCAGCGTCTCTCTTTCGTTCGTGCGCATGCGTAGTCGCATCAACGTTACCAGGAACATTGTCCGACGGAGTCCTAAAGGACGAAACGCTTCACACGAAAACTTTTTCCACTGTCATACATTTTTGCCCTAAAACTGTTTGTATATATACGCATTATATATACTATAATTTTTTTTTGCATCACACCAACTCGTGTTGAAATCTTTACAGTGTTTAATATTGTTGAAGTTATCGCTAACATTTTTCGTTGAGATTTACATACACTACGTTTCGTTCAATTTCGCAAACCTATCGATGAAATTTGATTAAGCTGATTTGTTTAGAAAAATACAAAAACCCTACTCGGCGGTTTAATATTTTAATTTAATTTAATTTAATAGAACTTCATGATAAACAATTTTTTTTTTTATGCTTTTTTACAGCAAAGAATAAATTCTTAGGATTTCTTACTCTTGAGCATGCAACATACAACTGGCTATGCATAAATATTTCTTTCTGGAGCCAAATTCCAACTTTTTGAAGCGTTTGGCCTGGTGATTTGTTTATAGTTCTCACAAACGCAGGGCGAACTGGAAACAGATTTCTTGTATACATAAAAACTTAAAGAAAGATATGCAAAAAAAAAAAAAAATATTGCATTTTGCATTTTTCTTAAATAAGTATTTGTTATTTTAATCATTAAATTATTTTTAAAATTTTGAATGTTAGATAATCATAGTTTTAATTATTCCCCAAAAATTAATGAAAATAAAAAAAATAAAATAATTTCCATGCCTGAAGATAACTGAATGTACAGTTGAAAGTACTTACGTATTAAAGTAAGACTTTATACAGCTTATAATTAAAAAAAAAACAAAACAAGGGCCATAACATTCATTGAGTGATTTGTAGGTTAATGCAACTTTAAAATTTTGTTTGCGAAGCGATTTCGCCATTTTATATCATTAACTACTTTTTGTATGAATGATTCATTGTAATATATATATATATATATATATATATATATATATATATATATATTTATATGTGTGTGTGTGTGTGTGTGTGTGTGTGTGTGTGTGTGTGTGCAAATATATAGAAAGTAGGAAAGTACTCGTTAGGTAAATAATCCAAAGTTCTTTAGTATTTTTGTTATTATTTTTAAAAAGTAGTTCTCGATACAAAAGTAGAGCATAAATATAATTATTTATTTAAAAATATGATTCCAACACGCTACATAAGAGTTCTCATGTTTCAAAACAAGAGCCGAAAACTTCAATATAATTATTTGAATTAAATTGAATTAAAGTAAAATTAGAAAAATTATATTTAGTGAATTTAAAAATCTAAGCTTAAAAATAACAGTCTGTACTAAATTGAAAAGGGCAAACTTCCTCGACGTAACTCTAGATTTAACAAACAACACATACCAACCTTATAAAAAAAAATACTAACCCCTTATATAAACACCCGAAGTCAAACCACCCTCCATCCATAATTAAACATATACCCTCATCAATAAAAAATAGAATCAGCATTAACTCCGCTAACAAAGAAATATTCCAAGACAGTAGCTTTTATAACGCTACCCTAAAAAATAGTGGATACAATAATGCAAACATTAATTATAGAAACTAATGTACTAACCAGAAGAAAAAAAAACAGGAAAAGAAAAATCATTTCGTATACCCCTCCGTTCAACCAAATGGTTAGTATTAAGCTAGGACAGAAATTCCTAGCTTTAATTGAAAAACACTTCCCTACCAATAGTAGACTTAGTAATATATTTAATAAGAACACCCTCAAATTGAGTTATAGCTGCACTGAAAATCTAGAAAGTATAATAAAAAAAACACAATAATAAAATCCTGAACAAACCCCCATGCCTGAATAGTATTAATAAAAACCCTACACTTAAGTTAGACAAAAACAGTGAAAAATTATGTGATTGTAGAAACCCAGATGACTGCCCATTGGAAAATAAAGGCTGCGTCAAATCTGTGGTATACCAATGTACTATCTCATCTACTGAGACTCCTGGTACTAATATCATATACATTGGGTCTACGAAGAATGAATTTAAGGCCAGATGGAGGCAGCATAAGTGCTCTTTCAACAATATAAATAAAAGAAATCAGACATCTCTATCTAAATATTTTTGGCATTTGAAGGAAATGAATAAAACACTAATAGTAAAATGGAAAATTATAAACAAAACTAGAACTTGTAAAACTTGGGATGACCCATGCCCTTTATGCCTACATGAGACACTACACATTATTAAGTTTCTAAATAATAAAAATCTATTAAACAATAGACATGAGTTAACGGTTTTTTCCCGACATCATCAAATTTTTGCATTGAATAATTAGCATAAAAACAAACAAACAATAAAATAATTTTTAAAATCCATAGTCCTATTAAATAGTTTAAATACCCTACAAAAAAGATAACCCTTTATGAAGTCGTCAAAAAACAAATGTTACGGCAGTTTTTTTTATATACACAAAACCCTTTCAGAAAAAAATAAAATAAAAAATAAATCTCCATAGACACGTAAACCAGACTAGGCGAAATCATCTTCCGTTTTAAATTTAGACACCCCAACCTTACCCTGACTTGACATCTATGAATGTAACTCTATACTGATACAAATTATTAACACCCTACACCCCTTTCTATTTAAACAATCACTCTAGCCGTTACCATGGAAATTTTGATTTCAATAATGAATCTGCTATTAAAACACGTAAATTTCAGAAATAAGTTATTCCAAAAAAAATTTCGCTTGAAGATGGAACAGAGCTTACTTTAATTCAATTTAATTCAAATAATTATATTGAAGTTTTCGGCTCTTGTTTTGAAACATGAGAACTCTTATGTAGCGTGTTGGAATCATATTTTTAAATAAATAATATATATATATATATATATATATATATATATATATATATATATATATAATATTCGAAAATTATAACATAAATATGTTATCAAATCTCTACAAAAATAGCCATTTTATTTCAACACATGTGGTGTCTTATCAAGTGATAATGTTATCACTTGATAAGAAACCAGAATATTGAGCACTCTTTTAAGAATAGTATTTGTTATTGGAATCTATTCCGTATACACAAATACTATATTTGTATATATATATATATATATATATATATATATATATATATATATATATATATATATATCATCTGGACCGAGGAGGCACATAGTGGAACATAGGTAAGTTGTAGGGTTTACAGATCCGATCAAACCAGTCAACGATACAGAGTTTATCTACCATATATGCCTGATACTGACGTAATCTTAAGTGGCATCTTAGAGGCCATGGACGCCAAAACGAGATGGATGCCGTCACAAACGATGTGGTGCGTGATTTCTGCCAATAAAGTGCTCAATAGCTATGCAGAGCAATTGTATCAAAATTAAAGTTCACAATTATAATCATAATAAATTTAATTCAATATAACTAAGTTTTTAAATGTTATATACATAAAAGAAGAACCAACAGTAGTCTGCGATACAACTGTTGCATACCCCTTTTCATTCTGGAGAGGTCTATTGGTTGACGGTGGGGGGTCATTCTACAATGCATTCATCTCTTCCGGTCGGGTGATGGCTAGTTGCTTTTTAGTTGGAGATAAGATGAGAACTTCAACAAAAAGAAAAAAAGCGTCAACGTGTACATTTCGCATATACTTTATATATATATATATATATATATATATATATATATATATATATATATATATTTAGATATGTTTGAAACAGTACAAAAGCGTATTAAGGCATTAAAAACAAAAAATTTTATATTATAGGCCATGATAGATTTCAAACAAAAACATACACCAGTCGACCGGTTTCGTCCCCTCTCATCAGAACTGTTAACGGGGAACTAAAATTATGAGTAAAAGAAAAAGTCTGTCATGGATGACACCTTAAGATGGAATAATGAGTGCGAACTGACCAAAACGGAAAACCAGTTCACACTGAAATCCATCGCACAAATGGGATTCTTTATAAAGTGATCCGCAATCGAAGACCCATATGTGTTACGAATGGTATCGCCCAAAGAAAAATTTTTATTCAGTATTATAGCAGGTAAGTGTTGTTTAATTCTAACGTCCAACCGCTGTGTCGTTCTACCTATGTAATCGCATCCATAACTACATTTGAAATGGTAAATAACAGAATTAATATGGTGGGGGGTAGAACATCTTTACACATAGATGGAAGTACGGACTTAGTTTGAAAGACAACACGAACGTTCGCTGCAAAATAACACTCACGGGAACTACATGAAATACGCTTGGCGAAGGATTCACTAATACTACCCAACCACGGTAAACGAAGATAGACCGGACATTTACCCACTGAAGCAGGTTTGATTTTGTTGAACCTGGCAGTCTCATCTCGAATAACCGATTGAACAATGTTCAACGAATAACCATTGTTCACAAAGATCTCAGTTAAACAAATATATATATATATATATATATATATATATATATATATATATATATGCTCAAGTGTTGAGCATATGTCACTATATCATCCCCACTGGGGAGCAAGTTCCCCGAGACACGAAATAATCACGACGTGTAAAACTTAATTCCTCGAAAACATTTTCTATCTCTCTAACATTCCTACGTTCGGCTCAGCCAATCAAAATCAACATCCCTATTTTGTCTACCATCTAACCTTAAGGTCATCCTCATAAGGTCTGAGCCAAATTCACTGCCACTAAAAAATAATAATTTGAAACTATTATTTAACACAATGTAATAATGCCATTAAGACGCAGGAGAGTGAAAGAAAATGAGACGACTTTAGAAGCAAGAGGAAAATCAGTCCTAAACTGTAAACAAGGAATAAACCTCCACTCATGTCCAAAAGACCGGGGAGGAGTGAGAACCAAGCGATAGGCGAATCTATCTACTATTGAGGCAAAGACAGAGAAAAAATAATTAATAAATAAAATTTTAAACGGGGACGCCAAAAGTATAGAGTTGAAGCAGACTTTAGAAGGAACCCGAAAACCAATCCTAAACAGGAAACAAGAGATAAACCTCCACTCATATTTAAAAGATGGGGGAGGAGTGTGAACCTATCATCCGATTCCTTCTCCTAAAGCTTTCTCTTTTTCTTTCACTCCCAGTAATCTCTGGCGTCTTAGTGGTATTATAACCTTGCTTGGGGTGAAATAATTAAAAAAAGTTGCTATACTTTACTCTACTTCAAAGTGCGTCGCGCGTTGTGTAGAATTTAACATATAAAACCATACTTTCATTTATTCTAATTGCTATCCAAACTTTATAAAGATTTGACCAAATTAAAAATAATTATTGAACCTCAAGTGTTGTGTCTCAGTTCCCTGGAAAGTAGTCTACAGAAGCATACGAGATTTGATTAAAAAGTATCGGGACTGTTGCTATGGCAACAGAGGTAAAGTGCGTACAGTGGAGACGCTTGGCACAGATTGACCATGAACTCTGTCGCGCATGCACACTAAGTTATAACGTTCTCGCTTGCTTTCGTTGTTTATAGCAGTTCTTAGAAGGAGGGTATGTAGAGTGTGGCCGTCTCACCACACTATAAAGGTTCCATTAGTGACCATGGCTCGTGCAGCAGTTTGGGACAAAACACAACATTCCCAAGGTTCAACGACGACCATATTGCCCGGATCTAGCCCCTTACGAATGTTTTCCTCTTTCCAAAAATCAAATCCTACTTGAAAGGAAAAAGATTTTAAGATGTTGAGGAAATTTAAGAGAATGCAATGATACAGCTGTGGTTTTCTCTAAAAAAAAAATGAGTTGCAGGAATGCTTCCATCAATGGAAACGATGTTGGATAAAGTGTGTGACTTCAGAAGGGGATTATTTCGAAAGAGATTAAATATTGCATTTGGGTCACTAACACACAGAAAAAAGAGAATGTCTCATATCGAGAATATTTAACATCAAAAAACATAAAGAAAAAAACTTTAATCATTTTTAATAATATGTGGAAATCTCCACCCTTTGCCTGATGACGGACGCGAGACCGGAAACCCGTGTAGCAAAATTATGGAACATAAAGCATAATATTTTTTTTAAAAATCCACATTACAGCCAAAAACGTTTGCAGTTTCTCGCTTCTTTTTAGTATATATATATTCTTTTTTAGTATATATATATATATATATATATAGCACCAGTTCCGATACTTTTTGATCTGACCTCGTATATAACAATTGATCTAATAAAAGTTATCGTTATGATCATCAGTCCTATGACTGGGTGTGGTTGAATGGTCGTTGCTTAGCTGGGTTCCTGGTCAACGCCCTTCAATCTCTGTGTTGAGAGTCAGAGAGGTATTCTTTTATGTATATCATATCATGCCTTAGAAGCGACACGAAAAAAAAATAATAGACGCTATTCTAAAAAACATTTTTTTAAATGACACTCGAAACAAAAAAAAAGACGTGCAAACAAAATAAATACTGCTCAAAAACGGTTGCGGCCTAAGTTTAACTTTAACGTACAACCCGATAATTGTATTTCCACGAAGCGTTGCTGAAAAGTTCTCGGTTCGACTAAGAACGAATTCAAAAAAAAAAATATAATATTTGGTCATTTGGCTGGATTTGGGGTAATGGGTAGGGCAGATAATTTTTCTGCACCTCCTCATATATATTTTTTAATCATTTTGCTTTATTTCTATATGTATTGTTCATCTTTACTTATATCGGAACAATGGTGTTGTGATAGCACTTGTACGTACGCGAGATTTCGTGTAGGCGTCTGTCTTTGACTAATTTTTTCTTCTTTTTTTTATAATCTGGGCGTTTGTTTGTGTCTGTACATGACTATTTTGAGAAAATTTGAGCAACGAATGACGTCATTAGATTTTTTTAAAAAAGTCATAATAAAGCGCCGTGCTTGAACTAAATATGGCGTAGGCGGCTATTTACGTCATCAACAGCATTTGAGACTGAAGATGCTGTTGCCGCTTCTACTGCAGCTTAGATTTTATGAATGACAACAAACGCTTCAGGTAAATAATAATAATAATAATAATAATAATGTATCAAGACACTGGAAAAGAGGCGGTCACAAACGTTTAATAGCTAGCAAAAGCATCAATGAAAGTCGGCTGCTGCTATGACAATTCACGTCTAACGAACAAGTCCAGAGCGAAACTAATGTTTAGCTTAGTACGTCATAAGCATTTTCATGCGAGGAAGACTGTGTTGCTTCAATCTGCGAAGATTTCCCGAAATAAAAGACGAAAACTACAAAACATGATAAAAAAAGAGTACTTGTTTTTGGTCAGTTTATATCTGGACATGAATATGATATTTATTAAGCGAGAATCCCGAGTGGGAATTTTTTTAAGTTAAGAGCAAAGGACTTGCGGTCGAGAGGTTCGAATCTTCAGTCAAGATACATATGCAAGCAGTCGTAACATTATATATTGGGATGTGCGGCTAATACAGCGGTTAGCTATTCAACAAGCGTAATCAGCGAACTGAGCTAGTTACATTCATTTTACTGCAAATAACCGTTGGAAACGTATGGATCCATCACCTCTCCCCCTAACTATGGGTTAATATGGCTTAAATTTAAAACCAGACTGAAAAGAAGTTGGCTGAGTTGCGCTAGCCACACTACTGCTGTTATGGATGCAGTCTTTATTAACTTATTGGATTACAGGACTCATACCATTGCATTGCTAAGATGAAAGAATTAATAAAATTATTCAAATTTAAAAGCAAAATAAAAGAGTTTATCAGAAATTGCATCTGCAATATAATCGGTCCTGATCTGGTATCTTGGCTTCATTTATTTTTCTAAATATACCTTTTCTCTGTGCGTTTTCTACAAATATGGCAATTGTTCTGATCAGCTTTACTCTTTGCTGCCTCAACTTCGCGAATTTAAGCATTGCACTAGATTGGCAGTTAGGTCTCACCATTTCACTGTTGAAATTGCTATCTGCAATCATAAATTCTATTCTAATAGTGTCTTCTCTCGCGCTGTTACGTGACACCAGCCGTCCTATATGCCAGTGAATGATGAACAGTCTCCTCAAAGATGAAGAAAAGACTTAAAACAACAGAAATGTGGTCCTACAGAAGGATGCTGAGAATAGAATGGACAAAACATGTGAGCAACGAGGAAGTAATAGAGAAAATAGGAACAAAAAGAAAACGTGCCTAACATCAGGAAAAGACAGTTGCAATTTCTAGGTTACATAATGAGGAAAGATAGCTTAGAAAATATAATACCCACAGGGCAGATTGAAGGGACAGAGGAAAGCAAGACTTAACTTCCTTAGCGAGCTTGAGTAAATGGATGGCGGAACAAGATCCAGGTGAAGTAACAAAATGAGAAAATTTATTAAAAGCTACAAAAGACTGGAAATTATGGAGAGCCATGATCGCCAACGTCCTGAAGGGACACAACGCATAAGGAAGATTAAGAATAAATTGGCGGTTTGGTCTCATCGTTTTACTGCTGAAATTGCTAAAATGAAAGAGTTGATCAGAAATTGCGTCTACAATATATCCGGTCCTGATCTGGTATCTTGGCTTCAATCTTTTTTTTCAAATATACCTTTTCTTTGTGCGTTTTTTTGCAAATATGGCAATTGTTCTAATCAGCTTTCCTCTTTGCTGCCTCAACTTCACGAATTTAGGCATTGCACTAGATTGGTGCGAATCGAAAAACATTTATTCGAATTGTTTGAATGAAAATTAATTGAAAGGACAATTATACTAAATGACCAGCAGCATGGCCCGGAGTTAGCCGTGCTTGATTCAAAAATCGTACGACTCATACAGCAATCGCTATCATTTGACTTAAAATATTTTTGCCCTTCTTTCCCTTTAAAGGAGTGCCCTTTGCCGTGCTGATGTTGCTACATGCCTTACTCTTTGCCTATCTCACACTGCGAATTTTTTCTAAGCTCTATTCTAAACATTAAATTTGTTACGAAAAAAGAACTAAACAAAATGAACACAAAACGATTAGTTTTAAAAAAGGACTCGTAACTGGAAAAACCGAATGAAAAAAGAATTTTAACAACAAATACTTTTTCACACCCAACCCAATTCTGCGGAATCAGAATCAACTTTGAGTTTAAGCAAGCAGATTTAAATTTTTCCCACTTGTGACGAATGCAGCTATCGATTTTTTTGCATGCTAGTTAACATTCGTGTCAGTCAGCTGTTGGCTCTCACGCTGGCCAGTAGAATCTCCCTGCCTATTCGTGGCAGCCAGCTATAGGCTATCACTCTGGCCAGTAGAAAATAGCCGTAAACTACATGAAAACTGCCGTAGAAGCATAAAAAAATCGATTATTTCCACTATCGATGGGAGTTGGGAAATGCAAAGTCGGTTTTGGCCTTGCCGCTAACTTGGAGCATGTGCATGTAAATTTTGGTGCAAACCGTCGAAAATTGCAGCTGTGCATTCGTTACACACACACACGCCCATCCTGCCTTTTATAGATAGAGATAATTATTCGAAATACAAATATAGTTAATAAAACAATTTAGTTAGAAAAAATCCTTCTAACATCGAGAAAATTACAATAAAAATGAGAATATGAGTCTGAACAATATAAATAGAGTAAATAATTACTATATTCATCTCAGAAATATAGACAGATCCTGAAGAAGGCTGGGATATACAACGGCCGAAACGTGAATATGCCAATAAATATGAGGACAACAGTCGGAATAGTGTAAATATTTACAATACTTCATGTCAGAAATAGAGACACATCCTGAAGAAGGCCTGAACTTGCAACAGACAATAATTATTCGAATTGTAAATTGTTTAAATGAAAATTAATCAAAAGGACAATTATACTAAATGATAATTATTTGAAATGCCTATGTTTTAAATACGTATGTCGTTTTGCTTTGAGAGATTCAATGCTGATTTACATAGAACTAATAACGCCCTTGAAGGACGGCATAGGGATTTTCTGCAGCAAGTGTCATCCCATCACCCGACAATATGGAAATTCTCAGACGCTCTTAAAAGAGAACAGGACTTGCAAGAAATTCATATTGCAAAACTAAGACCAGGTTTTCTTGTTTTTTTTGTTTTTTTTTGTTTTGTTTTTGTTTTTTATTTTTTTGTTTTTTGTTTTTTACTATTAGACATTTCACCCCAAGCAAAGCGTGAGTGCCGCTACCCACAAGGGTTACAGATAGTTAACGTGAGAGAAAAGACTGGGTATAGGAAGGATTGGGGAAAGGATAAAAGATGAACAAGGTTCACGTCAACAGAAGATGTTGGTTGACGCTACATTTAGAAGATTGTAATTATCTGGAGTAATGGATAGCAGCTCGGATTGAGGAATCGGAGAGCCGAGTTCGAATTCCAGTCGGATCCATTACATTCACTTACGTGCTAATACCCTTGGGAAAGATGATAATCTTCTTCTCCCTGTACCTATGGGTAGATAGCAGAACAGACTGGGTTCTATATCCTTGGATGGCAACTGGTCTATCACAGAAAGAAATGGCAACCTACCGCAGGAAAAAAATCTGCCTCGTCGTTCATGAGCGCCTAAGCGTGTATCACGCATTGTACATAACTGACTGAAATTCACTTACATGCTAATACCCTTGGAAAAGGTATGGATCCTCTTCTTCTCCCCCCCCATGGGTAAATAGCGGGACCTACCGGGTTCTATAGCCTTGGATGGCAACTGGTCTACCGCATAAAGAAATGGCAACCTACTGCAGGAAAAAAATCTGCCTCGTCAGTCATGTATCGAAGGATACATGATCGCCTAAGCGTGTATCACATAACTGAGTTATCAGGGAATCAAGTAAGAGGAAGGGTGTTCCACAGTCGGGAAGTGCGAGAAAATGTTAGAGTAGAAGTGTCGGTTGCATTTAAGTATTTCTACAGTAAAATGGTGGGACCGAAATGCCAATCTAGTAGCACGCTTAAATTCATGTAGTCGGGGCACTAGAGAAAAAAGTTTGTCTGAGGAGTTGCCATGGAAATATTTGTAGAAAAGACAGAGGGAAGCCACAGCACGTCGGTGAGAAAGTGAGTGAAGTCGAGATGCCAGGTCAGGATCGACTATATTCAGATCCTTCTTTGTATTTTGTCAAGAACCTCGTGATGAAGAGCAAACGAATGGTAGATTTATAGGTGTGCAAGATGGGCCCTTTTGAGAAAAAAACCTGCAAAATATCGAGAACGCCTACAAATACCGAGACGTAAATGGAAAACTTAAAAATTTAGTCGTATCCTTTTAACTAATGCTTTTCAGTAGTTGACTATTCGCGTGCAGTATCATCATATAACTGTTACAAAGGTAAACATAGGCCCGGTTTGGATTGAGTCAAAAACGTGGACATCGGTCCAGTTCACAGGCGAGACATATATCTAGAGTATACTACTCAAAAAGTAGACATATATCTAGAGTATACTACTGAAAAAAGTAGACATATATCTGGAGTATTCTACTCAAAAAGTAGACATATATCTAGAGTATACTACTCAAAAAGTAGACATATATATATAGAGTATACTACTCAAAAAGTAGACATATATCTAGAGTATACTACTGAAAAAGTAGACATATATCTAGACTATACTACTAAAAAAAGTAGACATATATCTAGAGTATACTACTCAAAAAGTAGACATATATCTAGAGTATACTACTCAAAAAGTAGACATATCTAGAGTATACTACTAAAAAAAAGTAGACATATATCTAGAGTATACTACTCAAAAAGTAGACATATATCTAGAGTATACAACTCAAAAAGTAGACATATATCTAGAGTATACTACTCAAAAAGTAGACATATATCTAGAGTATACTACTCAAAAAGTAGACATATATCTAGAGTATACTACTAAAAAAAGTAGACATATATCTAGAGTATACTACTCAAAAAGTAGACATATATCTAGAGTATACTACTTAAAAAAGTAGACATAGATCCGGTTTACGCTAAAGACAAAATGGTAGACATATCCGGTTTATATCAAAAGCAAAATGGTCCAAATTGAACTCGAGCCAAAAAGGTAGACATAGGTCCAGCTTGCACTCGATTCAAGAAGATAGATGTCACCCTGGTTTACACTAGAGTCGATACCTCCACAAAAAATCGCGATACCTCAGTTTTAAATTAATTTCTAAAAATTAAAAAAAACTTTCTTGAAGCTTTCATTTTATCTTTAATTGAAAGGTGAAGGGTTAAGTTTGGTGTATTTAAAAACGAAAAAAAAAAAAATATTGATTGAAATCGAATTTATTTCTTTTTCAGTACCATCGTCATTTTCAGGAACATTTTTATTTTACAATTCAGATTAGATTCTCGGTCAATGGTGTTTCTGTTTGGCAAAAAAAATGATTTAAATTCTCCAAAGAATTCTGCTTTTAACTCAACTTTTTAAGTTTTGGTTCATCACTGCTGTAGCCTAGTATTGAACTCACAACACTGTGGGTCTAGTCACTGGATCTGACCAACGTCTTTATCCACTGCGCCATGTATTCTTGGGACATGGCACGTGGAACTAAAACACTCTACCCCGGTGGACGAAATAAAGGGTTCGGTTCGAAATTCAAATCCCCTGAAGAAGGCCGGAACGTACAAAGGCAGAAACGTTGTTAATATGGCAATGAAGATGAGGATAACAGTCCGAATAATATAAATAATGCAAATAATTATAATACCTTTCCTCGGTGATAGAGACAGATACAAGGTTTCTTGTTGATTTTTATGCAAATAACTGTTTCTTGTTGTCTAAGACAGAAAGAAAATCTCGTACTTTTTTTTTAAGCATTTCACCCCAAGCAAGACGGGAGTGCCACTAGTACGCAAAGGGGTTACAGAGAATTGAGAGCAAGATTAGAGGGATGTAGAGAAGGCCGGGGATCAGGATTAAGGCATCAGAAGATGTCGATTGACATTACATTTAAATATTTCAAGATTATAACTATCAGGGAAGCAAATAAGAGGAAGGGAGTTCCACTGTCGGGAAGTGCGAGAGAAGAAGCTGTTGGAATAGAAGTGGCGGTTATATTTAACTGTTTCAACAGAGAACGGGTGGGACCGAGATGCCAACCTAGGAGAGCGCTTAAATTCATGCAGTTGGGGCACAAGTGAAAATAGCTCGTCATAGCAGGTGCCATGAAAATATTTATAGAAAAGACAGAGGGAAGACGCATCAAACATTCATTGAAAACGAATCCATGACAAAAACCGAACGAACAAAAACCGAGCGACCAAAATCCCAAAAGTAGAAAAAAAAACAGCCTCATAAATAAAAGTCTCAGATATAAAAAGAAGCAAATTTAACACTGAACATTCGAGGAACTTTAAATTCAGATTTGAACGACAAATTGAAATAATTATAATATCCAATAAGTACAAGAAAGATTTATTTCTGTCGGCGAATTTACGATCTTATGGGTCCGATCTGTTTGCAACAGAAATTCATAGTAAATCGACCCAACCTCTAAAAAAACGTTTTCTAATATTACTACAGTCACGTACTCGATATAATCCATACTGAGGGGAATCCTAATGTCCTATAAGACCCAATTTTATGTGAAAAAAAAGCTGTAAAGAGTGTTTTTTTTTTAAAGTTTGGGCTAAAACATAATCAAACCACGGAGGTCGTATACCAAGATAGATTATGCCGAATTAAGGGCTTAAATGAAGTTGTTATTCGCGAAAGAACTTTCTAGGACATATAAGTGTATTTATTGGATATTATTGTTATTCTATTGTCTAAATTTGACATTAAAATTTGAATTAAATGTCCCTTGAATTTTCAATGTTAAATTTGATCTTTATATATATATAATAATAATAATGGACTCTCCCGTCGGTTTCGACATATGAGCATCTGCCAGCTTATTGATTCAGTTATGAAAGTTTATGCGGTAATCTTAAGTGGCATATAAGACCCGCTAGTGATTTACAAAGGAGGCTACATATGGAGCAAGTGTAAGGATTGTGAGATAAGATCACTGTTAGATTGGTTGACTTTTTAGATCTTGCTCTCGCTTCTTGAAGATGATTCAGACAAGCAGACTGAAAATTGCTGAGTCCACTAAAACACGTTGATCTCCATTTTACCCGCTCCAAAACTAAACGCTCAAGGGTGTTACGTGGTATATTAACTGCTGACAAGTTATTTTTCAGCTTGTCTTTGTATCTTAGCCATGGGCGTCCTACATTCCTGTAGCCCTGATCTAACTGACTGTACATTAGGATCTTGGGATTCCTATCATCAGACATTTTCAAGACATGACCAGTCCACCGTAACTGAGACTGTATGATAAAAGTATCGATTCCTCCAATATTACACCTGTTAAACAGGTCTATGTTAGATGTCCTATCTTGAAGCTTAACTCCACAGATTGCACGCAGACAGCTTTTATAGAAAACATCTAGCTGGCGTATATGGTACCTGTATGGAGTCCATGACTCTGAGCCATACAAAAGGATGGCAAGTACAAAGCTCTGTAAACTCTGTAATATATATATATATATATATATGTGAGACTTTTAACTTTTAAGATTGGGATTTTGTCCACTTTTGGGATTTTCGGATTTACCTATAGGCTTAGCAGTCTGAAGTCTATGTCCTCAAAATCTAGGCAGTCTCCAGTCAAGGTGTATAATATTTTTGACACTGTCATAGGCCTTTCGTACACATGCTGTCATATCACATTGTAGACTCTAAACAAACCTTCAATAATTTTCCTTACATTCTATTTCAGAATAATACTGTCTTAAGCCATTGTACCCAGTTCCAGATTTACCAATAGGCTTAGCAGGCTGAAGCTTATGGCCTCAAAATCTCAGGGAGTGTCTCCAGCCAAGGTGTATAATATTTTTGACACTGTCATAGGCTTTTCTTATATATGCTGTCATAAATCATTATAGACTCTAAACAACCCTTAAGTAATTTTAAACACATCATCCTTGGCTTTACTTAAATTGTTTAATTTACCACTTTTCCTCTACTAGTGAGAATCAGGTATTTGGAAGGGCATCAAAAATGGGATAGCCTAGGGCTTCTCTTCATCTAAATCCGGTCTTGGATAAGAGGCTCGGGTTTTTGTCCGCTGGATAATTCTCCTGTTATCAGTGAAAATATGAAACTTGAAACAAAGCATTTGAAAAGCATCAGAAGCATTTCCTATCTAAACAAGGTCCTCCAGTGGGGATTTTTGAAAGAATCAATAAGGCGGAGAGGTGGCTTTCATTCACCAACTGAAGAGACAATGGTAAAAATATATTTGAAGCTATAAATCAAATCATACAATTTTTTTATTGTCTATGTTGGCTAATGTTAAGTTGACGTTTGAAGTGAGGTCTCGTAATTGATGTTTGGCAGTTGATCTGTTAATAACTAGCGGAACGCTTGGACATTCTCTAGGTGTAGACAATTTGCTTGTATTATCGGATTATCTTCATTATTAATATTCTTGCCCATGAGTTTTTTTTTTCTGAATGATATACAAACAAGAGCTTTTTAGGCGAAACATTTTTCCCCCAAGCATCCTCGAGTATTATCTTTCTTTCGGTTAAACATTTTAAATTTATCGCCATTTTTACACCTTTCTAAAGATATTCACCTTTCAATCTTCTGCTTGTATTCATTTGATACCCAACCAGTAAGAATCTCGTTTTTAATACATATATATTTTTTACTTATTTACGGACCTTGGCTTTTTCTTCGGCTTTCTTACCCCAAACCTTTCTCCGTCATACACTTTCCCTCCATTTTATTGATTTATTTGCATGACTAGTGCGAACAAATCAGAGTGCGATGGGTCAATTGTCACCACATTATATTTTTAATTTCGCGCATGCGCGTTGTTTGTTTTCGATTTTGTCGACTGCACAGCATAGTAGGGTCAGTTGGGCACTATCTGTGAAAAAAATAGCACAATGACGCAATTCACTCCGCCAGAAATTTAGAAACAGCATGCTGTACTGCTTGTCATTCACACCGAAAGCTCCAATAGGAATATTTCAGTATGTTTAGGTGTCAATCTGAGGACAGAGGAGGGGATTCAGAAAGAGTTGGATGAGTTTAATTGTGATTACGAATGTGTTTGGAGTGATGGCAGCGTAATGCCTCCATTCATCTTCACACTGGGCCTCAGACTCAACACCGAGGCCTACATAAAGTGCGTTAAGGCGGTAGTGCTGCCCTGGGTCAAGAGGGTGGCTGCTGGAAGACTCTATGTCTAGCAACAGGACTCTGCACCATACCACAAAAGCAGGAAAATCCGTTCATGACTGTCAGACAATTTCTGCGACCACATCACCCCTTAAATCTGGACGCCTAACGAAACTGCTCTCTTTCAATCATGTTAAAGAATCTTTTTTTTTTACTTGTATCAGCATGGCTGATGCTAACCCCCAGGAGAGTAAATCTCTGTGTTTCTATGTCTCACGTTTGCTACTTTTTTTTAATCGATTTCACCCCAAGCAAGGCAATAAAGCCAACAAGACGCAAGGAGGTAGTGGGTGCGAAAGAATTAGAAAACAGAAAACATTGTGAAGGAGCGAGAACAATAGAAGAGTAATCAGGAAACAGTAGATAACGATTGAGATTGCATTGAAATTTTTGTAGATAAATCTTGGCCGGAAAGCTACCATAGAACTTACGGTCACTTCTAGCTAGCTCAACTGTAAATTGATTAAAACCTAGTTGCCAATCTAGTACTGCGCTTAAATTCATAATGTCTAGGTACCCTAACGATAAGATCATCTGAACAATTACCATGAAAGTATTTATAGAAATGACACAGAGAAGCAACCTTACAGCTGTGGGAAAGTGACTGATGCCGAGACGTCAGGTCAGGATCGGAAAATGGTCTGACAGACACATTGAAGGAGTTCCTGGTAACCCATGCCTTAAAGAAATACAAAAAAATTGTACTCACAATTACAACTTACACATTATGAAGAGCTTTATCTATGTCAAATGATCAGTGGAAAATGTCATTAAGCCATTTCTGATCTTAGGTCTCTGGTTGGGACCCGGAAGGAAATGTGTATACAACAGAAATCAAAGGAAATAATAATAATAAGAAGAAGAAGACGAAGAAGAAGAAGAAGAAGAATATAAATCAAAGCTAATCGCCAAGACACTGTGATCAAAGATCATAAAAACAGGATGTGCAGTGAGTGTTGAGGACAGAATTTACCTATGCGAAACCTTAACTTAGCATATAAATCACCTGGCGTTTTATTTCGAACATTTTTTTTTTCATATTTATTTTTTTAAGTATTAATTTTATGTGCAGTTAAATACCGTAATTCAAAATATTAGGTTGGTGTAAACATAATGTCGTTTTTTGACGTTCAACTCTATGTGAGAAAACGACATTATTTTTGCACCAACCTATTTAGTTAAAGGATAAAAATGGCTGACATGGCTTCATCTCATAAAGAATTTATGACAATACAGACTATCTCCATATTTAAGATATAAAAGATGTAAACATTGTTTATGACTAACATCCCGCAGACATTGCAATAAACTTGAAGTATATATATATATATATATATATATATATATATATATATATATATGTATGTGTGTGTGAAAATATATAGAACATAGGAAAGAACTCGTTAGGTAAATAATCCAAAGTTCTTTAGTATCTTTGTTTTTATTTTTAAAAAAACAGTACTCGATACAAAAGTAGAGCCTAAATTATAATTATTTATTTATATTTTTAAATAAATAATTATATATATATATATATATATATATATATAGCACCAGTCCCGATACTTTTTTGTCTGACCTCGTATATAACAATTGATCTATCTATCTATCTATATCTATATCTATCTATCTATCTATCTATCTATATATATATATATATATATATATATATATATAACGTGTAAATCGTGTAACAGCAAAATTGTCCAGTTGTTAGATTAAGCTTTGAACCGTTGTATCTTAGGAATGATTAAAGATATCTTACTGGAATTCTCCGAGGTTTTATAATAATATTGAACTCAACTTTGAGCAATAAGAATGTATAATTACTCTCCAAGTAGAATCGGGATGAAATTAGACATATGCGAAAATAACATCATCATTAATTAATCATATCTAAGGATCGGAAGCTCATGAAGGATTGAAATAAAGTCCATATATATATATGTGTGCGTGCGTGCGTGCGTGCGTGCGTGCGTGTTATTCCAGGATCATTTTACAACTTATTCAAGATGATCTTCTCTCTCTCTAACCTTCTAACTTTCTGTCCTGTGTAACGTATGATTTCCTTTTTAAGTCTTTTATTCCCTGCTCACTGACATAGCCGAAACTTCTCTCACGTACCAAACGCCTTATGGATTGAGTTCGATCTTTTATAATTGATCTCTTTAGCTCTAAATTGAAATGATGATCGTTGTTCCTGCTGTGACCAGTTTTCTCTCCACTCTTCCCTCTTTTTTTTAAACTTATTCATCGTTTTATCAACCCACTAAGATTTGTTAGGTTTATATTTGAGGCTATAGATAGATATAGGTCTGATTTATACTTGCGTTGTCATTCATCCATATTGACTATCGATAACTTCTATATCGTTAGTATGTCTTATACTTCAGTCTATAGGTTAATATGTCGGGTTTATACTTGAGTCTATTGGTCGACGTCGATGTTTTATACTTGTCTATAGGTTGATATTTCCGGGTTATACTTGAGTGTATTGGTCGACATAGGTATGCTTTATACATGAGTCTATATGTTGATATGTCCTGTTTATATATGAGTGTACTGGTCGCCGTAGGTAAGTTTTATACTTGAGTCCATAGGGTGGTATGTCGGGTTTATACTTGAGTTTTTGATCGACATAGGTGTGTTTTATACTTGAGTCTATAGGTTGATATGCTGGGTTTATACTTGAGTCTATTAGTCGACGTGGGTATGTCTTATACTTGACTATAGGTTGATATTTCCGGGTTATACTTGTGTGTATTGGTCGACATAGGCATGCTTTATACCTTAGTCTATAGTTTGATATGTCATGTTTATATATGAATGTATTAGTCGACATAGGTATGTTTTATACTTGAGTCTATAGGTTGATATGCCGGATTTATACTTGAGTCTATTGGTCGACGTGGGTATGTTTTATACTTGACTATAGGTTGATATTTCCGAGTTATACTTGTGTGTATTGGTCGACATAGGCATGCTTTATACATGAATCTATAGTTTGATATGTCCTGTTTATATATGAGTGTATTGGTCGACGTAGGTATGTTTTATACTTGAGTCTATAGGTTGATATGTCGAGTTTATACTTGAGTCTATTGATTGACATATGTAATCTTCAAACGTGAAGCTATAGGTATACATTGGTCAGGTATAAATATGGTTTAGTCCATAGGTAGGTATAGTTGGGGTTTATATTATGTTTATACTGGAATCTATAGTTAGGTTATTCTGCAAGAATCCACTTGAATCTGCTCTCATCCATACTGACTATCGATAATTACTTTCTAGTTTATATTTGAGTCTATTAGTCGACCTATGTATGGTTTATACTAGAATATATAGGTGTACATTGGTAAGGTAGACGCAGGTAAACATAGGTAGGGTTTATATTAGTCAGGTTTATACTGGAATGTGTAGGTAGTTCTGTAAACATCCACGCAGTCTATGGTTGAAGACTTGTTAGGTTTATACTTGAGTCTATAGATAGCTATACTTGAGTTTGCAAGCATCCGGTACACTTTTAAAGAGTGTCCTACCCTAAGAGTAGTAGGCACGGAGGAGTAATGGATAGCGAGAAATCGGAGAGCCGAGTTCGAATTCTAGTCGAATCCATTGCATTCACTTCTGTGCTAAAACCCTTGGGAAAGGTATGGATCTTTTCTTCTCCCCATAGCTATGTGCAAAATAGCAGGACAGACTGGGTTCTATAGCCTTGGATGGTAACTGGTCTACCGCAAAAAGAAATGGCAACCTACTGCGGGAAAAAATCTGCCTTGTCAAAAGGTACATGGTCGACTAAGCGTGTATCACACATAGCACATAACTGACTGAAATTCACTTAAGAAAGGGATGAATCTTCTTCTTCACCCCCCCAGCTATGGGTAAATAGCAATACATATCGGGGTTCTATAGTCTTGACCGCAGAAAGAAAAAATCTGCCTCGTCAGTTATGTATCGAAAGGTACATGATCGCCTAAGCGTGTATCACACATGGCACATAACTGACTGAAATTCACTTACGTACTAATAGCCTTGGGAAAGGTATGAATTCTCTTCTCCCCCTCCACCACCTACCAGCACATAACTGACTGACTACTCTAAGGTTTGGATGCAATCGTCGTATTTTAAGTCAGAAGATAGTTTTTTACTAAGTAAAACACTTAATAAATTATATATAGATGCTATTAGGTTGGTGCAAAAATAATGACGGTTTTTGACGTTAAAAAATACGTCAAAAACCGTCATTATTTTTGCACCAACCTAATATCATCATAAAAAGCAGGATTATTTCCAAAGAAAGAAGCTACCCCTTGCAGTCAGTTATAGTTTTTAGCAAGTTTGCAATTTTTTTTTTTTTTTTTTTTTTTCATTACCTTTCTGTCGGGGTCAAAATAGCGGTGCCATAAAAGTTTTGAGACAAAACGTATTGAAGAGAAGGGAAAGTTTATGTTCAGAAAAGCTATCAGAAGAGACCGGACGATGTTATTACAGCTTAAATATTTATTTACACTCTCAAGATGTGTGTAAAGTGCACCTAAAGAATCCAATGATGACAGTGCAATTTAAATTTTCAAAAGTACTCAGCAGCCACCCTATTTCCTGCTGTTAAATTCATTAAAATCTTTGTACTTATACAGAGTACACCACAATCTTTTTTAGGTTTACTATATGTTGAAAAAAAATAAACTAACATATAAAAAATTAACTGTATATTTTATTATATGTATAAACTAAAAAATTAACTACAAAAAATTAACTATATATTTGACTATATGAGTAAACTAAAAAATAAACTAACATATAAAAATAACTATACAGCTTACTATATGAATAATCTAAAAAAATTAATTAACATAAAAAATTAACGATATATTTTATATGAATAAGCTAAAAAAATTAACTAACATACAAAAATTAACTATATATTTTATTATATGAATAAACTAAAAATAAACTAACATATAAAATAACTATATAGCTTACTATATGAATAATCTAAAAAAAATTAACTAAAATATAAAAAAATAACGATATATTTTACTATATGAATAAACTAAAAAAAATTAACTAACATATAAAAAATTAACTAACATATAAAAAATTAACTATATATTATATTATATGAATAAACTAAAAAATTAACTAAAAGATTTAACTATATATTCTACTATATGAATAAACTAAAAAATAAACTAACATATAAAAATAACTATATAGCTTACTATATGAATAATCTAAAAAAATTAATTAACATAAAAAAAATTAACTATATATTTTATTATATGAATAGACTAAAAAATAATCTAACATATAATTTTTTTAACCAGGATACCGCATTTATCAATCTTTCAACTCGAAGTGATTGTTCTCTTTGAGAAAGAACATACAACTTGGGTATTGAAGAAATGCCAAAAGTTTTGCCAGAGTTCTTTTGTTTGGACACTACATCTAACACTTGTATTTTTGTCCTGTTTCAAGCTACAAAAGTTCTATCCTTTACTTTTGTTTCAAATAACAGTAACAAAAATTCCAACAATTAAATAAACTGTAAAACTTAAATGTCCTGCTTTCGTGGGACACCTGTAGTAAGGTTTAATATTTGGGAAGATTATATCATTTTTTTTTTTAATCATTTCATCTCGAGAAAGGCAGTAAAGCTAGTGAAACCCAAGGGTTACTCAGCGTGAAAGTATAAGAACAAAGAGAGGTATTCTTAAGCAGCGAGAACATTAAAAGAAGTGTAATCAAGAGGACAAGAGATAACGATAGACATTGCATTTAAATTTTTATAAATCAAACATGGTGCTGGAAGAGAGTTGCACTAGCATGAAGTGCGAGAGAAGAAACTGTTAGCATAGAACTTACGGTTTTATCTAGCTAATTCAAACCTAAATTAATGAGACCGAGCCATCAATTTATTAGGTTGGTGCAAAAATAATGACGTTATAATATCGTTTTTTGACGTATTTTTTAACGTCAAAAAACGACATTATTACGTCATTATTTTTGCACCAACCTAATAGTACTACGCTTACACTCATAGAGTCTAGGTACCGTAGTGGAAAGTTCATCAGAACAATTACCTTGAAAGTATTTCAAGAACAGACACAGTTCAGGTACGTCACGGCGGTGGAAAAGTGACTGAAGCTGAGATGCCAGGTCAGGACCAATAACATTGTGGATCTTTCTTAAGGATTTTTCAAGAATCTCTAAATGTATAACACCGGACCATATCTTTTAACAATATTCAGAACATGGACTTATAAATATGTAAGCTATATTCTGGAGAGAAAAATAAAATGTCTAGTACGGCACATTAAAGCGACTCTCCGATATTCTAATGTTTCTAGTTCTTAAAGTTTTCAATTGTTTGCGTTTGAAAGCATGACGTTCGTTCACTATTTACATTTTTCTGGCTATTGTCCTTGATATGTCTCGGAAAGTGGTTGTTGACTACTGTAACCGAGTAGGACAATCTAGCAGGTAAACATAATGGACTGGTCCTCGTCGTAGTGGTAGGCAATAGGCGAAGAAAACAGGCGTCGTCTTGTACCTCCACATCAGTCTGTAGTTATGGCTGACACCAGCCAATCATATTACTGTGAGGAGGAACCCAGGTGCATGCATAATCATTACATCAGTCCTCATCTTTGTTGCCCTATTTATCACAACGTTTCGGCCTTCTTCAGGTGGTTGAAATGTCAAACTGAACCCTTTATTTCGCTAGACTGTTCTAGTTCCACGTATCATGTCTATCTCCTATTAATTCACCTCTTCAAGTTCTCCACTGCCTTAACCAGGTATTGAACTCACACTCTTTGGGTCCTGTCAATGGATCTAACTAACGCCTTTATCTACTGTGACATGTGTCCTTGAGGACAATTGGGTATGAATTTCTGGGACTTATAAACCTAAAAGAGTGTGAGTTCAAGTGTGTCACCCTAGTGTGTCGCGGCACTCTAGTGTGCACTAGGGTGTCGCAAGACACTAGGGTGCCACGATACCCTAGGGTGCCGCGACACACTAGGGTGCCACGGCACTGCAGTTGAGAAACATTAGGTTAAATAGTTTCGGATATTAAATAACTTTAAAAAGATTGATAGGCTTCTTACTTTTTTAATGCTCCATTACGAGTTATAACATCGAAACTTGTATAGCTGTAAGATACTTATAAATTGCTAATGTTGAAATTAGACAATTCCAGTTGTAATATGCTTCTACCCTCACTGAGCCTTGTCAGATACGGACCGTCAATGTCTACGTTAGGGCGATGCATTCATTCTATTACATGTGACATTTTACGAATTTTTGTATTATTGTTATTATTATTATTATTTGATTTGATTTGATTTCTGGTGTGTACTCATATCTTTCTAAAGTCAGAAATGGCATAATAATATTTTCCACTGAGCAATTTAAAAAAAAACAACATATTTTACATACATAAAGCCCTTCGTAAGGTGTGGACTGTACTAGTGAGAACAAGGTTTTGCGTTTCTTTAAGGCGGGGCTACACGGAATCTTTTCAATGTGTTTTCTTCTTCTTCTTCTTCTTCTTCTTATTATTATTATTATTATTATTATTATTATTATTATTATTATTATTATTATTATTATTCAGTTGTACCTTTGTTTCATAATTAATAGCAGGCCCGGTGATATGTGGCTGGTGTAAATGTTATTCTTGCAAAAAAAACTTAAAAGGAAATGGCAAATCGAGTTCAAATTCTAGCCAATTCCATTATGCTTACTTCGTGTCAATGACTTTGGGAAAGGCAATAACCTATTTTCCACGAATTAACGCTACGTATTAAACAACAGATCAGATTGGTCTCTCTCGATTTTGAAGAATCTATCTTACGTATCTATAAGTCTGCCATTCGTCCATGCTTAAAATATTGCTGCCACATAGAGTCTAGTGTCCTTGCTCTTTATCTTGATCTTTTTTATACGATCCAAAGAAGAATCAGCAATATTATTGGTTCTGATCTGGCGGCGAGGCTCCAGTCACTTTTCTCACCGACGTAAGTTTGGCTTTCTATGTCTTTTCTATAAATATTTTCATGGTAATTGTTCGGATTTCTATCCTTTGCGTTTGTTTCAAATAACTGTAACAAAACTTCCAACAATTAAATAAACTGCCCTAAATTTCCTGTTTTTTTTGTGCGACACACTCTATAAGATTCCTTATTATTTGTCATTTTATAAAGTTCGAATCAATTGGCAATTAATCGATGTTTTTGTTAACCATTACAATAAATAATATTATAAATACATATAAATAAACATATAAATAAACATTATTATTGTTATACATATAAACATATAAATAAACATATAAATAAACATTATTATTGTTATACATATAAACATATAAATAAACATATAAATAAACATTATTATTGTTATACATATAAATAAACATATAAATAAACATATAAATAAACATTATTATTGTTATACATATAAATAAACACTCAATAAATAAATAGTGTTTAATATTTTGTTGTAAATTCTTAAGAACAAAGAAAATTCATTTTCATCATATGTCTACGTTTTATTTCAATTCTAATCATCGCTTTTTAAAACGATAAAAATTACCGTGGAGTGAAGGTAGTTAGAATATCGGAAAAACCGTCTTTTTGACACACTGTTTATCGATGTTTGCCGATATATTTAAATTTTAAACGGAATGTCTGAAAAACCACGGTACTAATTCTGCGGCAATGCCCCACAACATTAACGAAGGCTCAGAACAGCATACACAACGTACTTGTGACATGGGATGAGTAGCCATTGATTACGGGTTCTTCATTTTGTTTATATATACTTATGTGCGCATGCGCGAATGTGTACATATCGAAACTGCTTTTCAGGTTTATTTTGTTTTGGTTTGTTTTCTTTTACGGTATCTCAACCTCAATGTGTTATTTAATGCCGACAAGATTTTTATTCCTGGTAAAATTCTTTTCCAAAAATGTATTTTTGGTAATATCTTTTATTTTCAAAAAATCCATTGCTGGCAATATTCTTCTTTTTCAAAAATGTGATGCTGGTAATAATTTTTCTATAAAAGTATTGCTGATATTAAAACCTATTTTTATACTTTCATAGTGTTTTGAGACCTTTTTTTGGTGGGGGGGGGGGCTATTTGCCCATAGCTCGGACACTGACACGTGCCACCATCCCAGGTCAGAGTGGATCTGGGAACACCAGCAATTAAGCGGTGGTTCCATGCTCCTCAAAACCTCCTGATCAAAGGCCTTGTTGCTGGACGTAGTTTATCATATTACCCAGGACGCGGATGTAGTTTACCGTCTTACCCAGGACGGCTGCTGTTCAGGAAAAACCCGTGAAACGAAATGTGAATATATTGATAATAATTGTACCATATTGCGGAAGGCTTCTAATAACCGGGTTGAAGAAGTTGTATGGAATAATTAAGATAGTTATTTTTTAGTGTCCTTGGCCTAAAGCAGTCTTTTTCGAAAATGCTACGTGAATTAATGCTAAGTCGTTACTGGGCTGAACACGTTCAACTGAGAGTTAAATTGACATGATTGACTTTTGGCGAGCGAAGACCGGTGAAGTAATGTAATTAAATTGTAGAAAAAATATATGTAAAACGCTAAGAAGACGTTTGGAAAGGGGAAAAATGGAAAATAAAGATGTCTTTTAACGTCAAGACGTCTCTACCAAGTAGCAAGCTCGCGTATTGACAGCATAAACACATCTATCATTATATTAATTGATCGCAAAGTATCGTTTCGAATGGAAAATGCTTGCTGCTTCTCATCTATCTCCATTCGACAAGGCAATTTATCCCCCCCCCAAAAAAAAAATTTACAGTGAAAATAAATATCTAAACCACAGATGCGCACATTGTAACACGCAGTTAAGAGGCGGGAGCGCCAGTAGTTTCCTACCTGATAATACAGAACGCCGTTTGTAGCTGAAATAAACGGTCACCACTTAGCGAATTGACGCTGCCATCTTCTTGTTTAATGTGCCGTGTCTCTTCAGAGATCATGGTTCTTCACAGCTTCCTATCTTACGCAGCTCTAAATAATGCTTTGCCATACATTTACACAAGCTGTTTAGGTAGGTGACATGCCATATTCCTCTGTCTATAAATCTACCATTCGTCAATGCTTAGAATATTGCTGCCATACATGGTCTACTGTCTCTGCTATTTACCTTGAGCTTCTTGATAAAATCCAAAGAAGAATCAGCAATATTATTGGTCCTGATCTGGTGTCTCGGCTCCAGTCACTTTCCCACCGAAGTAAGGTTGCCTTTCTATGTCTTTTCTATAAATATTTTCATGGTAATCGTTCGTATTTCTTTCCTTTGTGTTCGGATTTCGAAACGCACGGTCACCATTTAGCGATATGACATTGGCATCTTCTTGTTTAATTTGCTGTGTCTCTCCAGAGATCATGGCTCTTCACAACTTCCTGTCTTACGCAGCTCTAAATAATGCGTTTCTATGTTTTACCGTCCGTTTACACAAGTTCTTTGGGTAGGTTACATGCTATATTCCCCTGGCCTTCTTGTCTTCGATATCCCCCGTGAGTGTCAAATTTTCCTAGCCCGGTTTCCTCATTATGTGCTTTAGAGATTTAAATTGTATCCTTCTGATTAAAAGCAAGCGTGTTTTTTTTTCCTACTTTTTCCTAAAAATTCTCCGTCGCACACATGTTCAGTCCATGGTATTCTCAGCATCCTTCTGTAGGACCACATTTCTGTTACGTTATGTCTCTTCTTTATCTGTGAAGAGATTGCCCATCACTCATTGCTATGTGGGAGGACTAATATTAAACTGAGGGTTCACTTCTTTCTTTTCTTCGGATAAGGCAAATTATAAAAGCAGATATGCCTAGTCACTGGGGATTCAAATACAACAGCGTACTTCCACATTACACGGAAGAGAAGGAAAACAGTTCGCTCAGACTCATTTTTGACACGGCTGCAAGGGACTGTGTGTGCAGCCTCGAATTATACCAAAGCAACCGTAGGCCCTATTGTAATATTTTCTTCTCCTGCACTTCTCGTCAGTAGAACTCTCTCCCAGATTTTTGCTCTCTGTTTTAGATAAAATTTACAAAAATGCAAATGCAACGTCAATCGTCAATTTCTGTTTCCTTGAATCCTCTTCTTTTTATTTTCCTTTTACCTCAGTTTCTTTCATGACCAGTAATGAAAAAACCCAAAAAGTGTTTTTAGAGATCAAGTGGCAACAAAATAGGAAATAGGGTATATCCGAGTGCTGGTCTATATATATATGTTTGGGGTTGGAGATGATTTGGGTCGCCTTTGACGGGAGATGGACTTGTTCCTCTCGTGGTCCTGTGCCGTTCATTCGTATTGCCAGCCACCACGTCAGGATGACTAGGTGGTCGAAGAGTTGGTATGGAGAAGAGCTGAACTGTTAGAACAACATCACAGTCATTGTTCCAAGTATTACCTACCTAACCATATAAAAGAGCAGGCGAATCTCTGAATAAAGCATCTACATATGATAGAGTAAAAAGAGTTTGCGTTGTTATTCATCGACGGGGCTTTTGTCTTTCATCTAGTTACCTTGTAAGCATGCAGCAGGTCCTCTCCCAGCTTTGCGTGGGTAATCATTGTCCAGCTTACAAGACGATAAAGTACCCCTTATACATGATCTGTAAGACAAATTTATGCAATGTTACTTTGTATAAGATTATGGTAGACAATGAAAACTGCAAGATTTGTTAGATAATTTATGTATTACTCTTTCATATAAGATTATCATAGAAATGTATGGGCACGTGGTCGAATGGCTAGAACGTTCGCGTTCTGACCATGAGACCCGGGTTCGAATCTCACCATGGTCGACTTCCTGATGTTATCAGACTGGAGGGGGCGATCCCAGCGTGCGGCACCTTTGAAAAGTGCATGAAAACCATACCACGGGTTGACCCAAGCCTTGGATAGACGAAACCCTTGGGTGCCGTCGAAAGCTGTGCTAGAACAAAGTCACAAGTCATCATGGCCGAGGGCTTGAGCGAGCTGGCTCAAATTGTTGGTCACTCTAGATAACACGCACTTTCCCAGAAACTTTAGCTCAGCATAATCGTAGTATAAACCGAAGGTGGGCTCTGTGGGTGTTGAATAAACACAACACAAATGCGCCTGAGCAAGCGTCTGCAATAGGGATTGGCTAGCCTCCCTAGTAGACGGGTATCCTCGTCTACGAGTGACCAGAAATAAAATGAGGAGCATCGGACCACCTTTAAATTACCGTTTTCCCAGGCCAACCCGGGATTTGTAGCGCCATAGCAGCTATGGTATGGGAATTGCAAGACCACCCGTTTGAACGCGAAAAGACAGAGGTGAAAAATGTTTAAGCTTCACAAGACCACAAATTTATGTACATATACACATATCAATAAGTTATATATGATACACGCTTAGGCGATAATGTATCTTTTGATACATGACTGACGAGACAGATTTTTTCCCGCGTTACGTTGCCATTTCTTTCTGCGGTAGACCAGTTGCCATTCAAGGCTATAGAACTCGGTCTGTCCTGCGATTTTCCCATGGCTAGGAAGAGAAGAAGAGGATTCATACCTTTTCGAAGGGTATAAGCACGTAAATGAATGTAACGGATTTAACTGGAATTCGAAATCGGCTCTCCGATTCGTCAATCCGAGCCGCTATCCACTACTCCACCATACACATATATTGGTAGAGAATGAGAGTTTGCTAAATATTGATGCATTTAGTAGTTAATGTGTCAGTTACAGAAATAAGGGAGGAGTATGAGCAAGCTTAGAAATGATTTTATAAATCTACATCCTATCTTTTATTTGGCCAGGTCTGCCACGAATCTTGCTTGTGGAGATGATGTTCTTGCTTGAGTTCAGCTTTGTAAATTCTGGTTGTTCGGAAGCTGTCATTCTCACTCTGCCCGCTTCGTAAATGGTTAGAGGTCTCCGTTCGAAAGCAATGGTCTTTATGTCTGCCCACTTCGTAAATGGCTGAAGGTCGTTCTCTATTCAGAAGCTATGGACACAGTCTAAGACTGCCCGCTTCGTAAATGGTTAGAGGTCTCTGTTCGGAAGCAATGGTCTTTATGTCTGCCCACTTCGTAAATGGCTGAAGGTTGTCCTCTGTTCAGAAGATATGGACATCGTTTAAGACTGCCCGCTTCGTAAATGGTTAGAGGTCACTGTTCGAAAGCAATGATCTCTATGTCTGCCCACTTCGTAAATGGTTAAAGGTCGTCCTCTGTTCAGAAGCTATGTACATCGTCTATGACTACCGCTTCGTAAATGGTTAGATGTCTCTGTTCGGAAGCAATGGTCTTTATGTCTGCCCACTTCGTAAATGGTTGAAGGTCGTCCTCTGTTCAGAAGCTATGTACATCGTCTAAGACTACCGCTTCGTAAATGGTTAGATGTCTCTGTTCGGAAGCAATGGTCTTTATGTCTGCCCACTTCGTAAATGGTTGAAGATTGTCCTCTGTTCAGAAGCTATGTACATCGTCTAAGACTTCCCGCTTCGTAAATGGTTAGAGGTCTATGTTCGGAAGCAATGGTCTTTATGTCTGCCCACTTTGTAAATGGTTGATGGTCGTTTTCATAAAAAATAATTACCAACAATATATTTTTATAACAAAATTATCAATGATACATTTTTAAAGCAAAATGACCACCAGTATATATTTATAGTATTATAACCAACTATATATTTTATAATAAAATGACTAACAATATATTCTTATATCAAAATGACCAACAACACGTTTTATAACAAAATGACCAATACATTTTTAATGCAAAATGGCCAACAATATATTTTAAAGCAAAATGAACCACAACAGTTTTTATAGCAAAATGAACAACACGTTTTATATCAAAATGACCAACGATACATTTTTAATGCAAAATGGCCAATACATTTTATAGCAAAATCTCCAACAATACATTTTAAAGCAAAATAACCAACAATATATTTTAAAGCAAAATGAACTACAACAGTTTTTATAGCAAAATGAACAATAACACGTTTCATATCAAAATGACCAACGATACACTTTTAAAGCAAAATGACCAAAACATTTTATAGCAAAATGACCAACAATACATTTTAATGCAAAATGAACCACAACAGGTTTTATAGCAAAATGAACAACAAAACGTTTTATATGAAAATGATCAACGGTACATTTTTAATGCAAAATGGCCAATATATTTTATAGCAAAATGACCAACAATATATTTTAAATCAAAATGACCAACAATACATTTAAAGCAAAATGAACCACAACAGTTTTTATAGCAAAATGAACAACACGTTTTATAGGAAAATGACCAACGATACATTTTTAATGCAAAATGGCCAATATATTTTATAGCAAAATGACCAACAATATATTTTAAATCAAAATGACCAACAATACATTTAAAGCAAAATGAACCACAACAGTTTTTATAGCAAAATGAACAACACGTTTTATAGGAAAATGACCAACGATACATTTTTAATGCAAAATGGCCAATATATTTTATAGCAAAATGACCAACAATATATTTAAAGCAAAATGAACCACAACAGTTTTTATAGCAAAATGAACAACACGTTTTATATCAAAATGACCAACGATACATTTAAAGCAAAATGAACTACAACAGTTTTTATAGCAAAATGAACAACAACACGTTTCATATCAAAATGACCAACGATACATTTTTAAAGCAAAATGACCAACGATACATTTTTAAAGCAAAATGACCAACGATACATTTTTAAAGCAAAATGACCAAAATATTTTATAGTAATATTGAAGACATGACATACATAGTCAAAAACAGTTTCTTAACAATAAAAAAAAACAATTTGCTAAGATTAATCTAATTTCTCGTAAGTAGAAACTCATTTTCACTCCACGTTTTATTTTGTAACATTATTTGTTAAAAAAATACAGCTAAGTAATTATAATTTAATCAAGAAATAATAATTATAAAGTTTCGATTTTCATATTGAGGCATTAAATAACCCATGGAGTTGTTGATATGCTGCTAAACAAAAACAATTAAACCATCTTTGATACAAGGTAAAGTTTATGGAATACATATTTTCATAAGAAAGGGATAGAAAGTTTGTAAGATTCTACTTGATTCATGAGTGGGATCAAAATATGTACCATTGAGGTTTTTAAATATTATCAATTTTCTAAAAGACAATTAAGCCTGTATTGTACGAATTGGCAGACTGCAAATGACTAGATTAAGAGCTAGGTTTTTTTTAATTCTTCGATTTGATTAATAATTTGAAAAGAAGTTTAAAAATATTTCACTTTAAAGCACAAACTTAGAAATGTAAAAAAAAATCTCGCGAAAAGGTATGCTAAAATTAACAATTTGCCTTTAGAAAAAATCTCTAAATGTAGCATACTTTGTTTGTGTAGTTTTTAATTTTAAATTTAATTGCTAAAATTCGAAAGGAAATATTTTTCTTTTTTGTTTGAAATTTTGCATGACTTCCGCTTCATTATATGGCGAACAAGACTGTTTTGTTATTTTCTGAAATAAAAGAATCCTAATTTCTACAAGACATTCGAGAAATGAAAGAATTTTTATTTTTAGAAGGGTAGAAATTGAATTTGATTGACCATTTAAGTAAAGTTTTTATTTTAATTTATTTTTGATATTTAATATTTTGTCCAATTTCTGTAACGCCCCTGGACAACAAATATGGCGTCATATTCTCGCATTCAAAATGATTGAATTAGCGCCTCTTTGCAATTCTATGGGAATAGAAAAACCGTCATGAGCTGTTAGCAATGGGAAAAAAAGTCGCGTTTTTAACTTTTAGTTTTGCGAACAATTCAATATTCGACGGAAAAAAATTCGTCTTTAACGAAGCATGCATAAACGAGGGATTCCTGTCGAAATACAAACATACACACACAATATATATATATATATATATATATATATATATATATATATATATATATAATTTTCCCCCGTAAATAAATGAACTGCTGCATTATCATTAGATTCCGGCATTAATGCCAATGTTCAAATTTGCAACGGTCAATTTCAATCAGCACCTGACGATTGCATCGTGCATGAAGCTCAGATTTGTTCTACCAGTGAGGATAAAATGTATATTATATATATATATATATATATATATATATATATATATATATATATATATATATATAAGGAGAAATGACCACAACATTCTACCCATACGCACATAGACACAGGCGGGCGCGTGAGCACGCCCACGTACATGCTTCCCGCCACATACTATGAAAAAAATAATAATCGATATTGTGCATATGTAAATGAAAAAACAACAAATATAAACAGTCAATTGCTGATACCCCTGACGAGTGGACGGAGTGATTGCTGGAGAATCCGTCTATGAAACTCTGGAGCCGAGATGCTGAATACTGACGGTAACACCATTCAGCTAAGAGTCAAACTAGATATTTCTATTCATTTTCTCTCTCCGTCTCTCCGTCTCTCTCTCTCTCTCTCTTTCTCTCTCTCTCTCTATATATATACATATATATAGCCACACTGAGGAGCTGTGATACAGCGAAACATTCTGTCTGTGGATGACTATATACATGCTTCCGGAAATCCGGTTGCGTTCTCTAGGTGGTGTATTTCCTATGGAGAAAAAACGTTAAAATTCCCTTCCTTTCTGCCGTGCGACGATGTCAAATCAGTCGGGTTTCAATCTCGGCTTGAAGCAATCGGATGTCTAACCACACTGAGGAGCTGTGATGCAAACACTAAAAATGGCTGTTTAAAAAAGGTGTGTAATAAAAAAAAAGTGTTCAATAACAAGGTAGAAACACTAATCTGTAGAGCTATTAATAAATGTATAAGTAATAAAATCTTTAAAGAACAGAAATCATGAAAAAATGTAAAGAAAGTTATAAGTACCCGGATGATGTTGGATGATTTTTTTCTCCTCCACAACTCCGATTACTTCCGGTGTAACATTATCTTATATTATTTTTGTTGTGTGTGGAAGCTAGTTTAATTCACGTGAAGACACCTTGGCGGTCGAAATTACGGTCGTATTTCTATCCAACGTTTAAAGATTTTATTACTTATACATTTATGTGTGTTTGTTTGTTTGTTTGTTTGTGTGTGTGTGTCTGTGTGTGAAGAAGCTTTAGCAATGTTGATTAAAAGTACTGATCACATTTTCCTTTTCTTAAATCTCACATTAACGGACTTTTGCTTGTTTTTCGTTGTCCGAGTCATTCCCCAAAGAATTAACTAATTTCGAAGCTGAAGTTTCCACCATTATCGAACGACAATGGAATACAAAGAAATCTGAAAGGCCGACACACACACACGCGCGTCAGTGTTCGTTTGTTAAAGACAGAACCGTTCCAACTTGTTCAGGTTAGAAATTTTAGTTGTGATTTCTAGTCTCTAGAGTTTTTCAAGTTCTACGTGATGTGATGGATCAATATCCGGTTTTGTTATCTTGATTCAATTTCATAGCAGCACGGACATGAATAATTGTAGAATCTGACGTGTAGTTTTACAAGAACTAAATTTACTCTGGGATTTCCAAGTCGTGTATTGGGTCGCAATTTTACTCCAGACCACAAGCGGAACTCGTATATACAATCCATTCCAAAAAATACTTTGTTGTGTGTGTGGGGGGTGATCAATCTGTTGCTGCAGGCAGTACGTGACTTCTTCTGTCATGTATTATCTTTACAAGACTTAGATTCGATCAAAAATAGAGTATTTCTGCCATGGGCCAGGATTCTTTAATTATTTTTAAGGTTGACAGACTTAAAAACAAAAAAGAAAAGAGTACTGAACTGTTACGTGATATGACAGCGAATGCTGGACAATCTCCACAAAGATGAAGAATAACTTGAAGCAACATAAATCTGCTTCTGCTGAGGATACCATAAACCGAACATGTGAGCAACAAAGAGATTTTGGAGAGAATGGAAACAAAAAGGAAACTTATACTAAAAAATCAGGAAGGGGTAGTTTCTGGAGTACTTAATGAGGAAGGAAGGTTTGGAAAATCTGATACTCACAGGGCGGATTGAAGGGAAAAGATACAGAGGGAAGTATTGTGTAATATACTTGATGAGCTTGAGAAAATGGATGGTTCAACTGAATTTGGGAGAAATAGCAAAAAAGAAAACGTATTAAAAACTACAAGTGACAGGAAGATGTGAAGGGCCATGATTGCCTAACTTCTGAAAGGACACGTCTTATAAAAGAAGAAGACTTTAAAATCGTTTACGCTGTCTTGGGTGGCTGGCTTACTTTCTATTGAACAGCTCTTTCTAACAGACGAAACTATTTCAAATGATGAAAAGAAGTTCGGCAAAAATGCACCTACGTAGACAAAAAAAAACAACGTTTTTTAGCGTTCAGGATGGAATGATGTGGGTAGAATTTTTAGTGTACTGTCCCTTTAAACTAATCATAGAAAACAGCTATACTTACCTAAGATATATAGATGACGTCCTCTTATTATATCACCAAGATACAAACCTATCAGACATAATAATGAAACTCAATAAGGTTCGACTGACCATTGAATTCACACACGAATTTGAAAATAAACAATTCACTACTTTTCCTCGACATCTTATTAATACGAAATAATACGAAATTACATTTTAAATATTATCGTAAGCCCACTAACAAAGACGATCTAATCAACTTCTATTCCCACCACAACTGAAGAATAAAATTTGGGCTAATCATAGGATTCTACCACAGAGTCCTTACGATATGTAGCCCGGAAGACCTAAATGAAGACGATAAATATATTAAAAAAGATCTTCAAACTTTTCCCTACCAACATCAACGCTAAAAACGACCTTACAAAATCAACAAAGCTAAAAAAAAAAAAACCTAACACTACCAATAATAATGCTAACAAAAATTACACAAAATCAAAATTATATAATCCTGTCCTCCAATAATCTTTATACTAAACTCGGAAGCAAATTTATCATCCCTAATGATAGCATCATTGCCACTACCTCCGTGAAAATCAGAGATATAATTAGGATGAAAAATAAACCCAACACCAATTCAAATGCCGGGATTTATCAAATAAATTGTTTACAATGCGAAAATGTTCATGTGGGGGAGACAACGTTATCTAAAAGCCTACATGTACGAACGCTGGGAAGAATTGCGTTTAAAAAAAGGATCTAATTGCATCGAAACAATTCTGGAGATAACTTTGGTTTCACTGATGCCATTTTAATTAAGAAAGATCATAATTGTTTAAAGAGAAAATACTTTGAAAAATTAATAACATTATTACCAACTATAAACACACGCCTAAAATATTACATCGTCATCTTTCTTTGAATCCATTCTTAAAGAATCTAACTTATATCTATATAATACAAAGAATGCACGTTTAAAAAGATCAGCCATAGATTAAAATGAAGTCACACCTCGTTGTGCTGCGCGAGATGCCATAGCAAGGAGCTCATTCGAATAATTACCATGAAATTATTTATAGAAGAGACACAGAGAGGCAACCTTTTGATGGTTGGTAAGTGTCTGAAGCCGAGACGCCATATCAGGGCCAATAATATTGCTGATTCTTCTTTGGAGTTTATCAAGGGGCTCAAGGTAAATAGCAGTGGCACCGGACAATATGTGGCAGCAATATTCTAAGCATCGACGAATGGTTTATATATAATATATATAAGTCAACACTTAGAGGCGACAGTCTGTTTCATGCTATATGCAATCGTCAGGCCACAATAAATTATTAAACAAAAGATCCGAGCTCATCTCAAAATGCAGACATGAAAATAAATTTTTACTACGTAACCTAAAAATTAAAAACGGAAAAAATAAAATAAAAACAAATAAATATACTAATAAACAAAATAACAATAAAAAAAATGGAAATAAAACATAAATAAATGCTATGTTACTTAAAAATCGAAAACCGAAAAGAGAAAATATACAAGTAAAATAAATTAACCTAAATTTATCCAAGTAAATAAATAAACAAACCAATCCCAAATAAAGATAATCAATTGAAAACTGTTCCCGCCAAAATAATATTTAGAATGAACTACAACAATCAACCCCAAAACTGAACAAATAGCTTTAATTAAATTCCCAAACCAAACCAAAACTGTTAAATAAGTGATATAAACAAATTTTTACTATGTTAATAAATAAATAAATAAAATAAGAAACAAAAAAATAAAAACAAGCAATATAATTTGACCTAAATAGATAAACAAACGACTTCCGGTGAAATAACCGCCATAACAGAATACCAACAATGCACCACTAACCCGTATATATATAAATAGCCGAGAAAAATAACAGCATATGTGGCCTGACGATTGCATATAGCATGAAACAGACTGTCGCCTCTAAGTGTTGACTTCTATGTTCACTTTTATATTTACACACGCTCTATCTCTGATATTGAGCACTTTATTCCATAAATATAGCACACCTTAAGACTATATCTCTTTATATATATATATATATATATATATATATATGTGTGTGTGTGTGTGTGTGTGTGTGTGTGTGTGTGTGTGTGTGTTTCTCTTATGGTAGTTCAGTTTAGCTATGTCCATTATAAGAAATCGAAATGGTGAAAATCTTGTTTATACAGTCATTTATATTATAATTAAACAAATCATTTTACCATAAGCAAGGCAATAAAGCCACTGAGACGGAAGGCGGTTAATGAGCGTGAAAGGGTATGAGAAAAAAACATTATTAAGGAGAGAGAACAATAAAAGAACGGGAATTAAGAAAACAGAAAATAATGATTGACATTTAAATTTTTGAAGCTCAAAGTTGATTGGAATGCAAGAAACCGAAAGATGTTTCCACAACCGAGAAGTGTGAGAAAGCAAACTGTTAGAATATAACTTGCGGTTATACCTAGCAATTCCAGGTGTAAAATGATAAGACATATCTGCCAATCCAGTACTGCGCTTAAATACGTAAAGTCGATTTACCAAAGAGCAAAGCTTATCAAATCAGTTGCCGTGTAAATATTTATAGAAAAGACACAGGGAAGCTACCTTACGGTAGTGGGAAAGTGACTGAAGCCGAGATGCCAGATCAGGATCAATAACATTGCATATTTTTTTTTTTTTTTGCATTTTATTAAGAATCTCTAAATGCATAGTAAAAGCACCAGACCAGGTGTAGCAGCAATATTCAAAGCATGGACGAATGGTAGACTTATAAATATGTAAGGTAAATTCTCGAGAGAAAAAATTGCCTAGCAGGACACAGTCAACCAACTTATCTAGTAGAAGACTTAGCAACTGATTCAATATAGTATTTCTATTTCAGAGAAAGGCGCAACGAATCGCTCTTCTGGAGGTTAGCATCAGCCATACTGATAGATGTTAAAAACATTCAATACAACTTACTTTTCTCTGTAGGATGTTTATTCGGTTCGTAATTAAAACAAAACAATCAATGGTTTTTGGTTGTTAATAGGGTGGTAATTACCTACAAGCATTTTAACCTTTTATCATCCGTTAGGCATGTATCTTTTGTATTGTTAACAGTACAAGAAATTTTATGTTTAAATAATCGTGGTCTCTATTGGAGAGAGAAATACCAAAATCACTGAAGGACACATTTTCACTTTAGCTAAAATAAATTTAAAAAAAATAACGAAACAAACAAAAACTGAGGGAAAAAAATGAAAATTTCGTTCGTTTTTGACAACCACCTAAAATCGAGAAGTGAATGTTTTACGCCATTTCCAACGGAAAGTGAAGTCACATCTTTTTTAAAATTAATTTTTGTGATTAAAGTTAGTATTATTTTTCCTCATAAAATTAAAATTCTCTGTGCACCACTTTTTTCCCGGCCCACACGCATAAATATTCAAAGAGTTTTCTTTTTGCGCAATTCTTCAACAAAATGGCTGCCATAAAAACCACTCAATTAACGCATGCGCATAATCTGCTTCACTTTCTGCACCGACTAGTCCGTAGCCTAACACGTAATTATGAACTGCATTTTAATATACAATTTCCTCTGTCTAGTGTATATGCTCAAGCAATGTGCATTGAATTAAGTGCATTGACAAAAAAGAACATTATATTGAACAATAAAGTAATAATTATCGATACGGTCAAAATTGGCAGCAGATTTTAAAAGTAACCTAAAATCTGCTGGGTCAAAGAATAGCTTGTTAATTTTAACGCTTCCAAAACAAAAGTGTCTTCTATTAATCATCTGAGAGACCTCTTTCTGACTTTTATTAGAATGGCTGATGCTAACCTCCGGGAGAATGATTCGTTGAGCCTTCTCGGGCTAACGTTCTCTGCTTGACATGACAGAAATACGTAATGGAATCAATTGCTAGGTACGTTGCTAGGAAGGCTGGTTTACTGTGCTAGATAATTTCTGTCTTCAGAATCTATCATACATATTTATAAGTCCACCATTCGTCCATGCTTCGAATATTGCTGCCACATCTGGTCTGGTGCTCCTGCTGCATATTTAGAGTTTTTTGATAAAATCCAAAGAACAATCTGCAATGTTTTTGGTCCTGAACTGGCATCTTGGCTTCAGTCACTTTGTTACTACTGTAATGTAGCTTTCTTGTATCTGCCGCCCCTTAAGGTAAGGCTTCAAGAACACTAGAAAGCTGTAACACGAGGGGAAGTGGAAAAATCAGGCGTGGCTGACCACATATGGGGAGAGAAGGGAGATCATCGCCCTCTGTGGGATCAGGTTGAGATCATAGACAAAGAACACCATTGGAAAATTCGTAAACGTAAGGAATCAGCACATGTGCTAGATCACAAAAATCTCCTGAGCCGACCAAGCGTAGAAATGAATACAATATGGGAACCAGTAATAAGGAGTGCCAGAGAAAAGCGATAATAAGAAAAAAAAATTGCAATATGAGCTCTGGTAAAAACATGCAATGATTACAGCAAAAATTGCAATATGAACACTGGTAAAAAATGGTTGCTGATGACATTAGGAAATTCATACACGGAAGAAACAGAAGAAATCAGAAATGTGGTTTTACAGAAGAATACTGAAAATTCCATGGGTGCAGCGAGTAAGCAACAAGTCTTTAAAAAAATGGTAACAGAATCAGGAAAAGACAGCTGAAATTCCTTAGACACGTAATGAGAACAAGAGCTTGGAAAAGTTAACCCTCACGAGTCATATTGAGTGAGAGATAGGGGAAGGCAGCGAGCTACTTATCTAACGCAGCTTGTGTGAATGGATGGCAGAACGTGAGATGAAGCCTTAGCAAAGGGAGAAAAACTGCTTAGAGAAATACGAGATAGGATGTTGTGGAGACCACGATCGTCTATGTCCTGAAAAGAAGAAGAAGAGTTTCAGTTACAGGATGCGTAAGTTATTTGATGACACATTGAAGAACGTAAGATAAACAACCATGTCTTACAAACGGCTAAATTTTATTGATGCAAAACTTTGTACACAGAAGCAGTAATAAATGAGTTATACAGTGGTTTCTCGACTTACGTCAGAGATCCGTTCCTACGTCGCACCGTAACCTGATTTCGGTGTAGGTCGAAACTCACCTACTTAAGCACCCACAAGTCTGCCTTACGCTTGGGAGCCATAATGACGGGTAAAAAGTTTTTTAAAAAAAATAAAAAATAAACGAGAGATAGCGAATGTAGACCAATCTAATATGGCGTACAGCCGGTGAAGAAACAACGCCATCTTATTCATATAACGCCGCGTAACGACATATATTATGGGATATGGCGCCGTAACCACGAAAGGTCGTACGTTGGGTCCGAGGACCTTCTGTATGTCTATTTGATGTAACCGCCTTCAGTCGAAATAATGGCCTCAATGCTGGGTCAGCATCACATGGTCTCTATTGATATTGGGCATTATTTGGGTAATGGCGGCTTACAGGAAATCAGTTTTATTGTGGGAACATTAATTAGTCTCCTGTTCAACAACGCTTCACATGTATTAGTCAAGGGGGTTCAGGTCTCGTGAGTTAGGGGGCCACGTGTTTGGTGTGATATGGACGTTCAGAATGGCCGCCATTCTAATTTTGGGTCACCAAAGCTTTGTGAGGAGGTGTATAACATTCAATTGACCTTCCATTGCATACAAATTCTAGCCAGGGCTTCTCATCTATTTCCAGCATTTCAGTGTAGCCAGAAGCATTTCGTCCTGGGTATGACGATAAAGTACACCCAGCAGCAAGGCCTCTGATCGGAAGGTTTTGAGGAGCGTGGGACCACCTCTTAATTGTTGTTCGCAGGTCCACCCTGACCCGGGGTGGTAGCACTATTTAGGCAGCCCAGATATGAACCCCCAAACAAAAACAAAGCACTATGAAAGTATAAAATAGTTGTTTTTTTTATAGTAAAAATAGAAAGCAATAGATTTTTTAAGAAAAAATATTACCAGCAATACATATTTTGAAAAATACAAAAAACATTACCTACAATACATTTGACACTCGAAAAAACACTCTTTACAAACGCACGTCAATGAAACCTGATCTGCAAAATGATTTCTTACAAAGAATACATATTCTGTTTATACGCTATGTGTGAACAGAATATGTATTCTTTGTAAGAATTTTTGTATCCTAAAAATCTTGTCGACATTAAATACCTCACTGAGGTTGTTATGCCGTAAAACAATCCAAATCAAACCAACCAAATCGACTAGTTTCTTAGAATAAATATTCTATACATACGAACCTATCCTAAAAATCCTGTCGACATTAAATAACCTATTGAGGTTGATATACCGTAAAACAAAATAAACCAAACCAGTAGCTTCCAACAAAAGATTTTATTGAAATAAGTAAGGTGGCATGACGTGACTATCCCTACTCAGTCATTTATTCAAATGCCATGCGTCATGCACGTTTGGGTGACCACGCCCCTTTCAATTCAGGACTAACTAGGCAGAAGTTCCAGACATTTAGTGCAATATATATATATATATATATATATATATATATATATATATATATATATATATGTGTGTGTGTGTGTGTGTGTGTGTGTGTGACGAGGGGAGGGATGTATAATATTATCTGACAGTAAAGTGAAAATGATAAGACAAAGTGAAAAATTTACAAACGACGCGTTTCACCGAGAGCATCTGCTCTCCCTGGCTTCCCCAGGCTAGAATGAAAGAAAGGCAAAACTGTGTGTAATGCATTGGGACCTTTGAGAATAAGTGAAATTATCACGGCGGAACGCGTCATTTACAAATTTTTCATTTTGTCTCATCATCTACGCACACACACGCACACACACGCACACACAAACACATGCACACACATCCATTGTATTCACTTACGTGCTAATACCCTTGGGAAAGGTATTAATCCTCCTCTTCTCCTTCCAGCTACGGGTAAATAGCAGGGCGACCTTGGGTGGCAACTAGTCTAGGAGAAGGACAAGTCTGAATTCAAAACCTGCGGAGGGTCGTTTGGGGAACTTGTTCCATGTAGTGCCCCAGGTCTCTGTATTCGGACCTTCAGAAAATGTGGACGGTTCTGCACCAGGCCTTCGCCACTATAATCAAATCACATGTGCTGGTTTCTGGCTGTCGGTTCCTAGGAACTGAGCTGCTTGACCCTCATACCTCGAATACAACAGGAGACTCCACTGTATATATATATATATATATATATATATATATATATATGTGTGTGTGTGTGTGTGTGTGTGTGTGTGAAAATATAGCGAAAATAGGAAAGAACTCGTTAGGTAAATAATCCGAAGTTTTTTAGTATTTTTGTTTTTATTTTAAAAGTAGAGCCTAAATTATAATTATTTTTTAAAAATATGATTCCTTCGCTACATAAGAGTTCTCATATTTGAAACATGAGAACTCTTATGTAGCGAAGGAATCATATTTGTAATATATATATATATATATATATATATATATATATATATATATATATATTAGATCACATGAGAAATTGTATAAAAACTAAATCAAAGCACCTTGTCGGACGCCTCGGTCTAATAAACCATCTTTGTCATGTTCAATTGATGTTAATTGCATTTTATGAGTGTGTCCTGAAGATTGTTTATTAGACCGAGGCGTCCAACGTTGACCTATTAACATTAAAACAGTATTGTTGCATGTACGAATTTTTGTTTGTTTTTCCGTATATTTTTCTTCATACTGTCGGATCTATATTTCCATATATATATATGTATATATATATATATATATATATATATATATATATATATATATATATATATATATATATATATATATGTGTGTGTGTGTGTGTGTGTGTGTGCTAAAAATATATATATTCGGGTAGATGGAACTCATCAGCCCGGATCTGTAGTTCATCTAATAGAAGGAAAACTGTGATGTTAAACCCCCTCTACCTTGCAGCCATGCCCAATCATGGGAAAGGGTTCGGGAATAAACCCTGAAGCCAAATCCGGGACAGGAATCCCTAAGAGAGTCCGATGTTATGTTTATCTTCGTCGGACAACTGCTGCGACGACACTGGTGCTAAATTGTATTGACCTATTCTCTTGGGCAACATCGGCGGTGCAGAAAGGGAATACGTGCTGCATGGGCAACGGTCGATCTCTCATAAAACTCTGCGCAGGCCCTGGAGAGGACAGATGCTGCGGCGCCATGACTCTTTTGGTCGAAGATCCAAGGTCTCTCGAGACCAACGAATTCCATCATCCACATATGTGCTTTGCGTTTTTAAATGACCATTGGGGATCTGGAATTTAATTGTTTATATTTCACAAAATTTTGTTGCTTTATTTATTTACATATATTTCGTTTTTAATACCTACCAAAATATTTTTTTTATTCGTGTTGGAGTATAATCTAGACTGACGTCTAAAAATCCTTGTTCATCATTTATCTGAAACTGAGAAGAAAGATGCTGGAGATTTGAGGAGAGAGAGGGAAATAAGAACCAGACTTCCAGTATGTACATGCAAATGCGTGAAATAATAATAATATTAATAACAGATAGATAGATAGATAGATAGATAGATAGATAGATAGATAGATAGATAGATAGATAGATAGATAGATATGAACTAAGATAGATGGATCGATAGTGTTATGGTAATATACCCATGCTCACATGGACTCACCCAACTATAAATAGAAGCAGGTACTGTCTTTTGGAGAAGGAAGTTTCCAGCAGTCAGCTCTGACAGTCGGACCAAACATTCTTGCTGTAACACTCTCGTTTGTAAAGGTTTGTATTACTGTTTAATATATGTTTAATACAATTCCTCTCTTGTCTTTGTTTCTGGTCCTAACAAGACTACAACAGATAGATAGATACATATGAACAGACAAAGATAGATAGATAGATAGATAGATAGATAGATAGATAGATAGATATGGACATAGTTAGATAAATAGATATGAACCGACTAAGATAGATAGATATGAACAGACTAAGTTAGATAGATTAGCTAATTTGATGGTGCTGATTCCGAAAATGACCTTAGTTTTTCATGGCCTTAAATGACCTTAGTTTTTGCTGTAGTGAAATTGCTCATATTTGGAAAAAAAGATCAATTTACGATCAAGGCTGATCGTAAAATTTAGTTAATAAAGATCGTAGAAACCCATCGATTTTCAAGTAGGCCGAGCAATTTATGTCAGCCACCTGAAATAAACTATTTTTATAAGAAAAAAAGTGTTTTTGAGTCAAAAATTTTAAAATTGAAGTTCCGAATTTTTCCAATTTATCGCCAGAATTCAAATTGACTGATAAACTTTATCAGTAATACACTTTAGTAAACCTGATAATTAAGGTCACATCAAGAAAATGAAACCCTAAAATCTTCTGTTTGATATTCATAAATTAATCCCATCACTGTTATTCCTTCACTACGGAAGGAAACCAAGCACATTGAGAGGATTTTGTTTTCACGGTTGGAAAGAAACTCCAACATCCCAATTAAATGCATCTATTCCATTATACATGATACTGCTGGAGTATCAAAAGGGACTTAAATAACATTAAACATGACAGACAATCAAGAAAGAGAAAATTTTCATCATAGTTCTTATGTTCACAAAGGTTTTATTTCTGCTGTTAAATGATTTGATGAAAATACGTGTTGGTCTTCGTATATTCAATCGTGCTATTTTTAAAGACTTAGGCTCTGATTTTTATTGCAAAAATAGTATTTCTCAATAAGCAAATCAATATTTGTTATTTTAAATACGAATTGAGAGGTATGTACGATTTTATTTTTAGAAATATTGCCATCAGTCAATATCATATATACAGAAAACAAATGAAAAATAAAGTTGTTTTTTTTTCCCAAAAATGAGGCATTTCTGTACAGCAAAAATGGTAGCTAACCAAGAAAATGTACGGTTACTTTCAGATTCAGTGCCCTCAAATTAGCTAAAAAAAGATGTTTGGTGTCTTGAAATCTTTTTAAATATTTTTTTTGTTGACCAGTGCTATCAAATTTTGTATTAGGTTGGTGCAAAAACAATGTCGTTTTCTCATATATGTTACTATATGAGAAAACGACATAATTTTTGCACCAGCCTAATATATATATATATATATATATATATATATATATATATATATATATTAGGTTGGTGCAAAAATAATGTCGTTTTCTCATATATGTTACTATGTGAGAAAACGACATTATTTTTGCACCCACCTAATACTGCCATATTCTAGCAATTTATAAACGGGGAAAAATATTGAGAAATTAGAATCGAATAAAAAAATAATTCAAACATTCATTTTGACAGATGAAAAATCTCTCCGCTTTATAATTTCTCTGTTTCACTGTCATTATCTTTTCGTCAAAATGCGTATTTAGTTTCAAGTATCAAAATTGGCTTCGGCCGCCATTTTCATCGCACCCCGTTCATGTCCGTTGTTAGGAGAGGCAAACAAACCTCTCACCATAAATCTTCGCGTGCAGACATTTGTTTTTGTCGATCACGTAGCCGATAGGAGAGCATTCAGAAAGGAAAAATATTTATACTACTTGGGAAGCTCACAATTTTTAAATCCACAAAGGAAACTGAGAAGAAAGATGCTGGAGATTTGAGGAGCCAGACTTCCAGTATGTACATGGAAATGCATAAAAAAATTAATAATAATGATAACAGATAGATAGATAGATAGATAGATAGATAGATAGATAGATAGATAGATAGATATGAACAGACTATGATAGATAGATGTGGACATAGATAGATAGATAGATAGATAGATAGATAGATAGATAGATAGATAGATAGATATTAACAGAATGAGATAGATAGATATGAATAGACTAAGATAGATAGATATGAACAGAATGAGATAGATCGATAAATAGATATGAACCGACTAAGAAAGAAAAATATATAGACAGAGAGGTATGAACCGAACAAGATAGATACATAGATTGATATGAACCAAAAGAGATAGATAGATAGATAGATAGATAGATGTTAACAAAGATAGATGGATATTAACAGAATGAGATAGATCGATAGATTGATATGAGCCGACTATGATAGATATATAGACAGATATATAGATATGAACTGACTAAGAGAGATAGATAGATAGATAGATAGATAGATAGATAGATAGATATGCACCAAGATAGATAGATAGATAGATAGATAGATAGATAGATATGAACCAAGATAGATAGATAGATAGATAGATAGATAGATAGATAGATAGATAGATAGATAGATAGATATGAACAGACTAAGACTGATAGATATGAACTGAGTTAAATATTGTCTTGAGATTGATAATGGAGTGGTTCTCCGTTACATTCTCCCCGATCATTATATTTAGACACCATCTCTACTTAGCTTGCCGTTGATTCATCAAGTGTTTAACGGCCCTTTGATACTTTCCATCCTACACGGTGGCTTAAATATTAGCTTTACTCGCAATAAATTGGAGTGGGATAGCCCGTTTAGTGGCCGGCCATCCGATAAGACATTTCATATACATCGGGTGTAACAGCAAAATTGTCCAAATTGTGTAACGTCATAATTATCCCTCACACAAAATGTTTAATATCTAAAAAAAAAAAACCCACTAAACTAAATGAGTTTCTTTTTTCCCAGAATAAAAGACGCTAAGTCATATTGACATCATGTGCTGTAAGAATCACTTTGAGTTATTCAGCTAAAAAGAGAACAGGTTAAAATCATTCTGTGTCAGTCCACTATCTTCCCAAATGAGCCACATTCATACTCTGGCTTCCATTTTCAAAGTTCGTTAAAAAAAAACAATGAACAGGGAATGAATTTAAAAAAGAGGGAACAGTAGAGAGGAAAACTGAACCAGGAGCTCACAACAGGAAGAGGGATCATCATTTCAACTTAGAGCTAAAGAGATCAATTAGAAAAGATCCAACTCAATCCATAAGATGTTTGGGACGCGAGAGAAGAGTCTCAGCAATGACAGTCTAAAGAGCAGTGAAAAAAAGACATGAAAATGAAATTGTACGTGCTGCATATGAGGCACCTTGTTACGCCAGGACAGAAAATTTGAAGCTTAGAGACGGCGAAGATCACCTTGAATAAGTTGTAAAATGATCCTGGAATATATATATATATATATATATATATATATATATATATATATATATATATATATATATATTTGAACTTTGTTTCAATCTTTCATGAGGTTCCGATCGTTAGCTATGATTAATTAATGATGAACATGTCATTTTCGTTTATCATCGATTTCATCACGATTCTTTTGTTAAGCTTGGAGAGTAACTATACATTCTTATTGCTCAAAGTAGAGTCCAATAGCGTTAGAAAAACTTCCAGTGAAATATCTTTAATCATTTCTAAAAAAAAACAAAAAAAAAAACAACAGTTCAAAGCTAAATCTAACAAATGTAAAATTTTCCTTTTACACGATTCGTACAAATTTGCTGTTACACGAGGTATATATATATATATATATATATATATATATATATATATGTATGTGTGTGTGTGTGTGTGTGTGTGTGTGTATGTATGTATGTATATATATATATATATTCATGCATATATATATATGTATGTATATATATATATATATATGTATGTATGTATATATATGTATATATATGTATTTATGCATATATATATATATATATATGTGTGTGTGTGTGAGAAAAGGCGAAGGTGGTCAGGGGAAGCAGCTAAAAGTCGGCTTAAAAATAATCCTACAAAGTAACATGTAAAGAAAAAAATGATAATTTACAAATAAAGCTTGAAGCATGACAAACTAAATGAGGCGAGGGTGAAATAAAAATGAAAGCTTTGTTTACAAAATAAAATTAAACGGCAAATATATATATATATATATATACAGTGATCTCTCGCTAATTCGTGGTTCTACTATCGCGGATTCACCACTTCGCGGATTTTTAAAATATATATACGGAAAATATATCGCGAAGTTTCTGGAAGATTCTAGAAAAATCGTGATATATGAACACCTAAAATTTTTCATTAAACTCATTAAAATATTAATAATAAATATTATTTTCTGGTCTAGGAACAACAAAACAAGCGCAAAATAGCAACAACAAAAAAAACATTTACAGGGGTATTTGAACTTGTAACACACATGACAAAAAAAACCCATCTAGAATGCGATGTGCATAGAGTACCAGCGTATCCTGTTGTTGAGAAAACGCAAAGCGTATCTCGGTGTTGAAGTGCGTTGTAAGACAGGCTGTGATTGGTGCAATGGAGACGACGAATCACACCTTTCTATTTTGTAATCTGGTCTGTGATTGGTGCTTTGACCGATGCTCAGATACGCAGCATTTTCCCTTCTCTCTCTCTATGTATATGAACAACAACAAAACTTCAGAGTAAGTGAAATAAAAAAAGTGCCTTATATTTATAATCAGAATAAAGACAGTTGAAATTTATTGTGCAGATAATGAGGAAAGAGGGCTAGGAAAATTTGACATTTACAGGACATAGAGAGAACAGAAGGGACCGAGGAAATTTGCGAATAGCCGCTCTAACGAGCTTGTATAAATGGTCGGTGGACTAGAGATTAGGAGAGATAGAAAAAAGACGCATATTGCTAAGTATTAGAAAGGAAGTCGTGGAGAATCATGATTGCACAAGTCCTGAAGTAACACAGCACATAGAAGAAGATGAAAGGGTACAAACACGCATCAGAACCACTTAAGGCATCTATTATTGCCCTCTCAAAAGCAGGCAAGTCTGCGAGAGAAATTGCAGAAATTGCTATAACCTCGCAATCAACTGTCTCTCGAGTGCTTAGGGCACATAATGATGCCACTCCTGCTCTAAGGAATGAAACAAGGGGACGAAAGAAAAAGATTGATGATAGAACTGGCAGGGTAATCAAGAGAGAAGTTGCGAAGAATAGGACTATAACTAGCCAAGAAATTGCAGCCAGTCTAAGTGAAGAGCAAAGTGTTAGTCTTGCCTCTTCAACAGCCCTGAGTGGCTATTTCAAACTGTTTTTATACTGTATGAGGCTTTCTGGAATATTCTGGAATACTCTAGATTTAATTTAAGCTGTTCTAGAATTCTCTAGAATATTGTTCTGAGTGTATTGTAAAATAGTTTTCAATATTTTGTCAAAAGTTCTTTAAATTTACCAGTTTAATCATTAGAATGCGATATCTGGTGACCATATTCACCATAGTCTATGAATATAGAATACAGCGCAGTACGTAATCTGTTCAATGAAACACCGTTAAAGATTAACACTCACGAGTCAGACACTCTACTGAATCTGACTATATCGCCAATACCACCAGAAGCTGTTCCGTAATTCTTCAGTCTTCGATATCAAAGGCTGGCAGTGAATATTCGGGAAAAAAAACATGGCCACCTTTATACACGTCGCATTGAATATTTTGAGCCTTCTGATTGGTTAACCCTTCTATTGGTGAACTATAAAATGAGTCAGCGCATTTTGGCTGGCTCACTAGTACACCAGGGTACCCAAAACTTCCAACAACATCTGAGTCACTTTTTTTTTGCACAGAGTTTTTTTCTGAATCTCATTTATATCCAAATTTATAATTATCAATAGAATACCTTAGGGTGAATAAACTTTTTCCTAGGTGGTCGGGAAGACCAGTAAGATTAAAAATTATTTTAACCCCAAAAACAATAGACAAAAAATATTTTTAGTAAAAAAAATCAGGTGAGTCACCTGTATCGAACAGCACTGTATAAGAAAGAGAATCCAGAGTTCTTAATATTTACTTTTTATTTTTAATATAATTCTTCCAGAAGAAAATACGTTGAAAGCTTAATAATTGTAACACTATTAACAACTATAAACACATGCCTAAAAATTACATTACACCGCCTTCTTTCTTTGAATCCATTCTTAAAGAATCTAACTTATATCTAATACAAAGAATATATTTCTAAAGTGCTCAGCCATAAATTAGAACATGTGACACCCCGCTGAGCGGGTTGATCGCACAAAGGTGAAGATAGAACTCCCACTAGGCAGACACATATACACAATTGCTAATGCGCATTACCTTCCGATGCTCACTTAGACATACAAGAATCTTCACAAACCCACATATATAGGCGACCACTAAGTCTTTGTCAACGGTTCTATTTTCTGTTTTTTATATTAACGATATACATAAGAACTTTCTAAGCCCATTAGAAAATATATATGATGATACCAAGGTTAGATGGTCAGAGTCTCGAAGCTGCTCTTTCTCTCTCTCTCTCTCTCTCTTTCTCTTTCTCTCACTCTCTCTCTCTCTCTCTCTCTCTCTCTCTCTCTCTCTCTCTCTCTCTCTCTCTCTCTCTGATCAAACGCTAACAGCTCAACTCTTTCGTAATATTCAATATCTCCAAAACCTTATGCTTACAGCGTTTTCGTCGGCAGCGGAAAATAAGTTATCTCAAAACACAACGCCCTCATGGCTAAAACAACCAATGCGCGATTGGCACGTTTTTTTTTTTTTGTTGTTTTTTTTGTTTTTTTTGAGTAGTAGAATATTCTGAAGTCATCCACCGTGCATCTTCGTCTTGCCTCCACGTCGCGTTGGACTCTGTTCTCTTCATAGCTCTTTGCTCCTGCGAAAACATCAGTTCTCCACCCGACTTGATCCAGGGCAACAGAATCCCAATTTGCAACATTGATAGAAAATTCCGTCATGGACGTTTTACACGGGGTCGAATCTTGGGTCGTCCAAGGTTACGCAGGCCCTCAAACATTTCTCCATTGAGTATCTGTTTGGTAATTCTGAACATATCCATGCGCACAAAGTAGCCAAGCCATCTGAGATGCCTAGACCGCAGGATTGAATATAGTGACTGAATGTTAGCTCTTTTAAGTTCTTCCGTATCCGTGACCCAATCTTGCCAAAACCAAGCCAGTAACTTTTCATAATCACCGAGCAGACACTGAATTTTATCTCAATCTTTACAAGTGTTTTATCAGATTATTTTTTTTAAATTTTCCTTTGTTTTAATGAATTCACCTCAAGTAAACTGGGAATGAAAGAAATTGAGAAGACTTGAGAAGGTACCGTGAACCCAATCCTAAACAGGAACCAATGAATAAACGTCAATTCCGATTCAAAAGACCGAGGAAGGTTGTTGTATCGGACACAAGAGAGAAGGTTCTTGATAGGCTCCAGAGGCGGATATGCAATGTAGTTGGCCCTGCTCTGTTGTCCCGTCTACAGTCACTTTCTCACAGACGCGCCGTCGCCTCCCTCTGTCTGTTCTACAAATACTTCCATGGAAATTACTCCGAGGAGCTGCATTCGCTGGTTCCCAGACGTCATGAGTTCAAGCGCCCTACGAGGCTGGCATCCCGCTCTCACCCCTTCACTGTCGAAACTCCTAAATGCAGCCGTCTCTTCTACTCCAATAGCTTCATGTCTCACACCTCTCGCCCGTGGAACTCACTTCCCTATTCCTGTTTCCCTGTGAGCTATAATCTCCAGCTATTCAAGTGTAATGTCAATCGACATCTCCAGTTGCCTTGATCTATCCACTACCCTCATCCTTTCTTCTATCACTCCTATCTAATCTTGCTCTAAATTTTCTGTAACCCATTGCGTCCTAGTGGCTCCCGCCTTGCTTGGAGTGAAATGCTTAAAAAAAAAAATTCGATAGAAGAAGTTCTAAACAGGAGAACTTAGAGTTATAGTTAGCCATTTCAACTGTAAAAGGATGAGACCTATCTGCCAATCTAGTACAGCACTTAAATTCATAAAGTCTAGGTACAATAGCGGAAAGTTCATCAGAACAATTACAATAAAAATATTTATAGAAAAGGCACAGGGAAGCTATATTGTAATGGTGGAAAAAAAGGATGAAGCCGAGATGCCAGGTCATGATCAATAACATTGCTGATTCTTCTTTGGATTTTATCAAGAATCTCTAAATAAGAAGCATCAGACCAGATGTAGCAGCAATATTCTAAGTAAAGACGAATAATAGACTTATAAATATGTAAGATACATTCTGGCAAGAAAAATTGTCTAGCTCGACGAAGTGAACCAGCTTTCTTATCTGCAGAGTTAGAACTTGATTCAATATACTCTTCCCACTTCATGTCAGCTGAAAACGTTAGTCCGAGAATAGACAATGATGCTGGTGGTTAGCATCAGCCATACCGAGGGAAAGTAAAAAGTGTTCTCTGAGATGATTAAAAGATAGCAGTTTCGTTTTCGAGGTGTTGAAATTAGCAAGCCACTCCTTGCCCCATTTAACAACAGATTGTAGGTCATTTTTTTAAATCAGCTGCTAATTTGACCTTATCGAACCGATCAGACGTACTATTAAAACAGGAGTAAATAGGTGTGTCATCAGCATAGGTAGCGAGTTGATAACTGACGATATCAGGTAGGCCACTTATGAAAATTAGAAACGACGTAGGCCCAAGGATAGAGTCCCGAGGAGTACCTCCTGCATTTATGAAAAAAAGATCGTGAAGAATGAGCATTCAAATCAAGACCAGTATGCCAAACCCTGTCAAATGTTTTCGAGATAATCAAAGCAAAAGCCAGAACTTTACTATTCTTATCTAAAGCTTGATTGATTCATTCTGCAATAATCGTTAACACATCAGCTGTCGACCTAGAGAAGCGAAAGCTATATTGCTTATCAAGAAGAAGACTTTGTAATGTGAGATGCTGAACCAGTTAAGAATTAATTAGCGCCTGTACTTTGCCAAAAAGAAAAAGAGGTATAAGGCGATAGTTATAAGTATCATATGGTGTTCCTGTATTCTCAAAGACTGGGCCTACAGAAGAGGATGTACAATAAACAGGAAAGCAAGAAGAAACAAGGCATTTACTGCAGAATACTGAATCCACTTAGGATAAATTATCGAATAGAGTTGCATTATGGATGTAAAAGATGCAGGTAAGAAATGCCTATTATGACTGGATAAGTAACGATTGACTCTAGATTGAACATTTTAAGACTGTAGGGATTGGGTAAACATAATTTTGGGAGTCTGTTTTAGAAAGCAGTGGCCCTAGGGAAGAAGCTGTCTGAAGCTTCCTCATTACAGATGGAATACGAGATTGAATTTTCTTTTACTTGTTTACGAGATGCATTCATTATTTTTTTTTTCAGTTTTAATCGTCATAGCCGACTTCCGGGTATCGGACCGCTTACCAAATTTTCCCCGCTCTTGATTGATTTTGAACGCAGACTTTACTTACGGGTGGGTGGGTATGGAACACTCAGATAGGGCGGGTAGAATTGTGTGTAGACTGATTAATAGAGGCGGAATGCTCCGGCTTGGAAGTACACAGAGATCAGAGTCATGGCATAACGATGCAATGAAAGCAAATAAAATATGTGAGGAAAGAAGATGAGAAAACAAGCTGGCAAAGAAGTTTTATAAGAATGCAATAATACACCCACCACACACACACACACACACACATATATATATATATATATATATATATATATATATATATATATATATATATATATATATATATTAGGTTGGTGCAAATGTCGTTTTTTGACGTTAAAAAATACGTCAAAAAACGACATTATTTTTGCAGCATCCTAATATATATATATATATATATATATATATATATATATATATATATATATCGTGTGTATTTAGGCAGTAATTTTTCATTGATGCATGTTTCATTAAATAATATAGACAAGTTTTGTCTATTGATTTGACGTAAATTTCTTTCTTTCATATTGTCTGATAAGCTTAATAACATCGTGTATACCAACGGTATCTTATACTTAATACTTCTCGTTTTCACTCTCGCGTGGTCTTGTGTGACATCACGAGCCGCGATGCGATTTTCGCTTCCGCGTCTCGTATATGCGAGTTTGTCGTTGCTTTGAAATTTTTCATGCAACAAAAACAGACTATCATTATTGTTTCGTCCGCGTGTTGTTTGATATATTGAAATGTAATTGTCATCTTTGATAATGGCTTATGTAAGCCGAAAGCTTAGATAGGATTGGAAACATGTATCAATATGGTGTTTTCCTTTCGTCCATAAATGATAATGTTATTAAGCTTATCAGACAATATGAAAGGAACTTACTTAAAATAAATAGAGAAAAGTTGTCTGTATTATTTAATGACACATGCATCCATTATATCTATATATATATACATATATATATATATATATATATATATATATATATATATATATATATATATATATATATATAATTATTTATTTAAAAATATGATTCCAACACACTACATAGGAGTTCTCATGTTTCAAAACAAGAGCCGAAAACTTCAATATAATTATTTGAATTAAATTGAATTAAAGTACTAAGCTCTGTTCCATCTTCAAGCGAAATTTTTGGGAATTTTCTCTACTTTTGTATCGAGCACTATTTTTTTAAAATAATAACAAAAATACTAAAGAACTTTGGATTATTTACCTAACGAGTTCTTTCCTATTTTCTATATATTTTTCACACACACACACACACACGCACACACACACACACACACACACACATATATATATATATATATATATATATATATATATATATATATATATATATATATATATACCAGATGTAACAGCAAAAATTGTATAAATCTCGTCTCCGAGTTCCTGTGCGTAGGAATTTGTACCAATATCTGTTTCCTTATTACCCTCTTTGTCTTCTTATTGCCCCCTTAGTTAATTTAGACACGGTCTTTCGCTGGCCATTCTTTGCTTCCCGCTGGCCCTCTGGCCTGTGGGCGTCAAATTCAACAAATGATGGAAACGGGTGGTGAAGAACTAAAAGTAGCTTAGAATAACAAATCTACCTCTGGGAGGAGGGACGGGGTACCTTAATATCGACGGTGAAAAAGGAACTGTCATGCCATTGCACTGTTCTGCCTTGAACGTCACTACGAACCGCAATTGTGAGATGAAGGAGAGTGGGGATCACGACGGCGCAAAATGCGCTTTCCTATAAGATGCATGGGAGAGCTCATCGCAAACCGAGGTGGGGCATTTCGACGCAAACATATCTCATTATCAAATGTTAGGATCATCCTTGAAAGAGACAAGTGTGAACCAATAGAAATACAAGGGGAAAAACAGTGGATAAAGGCGTTAGTTAGATCCAGTGACAGGACCCAAAGAGTGTGAGTTCAATCCCCGGTTAAGGCGTTGGAGAACTTGTAGAGGGGAATTAAGATGAGATAACTGATAACTAACATCCACTAGCCGAACTGACTGCCGATGATTTCAAGTGCTTAATTTTCGCACAAGGTCTAGTATCAGCAGAAGACGCCGAAATCAGACGACGGGTACTGACCAAGCTCGAGAACGAACAAGGATTGACTCTCCAAAAACTGGCAGAGGACTGTCAAAGAGTAATATCTGTAAAGTGTGACTCAAACACTATCGAAGAATCAGGTGTGGCTCAGATTAATAAAATCAGAAACAAGTCTACCTCCTATTCCCCTCAAAAAGACAAAAGGCAAATCACATGTCCTAAATTCTGCAGTAACCAAAACCCAAATAGGTTAAAGAAACCGCCCGGACCATGTTCCCATTGTGGTAAATGGCAATGGATGAAATTATGTCCAGTTAAGAACAAAAAATATTGCAAAAATTGCAATAAAAGTGGGCATACTTTAACTCGGTGCTGGTACACCAACAGAACGAGAAAACCCAAAAATAAAATTAGGCAAGCTCAATCTGACAATATTGTCGATAGGAATTTAAGAAAATATGTAACTGTGGATATTTTCAATAATTCCATTAAATTCCAGCTTGACTCGGGTTCCGATCTTTCAACCATTAACTGGCGTACTTGACGAAAAATAAACAAGCCGACCTTATTAAAAACGGATAAACAGCAAAATCCGTAACTGGCGAAAAGATTAACATTTTAGGCGAGGTAATACTTACAGTAACACTAAATGGAGTTACCAAAAAGCTCAAAGCCTAAGTATTGAAAACTTTAGATAACTTATTTGGAACAGATTGGATAGAAAAATTCAATCTTTGGTATTGCCCAATGAGTACATTTTGTCGCAATGATACAAAGTACAACGTCCAATTTGGTAAATCTCAAAAACGAACTCAAACAACAATTTCCACAGGTTTTATCTGGCGGCCTTGGGAAATGTACTAAAATGAAAGCTAAGTTCAAGGTGAAGGACGGTGCACAACCGGTATTCAAAAAGAAACGGAATGTCCCTTTCGCTGCTCTAGAGCAAATCAACAAAGAGTTAGATAGACTCATTCCAAAAAATACAGAAGTCTTTGAAGACTCCATCATTGCTACTCTAAGGACAAATTGTGAAACCAAAAACATGATCGCGAGTTCCATAAGAGAGCTCCCAGTTACTTTGGCCGACATAAAAAGGGAGTCTCGAGAGGATGAATTCATTCAATCCATAAAAAACAAAATTCGCAATAAAGACCCCAATGTGCCTGAAGTTTTCTCCCTCTGCGATGATGTCCTACTATACAATGACCGCGTAGTGATTCCAAACAGCCTACAAAGAAAAATCCTCAGGGATTTTCACATGGGACATCCGGGGAAGAACCGTACGAAAAGTCTCATGCGCTGCTATGTTTATTGGCCAATAGAAGACATGATAGAATCATACAAAGGATGCGCGCTTGCAGCAAAAGCTCCAACCACGACGTGCAAACCATGGCCAAACACAGACCATCCATGGCAAAGAATTCATGTCGATTTTGCAGGGCCTATAGACAACATGTACTACCTCATTGTTGTAGATAGCCACTCAAAATGGCCTGAGGTCCTACAAAATGACCAAAAGACCAACCACAAAATGCACGATCGGATTTCTATTGCTATTGCTATTCGCGCGTTTTGGCGTGGTAGATTGTGTAGTTACAGATAATGGCACTCTATTCACATCAAGTGAATTTAGAGGCTTCTGCAAGTCATATCAGGTGGACCACATTACAACGCCTCAGTACCACCGTAGGTCGAATGGCCAAACCGAAAGGTTCGTGGACACTCTAAAAAGGGCTTTAAAAAAGGCACAAGGCACACCGACATTGCAACAGTTTCTGCAGGTGTATCGGATAACCCCTAATCCGAACACGCCTATGGGAAGCTCGCCTGAAGAAACAATGTTCGCAAGGAAAATCAAGTCTGTCTTCGACAAACTTATTCCACAGCAAGCAAAGTTCAAAAAACCGTATCGCCTCATAAGAAATATTTCAATCCTGGCGATAAAGTCTTTTTCAAGGCTTACAAAAACAACATAACATTCTTGGAAGTAGGCACCATAAAATAAAGAATTGGCGAACTGGTCTATATTGTCCAAGACCGAAAAACACTCACAAACGCCATTGGAACGAGCTCAGAAAATGCCGTTTGAAGGAATCGGGGAAATCACTACAAAGTAGCTGTGAAGAGCCGTTCGACCTAATTTCGATCACTTCGATCTCGACACGCCCCAAGTCTCTCCTGAAGTGCGACGCTCAGGAAGGAAAAGGAAATTTATTCAACCGCTCGACGTAAATCCCAAAAAAGTATTAGCAGTTTTACGTTTTTTTTTCTCTTTTTCAAAAGAAAAAAAAAGAAAACTCTTGGAAGGGGGGTGTTGTGAGACTGTAACATACCTACAACATGCACTCTTCCAGGAGTATATAAAGTATGCGATATAACACTCTAGGAGAAGAGGAGGAAAGAGAGAGAGAGTATTCTAATACCATAGTATCAGGCGCGTACGACTACCAATATTGGACACTGGCCCATAGTAAGCTCCGCTTACACTTACACTATCTTTGTAACCTTTTTGTTCAATATATCTTTCTAACCTTTAATCCGTGTTCAGTGTTTTCCTTCCGTAGTCCTGACTTTGGGCCCACATCAGTTAACCAGATAAGTAACTCGAACTTTTTTCGTTTTATTATATATATATATATATATATATATATATATATATATATATATATATATATATGCGTGTGTGTATGTGTGTGTGTGTGTATCTGGATAGCCGACTACTCAGGACTGATTTTATCTTCTTGTAAATATATATATATATATATATATATATATATATATATATATATATGTATATAATATTGAGCACTAATATTATTTATCTATCTATCTATATTTATATATATATGTGTGTGTGTGTGTGTCTGTGTGATTTCTGTGGTTGAAAAGTCAAGCCTGGATGTGATTAATATCTTCCGTCTCTCTCCTTCCAAATTAAGTGTGTATCCGTGTCCTCATTGCCCAAAAGTATCACCTGATTCTCACCTGCCTCTCCTCGGCTTTCATTTGCAACACCTTCAAGTGCTTTATGAGAGCCACCTTGATTAATAATTCTAGACAAAAGTCCAGAATCCCTGCGTTCGATTGACCTGCGTTGGCTTGTCATTAATTCTGTCCGTCCTCTTCGCAAACGGAAATCCATTTGATTCAATTGTTCGAATTCAGTCCGTGATTGAAATTAGTGTTTTGACCTACATACCGTACTGACAGTACCGTGAAGCGAGAGTTGAAATAATGGTTCTGGTGTCCGAGGTTCGATTCCCAGTTTGAGATTTGGCACAGTCACTGTTATGGTTTTTCATGATTATTAAGAGATTACACTTTTACCTGTTAAACAACTGCGATATGATTGTAAAGAAGAAATTTGTCAGTGTAAGAAGTTTAATCCAGACGACAGGGAATATTTGCCAACCAATGCTCAGCTGATTTAATTATCGTATTATGTCCCGATTATATCAGTAATGCTTGCATTCATTACTGACCACTGACAATCCCTTTATTCCTGATTTTCAATGCATTCCTATAGTAAAATCATTAGCAATGCATTTACATCATACATATAATAACCCTATTCTATCAGTAATGCTTGCATTCATTCCTGACCACTGACAATCCCTTTCTTCTTGATTTTCAATGCATTCCTATAGTAAAATCATTAGCAATGCATTTCCATTATACATATAATAGCCCTATACTATCAGTAATGCTTGCATTCATTCCTGACCACTGACAATACCTTACCATAACCCCCAAGTAGTTTATGCGTTGTACACTTTATCTATTGTCTTCAGTCTGTGCTGTGAGTATCAAATTTTCTAAGTCTTCTTTTCTCATTATGTACCTGAGAAATTTCGACTGTTTCTTTCTGATGTTATGTATAAGAGTTTTGTTTCCATTTTCTCTGAAAGGTCGTCGTTCACATTTTCGGTCCATGGTATTCTCAGCATCCTTCTGTAGAACCACTGTTGTCTCAAGTTTCTTCTTCATAAGTGAAAAGATAGTTCACTGCCATATGATATTACGTAACAGTTCAGTACACATATCTTTGTTTCTAACAAAATTTTCCTGTTTCTTAAGCTTTACTTAGATTTTGGAAGTCTTCAATCGCCATTCCAGTGCGTTTGATGTCGCACTATCCGTCCTATGCTGGTACAAGGCCCAAGGAAAAGTGGAAAGAGGCTGGTCAACACTTATCATCCTAGACTTAGCGCTAATCAGATTCACGATTCACTCATTCATTCATCCATCATAATGGGCTCATTCACCACAAGAACCCGTCCATTTTCATTTAATCCTCCATATACCACAATACCACATATTCACAGGGAACCTACAAAAATCTCTATGACATAAAAAAAAATTTTGTTCAAATTTCCTTTTTACTGAGTTTTTGATTTTCTTGCTAAATCTCTCATTAATTTCATGCCTTTAATTTTGGCTGAAGTTTCCTTCATATGCCAGATTTAGACAGGATTGTTGGATATCGGTTAAGGAAAGACCTTTGGCCTTACTTCCGCTGCAGCAGTGTGTGAGCGGAAATCGGAACTGGTAAGAGCATAAACAAGAAATGCATCCCCGGCTAAAATAAAAAGGGGCACAAGTGTCCTGAGCGGAAGGAAATGCATGCTTGAGTGGGTGCATGCTGGATGAGGCGCGGCCACACAAAGGCTCATAGGCGATACTTCAGAAGAAAGCTGAGCCACGTGAAGTTGTGTAGGTGTCCAAATGTTATTTAACCGGTTCAATTCTTGATCTGGTGAGAGGCTGGTTAGAGGTTCACTAGTCGACATGACCACAAAACAGGTACAACTGAAGACAGTGGTAGAAGAACACACTGATGACAGTCGGGTAAATCCGCCAAGCCCCCTCTGAAAGGTATATAAATGAGACATTGGGGTTTCCGAATTAATCGTCAGGAAAGTTATAACTCGGAGTTACTGAAGTAATCTGCCCCTGGCGCTCAAAACCAGAAAGAGTGCAACTTGGTTGCTGACAAGCCGAGCCGCCTACAGAGCGTGTCCGACGTGACCACCTCACGAAAGATCACTGGAGCGAGGAAAGACCTGTAAGGCCGATAAACACTGGGGAAACTCGACTGTTTCCAGGGCTACGAAGGCGCTCATCTCTAAAAACGATAGGAGTGATGGCAAGGCTAGAGAAAGCATCCCTAACATTTCCCTTCAATATCAAATCATCTGTCAACTCACTTATAGGAAAGCCAAACTCGAGGCCTGTCGATGACACGCCAGGTGTGGCAGTCCCATCGCTCCATGACTCGGACGCTGGACACAGACCTATCTGCAGACCTGATGCTTGCCACCACCCCATAAGAAGAAGGAGAGCTATCGACCGAGCGCTTTCTTAGGGCCCTTGCAGTAAGGGGTGGGGTGCAGCCAATCGGTAAAGGTACATGTCGCACGCCTCAGGCCTACCATTTAAGTCCAGGCCACCACTCCTACCTTTGCCTGTGCCTTCGACCAATTCTTCTTTAACTGGAGCCCGAGCCCAACCCACATTCCAAGAATTCAAACGGGTCAGTTAGTCCAACTAAAGGGCTCCGGAAAAGCAACGTCTTTCCAGGCACCTAGACGTAAGCCGGAAGATGTAGTTAATCTTGGCACCCGTGACCTTCTCGTACTATTCAAGCGCCTTCTGTGCCACTTCACTGTCGCAGCGTCATCGGACACGTCATCGGTGTACGCGGAAACCCTGGCTCGTGCACCACCAAGAACAGCAAATTCACCTAGGGCTGGACTGAACCCCCTATCCCTTAGCCGGTGAAGGAGAAGCTCCAACCTCAAAGCGTAAAGTGGCGGCGACAGCTGACAACCCTGATGAATCGACCTAGACAGCGCAAAAGAACGCAACTGCTTTCCGTTCTCCTGTACCACAGTATTGGGGGGAGGGATACAGGAGATTGATCCACTTGCAGCTCGGGTTTGAATTCAGCGGCCTGCAAGATAGCAGCCAGGCACTTATGATCGACCCTTTCTAATCCCATGGACTGATCTAAACTGATCAGCGCGGCTTGCTCGTCGTCTTCTACACCCTCTAAGATCGTGCGGATCAGATGCAGGTTCCTTTGAATTGTTCGTTCGTTCATCTTGGCCCAAATGTCTTTAACAGAGTTATGGGCTTGTAATTATTTAAATCCCACCAACCGTCCTTGTCCATTTCAAGATGTCTGTCAAAACAAAACTGGTAGCTACTTCCAAAAATGGCATCCTTACATTTACAAGGCATTTCTTACCCGGGTAAGAAATGCCTTGTAAATTTTAACGTTTCCAAAACGAAATTGTTATCATTTAATCGTTATGGAACAAGTAATCTCCAAAAGATAAACTCATTCGCCTTTTCACTTATGAAATTGTATGGTTGTATTGAATTAGTTGTTAGAACTGCTGATCGGAATGTTGGGGTCACTATATCGTGTCAGGCATTTTTCATATTGTTATTCTACCAATGGACCATGCATTGAATGTTACTGCCATATCTGCTCTGATGTTCTGGATATACAGGGTACGGCAAAAAGGATCTGACACATTTCTAGGTTTAATAAAAAACAAAATAGAATAAAGAACGAAAAATATGTTTTTGTTTTCGAAATGTAAATATTATCCAATTTTGTTTCATTTTATTTTCAGTTGCCAAAATTAATTGGCCGGGCGAGCATCCCATTTTCATTGTGGAAACGTTTATCAAGAACAATGAACCGGTAACTGTAACACAAAGAGCGTTCCGTGTGCATTTCAGGCAGACAGGATGCCGTACCTACTCGAAACACGGTTTTTGTTATGGGTTACCAACTTCAGAGCTAATACTGTTTATTATAAACAGAGCATTTACTTAAATATTTGTATCTATAAAAACAAGGAGGACGCATATTTTCTTTGAAAATTTCTCAGACATTCAGGCCGGTAAATGTTGTTTAATACTGTTTATTATAAACAGAGCATTTACTTAAAGGTTTGTATCTAAAAAAATCATACCCGCTCGGCCCGGTGGCTAGGATCAAAGTGTAGTATCTGTGCTTTGTGAGCTGCCGGGTCGGGTGTCTGTCAAACTCTCTGCTTGCAGAGAGGAACCCGTACGAAGCTCCGCCGAAGGGTAGTGTTTCGTTGGGGGAGGTTGACGGAACTGGCCCCCTTCGGGGGGTTTGGATGGTTATTTATTTTTGGCTGGTCCTACGGGCTCGGAGATACCCACATTAAAAAGGCCTTGTGCCACATTCAATCCTCGTGGGTGGATTGATAAATACCATCTAAAAAAATCATACCCGCTCGGCCCGGTGGCTAGGATCAAAGTGTAGTATCTGCGCTTTGTGAGCTGCCGGGTCGGGTGTCTGTCGAACTCTCTGCTTGCAGGGAGGAACTCTGACAAAGCTCCGCCGAAGGAGGAGGCTGACGGAACTGGCCCCCCTCGGGGGGTTTGATGGTTATTTATTTTTGGCTGGGCCTACGGGCTCGGAGATACCCACATTAAAAAGGCCTTGTGCCACATTCAATTCTCGTGGGTGGATTGATATATACCATCTAAAAAAATCATACCCGCTCGGCCCGGTGGCTAGGATCAAAGTGTAGTATCTGCGCTTTGTGAGCTGCCGGGTCGGGTGTCTGTCGAACTCTCTACTGCAGAGAGGAACTCGGAGGAAGCTTTGCCGAAGGGCAAGGTTTCCTTCGGGGAGGTAGACGGGACCTGAACCCGTCTAGGCGGGTTCAAAGGTCATATTTTTGGCCGAGCCTATGGGCTTGGAAATACCCACATTAAACCGGCCTTGTGCCACATTTAATCCTCGTGGGGGGATTGATAAATACTACCCGCTCGGCCCGGTGGCTAGGATCAAAGTGTAGTATCTGCGCTTTGTGAGCTGCTGGGTCGGGTGTCTGTCGAACTCTTTAATGCAGAGAGGAACTCGGACGAAGCTTTGCCGAAGGGCAAGGTTGCGTTCTGGGAGGTAGACAGGACCTGAACCCGTCTAGGCGGGTTTAAAGGTCATATTTTTGGCCGAGCCTAAAGGCTCGCGGGCTACCCGCATTGAACCGGCCTTGTGCCACATTTAATCCTCGTGGGTGGATTAATAAATACCTGCCCGGTGGCTAGGATCAAAGTGTAGTATCTGAGCTGCCGGGTCGAGTGTCTGTCGAACTCTCTGCTTGCGGAGAGGAACCCTGACGTGGCTCCGCCGAAGGGTAGTGTTGCGTTGGGGGAGGTTGACGGAACTGGCCCCCCTCGGGGGGTTTGATGGTTATTTATTTTTGGCTGGGCCTACGGGCTCGGAGATACCCACATTAAAAAGGCCTTGTGCCACATTCAATTCTCGTGGGTGGATTGATAAATACCATCTCTAAAAAGCATACCCGCTCGGCCCGGTGGCTAGGATCAAAGTGTAGTATCTGTGCTTTGTGAGCTGCCGGGTCGGGTGTCTGTCGAACTCTCTGCTTGCAGAGAGGAACTCTGACGTGGCTCCGCCGAAGGGTAGTGTTGCGTTGGGGGAGGTTGACGGAACTGGCCCCCCTCGGGGGGTTTGATGGTTATTTATTTTTGGCTGGGGCTACGGGCTCGGAGATACCCACATTAAAAAGGCCTTGTGCCACATTCAATTCTCGTGGGTGGATTGATAAATACCATCTATAAAAAGAATACCCGCCCGGCTCGGTGGCTAGGATCAAAGTGTAGTATCTGCGCTTTGTGAGCTGCCGGGTCGGGTGTCTGTCGAACTCTCTAATGCAGAGAGGAACTCGGACGAAGCTTTGCCGAAGGGCAAGGTTGCGTTCTGGGAGGTCGACAGGACCTGAACCCGTCTAGGCGGGTTCAAAGGTCATATTTTTGGCCGAGCCTACAGGCTCGCGGGCTATCGACATTGAACCGGCCTTGTGCCACATTTAATCCTCGTGGGTGGATTAATAAATACCTGCCCGGTGGCTAGGATCAAAGTGTAGTATCTGAGCTGCCGGGTCGAGTGTCTGTCGAACTCTCTGCTTGCAGAGAGGAACCCTGACGTGGCTCCGCCGAAGGGTAGTGTTGCGTTGGGGGAGGTTGACGGAACTGGCCCCCCTCGGAGGGTTTGATGGTTATTTATTTTTGGCTGGGCCTACGGGCTCGGAGATACCCACATTAAAAAGGCCTTGTGCCACATTCAATTCTCGTGGGTGGATTGATAAATACCATCTATAAAAAGAATACCCGCCCGGCCCGGTGGCTAGGATCAAAGTGTAGTATCTGTGCTTTGTGAGCTGCCGGGTCGGGTGTCTGTCGAACTCTCTGCTTGCAGAGAGGAACCCTGACGTGGCTCCGCCGAAGGGTAGTGTTGCGTTGGGGGAGGTTGACGGAACTGGCCCCCCTCGGGGGGTTTGATGGTTATTTATTTTTGGCTGGGCCTACGGGCTCGGAGATACCCACATTAAAAAGGCCTTGTGCCACATTCAATTCTCGTGGGTGGATTGATAAATACCATCTATAAAAAGAATACCGGCCCGGTGGCTAGGATCAAAGTGTAGTATCTGCGCTTTGTGAGCTGCCGGGTCGGGTGTCTGTCGAACTCTCTAATGCAGAGAGGAACTCGGACGAAGCTTTGCCGAAGGGCAAGGTTGCGTTCTGGGAGGTCGACAGGACCTGAACCCGTCTAGGCGGGTTCAAAGGTCATATTTTTGGCCGAGCCTACAGGCTCGCGGGCTACCCACATTAAACCGGCCTTGTGCCACATTTAATCCTCGTGGGTGGATTAATAAATACCTACCCGCTCTGCCCGGTGGCTAGGATCAAAGTGTAGTATCTGAGCTGCCGGGTCGGGTGTCTGTCGAACTCTCTGCTTGCAGGGAGGAACCCTGACGAAGCTCCGCCGAAGGGTAGGGTTTCGTTGGGGGAGGTTGACGGAACTGGCCCCCCTCGGGGGGTTTGGACGGTTATTTATTTTTGGCTGAGCCTACGGGCTCGGAGATACCCACATTAAAAAGGCCTTGTGCCACATTCAATTCTCGTGGGTGGATTGATAAATACCATCTATAAAAAGAATACCCGCCCGGCCCGGTGGCTAGGATCAAAGTGTAGTATCTGCGCTTTGTGAGCTGCCGGGTCGGGTGTCTGTCGAACTCTCTGCTTGCAGGGAGGAACTCTGACGAAGCTCCGCCGAAGGAGGAGGTTGACGGAACTGGCCCCCCTCGGGGGGTTTGATGGTTATTTATTTTTGGCTGGGCCTACGGGCTCGGAGATACCCACATTAAAAAGGCCTTGTGCCACATTCAATTCTCGTGGGTGGATTGATAAATACCATCTAAAAAAATCATACCCGCTCGGCCCGGTGGCTAGGATCAAAGTGTAGTATCTGCGCTTTGTGAGCTGCCGGGTCGGGTGTCTGTCGAACTCTCTACTGCAGAGAGGAACTCGGAGGAAGCTTTGCCGAAGGGCAAGGTTTCCTTCGGGGAGGTAGACGGGACCTGAACCCGTCTAGGCGGGTTCAAAGGTCATATTTTTGGCCGAGCCTACAGGCTCGTAGGCTACCCACATTAAACCGGCCTTGTGCCACATTTAATCCTCGTGGGTGGATTAATAAATAACTACCCGCTCTGCCCGGTGGCTAGGATCAAAGTGTAGTATCTGAGCTGCCGGGTCGGGTGTCTGTCGAACTCTCTGCTTGCAGGGAGGAACCCTGACGAAGCTCCGCCGAAGGGTAGGGTTTCGTTGGAGGAGGTTGACGGAACTGGCCCCCCTCGGGGGGTTTGGACGGTTATTTATTTTTGGCTGAGCCTACGGGCTCGGAGATACCCACATTAAAAAGGCCTTGTGCCACATTCAATCCTCGTGCGTGGATTGATAAATACCATCTAAAAAAAGCATACCCGCTCGGCCCGGTGGCTAGGATCAAAGTGTAGTATCTGTGCTTTGTGAGCTGCCGTGTCGGGTGTCTGTCGAACTCTCTGCTTGCAGAGAGGAACCCTGACGAAGCTCCGCCGAAGAGTAGAGTTTCGTTGGGGGAGGTTGACGGAACTGGCCCCCCTCGGGGGGTTTGGATGGTTATTTATTTTTGGCTGGGCCTACGGGCTCGGAGATACCCACATTAAAAAGGCCTTGTGCCACATTCGATCCCCGTGGGTGGATTGATAAATACCATCTATAAAAACAAGAACGTATAAACATAAAAAATGTCTTAAAAAATAATTGTCGGACTTTGTCTATTTCATAATGTGTGACGTCATTTGTTTACATTTGGATACGCATTGAGCAGATATGAATGTATTATTAAATTGAAATTTACATTAAAAATGTCTTGTAAATTACGCTTATTCTTTGCTGTTATTAAATAAATAAACGTATTTTGCTGTATCTAACGAACGTCCAACTACTAAAGACACGGAGGACGCATATTTTCTCTTAAAATTTCTCAGACATTCAGGCCGGTAAATGTTGTTTAATACTGTTTATTATAAACAGAGCATTTACTTAAATATTTGTATCTATAAAAAGAATGTATAAACATAAAAATGTCTTAAAATAATTGTCGGACTTTGTCCTTTTCATAATGTGTGACGTCATTTGTTTACATTTCATACGCCATGAGCAGATATGAATGTACGTGAGAGATTCATGGAAGATCGAAGTTTAAATACAGTAAATTCGACCTTGCTAACCGAACGCTCCTCTGTGGCCAAATCGGTAAAGGCACGTCAAGCTAAATGACGGTTCCGTATAGGAGACAGGTTCGATTTGTCCATGTCGTAATGTGTGACGTCATTTGTTTACATTTAGATACGCATTGAGCAGATATGAATGTATGAGAGAAAATCATGGAGAATTGTATTTAAATACAGTAAAATCGACCTTGCTAACCAAATAAACGTATATACAGGGTACTGCAAAAGGATCTGACACATTTGGAGGTTTAATAAAAACGAAATAGAGTAAATAACGAAAAATGTGTTTTTGTTTTCGAAATATAATTATAATGCCATTTCATTTTCAGTTGCCAACATTAATTGGCCGGGCGAGCATCGCGTTTTCATTGTGAAAACGTTTAGCAAGAATAATGAACCGGTAAGTGTAACACAAAGAGCGTTGGCCCGCCCGATAAACTGATTCGAACCCATACGATTTTTTTTTCTCTGGGGATATCTGAAATCAAAGGTATACACTCATCACTCTCGATCTATTGAACAATTAACAGATGCCATTCCTCAAGAAATTGCTGCAATTCCACATAAAATTAGCCATCGAATTATGAGCAACTTTCGTGAAATAAACGTCATCCACTTGACTAATTTGATTTTTCAAACGAAATGAAAGAAAATGACATTATATGTACATTTCGAAAATAAAAACAGATTTTTCATCCTTTAAACTCTTTTGCTTTTACTAAATCTTAAAATGTGTCAAATCATTTTACCGCACCCTGTATATCTTAATATACTCGACAAAATCCAAAGAAGGATCTGCAATGTCATCAGTCTTGATCTGGCATCTCAGCTTCGGTCAGTTTCCAATCGCCATGAATTGGCTTCCGTCTGTCTTTTCTGTAAATATTTTCATAACAATTTTTCTCTTCAGTTTTCCTCCTGCATGAATTTAAGCGTTCTACTAAATTAGTAACCGAGTCTTGCTGCTTTACTGTTGAACCAGCTAAATGTAACTATAAATTATATTCTAATAGTTTCTTTTCTGTAGCACTTCTTGCCTGTGGAACTCTCTTCCGATTTCTTGATTCCCGTGAGAGAAAAGAAACTGTTAGCAAAGAACTTACGGTTACATCAAAGCCATTTCAAGTGTAAGATGATGAGACCTAACCGCCAATCTAGTACTGCGCTTAATTTCAAAAAGTCTAGATACCATAGCGGGAAATTCCTCAGAACAATTATATTTACAGAAAAAAAAGCACAAGAAAGCTACATTATTTACATTATTCGGACTATTGTCCTCACCTTTGTCGCCATATTCATAACAACGTTTCGGCCGTTGTACGCTCCAGCCTTCTTCAGGTGGTTGGAATGTCGAACTGAACACTTTATTTCACTCACTGGGGTAGACTGTTCTAGTTCCTGTTAATTTTCCTTCTGAAAGTTCTCCACTGCCTTAACCGGGTATTGAACTCACACACTTTTGGGTCTTGTCACTGGATCTAACCAACGCCTTTATCCACTGTGCCATGTGTCCTTGAGAACATCTTTCCGTGGAGAGATTGTCTAACATTCGCTGCCATGCAATAGATATCATATAACAATCCAGAACTGATCATATGTTTTGGCTTCTAAAGAACTTTTTCCGTTTCTTAGAACCTTTGCTTCTCTTTTGAAATGCATCTTTCGCTCGTCCAATGCAGATCTGGATCTCGGTGCCGCATTTTACATCTTCTGTTAAAACGGTTCCCAGATATTTAAAATCCTGAAACTGCTTGTTTATTTCTCTAATTCGTAACTCGCACCTTCAGCTTTTTTCTCTGGCTGATGACCATACCGTCTGTCTTCTTGCAATTATTGATTTGTTCTTTGTTTTTTCGTTGCTTTCTTCTACCATCTTGTCCCGGAGGTCATGTAGTTTTCTTTCCGAGCTGGTCACGATGAATTATAAACATGGCGAGTGACCTCTGGTGAAATCTTTGATTACAGTAGAGTAAAGAGTATAAAGCCAAACTATTTTCTTTCAAAAACATATTGCAGTGATCTGAAAAGATGACAGATGGAGCAAGGTCAGGAGAGTAAGGAGGATAAGTCAAAACTGTTTAATTTTATTACTCGTAATAATGAAGAGTATATTGGGCATGAGTTTTGGAATAAATAGCTACAATAATAAGATGTAATCAAACCAGTAATAAAATAATAGTAAATGGTGCTAGTTTAAACAGTTTAAATAACAGTGAAACTTTTTTTATCAGAATATACACTCAATACAATCACAAGAACACCAGAGTTCTTACTCGCCGTATCCTATAAAGACATACAGGTAGGTCTCTCTATCCAATGAAATCAAGGAATGTATTCCTCTATATAAGGTATTCCGCGAAGTGATGAAAACATTTTGTCTACATTTTAAGACTGCAAGCCGAGTGCATAACTACCGTGAAAAATCATTAAGGCGGCGATCTTCTCATCATTAAAAATCTCTTTATTTATCATAATTTCACCAAAGGAACGGCAATACAGCCACTAAGACGCAAGGGATTACTGAGTGTGAAAGAATATAAGAAAAATAGCATAATTAAGAAGATAGCGATAAAAGAACAGGAATTAAGAAAACAAAAGCTAACGATGCACTTAAAGGTTTGAAGGTCAAAGTTGACTGGGAAGCAAGAAGCCAGAAGAGATTTCTACAAGCGTGAAGTGCGATAGAAGAAACTGTTAGCATAGAACTTACGGTTACATTGAGACATTTTAACTGTAAAATGATGAGACCTAACTGCCAAGATGTGGCAAAACAAAAGGAAGCAACGTTACCGTGGGAGGAAAGTAACTGAAACCGAAATGCTAGGCCATGACAAATAATATTGCAGATTCTTCTTTGTATTTTATCAAGAATCTCTTAAACTTCAACAAGACCAGCAGACTAGATGTAACAGCAATATTCAATGTATGAACGAATGCATCTAGTTAGCTAGCTAACTAGATAGATAGATAGATAGATATTAGGTTGGTACAAAAATAATGTCGTTTTCTCACATATGTTACTATGTGAGAAAACGACATTATTTTTGCACCAACCTAATAGATAGATAGATAGATATGAATAGAGTGAGATAGATAGATAGATAGATAGATATGAATAGAGTGAGATAGCTATGAATAGAGTGAGATAGATAGATAGATAGATAGATAGATAGATAGATAGATAGATAGATATGAATAGAGCGAGATAGATATGAATAGAGATAGATAGATAGATATGAATAGAGTGAGATAGATATGAATAGAGTGAGATAGATAGATAGATAGATAGATATGAATAGAGTGAGATAGATATGAATAGAGTGAGATAGATAGATAGATATGAATAGAGTGAGATAGATATGAATAGATAGATAGATAGATAGATAGATAGATAGATAGATAGACAGACTGCGACGAAGCATATTATAAGTGATGATAATATATAAATATTCTTCTTCTTGACTTTTGTGCCGATTTTCTCTTCTCATTGACTCTCGTGTTTTAAGTTAGAGACAAAAAACGATAATACTCAGAGAATTATCATATTTTGAAATAATCATCTATGATCATTTTGTTTCTTTGTTTGTTCCTCTGAACATCGTGACGAGCACTTTCGATATTCACCATTGATAAGAAAGTAATCGCAGTTTGAAGAGAAAATCAGCTGAAATTATGCTTGCATGTCGACGTTCCTGTGTCTACAAATTTCACGATGAAATTGATCATGTAGGAAAAGGATTGGGATGCAGTTTCCATAGTTACTAAGAAAGGAAACGTTTAATTCTTTTCGTTTCGGCTTTTTTTTTTTTTTTTTTCTCAAATGTCACATGATAACAACTTTGGCAAACCAACGTGCTCACAAATGGTTAAGAAATCTGATTGGATAACGAAATCATTTCTACAGTGACGTCATGATTTCGCTTTCGCGGCGCTAAGCTGCAACATACCCAAAACAAAATGGCCGGCTTTATTCAATTCATTTTTGAGCCCACGTCCGTGCGCGCATGTGTGTGTGCGCGATGTCAAAAGCAGGAATTCACTTTTCGCAATCGCGCGCACAGACACACACACACACACACACACACACATACACACACGAACAAACAAATAAACACACAAACACAATCAAAAACACACAAGCACGCCCAAAAATGAATTCAATATAGCCGGCCATTTCGTTGCTTTATTTATAGATTGCAGTTCATTCTTGTTGTAACGATAAACTACGTCCAGCAGCAAGGCTTCTGATCAAGAGATTGGGGGTTTCTTTAGCGGTATATCAACACTTCAATGGGTTATTTAATGCCGAAATATAAATATTTTGAACACAATTGTATCGATTCAACTGAATATATGCCATAAATAGGTATTGTTGGTTGGTTGATTTTGTTTAGCGGCATATCAACACGTCTATGGGTTATTTAATGCCGAAATCTATATATTTTGAACACAATTTTATGGCTTCAACTAAATATATACTATAAATAGATATTGTTGGTTGGTTGATTTTGTTTAGCGGCATATCAACCTCTATGGTTTATTTAATGGAGAAATCTAAATATTTTGAACACAATTTTATGGCTTCAACTAAATATATACTATAAATAGGTATTGTTGGTTGGTTGATTTTCTTTAGCGGCATATCAACCTCTATGGGTTATTTAATGACGAAATCTAAATATTTTGAACACAATTTTATGGCTTCAACTAAATGTATTTTGAAGGCAATTGTATGCCTTCAACTACAGGTAAAATGTATTGTTAGACATTTTGTATAAAATGTATTGTTGGTAATTCTACTATAAAATGAATTGCTGGCTATTTTTTCTTTAAAATGCATTGTAGGCCATTTTACTATATATATGTATTGGTGAATTTTTTTTATCTAAAAAGGTATTGCTGGTATTTTTACTATAAAAATGTATATTTATACTTTCATAATTTTTTGTTTTTGTTTGGAAGCTCACCATTTGCCCATAGCTTGGACCCTAACAGGTGCTACTACCCGGAATCATGGTGGACCTGGGAATTAAAGCAATTAAGAAGTGGTTCCACGCCCCTCAAAACCTCCAATCGGAGGCCTTACTGTCGGATGTGGTTTATCGTCATACCAAAGACTAGAGATTAGAGGTTTTGAGATACGATGAAGAACCTCTTCACTGATGTTTTTCCAATGTCCATCCTTTCCCGGGGTGGTAGTACCTGTTAGGGTCCCAGCTATAGTGAGTGCCCAAACAAAAACCAACAGTGCATTTTTATAGTAAAATGGCCATCAATACATTTTGCAGCGAAATTGCCAGCAATACATTAAATAAAAATACCAACAATATATTTCCTGATCTACAAATTATATATGAAAAAAAAACATAGGTTTATCCTGAAAGCATAAAATTATGTACAAAATATTTAGAGTCCGGCATTAAATAACCCCTAGATGCGTTGATATACCACTAAACAAAATTGACCAGGGTGAGTATTGCGTAGCGGCTCGTATTGAGAAATCAGAACCGTGTTCGAATTCCAGTCGAGTTCAATAGATTCACTTATGTGCTAATACCCTTGGGCAAGGTATGAATCCATCTCTCTCCCACCCCAACTGTGGGTAAATAAGCGAGTGGCAACTAGTCTAGGAGAAGGAAAAACTCTGAATTAAAAACCAGTCTTGAGAGGGCTGGCCTCCGTCAGATTATCTTACCCAGGAATCACCACTGCTACTGCTGTGGAAGTACATGTGTTGCCCCCCTGACCCTAGAAGGTTACGGGTTAAAAAATATATTTTTGGATAAAAGTGCACAATATCAGAAATTGAGCATATATGTCAATATAAATATAAAAGTTCAAGCGGTAAGTATTTCATGCTTGAACGCAATCTTAAGGCCATGTTTGTCGTGTTTTGGATCGACTATTTATATATGCTGGTTAATGTTACATTATGGATAGTAACGTCTATTGTATTATCCTTGTACCAGGCTCAAAGTTGCTTAACCGGTTGTTACAGAATGCGGAGGCCAGAGCCAAAATGGTCAGTGATTGGCCAGAGTGACTAGTGAGAGGAGCATTCTGACACTGATACATTGTCTTTGTGAAAAATGGCGCGAATTCAACAGGGGGTCTCTAAAAGTCTGAAACGTCGATATGCCTCCCACACCTGGGTTTGCGACCGGATAATATCACCCGAGGAGGTGCGATACGTTTTCCTGCTACGTCAATTTTACTACTGCCTCTTAGAATCGAAGCTATAGGGTTAATAAAACGCATCCCAAAAGTAAATAACCCTTTTCTTTGATACCATTTTTATTAATAGTGCGAGGATCCCGAGACGACACAGAATAGCAACACTGTTGACCAAACTCGAACGGATGTTTCATATCGTCGTAAGAGCTTTATAGCTTTTGCACTTCCAAGTTTGTACACTTTGTATTAAAAGCGGTCACTCATTTAGTTAGTGACCAGGCTCGACGTCGCTTAACTTGTGATCGGACGAGGACCAATGTTTAATCTTGATATAACCATAAGCCATTTATATCACAGATACGTCCAAACTTACAACACCTTGTATTACCAATCGGTCACCCATCTAGTTACTGACCAGGCTCTATGTTGCTTAACCGATGATCGGACAAGAACAGGTGTTTAAGCGTGATATAACCGTAGGCTCTTTATAGCACCCAATCATCCAAGCTTACAACACCATGTATTCCCAATCGGTCACCCATCTAGTTACTGACGAGGCTAGACGTTGCTTAACCGGTGATCGAACGAGAACAGGTGTTTAAGCGTGATATAACCGTAGGCTCTTTATAGCACCCAATCATCCAAGCTTACAACACCATGTATTCCCAATCGGTCACCCATCTAGTTACTGACGAGGCTAGACGTTGCTTAACCGTTGATCAAACGAGAACATGTGTTTAAGCGTGATATAACCGTAGGTTCTTTATAGCACTCGTACATCCATGGTTATCATACCTTGCATTCCTAATGGATCACCCATCTAATTACTGACCAGGCTCGACGTTGCTTAACTTCAAGATCGCCCGAGAACCTGTGTTACAGTGAACATTAAAATCGAAATAAGACATAAGAACACGATCATGAAAATAAGATGTAAAAAAAACAAATGTTTTATGACGTTCCATGTTGTTGATCGCTAATCACCCTCAGAAAAGATCGGTCAGTTATTTTTTTGCGGGGGTGGGTGCTGCGGGGGAGGAGGGATACTGTAGAATTCCTATCTTACGAAACGAAATTGACAGTTAATATGAGAATGATATTAAAATTCTTTCAAGTTGAGATTGCTCATACACCAACTGATATTTTATGACATTCGTAGGCTATTACGGTCTTTATACCAGAACACTACGAGTACTACTGGTACCATGACTGACTTATTGATTTCTTTGTTCAACTCCTTATGGGTCATTTAACGCCGAAATGTTATTTTCTTGGGTGCTTTGCCGTAATAAACAAATATTATATACAGGGTGTCCATAAAGTTCGTGTGCACTTTAAAAAATTTATAACTTTATTTGTATTTGCGATAGAAATAATTTGTGAAAAGGATGAGAAAGAAGTAAATCTATATTTTTTAAGGTTTTATTGAAATTTTATTTAAGGTTCCACATGCCATTAGCAATTCAAAGGGTAATACGATTTTGCAGTTCACGGAAGACATTTGCCAACTGATTTACAGTAATGCCTGAAATCACATTAGTTATTTTAGCTATACTTACAACTAGGTTACATTAAACTTTATAACATTTTTACAGATTATTTCTATTGCAAATATAAAGTCATGAATTTTTTAAAGTGCACACGAACTTTATGGACACTCTGTATATATATATATATATATATATATATATATATATATATATATATATGACTATATATATATGTATATGTGTGTCTGAGTATATATATATATATATATATATATATATATATATATATATATGTATCTATATATACAGGGTGTCCATAAAGTTCGAGTGCACTTTAAAAAATTTATAACATTATTTGTATTTGCGATAGAAATAATTTGTAAAAAGGATTAGAAATAAGTAAATCTATATTTTTTAAGGTTTTATTGAAATTTTATTTAAGTTCCCACATATCCTCTATCATTTTTCTAGGGATGTAACACTTTCGTCGCTGATACATGGCCTTCCAGAACGTGGCTTATCATGGACGGAACCTGTCTCTTTAAATTTTTTCATAAATTGAGCAATAGTGTTCCTATGAGGTAGTTCTTTATTGTATTCAATTCTAAACTTTCTTTGTACGGCAATAGTAGATTTCAGTTCAGCCAACCAAAGGACACAGTTTACTTTTTCCTCAGTTGAAGCCATGGATCAAAATAATTCTAGTAAAAAGAAAATATTTTTTTACTTATCTAAAAATTGTTGCAAATTTTGTGGTAAAGATTTATTCAATAACTATACTTAAAACTAGGTACATTAAACTTTACAACATTTTTTACAGATTATTTCTAGCGCAAATACAAATAAAGTTATAAATTTTTTAAAGTGCTCTCGAACTTTATGGACACCCTGTATGTGGGGAACCCCGCTAAAAAATTATAGAAAAATTCAATAGATTTAAGCTATATTACTAAAGTTCAAAAATAAACTAATCTTGTGTATAACATAGTCTCTGATTTGAATTTCAGCATCCACATATATTAACCAATCAGCGTTGTTAATTTTAGATTAAAAAAAAATAAACAAACGACTATGTTAATCGTCTGCTACGAAATTTGAAGGATTATACTATAAAATGATCAACAATATTTTTCCTCCTAAAATTCATATTGAAAATTTTTTTTTTTTTTTTTTTTGGTTTGTTTTACAGCATATCAACCTCAATGGGTTAATTAATGCCGGCAATACATTTTCTTCAAAAATCTATTGCTGGCAATAATTTTTTACAAATTATTTCTGATATAAAAACTTTTTTTACACTTTCATAATGTTTTGACACCAGTTTTTTTTTTTTTTTTTTTTTTTTTTGGTGGGGGTTTAGCTATTTGCCCATAGCTGGGACTCCTAATAGGTGCTACCACCCCGGGTCAGGGTGGACCTGAGAACACCAGCAATTATGAGGTGGTTCCACGTTCCTCAAAATCTGCTGATCAGAGGCCTTGCTGCTGGACGTAGTTTATCATCTTACCTTGAACCTGGAAGTAGTTTATTGTCATACCCAGGACGTGAAAAATTGTAAAAATATTTATTAATCAATAAACTTCTTAGTTTATTAAAATCTAACTTTTAGACCACTGGTGACTTTTTTTCCTTTTTTCTTTTTTGTATAGATACGATCGTGTAAATTAACAACCCTAGTTTTCAGTTTTCACCATAAACCTTTGACTGAGGTCAGGTGTATGTTGTTGAGAAGAAGCTGAATTCTCAAAACATTTCGTATGATTTATTATACATTATGAAATGGACAAAGTCCGACAATTATTTTAAGACATTTTTTATGTCTATACGTTATAGATACAAATATTTAAGTAAAGGCTCTGTTTCTAATAAACAGTATTGACGATATTTACTGGCCTGAATGTCGGAGAAATTTCCATAGAAAATATGCGTCCCCCGACAAGAATCGAACCTGTATCCTATACGGAACCGTCATATAGCCTGAATTTTTACCGATTGAGCCACATAGGAGCGTATCGGTTAGCAAGGTCGATTTTACATTTTTTAAACTACAATTCTCCATGATTCTCGTACATTCATATCTGCGCGATGCGTATCCAAATGTAATCAAATGACGTCACACATTATGAAATGGACAAAGTCCGACAATTATTTTAAGATATTTTTTATGTTTATATTATACGTTCTTTTTATAGATACAAATATTTAAGTAAATGCTCTGCTTATAATAAACAGTATTAACGACATTTACCGGCTCCTCTGTGGCTTAATCGATAAAGCACGTCAGGTTATATGACGCTTCCGTATAGAATACAGATTCGCTTTGTGTCGGAGAACGCATATTTTCGATGAAAATTTCTCGGACATTTATTTGTTTGACGATCCAGTATTTGACCATAGCGGGGGCGCCTAACAAGGGCTACCACCTCGAGTTAGGGTGGACGGGAACAACAGCAATTAAGAAAAGGTTTCATGCACTTCAAAACCCCCAATCTCCCGATAAGAGTCCTTGTTACTGGATGTAGTTTATAGTCATACCGGCGACTACTTGTACTATAAATGCCAGTATAACATGCCGTACTAATCTGTAGAGATGGACACACAGCATGATTTTTACAAAAAAGACCTTTCAAAGGACTGACAAACTTTCTTATAAAATCAACAAACATCTTGCACAATTAAATAAATTGGGCTCCATAGCTATGTATTCATTGAATGGGGTGAATGATACGTTAATTTGAATTCATGCCTCCTCCAAGAATATTTGCGCGTACGAGAATATAACTGATATAATGGAATATGCATACACCTGTGTTCCCCCCTCACTGGAATATGATTGGCTGGTGTCCGTCATAAATGCCGACGGACGTGTAGGTACAACAGAGTCAGAGCCTTAGTCTGAGAGCCAAGTCTATAACGACGCCCATTGGACTACGCCATTGATCTACACTTCTTACCTGCGACTACGAAACGTACCAATCGATTACTACTACCGTAATCTACTTGGTTATAGTAGCCAAAACCACTTAGCTACTTCGTTCAAATATATCCCTTTCCGGGACATAACAATAACGAAACCAAAAGGAATTAGAACGAGCAACAATTTCAGCCCGTTAACCATTACACCACTCGCATATCCAAGCTAACAGCACCTGTTATTCCCAAATTACGTGGCCGTAAACCGCGTTTTCGTTGCGGATGAGCAGAGAATCTGAGATGTAAATGCAATCCGTTTATTTTTTCCATTAAGTCATCTTCTTGTGTATATGCTGTGTAACCTCAAGACGTAAGCGATAATGGATCTCCTCAACTTCCTATTCCTTGCAGCTCTTATTAAATGTTGCTTTTGCGTTAATTCTCATAAACCCTGTTCCGACATCCAATTACTTAAGCTCACTAAGTATGTTATACGTTGTTTTCCTTTGTTTCTCACTTGCTTCTAATCTGTCCTGTGAGTATCAGATTTTCCGAGCCCCCTTTCCTTATTATGTGTCCTAGAAAGTTCAACCTTCACTTTCTGATGTTAAGTATAAGTTTCCTTTTTGTTTTCATTTTCTCTAAAACTTAGTTGTTGCTCCCATGTTCAGTCTATGGTATCCTCAGCATCCTTCTGTAGAACCACATATCTGTTGCTTCAAGTTTTTTCTTCATCTCGCATGACTTGAATTAGTTTTAATCACCGTTTCGACTTGGTTATCATTAATATCTGGGGACTGTTGATATTTTCTCGGTTTTCCAGATCAAAATTTTCACGTCTGAACTCATCAAACTACTTACGAACAGTACTCTTAGCTATGGTACCATATCTATAAACGGCACATATCATTTTTGCTGTTTGAACATCGTTTTTCCCCCCTTTACGGAAATGAAAAGCGCATCAAATGAGAAAATGGTTCGCATTTTCTCCATTGTTATATTTAAAATTCGCAATTCACAAACGAATCGTATAAAAAGATTCGTTGAAATTTCATATTTCAGAATATGCATACATTTCATATGATGTGCGGTCATGTGATGTGCGGTAATGTATAACGGCTCAGGGAGAGAAATCGGAGAGCCGAGTTCGAATTCTAGTCGAGTTTGTTACATTCACTTACACGCAAATACGCTTTGGAAAAGGTATGAACCCATCTCTAAGTTGTGAGGTTGAATAGCAGAATAGACTACCACAGAAAGAAGAGTTAACCTAATTTGGGAAAATCTTGTGCCTAGTCCGTTATGAATCGAAACATAATCGCCTAAACGTGTATCGTGTATCGCACTTAACTGATATATGTCATAAATTTCAGTCACGTGTGAAACGAAATCTTCTGTTTAAGTGCCAGAAATTGAAAAATACTATGTGCTTTTGTCACAATCCAGTAGTTATTGAGCTTAACTGCTAAACAGACAAAATGAACAACTGCCGTTGCTTCCAGAGAATGTAAAATGTAATTGAAATTCTTATGATTTTTCTCTTAAAAATAAACATAAGAATTCTGAAAATAGGTAAATTTAATTTTGACATCATAAAATGGGTTTAATGCACCAGTTTAGCTATTTCGGGTATAGTAACAGACGAATAACGTAGACAAAACATGTGAGCAATAAGGAAGTCTTAAGGAAATAGGAACTACAGGGAAACTAATATTTACAATAAAAAAGAGACAGTGATGTAGTTCTACTGTTGAATGCTGCGAATAACATGGACTGAACATGTGAGCAATCAGGAAGTCTTAAGGAAAATAGGAACTACAAGGAAACTAATATTTACAATAAAAAAGAGACAGTGATGTAGTTCTACTTTTGAATGCTGCGAATAACATGGACTGAACATGTGAGCAATCAGGAAGTCTTAAGGAAAATAGGAACTACAAGGAAACTAATATTTACAATAAAAAAGAGACAGTGATGTAGTTCTACTTTTGAATGCTGCGAATAACATGGACTGAACATGTGAGCAATCAGGAAGTCTTAAGGAAAATAGGAACTACAAGGAAACTGATATTTACAATCAAAAAGAGACAGTGATGTAGTTCTACTGTTGAATGCTGCGAATAACATGGACTGAACATGTGAACAATAAGGAAGTCTTAAGGAAACTAAGAGCCATAAGAATGCATATTAGAAACAAACATGTGAAATTTCTGGTCCTGGAGAAATTAACACTTACGTGAGATACCGAAGTCAAGAGAAATAGGGGGAACCAAAAGGCAGGAAACAGTGGAGAGCCATGATCGCCAACAACTTGAAATGGCATCTTTAAGTTGACTGACCATGATCTAAGCTCAGCCGCCAGTAGGATTTATCTACATCATGTTATGCCTACTCAAAAAGTTATAAACATGATGGAGCACAAATGAAGCAAGACAGAGGCTTTTGATGAGGCCACTAATTTGACTCCCTTTACTTAGTTTGGCACAAGGCTACAAGTATTGAGCTCCCGACGTGTATGGAACACCCGGTTCAGTAGTAATGTTCAATCCGACTAGATTGTCAAATATTAAATCATTATCCAACCCTAAGTCGCCCAAAACAACATTATCAATATTTACTAAACTTAGTAAATATTTATAATATTCGAGCACCCAGGATCAAACTCAGTGGTGTTCAACCAGATTATCTCGTTAACCATTACCCAAAACTAAGATACCCAAATGACAATATCATGAATATGTACTAAGCTAAGATTAGCAAATATTGATAATATTCGGCCAGGAAGAAAAGAACGAACTCACTACTCAGTCGTGTTCAACAAGACTAGCTCGTTAACCATTACCTAACCAAGATGAGACCGAACTACATTATTATTATTTACTAATCATTACTTAAATTTTAGTACGGGGATACAGGTATGGAGCACCCGTTATGGATCGAAGTCACTACTCAATAGTAATATCGAATCAGACTAGCTCGTTAACCATTACCCTGACTCGAAGTTCTGGAACTACGTTGTTACTAAGTTCAGCTTTAGTGCAAGGCAATAGATGTGAGGCAAACAGTGAGCATCGATCTCAATAATCAGTGACAATATTCAACCACAACTAGCTCGTTAACCATTACCCCAATTCAAGGTTCTTAAACAGCGTTATTAATATTTCCTAAGTTTAGTTTAGTTTTAGTAAAGTCCATATGGATTGGGGTATACATTGAGCACCGAGTTAAAAAAAAAAAAAAAAAAAACTTAGCTGTAATGCTCATCCACACTAGCTCGTTAACCATTACCCCATCTCGAACTTTTTGAAACTACTTTATTAATATTTATTAAGCTTAGATCATTTTTTGCACAAGATCACAAGTATGAGCAACCTATGTACCCCGAAATCAAAAAATCAGTGATGTTCAACCAGACTAGCTCGTTAACCACTACCCAAACCCTATGTGTCCGAACTGCAATATTTATATTTACTAAGTTTATCTTAGTTTTAGTACACGGGTACATGTATCGAGCACCCAGTGAAAGTCGAACTCTCGAGTATAAATATTCAACCAGAGCGGCACGCTAGTCATGAGCTCATACTGTGCCCCCCCCCCCGATTAATGGTTATAATTTACGAGATGCATGAGTCACTGGTAGTTATCTTTATTTTATTGGTCCCTCTTTTTCCGCCCCCCCCTTCTAGCGATATACAAAAAAGAATTGTTTGGGCGGAGAATAAATAATGCGTATTCTCTGGTAATTGTCTCATTATTCATACAAGTTTAGTTGTTTTTTTTTATTGTTTTTTTGTGTTGTTTTTTTTGGGGGTTTCTTTTTTTTTTTTTTTTTTGGCGCAGCGATTGTTAGTGAATACATCAGTGGCATTTTATGAGAAAGCGACTTGCGCAAAGGACAGAGTTTTATTTTATTTTATCTTTTTTTTTTAGAATGACGCAAAAGTTTCCCAACGCCAATCATTTGCAAGATATTAGTGAAATCTTGAAAGTTAACACAGATCTTTATTTTCTTTAAATCGAATTCAATCCATGTAAGGCAATAATGCCACTAAGACACAAGGGATTTGCTGGGTGTGAGAGAATTAAAAAAAAAAAAAGAAGCATTTTTAAAGAGCGAGAACATAAGAAAATTAATCAGGCCAACAATGATCCTAAGACCGAAACTATTGATGCAAATCGGCCTTCCTGACGTGAGGGAGGGGAGGCTGAGACTTTCGAATCCAACCGTCAACATGAAAACGATCTACGGTAGGCTGTAAGGAGACCCCGGACTCCCCCAGCGGCGTCCACAACCTACACTCCTCTGTGAATCCTGTTCACGACTCTTCAGGAGTAGATTGGGACTTCACAGCCATCTCACAAGAGAGAAGAAAGGGAATAAGGAGATATGACGATGATCCCGATGCTCGGATGCGAGTGGGTGCTGACTAGACCAGTGTCGAAGAGTAACTTCGTTCCAGGGTGTGCAGTCGCAAATATTTTGCCATGTACCGCCTACCGCAATATTTCGTCAATTACTGTTTGCCTGTCAACAACTCCACAAGCTACTTGCTACTTCAACGGCTGCGTAAGAAAATGTTACCCTACACCCTCACAAAAAAGTTGTTATATACTGCTTTTTAAGAAGAAAAAAAGTAAGTCATTTTGGTTTAAATCTTCCTTCAATTCCTCAAATTAACAGTTTCTAATTTAACGAGACGTAGACATTTTTATTTTTAAAAAAGGTTTAAATGAGTATCTTATCGCTTGACGACAGATGTCAGAAAATAACATTGATTGATGACTGGAAAAGGGAAAATTCGTAATTTTGACGGACGTGAAAGTAGCTTATAGAGTTGTTAACAGACAAACAGTAAGTATTGAAATCTTATGGTAGGCCGTATATGACAAAATATTCACGACTGCATGCTCTGGATCCAAGTCTCCCTTCGCAACTGGACTAGACGATTATATTAACTTTTGTCTTTGTTTGATGTTGACATCGTCGTTTGCATCTTAGATTTTTTTTTTTCACTTACTGGCAACGATATATTCTTTTGTTTTTTATTATGTCTATATTTCCATCGCTTTTGGGAAAAATTATGGACTGGTTGTCGTTCGTTTTTGCAAGGTTTTATATTCAAATTTTTCCTTTCTTATTCTAGTTGACGAACCCAGGCTACCCTGGTTTTAAATCAATAGACTTCAGTTCTAAGCAACAACTTTTTATGGACATGGGGTAAACAAGGATGGCTCTCCACAGATTCCTTTTCCTATATGTGAATTCTTACACCTTTCTGGGAGAAACAGTGGAGTGGTTTCCCGTTGCCTTCTCAATTGTTTGGAGTTCCTTTGTCCGACTGATTGCTTCTAAAGTCTAGACAATCCATTTTACCCTGTTATCTAAACCATGATTCAACTTAGAGACAAGAGAAGAATAAATGCCATTCCAAAGAGAATTAGAATGAAAGTAAATGTAATGGACTTCCCCAGAATTTGAATTAACTTTAGTTCTACGTAAAGCTTTTTAAAGCTATATGCCATCAGGAGGTCAGCGATCATGGCGCTCACCGGATTTCTTTTCTTTATTATTTGTGAACTACAATGCCATTTTTCGAGAAGCAGTAGAATGGTGTCTTGTTACCTTCTCCATGGTTTGGAAGTTTATTTTATCCTAATGGTTGCCTCCAAAAGCAAGAGAACCCTGTTTAACCTGCTATTTAAACTATGATTCGGATTCATTTTCTTTATTATCAGAGAATTGCCATGACTATTTGAGAAATATAGTGGAGTGGTTTCCCATTGGAATACAGAGGAGTATTTCTCTAACGGGAAACCACTCCACTATCTTTCCCCAAAATGATGACAATTCCCAGATAATAAAGAAAAGAAATTGCATTATTTTTTAGCTTTTTTTACATGTGGATGAGACTACTATAGTCGATTTTCTACGAGGATGTTCCGGGCGGAGTTTGGTAGGTTAGGGTGTGTTTAAATAGGTTCTAATTGAGCTATGGTCGGAGAGGTGTAACGTGAGTCTTCTTGATAGGCATGTAGTGGTATGTCCAATATAATTATTTATTAATTTCGTTTGATGAGGGTCATATAAGTTCATAAATAATATCTAATTTGTATCTTGTAGATGAGTAGTTGCTAATGGCGATACCTTTAGCTGTTTTAAATTTTCTATAGTAAATAATTTAATTTTCTTGTTCTGGTCAACTTGGATTATGTACTTGTTTATGTTTCTAAGGGGAAATGCATCCTACTTATAATTAGCGTGTATCTGTTTTTTATAGAAATTACAAATAAATAGTCTAATTTGGTTATCTATGAGGTAATTCGGAAACCCGTTATTAACTAGCGTCTGTTTCCCGTAGATTAGTTCTTTAAAGAATAGGGTCCGATAGGATGAATTCTTGTGCCATCTCCTGAGGTCACTTTTATAACACCTACTTTATATCTAAACGGACATTCACTCGTAAAATTAAGGTGGCATATATATATATATGGGGGGGGTCTCGAGAAGGACCTCCAATCTGTGGTTGACTGGAGCAGGAAATGGCTTGTAAAATTTAATGCCTTTAAAACGAAGCTGCTCTCAGTTACCCACCAAAGAGAACCCTCCCTGCCTCCCATCAGGATGGCTGATACCCAACTCCACGAGAGCGCCTCTCTGCGCCTGCTTGGTCTCACGCTGACCACTGGCTTAAAGTGGAACAACTACACTGAATCCATAGCTTCATCTACCGCAAGGAAATTGGGTTCTCTGTGTCGCACCAGAAGCTTATTCTCGCCTGAGTCCATCCTTCAAATCTACAAATCAACCATTCGTCCTTGCATGAAATAATACTGCCATATATGGTCTGATGCTCCTGCTGTTCGTCTCGTGGGCCTTGACAAAATCCAGAGACGGATATGCAATGTAGTTGGTCCTGATCTGACATCTCGTCTGCAGTCGCTATCTCACAGACGTTCTGTGGCTTCCCTCTGCCTTTTCTACAAGTACTTTCATGGCAACTGCTAAGGTACTTTCACTAGTTCCCAAACTGCATGAATTTAAGTTCGCTACTAGGTTGGCATCTCGGTTCTACGCTTTCACTGTCGAAACGGATAAATGTAGCAATCTCTTCTACTCCAATGGCTTCATGTATCGCACCTCTCGCCTGTGGAACTCCCTTCCTATCACTTGCTTCTGTGATAGCTATAATTTTCAAATATTCAAATGTAATGTCAATCGACATCTACTAATGCCTTGACCTTGATCCCTGTCCTAGACCCCTTTATCCTTTTCTCAAACACTCCTCTTTACTCTTACTCTCACTCTGTGTAACCCCTTGCGTGCTAGTGGCGCTCCTTCCTTGCTTGGGGCAAATTGCTTAAAAATGTGTGTGTGTGTGTGTGTTAAATTACTCAGAATAAATCTTTAGAGAAGACAAATTGAATAAAACAGACAATTGGAAATAGAGAGAGAGAGAGAGAGAGAGAGAGAGAGAGAGAGAGAGAGAGAGAGAGAGAATGGAATTAATATAAGTAAAAGTTTGTCATTTAGTTGATTGATATTATCTTCAGCATCCCGACCCCAGAGTTTCGAAGGCGGATATTTCCGTCCACTCCTCAGCAGGTATCAACAATTTACTGCTTATATTTTTCTTTTTTATGCATTTATCAGTGGGGTAAGTTTTTTTTTTTTCTGTATTGTTTGTGTTCGTGTACGCGTTTGTGCGGGTGTGCGTACGTGTAGGGTGTCGTGATCATTTGACATTTTCTTAGTCTTTTGTTTTCATTTACACTCGCACTTTAGCTTTTTTTCCCCCTTTTTCCACTTTTCTTTCGATAGTTGCCGCTTGTGGCGAATTACCTCCTTTAGACGTGCCACCGTTTTTCATTGTTTAGCATTCTAGTTTGTTTTTTGCTGGGATCGTATTTCGTTTTTTCTGTCAGAATTTTTGGCTTCATACTATCTTTTACATCGCTAGACACACACACACACACACACACACACACATATATATATATATATATATATATATATATATATATAGTAATTCAACGAGTCTAGAAGAATCCTCAACAAAATGCAGAAAGCACTAGTCGGCTGTTTTATCCTATTTGGGACTCATCAGCAGTGCACATCCACTAACGATAATCGAACCCGGACCGCTGATATTACGCAAGCGTCATACGTTTCTTCTTCGCCACCGAGGCACATTGGTCCAGTGATATAACGTTTGCGTTGTATCGTAACAGTGCGGGTTTGATTCTCGTTATTTGATGCGCACTGTTGATGAGTCCCAAAATAGGACGAAACGGCCATTTGGTGTTTTCTAGCATTTTGCTGGGGTTTCTTCTAGATTTGTTGAATTACTATAAATGATTATTCATATACCCAAAAAATTCCTATCCTTATTATATATATGTGTGTGTGTGTGTATGTGTGTGTGTGCGTATATATATATATATATATATATATATATATATATATATATACTGCTCTCTATTACTCACCAGAGAGAACCATCCCTGCCTCACATTAGAATGTCTGACGCTCAACTCCACGAGAGCACCTCTTTGCGACTGCTCGGTCTCACATTGTCTGCTGACCTGAGATGGAACGAATACATTGAGTCAATAGCTTCGTCCACCGCACCAGGATAGTTGGCTCCTTATGCCGCGCCAGGAAATTTTTCTCGCCGGAGTCGATCCTTCAAATCTACAAATCAACCATTCGCCCTTGCATGGAGTATTGCTGCCATATATGGTCTGGATCCCGTTCTAATTGTTTCAAGGTTCTTGATAAGATCCAGAGACGGATATGCAATGTAATTGGCCCTGATCTGACATCTCGTCTGCAGTCACTCTCTCATAAACGTGCCGTTGCCTCCCTCTGTCTTTTTTAGCAATGCGATGAGCTGCTTTCGCTGGTTCCCAGACTTCATGAATTTAAGCGCTCAACTAGGCTAGCATCTCGCTCTCACCCTCTCACTGTCGAAATTGTTAAATGTAGCCGTCTCTTCCGCTCAAATAGTTTTATGTCTCGCACTTCTCGCCTGTGGAACCCCCTCCCCATTTCTTGTTTTGCTGATACCTATAATCTCCAACTATTCAAACATAATGTCAATCGACGTCTCCAGATGCCCTGATCTCTCCCCTAACCTTCTCTTCACCCTTTCCTCTATCACGCCTGTTTGTTCTCGCTCCTACTCTGAAACCCTTTGCGTACTAGTGGCTTCCCGCCTTGCTTGGGGTTGAATGCTTAATATATATAAAAGCTTAATATATATGAATGCTTAATATATTTATATATATATATATATATATATATATATATATATTCGGATTACATCTCTATTTTCGTTGTCCTCTTATTACTGAGAAGTAAAAACAAAAACAAAATCTACTTCCATACCTGATGATGTCTGTAGGAACAGATGAAAGCTTTTAAAAATTAAAAAGACCTTATGCAACTGAAATTTATAAACGGAGATCATATCATTCATATACAGGTTCGGGGTTGATGTATCTTATTTATATTGTTTGCGACGATGTATTCTCGCCATTTAAATCATTAACCTCTATATTTGTTTTTTGTATGAATGATTCATGAATTTATAATATATATATATATATATATATATATATATATAACACTATTTTCTCAGGAACTCTTTTCTTTATACTTAACCACCGAAAACTTTTTTATTCTTTATTTCTATTGCATTCTTTAGTATAATCATTTAAAATGCGTTGTAGAGTTAAAAAAAAAAAAAAACGAACAGTCCTTTTACGCAGGCAAATAAGACCCAGGAAAAAACACTTATGCGCTGGGAACTGTTGCACACTTTATATATCATAGTTCTTCCGAAGAATAAAGACAACATTCGCCTGTCAAATGCATCACGTTCGTAAATTAAGAAATCCGCCTTTATGAATAGAGAACTCAACGTTCGTAATTTGAGAATGTAAACGTTCATAATCTGAGAACTCGACGTTCGTAAATCGAGGATGTAAAAGTTTATAAACTGAGAACTCGACGTTCGTAAATCGAGGATTTAAACGTTTATAAACTGAGAACTCGACGTTCGTAAATCGAGGATGTAAACGTTTATAAACTGAGAACTTGACGTTCGTTATTCGAGGATGTGAACGTTCGTAAACTGACAACTCGACTTTCGTAATTTGAGAATGTGAACGTTCGTAAACTGAGGACTTGACGTTCGTAACTGAAAGATTCAATGGAGCTTCATCAGAGCGTTGGCTACGAGCCAAAAGTATCATTATAGTAAACCGAAGCTCGGATTCAAAATTGATCGGACTATACTGAACTGCTATTGATTACTGACGACGCTCTTATAGGCTTGTGATGATCAGCTCCAAGTAACAGGCGCTCAAGCGATACGAAAAAGAACTATCATTATTATTTTCTACTTCATTTTCACATCAGTTAGTATCTGATTAGTAAATATATCGAATAGATAGATATGAAAAGACTGAGAAAGGTACTGACAGAATTAGGTATTAGGTTGGTGCAAAATATTGTCGTTTTCTTACATAGTAACATATATGAGAAAACGACATTGTTTTTGGACCGACCTAATAGATAGATAGATAGACTGAAGAGAGAGAGAGAAGAAATTGAGATATTAAATTAAAACAGATTTAGATAGATAGATAGATAGATAGATAGATAGATAGATAGAAGAATAAATTGAGATATGCAATTAAAACAGACTTAGATTGCAATATGTGTAAATAGACAAACAGAATGAAGAGATGAATACATTGAGATATGTACTTAAAACAGATTTAAATAGATAGATTGCAATAAGTGAAAAAGATAGATAGGTAGATACTGAATTAATTGAAATAGATGCTGAATAAACTGAGATAGATAGATAGATAGATAGATAGATAGATAGATAACTAAATTGAGATATGTAATTAAAACAGATTTAGATTGCAATGTGTAAATAATTAGACAAACAGAATGAAGAGAATATAAAGACAGTTTTAAATAGATTGCAATAAGTTAAAACGATAGATAGATAGATAGATAGATACTAACAGAGTGAGATAGATAGATAGATAGATAGATAGATAGATAGATAGATAGATACTAACAGAGTGAGATAGATAGATAGATAGATAGATAGATAGATAGATAGATAGATACATACGAACAAATTAAGATAGAAACACACTGAGATAGATAGGAACTGACTGAGATAGAGAAAAAAGAAAGAAGGGGACAAAAATAGATAGATAGATAGATAGATAGATAGATAGATAGATAGATAGATAATGAACAGACTCAGATAGAGAGATAGGGAGATGAATAGAGAGAGACATGTATAGATAAAACAAACTTTGATAGATGATGAAGAGATTTAGATAAATAAGAACAGAGATCGAGAGAGCGATATGAACAGATATATATATACAACAGATTCAGATAGATAGATAGATAGATAGATAGATACGGAGAGAATGGACGTCGCTAGCGAGGAGAAAGGACAATAAAAGAACAGGATATTTAGAAAACAGAACATGACGATTGACGTCACATTTAAATTTTTGAAGATCGTAAGTAGCAGTGAAGCAAGAAGCCGACAGAGATTTCTACGGACGAGATGTATGAGAGATAAGTAATAGAACAGTACTTACGGTAGCATCTGGCCATTTCAACTGCAAAACAATGAAACCTAATTGCCAATCTAGTGATGCGTTTAAAATCATATTGTCGGCTTAGCTCATTTGAACAATAACCATGAAAATATTTATAGAAAAGACAGAGGGAAGCCACGTCACAGCGCTGGTAAAGTGACTGAAGTTGAGATGCCAGATCAGGACCGATAATATTATGTTGATAATCTCAAGATATATTGCAGAAGCACCAGGCCAGATATGACAACAATATCTAATGCAGAGACGAAGGGTTGACTTATAAATGTGCAGGATAAATTCAGGGAGAACAAAACCTGTCTGGTACGACACAGTGAACCAATTTTTCTGGCAACAGATTTAGCAGTTGATGCAACATAATTACTCCTCTTCATGTCGGTGAAAAACATGAAATCAAGAAAGCGCAATGAGTTTATTTCCTGGAGGTTAGTATCAGCCATACTGATGAAAGTTTAAAAGTGTTCTCTCCGGTGAATAAAAGAGAACAGTTTCGTTTTAGAGGAGTTAGAATTTACAAGCCATTTCTTGGCCCAGTTAACATTTTCGAGATATGATAGATTGTTCATTAAATTTTCGTGATCTGATAGGACGTTAATTAAATTTTCGAAATTTGATAAATTACAAGACATTTCTTTAAACAATGTTAAACTCTGATAGACCTTTTATGTAAATCGAATGATTGATTTTTTTTCCTTTTGTCTAAACCACACTGTTCAATTAGATCAAATATTTTCCAAAAGTTAGGATACTTTAAAAATATTAATTGAGCGTACTTGGATCAGGCATTGGGGAGGTCCAGGTGGTTAGATATTTAAGAATAATCATCAGTGATTATGGCTTTCAATCTGTGGCATGGAATCCATCGGTTTCGAGAGGCAATGGATCTACGCCCTGTTCCAGGACGCAAATCTGGGTAGGGTTTTTTTTATGAGAGATCGGCCGTTGCCAGCACAGCACGTATATTTCCTAAGGAAGGCCTGAGCGTACAACAACCAAAACATCGTGAAGATAAGAATAAAGATGAGGGAAACAGTCCGAACAATGTAAATAAGTGTATTTTATATTATTTGTTTACATGGAGACACGGTGGAGTAATGACTTGAGGTTCAAATTGAGGAACCGGAGAGCAACTCCACACCACTGATGTTGTCCAAGAGAAAAGAAGAGGCCATTACAGCTTCGTACTGCCAGCACAAAATTAACGCAAAAAAAAAAAATAGTTAAATATTCTTCACTTGCTGATAGATTTTTTTTTACTCCCGTGGCAGTGGAAACTTCAGGGATTATTGTCCCTCGTTCGATGACGTTCCTTCGGAGGATTGGCGCGATTGCGCCTCGATTAAGGGACGAGCCTCGTGAAACGGAGTGGCTCTTGCAGTGTGTCTCAGTGGCGATGGTTCCAGGTAATGCTTTCTCCATCATTACGGCTGGCAGAGGATAGCAAAAAAAATTGTTTATAGTTTCTAGAATTGTCATCAATGGTCAACTGAACTTCCTTCGTTTCAATAAATTTACTGGATTATTTTCTTAAAATTGAATATGACATTGTTCAGTCTTAGGAACTAAGGCTCTAGATTTGAATTCAGTATTGCCCTTCTCCTGTAGTCCTTCTGGATGCCAACCATAGCTACATAGCCCAGACTGCCCTATTACTTACATATAGTTGCATATTCTGAATTATGAGTTTTTTCCTTTTCCGAGACCGGCTATAGAACCCATTCCGTCCGGCTATTTTTCCATACTAGGATTATTTTCACAATCAGAGTTGTCATTTTTCTAGACCGGTTACAATTCAAGTCTATAGAACCAACTCTATCCTACTATTTAAGCATAGATGGGTAAAAGAGACTGATTTATACCTTTCCCAATGGTATTAGCATATAAGTGAATGTAATGAACTCGACTGGAATTCGAACACGGCTCTCCAATTCCTCGATGTGAGCCACAAAGCATTACTCGACTTTGCCTCCTTGTAAACAAATGAAATAAATAATATACACTGTTTTGATTGTTCGGACTGTTGTCCTCATCTTTATTGCCATATTCACGGCGTTTCGGCAGTTGTACGCTCAGGCCTTCTTCAGGTAATATACGTTGGACTGTCAAAACGAACCCTTGAAGGTAGATTGTTCTAATTCCACGTGACATGCCTCTTCCAGATATCTCAGTTTCAGTTAATTCCCTTCAGTAACTCAATTCTCCAAGTTTTTTGTTCACCCCTGCTGTAGCCAGGTATTGAACTCAATTAGACTAAATGAATGGTTCGGTCCGAAATTCCAATAACACTTGAGGAAGGCCGAAGAGTATAACGGTCGAAATGTCGTGATTATGGCAATAAAGATGAGGACAACAGCTCGAACAAATTAAATAGTGTAAATAATTACAATACCACATCTCAGAAATATAGACAGATCCTGAAGAAGGCCGGAGCGTACAACGGCCGAAATGTCGTGATTATAGCAATAAAGATGTGGACAACAGTCCGAACAATGTAAATAATGTAAATAATTACAATACCTCATCTCAGAAATATAGACAGATCCTGAAGAAGGCCGGGGCGTACAACGGTCGAAATGTGATTATGGCAATAAAGACGAGGACAACAGTCCGAACAATGTAAATACTGTAAATAATTACAATACCTCATCTCAGAAATATAAACAAAATATAAAATATTAACTTGTACTCAATTTAGTTTGGTTTGGTTTGGTTTAGTTTACGGTATACCAACCTTAATAAGTTATTTAATGCCAACAAGATTTTTATTGCTAGTAATATTTCTTATCCAAAAATGCATTGCTGGTAATATTATTTTTTCTTTAAAAATGTATTGCTGGTAATATTTATTTTCTTAAAAAAAAATGTCTTGCTGGTAATAATTTTTCCTCAAAAGATTTATTGCTGGTATTAAAACCTATTTTTACACTTTCATAGTGCTTTGACCCAAGTTTAGGGATTAACTATTTGCCCATACTTGGGACCCTAACTGGTGCTACCACCCCGGGTCAGAGTGGACCTGGGAACACCAGCAATTAAGAGTTGGTTCCACGCTCCTCAAAACCTTCTGATCAGAGGCCTTGCTGTCGAATATAGTCTATCGTTTTATCCAGGACGCGGATGTCGTTTATCGTCTTACACAGGACGTTTCAATTTGGGTATAAAGCTTGTAAATTCAAGAATAAAGCTTACCAATCTATCTACGGTTGGCAAAATAAATATGTTAATTGCGGTCCTTCTCTTGATATTCCTGATTTTAGATAAAACAGATACAGTTAAACAAAAGTAATACATTGATACATGTTTATTGATTTATTAATCGATTATTTTATTTCAGGTTTAGACTAAACAGAAGCAAGTGAAACATGCTGTACTTTTGAGATGAGTTATTATCATTCAATATAACATTGCGAACAATGAATAGGAGGATAAACCTTTATGTTATGAGCACTGAAGGTAAATGAACCCACAGATTATTTTGATTTGTACAATCTCTTTTCCTTATCTTCTTATTAGGTTCTACAGAATTTAGAAAAGGAAGAAAGTGAAGATAACATAGAAGAAAGAATGTGAACGAGGTTAAGAAAGAAAGAAAGAAAGAAAGAAAGAAAGAAAGAAAGAAAGAAAGTGTAGATAACAGAGAATAAAGAATGTGAACGAGGCTAAGAAAGAAAGAAAGAATGAATGAATGAATAAATGAAAGAAAGAAAGAAAATGTAGATAACATAGAAGAAAGAATGTGAACCAGGCTAAGAAAGAAAGAAAGAAAGAAAGTGTAGATAACAGAGAAGAAAGAATGTGAACGAGGCTAAGAAAGAAAGAAAGAAAGAAAGAGAAAGAAAGAAAGTGTAGGTAACATAGAAGAAAGAATGTGAACGGGGCTAAGAAAGAAAAGACGAAAGTACGAAAGAAAGAAAAAAGAAAGAAAGAAAGAATGAAAGAAAGAAAGAAAGAAAGAAAGAAAGAAGAAAGAGAGATAGATAGAAAAATACTAAAAAAAAAGAATGAGAGATGTATTCATAAGTAAAGAATATCTAAAGTGAGAATCGATGACAAAAATCAAATGGAAAAAAAATCTTAGTTTCATAAGATTAATTAACAAAGGTGCAAAGGTCATTAATTAACAAGATTAGGTGCAAGGGTCATTAATTAACAAGATTAGGTGTAAAAGTCATTAATCAACAAGATTAGGTACAAATGTCATTAATTAACAAGATTAGGTGCAAAGGTCATTAATTAACAAGATTAGGTGTAAAGGTCATTAATTAACAAGATTAGGTGCAAAGGTCATTAATTAACAAGATTAGGTACAAAGGTCATTAATTAACAAGATTAGGTGTAAAGGTCATTAATTAACAAGATTAGGTGTAAAAGTCATTAATTAACAAGATTAGGTGCAAAGGTCGTTTCCCTGTTATTATAAAGGATGTTCCAATAACCGATTTTAAATGTGAATTAAGTTTAAGGGTCTAATTATTTTTTCTTTTTCTTACACATTTAACAACTTAAATATTTGGCAAATTCATTCATGGAAAGATTAACAATCAAACAACGTGTTAAAGTTATTGAAGCCCATTACGAAAATGGACGTTCACACAGAAATGCATTTCTCGAACTTCGCGATTTTTTTCGTCAATATAATCGACCAACCGAGAGTGCAATTGGAAAAATTGTTCGTAAATTCAAACAAACTGGTTCGGTGGCAGATGCGAAAACACCATTGCGTGCTCGTTTACGCCGTTTAGCTGAAAACATTGCTGCAGTACACGAAAATGTGTCCGAAAAATCATCTAACTAACGCCTTTATCCACTGTGCTATGTATCCTTGAGGACACATGGCACAGTGGATAAAGGCGTTAGTTAGATCCAGTGACAGGACCCAAGGAGTGTGAGTTTAATACTCGGTTGAGGCAATGGAGAACTTGGAGAGGGGAATTAACAGGAGATAACTGACAACTGACATCCATTAAACATGGCACGTGTAACTAGAACAGCCTACCCCAGTGAGCGAAATAAAGCGTTCAGTTCGACATTCCAGCCACCTGAAGAAGACCGGAGCGTACAACGGCCGAAACGTTGTAATAAATATGGCGATAAAGATGAGGACAATAGTCCGAATAATGTAAATAGTGTACATAATACCTCATCTCAGAAATATAGACAGATACTAAATTTAAATAGTTTAAATAATAAGGTCATTTTAAAAAATAATATGAGGCCAATTTTTCTAATTTGAGGCTCTCTCTGGATCAGCATCGCCTCGCCTGTCTTCACAACCGAGAAGTGGCGCCTGGCTCAACGCAGTGCCCTCTTCATCTACCGGTACCCTTTTAGATGATGAGTGCACTCGGATCGGAGTCGCAATACGTCTTGGACTCAAATTATGTGAGCGTCACAGATGCAGATGTCGAGCTTCCATCGATGAGTTTGTTTTGCATTCTCTCTCCTGTCGTCGTAGTGCCGGCCGCTTTCCACAGAATGCATCAATAAACGACATCATCAGAAGCGGTTTGGATGCATCTGTGTTCCCTTCCCAAATCGAACCCGTAGGCCTCGACTGTGGGGATGGAAAGCGGCCGGATGGCATTACCATTTTCCCTTTTAAAATGGTCGTTGATTTGGGATGCGACCTGTGCGGATACATTTTCGGCCGGTAATTTGATCAGGTCCGCGGTTGAGCCAGGGTCCGTCGCCCGGGACGCAGAGATAAAAAAAAATAGTTAAATATTCTTCTCTTGCTGATAGATTTTTTTTTTTAACTCTTGTGTCAGTGGAGACTTTCTGGGGTTATTGACCCTCGTTCGATGGCGTTCCATTCGGAAGATTGGCGTGATTGCATCTCGATTAAGGGACGAGCCTCGCGAAACGGAGTGGTTCTTGCAGCCTATCTCACTGGCCATGGTTCGAGGTAATGCTTTTTTCATTCATAAAAAAAAATGTTTATAGTTACTTTGTTCATACATTTTTTCAGTAAAAAAAAATTTTTTTTTTTGATCATTGGTTTTTAAAACAATAAACACTGTTGAGAAGTGAAGGTAATTAAAATAATAGAGATGTCAAGGGAAAACCTGTCCTTTTGACACACTGTTTTCTTGCAGTCATGAAGATTAAAGATTGCCAAAGTCACTATGTAAATTTGGCTAATGCTGCATTTCTAGGGCACACTGTAAAAGGAAGAATTAATTGCATTGTGATAGCTTGTAATAAACATGTTATTGTTAAAAAAAAAATAATGTTATTTGTGATTTTAAAAATGACGTCAATATTCGAAAATGACGTCACTATTCAAAAACGTTACATTAATAGTTAAAATTTATTTATTTTAAACAAAGTATGTATAAATTATATTTAAACCCCCCCCCACACACACACACACACAAAGCAAAATGTTTTTTTCATTTTTTTTTTCTTTGCTATCCTCCGCCGGCCGCAATGATGAGGAAATCATTTCCTCGGACTATCGCCGGCGAGACACGCTGCAAGAACCAGTCCGTTTTGCGAGGTTCGCCCCTTAATCGAGACGCAATCCCACCAAACCTCCGAAGGAACACCATCAAACGAGGGCCAATAACCCCAGAAGTCTCCATTGACACTGGAGTCAAAATAAATCTGCCCACAAGAGATGAATGTTTAATTTTTTATCTTCGTGCCCCGTGCGATAGACCCCCGCTCAACCGCGGGCCTGACCAAATTATCGGTCGTAAATCTATCGGCGCAGGTTGCATCCCAAATCAACGACTTTCCCATTTTAAAAGGGAAAATGGTAATCCTATCTGGCCGCTTTCTATCACCACGGTAAAAAAATTTACCATGGTAAAAATTGACGTCAGTATTTGAAATTGGCGCCATTATAAAAAAAAGAAAAATGATATTAATGTTAAAAAATGAAGTCAGTATTCGAAAATGAGGACATTATTCGAAAAAAGACCCTAAGTATAATACTGTCAGTCTTCACTACCGTGGCCGAATGGTAAAATATCTTAACGGATTCTCCTCCAGTACCTTTCCTACGAACGCAGGTGTTCCCCAATGCTCTATCCTGGGCCCTACTCTGTTGCCTATCTTCATTAACGATCTTCCCGATGTCATCAGTTTCCAAGTAGGCCTCTATGCAGACGACACTACTATTTACTCCTGCTTCAAAAGCAAATCTGGTATCGCTGACAAAACTAACCTGGCCGTTAGGCTCGAAAAGGACCTCCAATCGGTTGTGAACTGGGGCAGTAATTGGATGGTTAACTTTAATGCCTCAAAAACAAAACTGCTCTCTATTACTCACCAGGGCGCCTCTTTGCGACTGCTTGGTCTCACATTGTCCGCTGAACTGTGATGGAACAAATACACTGAATCAATAGCTTCATCTGCCGCAAGAAAATTTAGTTCTCTGTGTCGCTCCAGAAAGTTTTTTTTCGCCTGAGTTCATCCTTCAAATCTATAAATCAACCATTCGTCCTTGCATTGAATACTGCTGCCATATATGGTCAGGAGGCCCTGCTGTTCGTCTCAAGGCCCTCAACAAAATCCAGAGACGGATATGCAATGAGATTAGTCCTGATCTGGCATCTCGTCTACAGTCGCTCTCTCGCAGACGTGCCGTCGCCTCCTTCTGTCTTTTCTACAAATACTTTCACGGTAACTGCTCAGACGCCCTACTTTCGCTAGTTCCCAAACTGCATGAATTTAAACGTCCTACTCGGCTGACATCTCGGTCCCACTCTTTCACTGTCGAAACGGTTAAATGTAGCTGTCTCTTCTGCTCCAATAGCTTCATGTCTCGCACTTCTCGCCTGTGGAATTCGCTTCCTATTACTTGTTTCCCTGATAGCTATAATCTCCAACTATGCAAATGTAATGTCAATCAGCATCTTCAGATGCATTGATCTAATTTCCCACCTTCTCTTCATCCTTTCCTCTTTCATGCTTCTTTACACTTGCTCCCACTCTCTGTAACCCCCTTGTGTGCTAGTGGCACTCCCATCTTGGTTGGGGTGAATTGCTTAGGGTGAAATGCTTTAAAAAATGATTATTAGAGATGAGGAGAACATATATTGCACTTTGTGTTTATTCATACACCCACGGTGACGGGATATGACAAAATGCTATTTCAAAAAGGGAGACTAAGCGCTTGCACCAAGGCCCAAAATTGACCAGTCCTCGCAACCAACCTCGCTCTTTGATGCGATGAGGGAGGTGCTGCTGCAGGGTTGAAATCCCCGGGACCAGGCATCCCTCATTAATTTACTGTATTCTGTCCGAAGCAGAATTGAGAGATGAAATGTAGTTTATCCACCCGAAGTCAGATTGCATTTACTTACCGCTGTCAGGATGTGACGCAAGGTCTGTTTAATATGAGGTGTCCGACCTCGTGCACCGGGGTCTGGACTAAAAATAGGCCAACCCTCTCATTCGATCCGCTTTCTTTAGTGCAATGAGGTTGGTACTGCCACAGGCAGCTGTTCCCTGATACCGGTCACCTCTCAATAGTATTCTCAGTCGTGCAATTGAGTTGGAGTCTATCCGAAGACTGGGACACAGCTAAGAGATAAAATGTAGTTTGTCGCCCGAAGGCAGATAATACACTTTGATCTCAGCCCGATGGTTAAGGAGTGAAGAAAATCGTAACTCTAATAGCACAGTCGGATCCATTACATTCACTTACGTGTCTTGGGAAAGTGTGGAATCCACTTCTTTTCCCCCCAGCTATGGATAAATAGCAGGACAGACTAGGTTCTATAGCCTTCGGTGGCATCCGGTCTAGGTGAAGGAAACTCTTAATTCAAAACTGGCCTGGAGAGGGTTAGGCTCCCCCAGGTTATCTTGCCCAAGAAACATCACTCCTATTGTGGCTGCAGTACATGTGGTGCCCCTACGAACCTAATGAGTCACAGGATTCGCTCGTGATCCATTAATGGATGTCGAATATTTACATATGAGGAAACGGCTAATCTTAGCATTGCTACTCACAAGTGAATAATTATGATTTCTACAGGGTGTTCCTAATTAAAGTTTGGACACATCGGCAAAAATGCCTATTTTCAAGAAATTAAATTTTCAACAACATTTTATTGAATTGGAATATTAACAAATAACACCTTCAATATGATTTCCATCATTTTTAATGCAAACGTTGATGCACTTTGCAAGATATATGCAGTAACTCCACATTGCTGTCAATTTTAGCACATTCACTCTTTCAATCAAGTGTGTTATATCTGTGATTTTCATTGAGTACAGCGTCTGCTTTAGCATACCTTAGTAAAAGAAGTCGACTCTTTCTTCTTTTGACAAAACCATGTTTAATCTATGGAGATAAAAAAAAAATATAGTTAATGAGATTTCCTCTGTCAAGACTTTGAGGACACCCTCTACATAAGCAGAAGAATACACTTACAATTGTTTTGTCATTCTATTTGTGATTTTAATCCTTTCTTTCGGCCTTTTTAATCCCGCTCAGTACCATTTTTTCGTCCGTTTGCCGTCATTTTCGCTTCTTTTCTCATCCCCTTGCACGTCGCTGATCGCCATTTTGTCTTGTCTCACTTTATGCCATCGTCACTTTTCTATGCCTCATTCTTTCAGTTTATTTTCTCTGTTTGGTCATCCTCTTCACAGGAAGTGCTTGTCACGACATTCATAAATTACTAAACCGTCCAAAGGTATATACATACATAATACACACGGAAACCCCAAGCTAAACCTGTCAATCCCAGGCCATTGAAGATATCGGTATCATAACGCGCCGCGACGAGATTCTACGTGAAGACAGTCCCAGGCCACTAATCATGTTGCCCGGAGGTTGAAACGAGAACGAAGACAACGTGCCACTGGTCACGTATTCGTTTGAAAATACAAAAAAGCGTTCAGGAATATATAGCGACGCCTCAGACGTATTTGTAATGATATTCAGTGATATTTATACTCACTTATTCTTATTACACTCAATCTCTCCCTCTTTCTCTTTCCCTGTCTGCCTGCTTGTCTGTTCGTCGATCTATCTATCTATCTATCTATCTATCTATCTATCTATCTATCTATCTATCTATCTTCTCTCCCCTGCCATATATGTATATATATATATATATATATTCTTTAAAAATTAGGAGATCAGTTGAATCTGCTACCTAATTTTTAAAGTTAAAAGCTCTACATGTTATTTTTTATATTATTTCACACGTGTATTGAACACTTTTTAAAACTACTGTTTCCTGGTCTGATTCAACTCTGACCATTAAGCTTATATATATATATATATATATATATATATATATATGTGTGTGTGTGTGTGTGTGTGTGTGTGTGTGTGTGTGTGTGTGTGGTGCAGCTCAATTTATATTACATTACAAAAAGTAAATTAGTAAAGTTAATGATATAAAATGGCGAAATCCCTTCGCTAACAAAATTTTAAAGATGCATTAACCTACTAATCACTCGATGAATGTTATGATCCCTGTTTTTTAAAATTATAACCTGTATAAGGTCTTTCTTAAATATGCAAGTACTTTCGGCTGTACATTCAGTCATCTTCAGGCATGGGAATTATTTTATTTTGTTTTTTGGTAAAATTCATGTAATATAAATTGAACTGCACCACATATTTGATTTAAAAGAACTGATCCAACGTGCAAAATTTCGGGATAACAAATGAGATTATCTACTTATTGACCTATTTGGTTCATGCCACAATGACTGATAAACTCCTACAAAAAAAATGGCATGTTAGTGAAAAGCGGATTCACTTAAATTTTCAAAAAATTCAACCTTAGCGTTGCACGCTCCAAAAGTTTGTATCCGTTATCAATAGCACATTTTAAAAAAACATTTTGATTCGCATTATATTTTTCGTTTCGGATGCTACATGAATTTTACCAAAAACAAAATAATTTCCATGACTGAATTTCGCCATTTTATATCATTAACTTTACTAATTTACTTCTTGTATGAATAATTCATTGTATATATATATATATATATATATATATATATATATAGCCCACCGTTTTTCTGCCTCGGTCTCTCTCTCTCTCTCTCTCTCCATATATATATATATATATATATAGCCCACCGTTTTTCTGCCTCGGTGTCTATCTCTCCCCCTCTCTCTCTCTCTCCAGATATATATATATATATATATATATATATATATATATATATATATATATATATAAAGTAAAGGTAATAAATCCGTTAGATCCTAGAAATATAAAATATTAAAACTGATCCACAAAAAAGAGCTCAATGTGTTTATTATTTCAGAGCAATAAGAGAAAGATCTATCTATATATATATATATATAATGTGGGTATCTTTGTGTACGTGTGTTTGAGTGCCGTGTCTCTACAGGATATTAGCGGTTATAGCTCTCCACAGCTTTCACCCTTTCTTTCTCCTAATATTACTTTAATTCTTCTTTGTCTTTGTTGTCGTCATCTGTTTGCACAAACTTGCCATAGTCGTTGTATTTCAGTGGGCCTTGTCACTCCCGGATATGGTTGGTCGTGGCTCTCCGCAACCTCCAGTTTGTGTTACTCTCAGCAAATACTTTCTCTTTTACGATTTCTCTTTGTATTTGCCATACACTTCATTTTGTCCATTTAATAAGTTACCGTGTCCCTTTAGAATGTAGGCGATTAGGGCTCTCCACAGCTTCCTGTTTTTTGTTGCTCTCATCAGTACTTTCTTCTTTACGGTTTTGTTCCTACATCTATTAACACAAACTTGTCAAGTGCCTTCCTTCTCACTCTTTCAAAATGCCATGTCCGTACAGGATATGGGCGATCATTGCTCTCCACACCTTCCTGACTTGCGTATCTCACCTATACTTTACGATTCCCTTTTTTTCATTGCGGTACATTTTTCATCATCCAATGACTCAAAGCTTTCTCATTTTACAATTGCCTTGTCGTTACTGGTGGCAAATGATTATTGCTCTCCACAGCTTCCTATCTGTTGTTACTCTCAGCAATACTTTCTTCATTTTGACACCTCTACATCTTTCTGATAATTATTCCTCTCACCATTTGCACAAAATTGTCAAGTAGGTTTCCACTCACTCTTTCTACGTACAATGTCCATTCAAGATATGGATGTTCATGGCTCTCCACATTTTCCTTTCTCTTGCTGTTCTCAGCAATATTTTCTTCTTTATGATGATTCTATGTCTTTGTGATACGTCTTACTCCATCTATTTACACAAACTTGTTAAGTAGGTACTCTCTTGCTATTTCTATGCGGCATGTCCCTTCAGGGTATGGACGATCGTGGGTCTCCACACCTTCCTGTCTTCTGTAGCTTCCAGTAATACTTTCTTCTTTATGACGCCTCTATGTCTTTGTGATAATTATTACTCCATCCATTTGCACAAACTTGTCAAGTAGGTTCTCTCTCATGCTTTCTATGTGCAATGTCCCTTCAGAATATGGACGATCATTGCTCTCCACACCTTCCTGTCTTTTGTAGATCTCAGCAATAATTACACCTTCATGACACTTCTTTGTCTAGTACGTGTTCTTTCATCTTTTTAATGAAACATTTCAATTTCACTCGTAGCTTTTCCCTGCTTCGCGGGCCTTCGATGTACCCTATTTGTACATTATTTGGCCCAAAATGTCATTTGCCTCTTTATGTTATCAACGATTTCTTTGTAGTGCCTATTTCTCTTTAGCCTTTCTCATTAGTCACTTGCTAGTTCCATCGTGTAGTACCCTGCAAAAGTACAGTACCCCACAAAAGTAAAGTACCTCACGAAAGTACAGTACCTCACAAAAGTACAGTACCCCACGAAAGTACAGTACCTTGCCAAAGTACAGTACCTTGCCAAAGTACAGTACCTTGCCAAAGTACTGTACCCCGCAGTCATGAAACCTAACCAAGAGGAATTCACTGAGGATATTATCAATTTTCTCAGGCAATTCGTTTGAAGATACCGCCCCTTCGTCCTGAAGACGGTTTGAAAGCAAAGATAAGTGCCATGCGGAAGCTCATATACGGAAGATCGGGTTCCTCGTTTTTTGCACTGTTGGTACAGGGAGACTTGTCCTCAATGTAGGCGCCGAGTCTGTTGCCCTGACGATTTAGGTAGTCATGTTTGGCTATGAATGTCTGGTTTAGATTGGAGAAGATGTTCAACTTCTGTAAAGTTGGAACGTGGACCCTCATGCTGGTGTAGGAGATGGTTTTGTTTGTTTTTTTTAGGTTGGGTTTGATAGTTTTATTCATTTGTATTTTGATTGGTTTCATGTGTGCTTTGGTTGGTGGAAGATTGGTAGACAGAGAGACAGACATACCCACAGGAGTTGCATGTATAAATAACTTGAAGAGTGTCGTCTAAAGGTACAGCCGTAGCAGTACCCTTCATGTTGGTATCGAGAGGCCCCACCTGAGACTACTGTACGGTCCACAAAATGGCAGTAGAGTAGCCCTGGTATTATACAACTGCTGATAGGATAACCTCCTTCGGAGTTACTTGAAGGTTCGGAGCTATCATGCAGGTAACGCCCAAACCCTGAAAATATCTACCTCCAGCACCCTTAATTATTAGACAATCAAACCAGGAAAGAAAATACATGCGTGATGCTCCGAATGGACATGTCGCGTTTTCCCAGATGTCAAGGCAATAGAACTCCTCCTTGGGTCAGAAACATCGTACCGGTCCGAGTCCTAAAGGTATCGAGACAAGCTTGCACATGTACGGGAGGACTAAGCTACACAATGGAAGAAGAGGGTAACAGGATTTGTTCGGGATGCATATGTATCCCCTACCTCCATTTGTGTTAGTATAGTAGATGGTTACAAGGGCGGAGGCCCGCAAAGGGCAAGGTATCTAGTCAAGAGTAAGAAAAAACATCATGCTTTCAAAGGAGAAGCATTATAGATTGAAGGGTAGTATTATGGATAAGGTGTGTGAAACAGCTCTAAAGTTTTAAGGTTGAAAGTTTTAACTTAGTATAAGTCCCAGTAGCCACTTTTTTGGCAAATGGGTAGTCCAGTTACCCACGTTAGAAAAAAAATCCATTGAATATGTGAGCCTCGAAAATTAACAAAAAATTAATTTGCAAGTAATTTAGCTGATGTTAGATAATGTATTCCGTACAGTATAATGTTTTTAGTGGAAAGTATCAAATGCATAAGTCGGGTAAATGAAATTTAGCACAACTTAAAGTCGGCGAAAATCAAAGAAATTGGCAGGCTTAACTCGTTGACTGGAGGGTTGGGGTGAGGAGTGTGACTGGGGTAGTGTTGAGGAAAAATGATATCAGTTAGCAGTAGTGATAATAAATGTACAATAAATTAAACTAAAAATTCACAGAGAGATACATAAGCATACACTCGAGATATGTACAATGTTATTTTTCTTGCATGTCTGTAAAAATTTTAAAACATAGATGTTAATTTTTATAGAATTATTACAATTAATATTAAAATACCTAAATGTGTTTTTTGTACTTCGTGCGCAAAGATTCTTAAAAATTATATATTTTAGTTAAAGTAAAGAAATCATTTTAGCATCTAAGTTATACCAATCGTATATTTTGTTAAACATTATAGTGAACCCGACATTGATGACCTAGAGTCGACACTGGTATATATATATATATATATATCTATATATATATATATATATATATATATATATATATATAATATTTTAAAATATTTTTTTTTTAAATGTGACCTGGTAATATACATACTTATACTTGATATGAAAAAATGATTTTATATACTGTAAGTAATTCTGGTACATTTACTTGTTTAAAAGAAATATAGTCTATTAAAAATTAAAAGTGAAAATATTTTAAAATTGTAGTTAAATAATACATATTCTAACTTAAACATCCCAAAAAATCTTTAAGTATACAAATAGAAAAAATGACGTAAGAATTTTTGCCGTTAACAATAAAATTTAAAAAAAAAAACAGACGACATGCATTTAACGGATGTCAGAATTCGTTGAAAAATACATCCCTACCCCTACCTAAACACAAACCCTTTTTCAAACATAACTAATAATTGATACAACAAAAGTTAATAAAAATGAACACGCTACCACCCCTTGTCTGACTGATTGGATCTCTCTGTATCCTTGGAAACAGTTGAATTATGAATTTTTTGTGCCGTTAAAACCCAGTAAATATAAAAAATAAGTTACTCCAAAATTCCTTGAGGATGAAAAGGAACTAATGTTTTTAATTTAATTACAAAATTAAATTTGAAGCTTTAAGCTTCCATTTTTGAAACATGGTTATTACTGTGTAGCGAAAAAAACATATTTTAAACTAGTTAATTTGTAATATTAATGCTCTGTAAATTTGCATTGAGCACTATTTTGTAAAAATAAATAAATAAATAAATAAATATATATATATATATATATATATATATATATATATATATATTAGGAAAATTAATGACAAAAAGGAAAAGAATTGTGTCACCACCTTGTATACATTTCATCGCCGGTTATGACATATTTAAAGGAACGATCAGTTAGAACGCTACATTTGTCACTACATTTGGTTTCCAAAAAAAAGAAATTACTTATGATTGAATCTAATATTTGAAAAAAATTCCTAACAATGACTCAATATTTGTGCTAAAATTTATTTTATTTTATTTATGTATTTATTTATGTATTTATTTATTTTCCTTGTTTTTAATTTCTTTCTTTTTCTTTCTTTTTTTTTTTTTCAAAATCTCTGGTCATG
>OZ010604.1:18844844-18987344 GCA_963932145.1 Acanthosepion lycidas
ATAGATAGATAGATACGAACAAATTAAGATAGAAACACACTGAGATAGATAGGAACTGACTGAGATAGAGAAAAAAGAAAGAAGGGGACAAAGATAGATAGATAGATAGATAGATAGATAGATAGATAGATAGATAGATAGATAGATAAAAACACCGAAATACAGAGGGAAATCTCCAACGACGTTTTCTTTTCAGCGAGTCAACCAATTCTTTACCAGTTGAGCAATTGCAGTCATCTGAATTTATGCGGCAAACGATTTCTCTGCATCATTATTCGCCAGTCTCCGTTGTCGCTGTTTTGTATCCAAAGCAACAACTAGGGAAGTCATCGTTTGTAAAAATTCATTTGGGTATCAAATCCATTATATAAGTATGGTTCGCTATTTACAACACTGCAGTCTCAAGCTTCCTCTCACTTTTTCCTTGTTCTGATTGGTCAAAATATAGGCCTGTGGCGTTTTCCAGTAAGACGCGATTGGTCAGCTAAAGGGTTAATGGTCAGAGAAAACGGAAAGGGAAAAAACGATTCGAAGCACTGCATCAACGATAAGAGATATTCGTGTCTGCTTAACCAGTTAAAACATTGTTTAGTGAAAATAGTTATGTCCACTTCTCATATGTCAGGCACGCGACCACTGACCGCCATGTTTGTTTTCTTTTGTTTTCTTTTGTTTTTTTTTTTTAAATGGTGTAAACCCACCAAACAGAGATTGATAATTTAAACATATTCTCTCGGCCTGGTTTTGTTACTTTTTCTTTAATTCTTATATCTGTTTTCTTTTTTATTATTTGACCACACCCAGCCATCTGGAATTTAAACGAAGTAAAATTATGTACAGTAAGATGATCTGGTATTGCCCGAATTAAAAAAAAGATTAACTTTGTTAGCTTCAACTTTATATTTCGAACGCTTCCAGCGCAGCTAAATCCCAATTGACGAGAGTAGATTATGAAATATGTGTATATTTATTATTACAACTTTGGCACAAGGCCAAGAGGGATTAGTGTAAAGCTGATCCTCACTGACTATGCAAAATCCATCTAATCTGATTAGCGACCCATTTATTCATTACAATTTACTCATTCGCCACAACATATCACTAATCCGACATTTTTAATCACCTCACTATAAGCAAGGCGAGAATGGCACTAGTACACAGGGGATTACAGGTAGTGAAGATGAGAGAAATTACTGAGTTTAGGGAGGATTGAGGAAAAGACAAAAGATCAACGGGATTCAAGACGACAGAAAATCGCGATTGACGTTGCATTTAAATTTTGGGAGAAAGTAAACGGAAGAGACATCTCCAGGCCGGAAGTGCGAGAAAAGAAAGTGTTGAAGTACAAGTGGTGGGTTGCATTTAATTATTTCAACAGTAAAAGAGTGGGACCTAAATGACAATCAAGTAGCACACTTAAATTCAGGGAGTTAGGGAACCAGGAAAAAAAAAAGCTCGTTAGAGTTTAACATATGAATATGAAATATAGCAAGTTTAATAATTGCCGTTCTGAACTCGAGAAAAGATGGCGCTTTTTTTGTTTTTGTTTTGAAACACCAAAAAATTAAAAGATTTTAAGTACAACTGAAAAAAAGTTTTTCAGGGTGTTTCACAATTTTTTAAACAAAATGATCGGGCAAAAATCAAAGACCCCAAAATATCAAATGGACGCCTAGAGTATATGCTCTAGATGCCCACCGTTCAGTTGAATGCAAAGTTGTTGATAACGCGTTCTTATTCCTGCTGAGTGATGGCTGCCTTCAATTCAGCAATGGTGCGAATGTTCCCCTGGTAGGTGTTGTCCTTGAGGAACCTCCAGAGGAAGAAATCTGGGAGTGGGGCGAATGAGGTGCTCATTCCACTTCAGCTTTACAGCTGATAAGACGCTCCCCAAACTTTTCACAGAGTCATGCCATAGTAACATTAGCAGTGTGAAGAGGAGCACTATCCTCCTGGAACCACTGTTCTTCCTCATCAAGGTCCTCGTGTTCCTTGAGCTCTCCACATTTGAGAGGCCGTTGTTTCAACAATTGTGAAACACCCTGTAAATATTGGTTAAAAGTAATATAATTCGTAATTATTATTTATTTTATTTCATTATATATATATATATATATATATATATATATATATATATATATATATATATATATATATATATATATATGTGTGTGTGTGTGTGTGTGTGAAAATATTGTAGAAAATAGGAAAGAAACTGGTTTGGTAAATAATCCAAAGTTCCTTAGTATTTTTGTAATTATTTTTAAAAAATAGTGCTCGATACGAAAGTAGAGCATAAATATAATTATTTATTTAAAAATATGATTCCAACTCGCTACATAAGAGGTCTCATGTTTCAAAACAACAGCCGAAAACTTCAAAATAATATTTGAATTAACTTGAGTTAAACTAGGCTCTGTTCCATCTTCAAGCGAAATTTTTTGATAACCCTTTATGAAGTCGTCAAATAACAAACGTTACGGCCTTTTCATATACACAAATCCCTTTCATAAAAGAATAAAATAAAAATAAATAAATAAATCTCCGTAGACGCTCAAGCTTGACTATGCGAAAACTTCCTCCGTCGTAAATTTAGCCACCCCCACCTTACCGTGACCCGGCATCTATGAAAGTAACTCTATACTGATACAAATTATTAACACCCCACCCCTGCCGATTCTAAACAATCCGCCCTTGATGTTACCATGGAAATTTTCGATTTCAATTCTGACTATACTATTAAAACTTGTAAATTTCAGAAATAAGTCATTCCCAAAAAAATTTCGTTTGAAGATGGAACAGAGCCTACTTTAACTCAAGTTAATTCAAATATTATTTTGAAGTTTTCGGCTCTTGTTTTGAAACATGAGACCTCTTATGTAGCGAGCTGGAATCATATTTTTAAATAAATAATTATATATATATATATATATATATGATACATATAACAAAATTCCCAATCTACCCATTTTGTTTTTTCCCTCTTTTCATGTCTACTGAATTGATATTTTCCCAATTTTGAATTCATTATATATATATAATATATATATATATATATATATATATATATATATATATATATATATATATATATATCTTTGTTTACCTAGTTAATGTGAGTAATAGCTGCTCCTGGCATTTTCTTTGGTTGTGATGCATGTCAAAATTCCCATTCTACCCATTTTGTTTTTGTCCTCTTTTCAAGTCTGCTGAGTCAGCGACTGATATTTTCTCCACCCCATAAATTATTTTCTCCTTCTCTCTCCTCTCGTGAGCAAGCTTCTTGATTCTGCTTATTGGCTCAATACAGCGCCCGCTCTTATTTTTCTGTGAGTTGGACGGGTCCTACTAACATATTTCATTTTTAGTTTGAATGTTTTGTTATAATTTAGTACCGTTTGTGGTTTCATCCCTTCCTCCCACCACATTTCATGTAATTAAATTTTTACAAAAAATGATTACAGCCAAAATGAAGGACATTTGTTATATCATTATTTTTTTTAATGTCAAGGTGTGGCTGTAGCGTCCTTATAAATATGTGGCATTGTGGTATATGGTGGATTGAATAGCTATGGATAAGTTCTTGTGGTGAATGAGTAAGTGTTAATAGATGAATGGGTCGTGAATCGGATTAGCCACGTTTAGGGTAGTTAGTATAGACCAGCCCTAATATTTATATACATACATTACATTATATACGTACATTATGGGTACGTTCGCATTCTAACTATGGGACCCGGGTTCGGTTTGTCAGGAAGGAGACTTCCTGATGTTATCCGACAGGAGATGTCGATCCCAGCGTACGGCACCTTTGGAAAGTGCCTGAAAACAATACCACGGTTTGACTCCAGGCTTGTGAGTGAAATTGGGTAGACAGAACCCTTGGGAGCCGTCAATAGCTGTGCTAGCACGAAGTCACAAGTCATCGCGGCCGAGGTCTTGAGCGTGTTGGCTTTGTTCAAATTTTGATCACGCTAGATAACACGCTCTTTCCCAGAAACTGTAAGTAAGGTCTGCTCAGCATAGTTGCAGTATAAACCACAGGTTGGTTCTGTTGGTGTTGAAAAACACAAATGCGCCTGAGCAAGTGTCAGCAATAGATATTGGCTAGCCTCCCCAGTAAACGGGTACCCTCGAATAAGAGCGGCTATACGTATATTATATATCTTCCAAAGGTTGTCATAGCCAGGGGTGATAGTGGGCACAAGCTCCCACTGTCTATAAAATGCTTCCGTGGCATGTATAAAAAAATTAAGCTGCTTGAGCTTGTATCGTCTGCTTTCTGAGATAAAACAGACGCTGTATTGGGCTCTTGCTTGAACTTTTGAATTTCAAAAATATTTTTGGTACATTTCGAGCTGCGTTTGTCTCTCATTCGGAACCATTCAAAAAGTTTCCCTCCAAATTCCGAAATCTGGAGCCTATCTGAGTGAATAAAAAGATAACCTGGAATAGAATTTGAGGAGTCGACGAACAGCTGCTGCATAAACCCAGGTCGGCTTGGTCAAGGAAGTAAAACAACTCAGAAGAAATTTGACGACCATCAGACGAGAATTGAAAAGAACATCAAAGTCGATCTCACATCAAGAAAAATTCTTCGGCTGGTGTGATTGTTCTGTTCTTTGCGGATACTATGAACTTTGCTTTCGAAAATTGTACTAAATTATTCTTTGAAAATTATTCAGAGAAGTATTTTTCCTCTTTCTTCATTTATTTTAAATGTTGTTTATCTTTTCTGAGGACCGAATGCAACATTGTAATTTTTATTGTCAAAGAGGCATATTTTATTTACGCAGATTATTTTTACATACATGTTATCGGCCATCATTTAACACACAAAGAATATAATTTGTGTAATTCTTTCATTTATGTGTGTTAGATTTATCGTCTGTTTTTTTAAACTCGGCTTATGTCGCCGTATTATGTGCCCTTATAAATTAAATGTTACCTCAAAACACTTGTTTGAACTTTTTTTTTCCGTAGGGTTTTACTTTTACCAAATAAAAAAATTCTTTCCATGCGCCTCAAATAGCTTCTGGCAATGAAGTCTAGCTCCAAGCCGGAGAATAGGCAAAGGTGAAAAACTGGCGCCTCATGACCAGCTGTTCGGGCAAATGGCGCTCAACAGCCCAGGAAGCAGTACTCCTGGGTGGGGTATGGAAAATCCAGCTTTTAGACCTCCGCTGCCTTGCGGTTATCTCCAAACACAGCTATGGAAGTAAACCCAGATGGAAAACCCGGAGTAGAGACCCAAAGGCAGTTGGCTCTCAACATTGATAACTTTCCGGCAACTTCTGCAGCCAAGCCGTCTGCGTATGTATTCCTTTCGATCTTGTCGGTACGACCTCGTGGTGAGGAGGGCATGTACCATACCTTGCATGCCTGCGCCCTGAACAGGGTACTCCAGTTTCACCAAAGGAGTGAATTTTAACCAGACAGAGCGCTATCTTAATCTCGCGAGATAAACGGACTAGCTTACTAGCATGTGCGTTTCCAACTAGTGCGTAAAACATGCAATTGCTGCAAAAAATATCAGCGTAAGCGTCTCAATATTCTGTTCTTTTCCGCTATGTGCAACGGAGAGGTATTGCCTCCAAGTATGAATCTCCGGGATCAAACCCGGCTTGTATTATGCAAGAAGATTGCCTTTAGAAACTTGTGTTTTTATTTTTCTTTGTGTCTTTTTCTCTATCACTCTCTTCTGAAATATTTTTTTAAAAATGGCTAATTCACCGGTCTATATTTTAATTGAGACATAATTTTAAAAAGCTCTAAATATAAAAGTTACTTTCATTTAGTTGTCTACTTTTCGGTGAAGCAAACCATCCTAAAGGCTAAGCAAAGTAATAAGCATCAGGAAAAGTTCGTTAGAAATAAAGAAAAGAGTGCTGAAGTGCTGCGTAATATCTCGTTTCTTACATTAGAATAGAGAAAGATGCCTTCTTGAAATTAAGCAAAGTATTTTAAAAAAAGTACAACTTTGTTGAAAGCAAAGAATAGAGTATTGAACTGTTGCGTAATATCTCATATCTTAAATTAGAATAGGGAAAGTGTTCTTCAAGAAACTAAGCAAAGTATTAAAAAAAAGGAAACTTTGTTGGAAACCAGGAATAGAGTACTGAACTGTTGCGTAATATCTCATTTCTTACATTAGAATAAAGAAAAATCCCTACCAGAAACTAAGCAAAGTATTAAGAAAAAGGAAAATTTTGTTAGCAACAAAGTATAGAGTGCTAAACTGCTGCGTAAGATCTCTTTTCTTATATCAGAATAGAGAAAGATGCTTTCCAGAAACTAAGCAAATTATTAAGAAACAGGAAAATTTTGTTGAAAAAAAAAAGAGTATTGAACCGCTGACTAATATCTTATTTATTACATTAGAATACAGAAAGATGCCTTTCAGAAACTAAGCAAATTATTAAGAAACAGGAAAAGTTCGTTAGAAATAAAGAAAAGAGTGATGAACTGCTATGTAATATAAATCGTCCGGTATGATAGTGAATACTGGAAAATACCCTCACAGATTAAGAGGATACTTGAAGTAACAGAGAATTCGTCCTACAGAAGGATGATGAGAATACTATTTGAGCAACGAAGAGATTTTAAGAAAAATGGAAAATAAAGATACTTTTTAAACGACACACAAAATATTAAGAAACAGGAAAATTTCGTTGGAAACAAAGAAAAGAGTTGAAATGCGATGCAATATCAAACCTCTACTATAGAAGTCTCTCCGACACAGATGAAGAGAGAAAGAGGCAACAGAAGGATGTTGAAAATACTATGTGCAGATTATTTGAACAAAGTTTTGAGGAGAATTGTAACGTAAAAGTACTTAAACTTAGAATCAGAGAAAAAACTGAAATTTCTGGAACACAAAAGAGTACTTAGGGATTTTCTCGCTCACAGAACATATTGAAGGACTGCCACTAGTACGCAAGGGGTTACAGAGAATGAGACCAAGAGGGTGTTTGAAGAAAGGACACAGAGAAGAGCAGGGATCAGGATCACGGCATCAGAACATTTCCACTGTCATTACATTTGAAGATTGGGAAGCAATTAAGAGGAAAGGAATTTCACTGTCGGGAAGTGCGGAAGAAGTTGTTGAAGGAGAAGAAGCGGTTACATTTAACTGTTTCCTCAGTGAAAGATTGGGTCCGAGATGCCAACCTATTTTTTATTACAATAATATACACCCTGTCTGAAGTTATTAAGCAATTCATATACTTCAATACTTCAAATTTGGTTTGAAAAAAATTGTCAAATTTTAAAGAATTAAACAAAGCCTAAGTTAAAATTTTAGTTATCTGATATGTTGTGAGGGAGAATATTTTCCTACAAGTTTGGATTCGGTCGTCGGACGAAAGACAAAAATATTCCTACATCAAGAGGAGTAGCAGCAGTAGCTTTTGTTGAAAACAGTCATTTACGACTAAACATTCTCTTTCTTAGTCCCTATTCTATATTGTTTCCCTGTACCAAAAGGTAATAAACTTGTTAAACCAATTCCGGTTTTCAACTGTTGGTTTTGATAACTCAGTTACACGATGTATTCTTAAAAAAAATCTGTCGTCTGAACTTATTAGGCAAAACCAAATAATCACATTTTACTTCAATAAAAAGGTAATAAAATCATCAAAAATTGATCAACACTTAGAACAAATAACAAACGCATATGATAAGTCTTTGGATCCTTTACATTTTAATATAGTGACCTGTCTTCTCAATAACAACCAGTAATCTATTAGCCATTGATTTTGTTATTTTTTTTATTTTTTTTACTTCAGCCGGTTCAATTTTCGACGTAGTTGTTTTAATTGCTTAAATTTAATTGGTCTGCTTTGTTGTTATTTTGTTTGCCACCTTTAAATAATTACATTTTCACAATTGTCCATAGATTTTCGATCGGATTCAGATCAGGACTTGATGATGTCCATTCCATTATCTTCTCTCCTGTAAATCTTTTATGCTCAAATAATTCTCGAGTAAGTTTAGATAGACGAGAAGCAGCATTGCCGTGCATAAATACACATTTCACTTTGAAACTACGAGACTGGGAATCGCAATAGTTAGCACTGTTCATTTTAACTGTTTCACTGACTTTGATTGGTCCAATAATGGTTTGGTAAACAATTCCAGCCCATATAATAATACCACCGCCTCCTTTCTGCATTCTTTTAGCCACAGGCACGTCTGAATTGGATACAATCCATCTGCTGGCCCACCCATCAGGTCCATCAAATGTCACTCGACATTCGTCCGTGAAAATTACTTCAGAAAAGTTAATTTTCATGAATTTCTTGGTCCAAATTTGACGCTTTAAGATATTTGCTATGAAAATTTTTTACATATCCCAATTCACAAAATATTCTACACCTTTTGTTCGTCTTGACTCCCTAAATTCCAAGGTCTTGAGCTAATTCTAGTTTAATCTGTATAATAACTACAGTCAGTCTATTTTCGGAAATTCCGAATATCTAAAAACTAACTATTAAAAACGGCAAAAAATTTAATTAAATATTAAATGAACGCGTTTAAATTTGACAAATATGGGTTCGGAAAACTTTTGAGTTATAGAAGTTTATTTGATTTGCATAATAACTTCAGACAGGCTGTAGTTTTGAGCATTTCCATGACGTCAAAACATGGTGGAGTTATATTTCCTTTACATACTACCAAACTAGGACTTTTGTCACGTCAGAGTATATTGATGCATAGCCATATTTCTGTGTCTATGGTTGATTCTTTGCTTATATATATATATATATATATATATATATATATATATATATATATATATATATATATATATATATATATATATATATATTTGGTTTGGTTTATGGCACATCAACCTCAATGGATTATTTAATGCCAACAAGATTCAGATCGCTGGTAATATTCCCCACTTTCAAAATGCACTGCTGGTAAATTCCCTTCCATAAAATGCACCGCGGGCAACTTCTTCAAAAATGTGTGTGTGTGTGTATGTTAAGGTTCAGATCTGTCACTGTCAACTTACATTTTTATTTATTTATACTTAAACAGGAATCTTTCTCAAACATGGTTAGTTTTTTTCCAAATACGTTTTCTTTCACCCGAAACTTATTTACAGTATTTATATTCGGACTATTTTCCTCATCTTTGTTGTTGTTATCATAACGTTTCGGTCGTTATGTCCTCAGGCCTTCATCACGTGTATATCGAGTTGGGTAACATAGAACGAATGAATTCTTGAAATGTGGCGTTATCATTATTTGCACTATTTATATTCGGACTATTTTCCTCATCTTTGTTGTTGTTATCATAACGTTTCGGTCGTTATGTCCTCAGGCCTTCATCACGTGTATATCGAGTTGGGTAACATAGAACGAATGAATTCTTGAAATGTGGCGTTATCATTATTTGCACTATTTATATTCGGACTATTTTCCTCATCTTTGTTGTTGTTATCATAACGTTTCGGTCGTTATGTCCTCAGGCCTTCATCACGTGTATATCGAGTTGGGTAACATAGAACGAATGAATTCTTGAAATGTGGCGTTATCATTATTTGCACTATTTATTTTCGGACTATTTTCCTCATCTTTGTTGTTGTTATCATAACGTTTCGGTCGTTATGTCCTCAGGCCTTCATCAGATGTATATCGCGCTGGGTAACAGACAACGAATGAATTTCTCGGATGTGGAGTTGTCATTATTTACCCTATTTATATTCGGACTATTTTCCTCGTCTTTGTTGTTGTTATCATAACGTTTCGGTCGTTATGTCCTCAGGCCTTCATCACGTGTATATCGAGTTGGGTAACATACAACGAATGAATTTCTCGGATGTGGAGTTGTCATTATTTACACTATTTATATTCAGACTATTTTCCTCATCTTTGTTGTTATCATGAAGTTTCGGTCGTTATGTCCTCAGGCCTTCATCACGTGTATATCACGCTGGGTAACATACAACGAATGAATTTCTCGGATGTGGAGTTGTCATTATTTACACTATTTATATTCGGACTATTTTCCTCATCTTTGTTGTTGTTATCATAACGTTTCGGTCGTTATGTCCTCAGGCCTTCATCAGATGTATATCGCGCTGGGTAACAGACAACGAATGAATTTCTCGGATGTGGAGTTATCATTATTTACCCTATTTATATTCGGACTATTTTCCTCATCTTTGTTGTTGTTATCATAACGTTTCGGTCGTTATGTCCTCAGGCCTTCATCACGTGTATATCGAGTCGGGTAACAAACAACGAATGAATTTCTCGGATGTGGAGTTGTCATTATTTACACTATTTATATTCAGACTATTTTCCTCATCTTTGTTGTTATCATGACGTTTCGGTCGTTATGTCCTCAGGCCTTCATCACGTGTATATCGCGCTGGGTAACATACAACGAATGAATTTCTCGGATGTGGAGTTATCATTATTTACCCTATTTATATTCGGACTATTTTCCTCATCTTTGTTGTTGTTATCATAACGTTTCGGTCGTTATGTCCTCAGGCCTTCATCACGTGTATATCGAGTTGGGTAACATACAACGAATGAATTTCTCGGATGTGGAGTTGTCATTATTTACACTATTTATATTCAGACTATTTTCCTCATCTTTGTTGTTATCATGACGTTTCGGTCGTTATGTCCTCAGGCCTTCATCACGTGTATATCACGCTGGGTAACATACAACGAATGAATTTCTCGGATGTGGAGTTGTCATTATTTACACTATTTATATTCGGACTATTTTCCTCATCTTTGTTGTTGTTATCATAACGTTTCGGTCGTTATGTCCTCAGGCCTTCATCACGTGTATATCGAGTTGGGTAACATACAACGAATGAATTTCTCGGATGTGGAGTTATCATTATTTACACTATTTATATTCGGACTATTTTCCTCATCTTTGTTGTTGTTATCATAACGTTTCGGTCGTTATGTCCTCAGGCCTTCATCACGTGTATATCGAGTCGGGTAACAAACAACGAATGAATTTCTCGGATGTGGAGTTGTCATTATTTACACTATTTATATTCAGACTATTTTCCTCATCTTTGTTGTTATCATGACGTTTCGGTCGTTATGTCCTCAGGCCTTCATCACGTGTATATCGCCCTGGGTAACATACAACGAATGAATTTCTCGGATGTGGAGTTATCATTATTTACACTATTTATATTCGGACTATTTTCCTCATCTTTGTTGTTGTTATCATAACGTTTCGGTCGTTATGTCCTCAGGCCTTCATCACGTGTATATCGAGTTGGGTAACATACAACGAATGAATTTCTCGGATGTGGAGTTGTCATTATTTACACTATTTATATTTGGACTATTGTCCTCATCTTTGTTGTTGTTATAACGTTTCTGCTGTTGTAGCCTTCATCAGGTGTACATTGAGCTGAGTAACCTACAGAGAATTCTGAATTAAACCCTTTATTTAATCTACAGGTGTTGACTGTTCACGTTCCACTACTCATGTCTAGAGATATCTTATCGAGTTCTTATTTTTAGGACTACTCAGTTATATCCACCGAGTTTAAGTACACACCGCCCAGCCCAGAGATTGAACACGTTATTAAATGCATAAACCAATGTTTTAATCTAATAGATTATTGTCCCGTAAGATTTTAAAGTTTCTCCTTTAATTTACGTCTCTGTCAAATTTAAAACTAGAGTAATTAATGCCTAAATTTCTAGGATTAGGAGTTGTCAGTATTTGCACTATTGTCTTAGCCTTTGTTGCTATCACAACATTTCGACCATTTTACCCTCTGACCTTCATCAGGTGTTTATCAATCTGGGTAACTTATAGAGAATTCTGAACTTTACCCTTTATTTAATCTATGGTGGTAGACTGTTCTCGTTCCACTGCCTGTGTGTCTAAGGCAGGGGTTTTCAAACTGTGGTCCGCGGCCCACAGGGGGTCCGCAAGAACAAGATAATCTGAAAAACAAATACAGATCCAGACTTGCTCTAGAAAGTGACTTACGTGTGTGTTTATCATTAATATCGCCAAGAATTGACAGTTTGTGCAAAGCCAAGCAAGCACACCCTTCTCACTAAGTGTCTATTTAAAAAATCCTCTGTGTGTAATTGACAATAAAACTATTTGTTAAATACGATTACTGTTTTTATTTACATGTAAAATTAATATTTTAATATAAGAAAATTTAATTTTGTTACATTTTGCAGCAACATGCAGCATTAATTTATTTGAACACTTATGTCTAAAGTAAGCTTTAAACCAGCTTTTATTCCATTAATACAAAATTATATGTTATATTAGATTGGTGCAAAAATAATGACCTAATAATGTCGTTTTTTGACGTATTTTTAACGTCAAAAAAACGACATTATTACGTCATTATTTTTGCACCAACTTAATATTCAGCAAATATTTATGGATAAATTTCATAAGCGTTTATAAGGGGCTCCCTAAGGTAAAACCTGAAATATAAAGGGGTCCGCAAGTCAAAAGGTTTGAAAACCCCTGATCTAAGGATATCTAGTCCTTATTTTTAGTACTGCTTAGTCATGGCTCTCCCTGTTTCCACAGAGGCTAAGCCCGACCTAGAGATTGCACTCACAATTACTATGTCATTAAATTATTCATGTTTGACATTATCATCATCATCCCAGCAGATATTTTATCTTATAACTCTCTTTCGAACATTTCTATTTTAAATCTTAAAAAAGAGAAAGGTTTTTGATAAGACTGAAAGATTCAGGCCAAAATAGCGATGTTTGGGTTTTTTTTTTTGTTTGTAATGTTTTATGGCCAATAAAAAAAAATCCAAAAAAAAAATCATTACTACAAACAAATTTAAATCTAGAGTAATTAATTAATTAGTAAACCAATATTTTAATCCAGTAGGTTCCATAAGATTTTAAAGTTTCTACTTTAATTCACTTGTCTATGATTTGGTCAACTTTAAATCTAGAGTAATTAATCCTTGAATTTCTGCTATTAGGAGTTATTATCTACACTATTTACATTTGCTCTATGGTCCTCAACTTTCTTGTCGTTATCACAGCATTTCGATTATTGTTCTCTCTGGCCTTCATCAGGTGTTTATCAATCTGGGTTACTTATAGAAAATTCTGAACCCTTTATTTAATCTACGGGACTAGACTGTTCTCGTTTCATTGCTCATGTCTAGGGATATCGTTCAGTTCTTGTTTTTATATAGTGCTGTTCGATTATTACCACCCTGTTTTCGCTGAGTGCATATACTTACTGCCCGACGCAGAGATTGAACTCACAACCATAGCCACCAAATTCCCAAATCAATGCTGATGAAAACTGCTCATCCTAGAAATTCAGACAAAAGGTGTTTTATTCTTATCTCAATAAAAGAAAGTCTTTTTTTTTTCTGTTCTTTCATTTGTACCGTAGTTGGAAGGAGGAAGAATGGAGGCTGGCTTTATTAAAGACAGTAATGCCAAGATGAACACAACAGCCTTGGCCGGAATTTGAATTCGTGTTACCGATTCCATTTTTCCGTAGCGATAACTGTCTCGCCGCCCACACATTCTGTTTTTCTGTTATCCACATGGAAATTACTTTTTTTCAAAAAATGTTTCTGCTGTATAGATTCTATTTCTAGAAAATATGTCTCTCTTTCTCCCTCTCTCTCACTTACTCGCTCTCTATCTCTCGCACTCACTCACTCACTCACTCACTCTCTCTTCCTCCACCCCCAGTAAAAGATTCTTCATTTCTATCTTTTTTTCTCTACGTTTTTTCCCTTTTACTCTTTCTCTACCTCGTCTCTTTCTCTTCTCACACTATCTCTACCCTATCTCTCTCTCTTTCTCTTTCTTTCTCTTATTCTTTTGTCAATAAAAGAGATTCTTTACTCTCTTTCTCTATCTTTGCACTTCCTTGTCCTTCCTTTTTTTTTTTTTTTTTTGTTCACCGAAGTTAAGCAACTGGTCAGTATCTAGATGAGTGACCGGTTTGGAATTACTAGTTGCTGTAAGCTTGGATGTGCAGGTGGAGTAATGGATAATGGCTGGGAATTGTTAATCGGAGAACCGAGTTCCAATTCCAGTCGGGTTCGTTATATTCATTTACACGCGAATAACCTTGGGAATGGTATGAATCCATATATCCCCCAGCTATGGGTTAATTAGTAAGATTTGTATCACTAAAACCATTATTATCTTCAAAAAATTCTTAAAATCTAAAAATATTTTCTGGCTTTAAATATCCGGCAAAGAGTTGATAAGCTGTAAAAACGAATCAATATCTTTCTTCTTTTCTCTCTCTCACTTTCTATTCTTTCTCTCTCACTGAAATATGTTCTCTTTCACTTCCTTTTTTTTCGATTACACTTTTTCTTTCTCCCTCCCCTCTCTCTCTCTCTATCACTCTCTCTCTCTCTCACACACACACACACACACACATACACACTCATATTTTCTCTTATTCGTCCCTCCGTAAAAGAGATTATTTACTTCTCTCTGTATCTGTCTGTCTCTCTTTATTTCTCTCTCTCTTTCTCTATCTATCTATCTATCTATCTATATCTGCTTTTTACAGTTATTCTTTCTCTCTTTCTATCTTTCTTCATTCGATTACACACTCTCTTTCTTTCTCCGACTCTCTGTAACGCACGCACTTATTTTCTCTTATTTTTCTCTCATTAAAAGAAATTATTTACTTCTCTCTCTCTCTCTCTTTTTCTCTCCTTTTTTCACTTATTCTCTCTTTCTTTCTCTCTCTCTCTCTCCCTCTCTCTCTTTCCATCAGCGCCTTTCTCTCTCTTTCGCTTCTTTCGTTTCGTTTTCTCTTTCTTTCTGTATTTGTGTACGTGTGTAACACACTCGCCCATTATTCTCATCCCCCTTTCAATAAAAGAAATTCTCTAATTCCATCACTATTTCCCATTTTCTCAATTCCTCTAAAACCTTTCTCTTTCTCTCTCTCTCTCTCCTTCCCCCACCCCCGCACCCTGTTATTGTTCACTCGGTAAAAGATTAGTTATTGTCTTCTCTCTTTCCATCCACCTTCTCTCTTCTCTCGTTCTCTCTATCTTTCTTTTTTCACCTAATGTTCCATAAATAAGCATAAATTCCCCCTTCTTTCTTTCTTTTTCGTTCCCCCTCCATCTCTCTTTCTCTTTTCTCTTTTCTCTCTCTCTCCCTTTCTCTATCTCTCTCTCTCTCTTTCTCAACGCAATTCACTTAGTGACACGAAGAATTGTTTTCTAAGAATTCAACAGCACAAACGCCGTTCCCATGTCAGCAATGACGTCACAAAATCAGGAATCGCCATATTGTTGAGAGCAACACCATTACCGATTCTTAATAGTGAGGGTGAGGTAAAAATACATTTTGAAATGAGCTTTAAATAACTGATTGAATTTTTTATTTATCATGAAGCAAATAAACGAAGGAAAAGCAGCATTATATCATCACTCCCATGATCATATACAGTTGTAGGGAATGCTGCGTATTTGAGAACTTGACCAGTTCCCTCCATATATGTAGGCTGAAGCCAAGAGAGCTATTCATTCATGCATAGCGTGTCTCGGCGAAATCACCTGGCGAATACCCTCCATCTCCATGTCACACTTGAAACAAACTTGAAACGTCACCTTGGTCATGGACACGTGGCAGTTGCTTTCATCGGGGACCATCCGCCCTGGGTGTTGATTTCATTCTGGGAGACCCTCCGCCCTGTACGTTCATTTCATTCTTGGAAGCCCTCCGCCCTGGCCGTTGATTTCATTCTGGGAAGCCCTTGCACCCTAGCCTTTGACTTCAGTCTGGGAAGCCCTCCGCCCTGGCCGTTTATTTAATTCTGGGAAGCCCTTTCACACTGGCCTTTGACTTCAGTCTGGGAAGCCCTCCGCCCTGACCGTTGATTTCATTCTGGGAAGCTTTCCACCCTGGCCTTTTACTTGAGTCTGGGAAGCCCTCCGCCCTGGCCGTTGATTTCATTCTGGGAAGCCCTTTTACCCTGGCCTTTGGCTTCAGTCTGGGAGGCCCTCCTCCCTGGTCGTGTTTTTCATTCTGGGAAGCCCTTTCACCCTGGCCTTTGACTTCAGTCTGGGAAGCCCTCCGCCCTGATCGTTGATTTAATTCTGGGAAGCCCTTTCACCCTGGCCTTTGACTTCAGTCTGGGAAGACCTCCGCCCTGACCGTTGATTTCATTCTGGGAAGCCCTTCCACCCTGGCCTTTGACTTCAGTCTGGGAAGCACTCCACCCTGGCTGTTGATTTCATTCTGGGAAGCCCTTCCACCCTGGCCTTTGACTTCAGTCTGGGAGGCCCTCCACCCTGGCCGTTGATTTCATTCTGGGAAGCCCTTTCACCCTGGCGTTTGACTTCAGTCTGGGAAGCCCTCCGCCCTGGCCGTTGATTTCAGTCTGGGAAGCCCTCCTCCCTGACCGTTGATTTCATTCTGGGAAGCCCTTTCACACAGGCCTTTGACTTCAGTCTGGGAAGACCTCCACCCTGTCCATGTTTTTCATTCTGGGAAGCCCTTTCACCCTAGCTTTTTACTTCAGTCTGGGAAGCCCTCCGCCCTGATCGTTGATTTAATTCTGGGAAGCCATTTTACCCTGGCCTTTGACATCAGTCTAGGAAGCCCTCCGCCCTGGCCGTTGATTTCATTCTTGGAAGCCCATCCACCCTGGCCTTTGACTTCAGTCTGGGAAGCCCTCCTCCCTGACCCTTGATTTCATTCTGGGAAGCCCTTTCACACTGGCCTTTGACTTCAGTCTTGGAAGCCCTCCGCCCTGACCGTTGATTTCATTTTGGGAAGCCCTTCTAACCTGGCCTTTGACTTCAGTCTGGGAAGCCCTCTTCCCTGACCGTTGATTTCATTCAAAAGAAGCCCTTCCACCCTGGCCTTTGACTTCAGTCTGGGAAGCCCTCCGCCCTGGCCGTTGATTTCTTCTGGGAAGCCCTTTCACCCTGGCCTTTGACTTCAGTCTGGGAAGCCCTCCGCCTTGGCCGTGTTTTTCATTCTGGGAAGCCCTTTCACCCTGGCTTTTTACTTAAGTCTGGGAAGCCCTCCGCCCTGATCGTTGATTTAATTCTTGGAAGCCCTTTCACCCTGGCCTTTGTTTTCATTCTGGGAAGCCCTTGCACCCTGGCCTTTCACTTCAGTCTGGAAAGTCCTCCGCCCTGACCGTTAATTTCAGCCCGGGAATCTCTTCCGCCATGGCCATTGACTTCAGTCTTGGATGCCCTCCGCCCTGGTCGTTGATTTCAGTCTGTGAATGTCTTCCGCCCTAGCCGTTGACTTCTATCTGGGAAAGCCTTACGTCCTGGCATTTGGCTTCAATCTGGGAAGCCCTTCGTCCCTGGCCACTGACTTCAGTTTAGTGGAGAAAACGTTTTAGTGACCGCTGACCCGATCATGTGGCAATAGTGCGCTACATGGGACCGGCACCACCCGTAGAGCGATGGCATCAAAATATACCTCATTTTGTCTTCGAGTGAGAGTTGGCATGAACAAATCGACTTCAGACCCTTGAGATCCTAACTGTAGAGTAGAACCTCCACATTGCACTAAAGAGAGGTGTGGCCCCTGTCACGCTCTTACAACATAGAATACCACAGAAGACTGGACATTTTCCCACCAAGACTCGTTTACATAACTCATGGGGCCTATTAAACTGACCTTTTTGCTCTTTAGCGTTATGAAAATATAGAAATATGTTCAGTATGCAAACGGTTAATCTTACCATTGTATTGTCTCTGTTCTGACAGTGCAGCCTAATTATCATTTGATCAGCATTTAATCAAAACTTATTATACATATTCAACCACTGTCCTCAGGTGCGCCCGTTTTGGGGTCACATTGGCAAGTTGGTGGCTCCTATCGATCACGAACATCTTGTGTCTATTCATACGCGTGCGATAATGTGCCTCCCCCGTGTTCTAGAATGAGACGGGTGGTGTTTCTGACACTGCTAGTCGTGGTGAGGACTATGGTGGTGAGGACGACGCGGATGGAAGGAATCTTACGATACGAACGTTATTCTCATCGGGATCTAGGTATTTACTATGTCTCCCCACTAAGACGAGTTGAGACGCAAGGTTAGTTTTTAAGGTGGGGTGCCCGAGCGCGTACATCCGGGCTAGGAACAAATAATTGCTCAGTTGCGGGGGCCGCGAGTACCCATCTCTTTGTCTCTTTTTCTCTTTCCCTCGTAGACCCCGTATACATGGGGTCGCGTTTGTCTGCTCCCACAAACGAGATTCTGCCCTTCAGTAGCGGGTTCCTCTCCGCCTGAAGGCAGAGAGTTCGAGAAGAGAGGAAGAGAAAGCCTCCTCTTCGTCTCCCTATTCTCCTTATGCCACACGAAATGTAATATTTTAAAATAAAAATATTCTATTTTGCTGTGTAGAAAGACTGACTAATCTTCCCTACCTCTATTCTTGAAACATGGACTCGCCCATCCGCTATAAGTAGAACATCTACTCATGAACGTTTTTCAGTCAACTCATCCTAAAATTTGGTTAGCTTAGGTTTGGTTTTTGAATTTTTAGTTTCCTTTTTCAATAAAACTTAGCTAGGGTATGTATTCTCTTTGGCCCCTTTTAATTCTGTCCCTTTTTTTCTTTAAGTTTATTCCCCATCACCTCCCTCGTTAGATGGTCAGTGATGTCAGTTCTCTGGTGGATGCGGGGCGTCTTTCGCTTTCTTGTGTCTGTTTTCGTATTTGTCGTTGTGTCTGAATGAGTGTGTGTCTGTGTGAGTGTTTGAGATGAACGAATATTTTATATTATTATAGTCCCGCATTAATTTCGTCCAGTTAACTGATGTTTCTGCTACATTTAGTGATTGTGGGGGGAGTTATTACTAACATGATTTTGTTTAGGTTTTTGTAAATAGTTTATTTCGTATTGTAAATACTCATTGGGGATAGTTTTTAAATTTTTAAATTGTTGTTTTATAAAGAGACAATGAATTGTAAATATGGGGAATAGTTAGGATTTTCATAGAGACAATGAGGTATTATGGTGAATGTAGTAAGAATGCGTTGTTTTGGTGTTAGGAATATTGTTTGTATGTTTTGGTCAGTTTTTGTGGCTAGCTAAGTTTAAAGTTAAGACAGAAGAAGACCGTCCTTTTCCCCAATCCCCATTCTTGGCCTTGTGTCATTTTTTCTGTTTTTAATACAGAAATAAATATCACTCTCCTCCTTGGTACGTCTACCGCATAAATTTAAGTCTACTACTAGATTGCCTCAGCTTTTTACGGTCCTCTTTTTTTTTTTACGTAACCAATCAAGCAGAGGCCCATTTTGCCACTGCTGGGATCAATGTCGATGTTCGACTGTAGACTAGACATGGTGCAGATAAAAATCGCTCGTTCTCGTAAATCCATCACCAAGGGAGAAACTCCACCAGTATACTCACTTGAAAAAGTTAGGGGTATGTCATAGTGTCGGCAACAGAAACTGGGCAACAGTTGCATTTGCACACACGAACAACATATTAAATCTGGCTAGGCGCGACTTTTGTACGAGAATCAGAAGGAAATTAATTGAAACAACCGCTTTAACTTCCTTTCTGTCACCGCACGACCAGTTTTAGACCCTCTGGAGTAACTATGTGCAATCGATTTCTATTTTTTCCTCAGATTAGGTCATTTGCAGTGGTGTACGGTAATATGAATCTATTTTCGGGGTGTATGATAAAAATTTTTTGGCATCAAAAAATATTGCGTCATCCGTGATTGCATCAGATTTTCAACACGCCCAGACACTATTATCTCGACTGTTGATTAGTTGTCCTACGGCCATTATCTGCGATGGGCATTATTCCAAGGAAGCGTATGAATATTGTAACGCTACACGAATACATTAGCAAGCCTTACTAATGACCAAATCAAAGTACTCTCGACTAGCTCGGGAACTCTCCAGATTTAAATCCAGTCGAGAATCGATGGTCAACCTGCAGGAAATGACTTCGTAGAATGAACATACGAAGTGCACATGTGCACTGGGTCATGTTTCATTGGAAAAAAAAGTAAATAATAACGGAATTATTCGTTTTGTTTCAATTTGCACAAGGGTGTAGTTAAATTTAAATATTTAAAGAAATTAAAGTTACATCTTTCAGAAATAATAATAAATATTTGCGTGATAAATATAAAATGAATTATACAATTTTTCGCCCAGTCGAAGGCCTAAAAACTACTTAAAGTAGAGGGTTACTCGATGTAGTCGTTGTAAGAGAGTACAAAGAGGAAGTAGGCAGCGTTTATTATGAAGATGTATAGGATAACGATTAACTATGATCTTTAAGTTAAGAATGTATTGATCGAGGAAGCATTTTCTCAAGAGTATGTTACATAACGTAACGGTTCTGGGAAAGTAACTGTCTCAGTGGAACTTCCTCCTTATGAGTACAAAGGGAATGAGGATGAGCGAACTCTGTGTAAACGACATGGAGAGTTCTAAGTCTGAACCGATAGAACTAAGGCATGTACCTCGTCTGAACATGTGCTATAGAAATAGCGTTAGTGTAGCGAGAGGCTTGCAACTTTTCGTGCATGGGAAAGAGGTTGTAGAGTGGAAAAGAATTATTTTCTGCAGAGAAGGCCGCTTGCATTATTTACATTATTCGGACTGTTATCCCCATCTTTATTACCATATTCACAACGTTTCGGCCTCTATATCTCTGAGATGATGTATTATGATTACTTGCATTATTTACATTATTCGGACTGTTATCCTCATCTTTATTGTCATATTCACAACGTTTCGGCCTCTATATCTCTGAGATGATGTATTATGATTACTTGCATTATTTACATTATTCGGACTGTTATCCCCATCTTTATTGTCATATTCACAACGTTTCGGCCTCTATATCTCTGAGATGATGTATTATGATTACTTGCATTATTTACATTATTCGGACTGTTATCCTCATCTTCATTGCCATATTCACAACGTTTCGGCCATTGTACGCACCAGCCTTCTTCAGTTAATTGGAATTTCGAACCGAACCCTTTATTTCGTCTACGGGGGTATATTGTGCCATGCCTCTTCCGGATGTCTCAGTTATTTCCCTTTAACTCTACTCTCCATGTTTTGGCTCACCACTGCTGTGGCCTGGTATTGAACTCGCATCTCTTTGGGTCTAGTTACTGGATCTCAGATATATATAGAGAGAAGGCTACTTAATTGCTTTATAACTAGAACATAGTAGGAGTCCGAATTAATAGTTCATTCGTTGATTCTACTTTTTCTATTTCTCCCCGTTCGCCCCTTAGTGATTTCTGGCATAGCTTACCTACTGTAGAGATTTTTACATGGGAGATGTAAATATTTATGTTAGCGACATCAGATAGGAATGAAATCGCATACAATTTACAGCCTTCGTAAGAACTAATTAGAAAGAATATTTTTTTTAAATGTGGTAGTGGGTATATAAGTCGTTCGGGGGGCTTTCCTTCCAGAAGAATCTGGAAGGATTGACAGAGGAATAGAAGGGAGTCCCCCACCATTTTGATGGATGCTGTAGATGTAGTATCCGTTCCGTGTCGGAGGCATTCTCTCCTCCCTTGCTTTCTCCCCACAGTTGCGTAACATCTGTTACGTAGCGGGGGTATGACTAGCTTAGACAAGCTAAGACCAGCTTCAACCAGCGACCCGAGTGTCTCCACTCGGGAAAATCGACCTTATGTAAGAACCTGACTTAGTTGGGTGAGAGGGCTGAGGTAAATCTCAGGTTTAGAAGTCGTTCCTATTGTGTTTCTTTTTAATAATTTTACACCAATCAAAACAATGATGCCACTACGACTCCACTGGTTACTGAGAGTAAGAAGACATTAAAGGACAATAAAAAGAAGTCCAGAAAGGTAGAATATGGCGACTGTTGCGAAAAGAAACTATTAGAATTTAAATTGCATTTAAATTTGTGAAGATCAGGGAAGCAAGACACCGGAAGAGAGTTCCGTAGGCGAGAAGTGCAGGAGAACGAACTATTAGAATAGAACTATAGCGAAGAAAACGGCGACTTACCTCGTCAAACCAAGCGACAGCGCGTCGCGTGTATTCTACAACGGAAAATGTGGCGAAAAAGAAAATTACTTACCAAAAAAAAGAGGGCGCGTATTCCGCATGACATGCTGAAAATGGAATATTTGAATTAAAAAACAAGTCCATCGCAGGAGTCTCTATAAAAGTATTTTGATATGCAAATTACTGAACATCCTCTCCCAGCTGTCGACGAATGGAAAAAATGCCTATAAAAGCAGTTGGTGTTCTCGAATCGAGGAGAGAACAAATTCGGGTATTTTGGCTGCTGAGTTTGTTGGAGAATGAGTTATTTTTCTCACTGGTTGCGTGCATTGTGATTCGAGAGATAGTACCTGCGAATCTAGTTTTCAGCATTTCTTTCTGCACCCCCCCACCGATGTTCCAGTCTGAACTTAGTAATTTATCCTCTGCAACGTGGAAATAATCTGCGACAAACATTTCTTTTGCAATCACAGATCGCTTCCAAGAACTTACGGTTACATCTAGCTAGTTCAAAAGTAAAACGCTGAGCCAATCTAGTAGTAGACTTAAATTTATGCGGTCGACGTACTAAGAAGGAGAACAATATTTATTCCTGTATTAAAAACAGAAAAAATGCCACAAGGCCAAGAATGGGGAATGGCGAAAAGGACGGTCTTCTGTCTTAACTTTAAACTTAGCTAGCCACAAAAACTGACCAAAACATACTAACAATATTCCTATCACCAAAACAACGCATTCTTGCTACATTCACCATAATACCTCATTGTCTCTATGAAAATGAAGTATTATGGAATACCTCATGAACTCGTCCCCATATGTCTCTGAGGAGTGGGGGGGGATAAAACAACAATTTTAAAACTAGCCCCGATGAGTTTTTACAATATGAAACAAAACAATTTACAAGAAAATAAACAAAATAATGTTAGTAATAAAAACTCCCACCATCCTTAAATGTAGCAGAAACATCAGTTAAGTAGACGAAATCAATGCGGGACTCATATATAATAATAATATAAAACATTAATTCATCCCAAGCACTCACACACGCGCGCGCGCGCTCATTCAGACACAACAACAACAAATACGAAAATACACATGCGAAACGAAAGGCGCCCCACATCCACCAGTGAACTAACATCCCTGACCACCTAACGATGGAGGAGATGGGGAATTAAACCAACGAGGAGAGCTCATTAGGACGACTGCCATGAAAATATTTATAGAAAAGACAGATTTGTCCCGGGTCTCCTATGGTCCTCAAGGACACATGGCCAAGTGGATAAAGACGTTGGTTAGATCCAGGTGCAAAGAGTTGTGAGTTCAATACCAGGCCACAGCAGTGGTGAACATCACGACGGTGGGAAAGTGACTGAAGTCGAGATGCCAGGTCAGGATCCCTAAAATTACAGTTTCTTTCCACCTTAGCAATATCTTAGTGCAGGGGTCGGCAACTCATTCGACCCCCCGGGCCGGATCGTGTTATAATGACGGGTCGCGGGCCGTACGAAGGCCATTAATGAAAAATTAAGGAAAATTACATATGCAGACCCCCTGTCAACCTAAATATTTAAAACCATAATGAAAATAAACATTGAAGAATCAAAAAGAAAAACAAAAGAAAATCTAAAATTAAAAAACACTTAACAAAAATTACTTTTCCTCAAGGAACGACAAAATACTTCAAAGTGAAAAAAATCAACCGAAGTGAAATTAGATGAAATTATGACGTGTAGGTTTGAAACTGTTACTGAAAATTGTTCCACAAACGAACTACACACACACATCAAACAAAAACGAAGCACATATACCCATACATACGAGTACAAATAGTTGCAAACATATACACTTACGTACGTACACATGTGGTATCATCCACACATTCATGAGGCATGTATGTATAATGCGCGTATGTTTAACTGTCTTTAGATTTCTGTTACCTCGCATGGCAGTCCCTCCCTGGCCTCTTTCACTTTATCGTTCCTTTTGCTTCTGTTATCTTTTAATGTAGCCAAGGGTCATAACAAATATGTATCCATTATTTGACATTAAACGTAGGCAACGCAACTTGGTAAAATAAGTCTCATGAAAGATAACTGGCAGATAGTCTAATTCGAAAGCCTCATCTCTCATGTTAAAAATTGAGTCATTGGTAATCAGGCTCGCGGGCCGGTCAAAATGCCTTCGCGGGCCGGATCCCGCCTGCGGGCCGTAGGTTGCCGACCCTTGTCTTAGTGGAACCTTTCCCTGTGCTTATCAATCATTGATCTAGGCTTCAGGGAGAATAAGTTAAATGTGGGAGTGGAGAAAATGAATTTTGAGTGACATCTGCCTTCCCATGACTGCTGCTGCTGCTGATAGGGTAAGGTCAGTCAGGTCTTCCTGTGTAATCCTGCGTCTTGCTCCTGAATAAACAGGGATACTGTCTATATCTCCGAGAGGAGGTATTATGTTTACTTGTATTATTTACATTACTCGGACTGTTATCCTCATTTTCATTGTCATATTCAGAACGTTTCGGTCGTTGTACACACCGGTCTTCTTCTGGTCCTCAAGGACACATGGCCAAGTGGATAAAGACGTTGGTTAGATCCAGTGACTAGGTCCAAAGAGTTGTGAGTTCAATACCAGGCCACAGCAGTGGTGAACCAAAACTTGGGGTGCTGATTTAAAGGAAAATAATTGAGACATCCGGAAGAGGAATGGCACGTGGAACTAGAACAATGCAATATTTGATTACATTTTTGATCATCTAGATGTTTTAACACAGCAAAAGATCCATCAAAATTGAATGTACAGGCACTCAAAAATGTAATTTTAGTAGCAGAAAGAGATCTTTCAAACATCACTGGTCAGTGCGTCTTGGGTATGACGGATAAACTACATCCAACAGAAAGGCCACTGATCAGGAATTACTGGTATTTCCAGTTCCCCCCCCCCCCTGACCCGGGGTGGTATCACCTGTTAGGGTCCCAGCTATGGGCAAATAGTTAACCCCCAAACTGGGGTCAAAACACCATGAAAATGTAAAACTAGATTTTAATACCAGAAATACTTTGTAAAAAAAGTTATTACTAGCAATAAGTTTTTGAAGAAAAAATTATTACCAGCTATAAGTTTTTGAAGAAAAAAATTATTACCAGCTATAAGTTTTTGAAGAAAAAATTATTACCAGTTATAAGTTTTTGAAGTAAAAAATTATTACCAGCTATAAGTTTTTGAAGAAAAAAAGTATTACCAGCAATGAATTTTTGAAGAAAAAGATTATTACCAGCAATAAGTTTTTTGAAGAAAAAAATTATTACCAGCAATAAGTTTTTTTAAGAAAAAAATTATTACCAGCAATAAGTTTTTGAAGGAAAAATTATTACCAGCTATAAGTTTTTTGAAGAAAAAAATTATTACCAGGAATAAGTTTTTGAAGAAAAAAACTATTACCAGCAATAAGTTTTTGAAGAAAAAAATTATTACCAGCTATAAGTTTTTGAAGAAAAAAGTTATTACCAGCAATAAGTTTTTGAAGAAAAAAATCATTACCAGCTATACTTTTTTGAAAAATTATATTACCAGCAATACATATTTGAAGAATAAATATTACCAGAAATAGATTTTTGAAGGAAATAATTTTTCCAGCAATATATATGAAAAAAATATTACCAGCAATAAAAATCTTGTCGGCATTAAATAACCCATTGAGGTTGATATGCCGTAAAAGAAAACAAACCAAACCAAATCACTGGTCAGTATATACCGGTCAGCAAAATACACGTAAATCAGTCCGTAGAGGAATCCAATTACTGCTTTCAAAAACTAGATATATTTCCTTATCATATGGTGTAACTGAAATATTGTGCCCCACATTCTCTGATTTTTGTTCTTCAACTTTATGCAAAAATATGGCCAGAACTTCTAAAACTTACTAAAAATTCTGGTCAGTAAATTATTAAGTGTTTAGTCAAACTTTCATTTGACTTTGTTTATTAGTGTTACATCATCTAAATGGGTTTAATCCGGCAAAATCCATCAAAATTGAATGTAAAGGCACTCGAAAATATAATTTTAGTAGCACAAAGAGGTCTTTCAATCATCACTGGTCTGCAAAACACACGAAAACACTCCGTTGAAGAATCCAATAAGTTATTTTAAAATCTAGGGATAATTCCTTATCATGTGGCATAGGCGAAAATTTGTCTCCTGTATTGTCCGATTTCGGTCCCTCAGCTCACTGACTAATTTGTTAGGCAAAAATAATCATTTGCATGGCTTTATTGCTCTCTCTCTCCAGACAATCGAGCCAGCAAAATCGAAGGTTGCTTTCTTGCCATAAAACCATGCCGTTAGTCTATTATAACAGGATTTACAACAGATGTGTGACACCCAAGATTTGTCCTGATATCAACAGATGTGTGACGCCCAGGATTTGTCCTAATCTCAACAGATCTGTGACGCCCTGGATTTGCCCTGATCTCTACAGATATGTGACGCCCAGGATTTGTCCTGATCTCAACAGATGTGTGACGCCCAGGATTTGTCCTGATCTCAACAGATGTGTGACGCCCAGGATTTGCCCTGATCTCAACAGATGTGTGACGCCCTGGATTTGTCCTGATCTCAACAGATGTGTGACGCCCTGGATTTTTTCTGATCTCAACAGATGTGTGACGCCCATGATTTTTCCTGATCTCAACAGATGTGTGACGCCCAGGATTTGCCCTGATCTCAACAGATGTGTGACGCCCTGGATTTGTCCTGATCTCAACAGATGTGTGACGCCCTGGATTTTTTCTGATCTCAACAGATGTGTGACGCCCATGATTTTTCCTGATCTCAACAGATGTGTGACGGCCAGGATTTGTCCTGATCTCCAATTTTATTTAGAATAATGAAAAGAAGCCGCTATCAGGAGAGGATTAATTGTTCGGTGCTGTGCAACTGTCGTGAATTCCCCACACGCGTAACAGAATGAATTTACCTGGTTGATGCATCCATCTGTGTTTTGAGGTAACTGTAGCTATTTTAGAGATATGTATTAGCTAACAAGTATAGGGAAAGCAGAACATTGATTATATACATAGTTGCGTACATAATTTGAAAAGGATTTCATTTCGCTGTATAAAACTTAGACCGCATGGCCGAGGGTTGGCTGTCAAAGGGTACCATTATATCATTATTTTAAATGAATACAATTGCTAAAATTTAGAATAAAATAATCAAGACAATGTCCTAAATAGAACATATCTGGAAGTCTTAAAAGCATCTACATTATATATATATATATATATATATATATATATATATATATATATATATATATATATATATATATATATATATAGTCTTAAGGTGTGCTATATTTATGGGATAAAGTGCTCAATATCATGGAGCGTGTGTAAACATAAAAATGAACATAGAAGTCAACATTAAGAGGCGACAGTCTGTTTCATGCTAGATGCAATCGTCAGGCCTAACGATTGTATCTAGCATGAAACAGACTGTCGCCTCTAAGTGTTGACTTCTATGTTCACTTTTATATATATATATATATATATATATATATATGACAAACGTTCTATCCAGACGGGCTTAATCACAAATTGAACAATATAGATAGTATGAATATATAACCCCACAAATCAGGACCTACCCAGATTTCTCACCCACACAAGACAGACATGCTTGCGGAGGTGTTGATGCCTCACACTTATACACACACCCACACGAATATACACACTTACACACATCATTCTCACTCACTCCCTAATGAGCCAAATGATAACACACACCCATAATAATATACACACTTAGACATATCATACTCGCTCACTCTCTAATAAGCCAAATGATAACACACACACATTGTAATATACACGCTTACACACATCATACACACTCACTCCCTAAGAACCAAATAACACACACACTTAACAGAGACACATTCCCTTTCCAGGAACCAATAAAACTGTCAAAATGACCAAGGGAATTCAGAGCAGCATGAATATCCATCCAACTCTTATCTCAAATAAAAACTTAAAAGGCTGACCAAAATTCATGTTAAAAAAATTAAAAAAAACAAATGAAAACTACAGACAAAAGTTCATTTTCTCCATCAAGACATTCATTTCTGTTGTTCACTGCTACCAACAAGCAGAAAAGTTTTTTTTTGCTCCTGATGATGGCCATGTTGGCCGAAACTAGCCGAGGAATCTAAATGAAATAATAAAAACCGAAAGAATATTAATATACAAGCCAGTGTGTCTGAAGATTCTAATTTTTTAATATTTTTTATTGTTCAAAACACACACACACGCACACACACACACGCATATATATATATATATATATATATATATATATATATATATATATATATATATATATATATATTAATGCTCTTTAAATTTACATTGAGCACTATTTTGTAAAAATAAAAATATCTATAAGAACACCGGATTATATATCTTACTGTTCTTTCTTTTTATTTATATATACATACATATATATATATATATATATATATATATATATATATATATATATATATATATATATATATGTAGTTTGGTGTGTTTGAGGAACACTTGTTACTCAGCCACCTGAAGAGACATAGCGGTCGAAACCATGGTACTGTGCAGTACATATATATATACAATATACGCTGTTTTTTTTACTCCCTTTTATTGTATATATATATATATACATACATATATATATATATATATATATATATATATATATAGAGAGAGAGAGAGAGAACTGATTTCTAAATTTTAATGAAAAGTATAAAAAGCATATATATCTATATTCATATCCATATACATATATATATATATATATATATATATATATATATATATATATATATATATATATATATATATATATATATATAATTATTTATTTAAAAATTATAACATAAATATGTTATAAAATCACGTAAATAATTTTATAGCATATTTATGTTATAATTTTTAAATAAATAATTATACTCGCTCTACTCTGTATTGAGCACTCTTTTAAGAATAGTAATTGTTGGTGATTGGAATTTATTCCGTATACACCAATCATACACTTGTATATATATATATATATATATATATTGAACAATAAAAATTAAAAAATTAAAATCCGCAGACACACTGGGTTGTAGATTAATATTCTTTCGTTTTTTTATTATTATTCCATTTAGATTCCCTTTATATATATATATATATATATATATATATATATATATATATATATATGTATATGTATATATATATATATATATATATGTATATGTATATATATATATATATATATATACTTAAAATTTGTGTATTTAGGCAGCAATCCTTCTTTCACGCACACTTCATTGAATACGAGAGATAAGGTGCTTTGATTTAGTTTTTTGTACAGTTTTTCATGCGATCTAATAATTGTTTTTCTTTACATATATATATATATATACAAGGCGTCCATAAAGTCTCTTTATAATTAAAAAAATATATTACAAGGGCAACTGATGAGATTGTTTAAGCAGATTTTGTTTTATGTACTTAGTAGTAATTAACGTTTTTAATCACATTGCCTTTGTTTATATCAGGTATTCTGTTAATGAAAGAGGTACTGTTAAATGAAGCCCTAACATTTCCCGGGGGATTGGAATGGTTGGCCCAATTCCCTGGCCACCTCGTTCATCAGATATCACTCCCCTGGACTTCTTTTTATGGGGTTATCCTAAAGATATCGTTTATCGAACAAAGATACGGGACATCGCTGAACTAAAGCAAAAGATCACTGATGCCATTGCCACCATTGATGAGGTTGTGCTACAACGAACATGGGAAGAAATCGAGCACCGAATTGATGTGCAACTAATGGCGCCCATATAGAGGTGGATTAAATTAACTAAAAAAACTTCAATATCTACTGCACATTTTGTAACAATTTCTAAATATTTGTCTGTTCAGTTGCTTTTGTAATATTTTTTTAAATTGTAAAGAGACTTTATGGACACCCTGTATTTCTTAGGATTTTTAATCCATCTTCCAAAGTGTTTCTATCTATCTATCTATCTATCTATCTATCTAAGTCTGTTCATATCTATCTATCTATCTATCTATCTATCTATCTATCTATCTATCTATCCCAGTCTGATTATATCTATCTATCTATCTATCTATCTATCTATCTATCTATGTATCTATCTATCTATCTATCTATCTATCTATCTATCTATCTATCTATCCCAGTCTGATTATATCTATCTATCTATGTGTCAGTCTGTTCATATCTATCTATCTATCTATCTATCTATCTATCTATCTATCTATCTATCCCAGTCTGATTATATCTATCTATCTATCTATCTATCTATCTATCTATCTATCCCAGTCTGATTATATCTATCTATCTATGTGTCAGTCTGTTCATATCTATCTATCTATCTATCTATCTATCTATCTATCTATCTATCTATCTATCTATCTATCAGTTTGTTCATATCTATCTATCTATGTATCAGTCTGTTCATATCTATCTATCTATCTATCTATCTATCTATCTATCTATCTATCTATCTATCTATCTGATTAAACTATCTCATAAATTGTCTTTGTAATATATTTTTTAAATTGTAAAGAGTCTTTATGGACACCCTGTATTTCTAAAAAAATTAGAGGTGAGTAGCGAAAACGTATTTCATATCTGAAATCAGCGCCCACAAATTACGTTAGAATACCTAATTTTTGTGGATTTAAATTTCTTTGTAAACCAGTGCAGCTGATCAGCATTTCATCATAACATTATACATATTTATTATTGTATTTTTATCGAGCCATTCGACAAATAGAAGGCTTTACAATGCAGGCTAAATTTCATAAGATTTGATCAAAAACCTGTTATATAGTTTTAATATATCATTGTATTTCCATCGATCCATTCGACGAGTAGAAAGTCTTGCAGTACGGCCTCGATTTCATCTGAACAAGATCTGATCAAAACCTATTATATCCGCAAACCATTTCATTGTATTTCTATCGATCCATTCTACAGGCACGACTCTTAGAGTGCATCCTACTTTTCATCCGATCATCTATGAATACATAGGTAGAAACAGACTGACATAGATATGGACAGATTGAGATAGATAGATAGATAGATAGATAGATAGATAGATAGATAGATAGATAGATAGATAGATAGATAGATGTGGACAGCCTGAGTTTTATGTATAGCTGGCTCGATAGATAAATTACAAACTGAGATAGATATTAGGTTGGTGCAAAAATAATGACGTAATAATGTCGTTTTTGACGTATTTTTTAACGTCAAAAAACGACTTTATTAAGTCATTATTTTTGCACCAACCTAATAGATAGATAGATAGATAGATATGAACAGACTTAGATAGATAGATAGATAGATAGATAGATAGATAGATAGATAGATAGATAGATAGATAATGTATAAACCGAGCTAGCTATTAGGTTGGTGCCAAAATAATGTCGGTTTTTAAAGTATTTTTAACGTCAAAAACCGACATTATTTTTTAACCAACCTAATAGGTAGCTAGCTAGCTAGCTAGCTAGATAGATAGATAGATAGATAGATGTGAACAGCCTGAGTTTATGTATAGCTAGCTCGATAGATAGATAAATTACAAACTGGGATAGATATTAGGTTGGTCCAAAAATAATGGCGTAATAATGTCGTTTTTGACATATTTTTTAACGTCAAAAAACGACATTATTAAGTCATTATTTTTGCACCAACCTAATAGATAGATAGATAGAGAGAGAGATAGATAGATAGATAGATAGATAGATAGATAGATAGATAGATAGATAGATAGATAGATATAAACAGAATGAGATAGATGAAAAACGATATGTATTGATAACCATATGTCCGGATCTATATACACGTTTTAATGCATACATACGTATGTACGACAATAAGTTTGTATCTTAATGTGACAAAAATATATCTATTTAACCCAAATATTTTTCAACATAATTTCCTTCTTTGATGGATTCGTGTCTTTTCTCAATGGCCTTTGTTGCTAAAGTGAAGGCAACCGACTAGTCAGAATTTTGAAAACGGGTCGCTGATATTATTTTTCACGTTGATCACCGTAGCGCCGTTACAACTCGTTTATGGAAACCTTTGATTAAAGAAAGAAGTTCAGTTCCTGTCATCACGCGCCTGATGAAAGATTTTCTTTTCTTTGACGCAGTCATGAAATCATTCTAAGATTTATTTTTACACGTGATATTTATTTCTACGCCTGAGAAACACCGAATAATAGAATATCCAAATCACTTGACCGAGTCGATTGATGGCTTTGTCTACTGTCAGTGCAACCCGCAAGATCTGTTCTGAAATGAATAAATAATGAGGCTAATGCAATTCAAATGTTGACTTTATCTTCATCTACTATAGACATCAAATGCTCCAATAGTATGTTTGCTCGTAATGAAATATTAGGTTGGTGCAAAAATAATGACGTAATAATGTCGTTTTCTGACGTTAGAAAATACGTCAAAAACCGACATTATTACGTCATTATTTTTGCACCAACCTAATATAAAGAAAGTGTGGCGCCCATAGAAAAAAGATGAGGATATTTATTGATTGACTGATTTGTTTTTTACGGTTTGCCAACTCTTTGTGAGTTATTTAAATCAGGAATATATTTTACACTGTAAGAATAATTCTTTTGTTTTTGGGGGTTTTTGGGGGTTTTTTTGGGGTTTGGGTTTTTTTGTTGTTGTTCGTCAGTATTACATTGATATTTTATGGAGGAAATAATGATTTCCTAGGCAGATGTCCAACTATTTAATCCGTAATTGTGGGAACAAGAGATGAAATTCCTAACATTTTCTCATTTCGTGCTGCTATCTATAGCGTAATTCGAATTAGATAGATAGATAGATAGATAGATAGATAGATACTAACCGTGTGAGATAGATAGATAGATAGATAGATAGATAGATACTAACAGAGTGAGATAGATAGATAGATAGATAGATAGATAGATAGATAGATAGATACTAACAGAGTGAGATAGATAGATAGATAGATAGATAGATAGATAGATAGATAGATAGATACAAACAAATTAAGATAGAAACACACTGAGATAGATAGGAACTGACTGAGATAGAGAAAAAAGAAAGAAAGGGACAAAGATAGATAGATAGATAGATAGATAGATAGATAGATAGATAGATAGATACGAAGAAATTAAGATAGAAACACACTGAGATAGATAGGAACTGACTGAGATAGAGAAAAAAGAAAGAAGGGGACAAAGATAGATAGATAGATAGATAGATAGATAGATAGATAGATACGAAGAAATTAAGATAGAAACACACTGAGATAGATAGGAACTGACTGAGATAGAGAAAAAAAAGAAGGGGACAAAGATAGATAGATAGATAGATAGATAGATAGATAGATAGATACGAAGAAATTAAGATATAAACACACTGAGATAGATAGGAACTGACTGAGATAGAGAAAAAAGTCGGGCATACTACCACCTCCTTAAGTAGATGTCTCACTTGTCATTTATCAGATTAAAGTGCTATAAAAAAAAAACCTTACAACACACAATTTATAAGAACCCTTAAGAACAATTATGGTCGACAACATTAAAATTCTATATAAATTACATTACCAGAAACATCTCACTATTAAAGAGGTCATGTATATTAAACATATCTCTCCTTCTATCAGCCTCACCTTATTTTAAGGTGGAAATGGCGTGTTAATTTTTTTAAATAAGAAAATGCTCACGCGAATTCCAGCCGCGCTCAACACGCGAAGGCTCGCAATAAACGCTTCTACACAAACAACACACACACACAAAAGACACTCGAAAAATGGCTAAAGTGGCCCAATGCGCTTGGGACAAAGAAAATTATTTGGAAATGAGCTTCCGATTCTTAGCTATGATTAATTAATGATGAACATGTCATCCTAGTTTATAATCGATTTCATTTTCTGTTAAGCCTGGAGAGCCATTATACATTCTTATTACTCAAAGTTGAGTCAAACAGTGTTTATACATATATATATATATATATATATATATATATATATATATATCCATTACATTCACTTACGTGTTAATACCCTTGGGAAAGGTGTGAATCCTCTTCTTCTCCCTCCAGCTATGGGTAAATAGCAGGACAGACTGGGTTCTATAGCCTTGGATGGCAACTGGTCTAGGAAAGAGGGAAAACTCTGTATTCAAAACCTGCGGAGGGTCGTTTAGGGACCTTGTGGCACGTAGTGCACCAGGTCTCTTTATTCGGCCCTTCAAAAAGTGTGGATGGTCCTGCACGAAACCTTCACCACTATAATCAAATCTCATGTGCTGTGGTCGGCTGTCGGTTTCCTAGGAACTGATCTGCTTGACCCTCATACGTCGAAATCGACGGGAAAGTCGAGTATATATATATATATATATATATATAATTGTATATATATATATATATATATATATATATATATATATATATATATATGTATGTATGTATGTATGAACCTAAAGAGCCAGGTAAACCTACCTAGATTTAACCTACACGGATCGTCAGGTTATACTGAGTAAAGAGGTAAAAACGTAGTTATTTTTACTCGTTTTGGAGGGTTTTTTTTCTTTGGACTCTGGGCTTGAATTATGGACGATTGTTCTCGCCTCAATTTCATGTTCTTAGATCTTTCTTTTTTTTTATACCTCATTTTTCCTTGGGCATTGTTTTTTTTAATCACAAGCCAAAATAACTAAGGTTTTTCCAAACGCGTACCACTATATATATATATATATATATATATATATATATATATATATATATATATATATATATATATATATAATGAGAAGCCACGTATACTTTCTTAATATGTATATATAGAAAGAAAGAGTTGCAAATTAAAAACAATAATGTACTTTTATGAAAGTATTTATTTTTTTTAATTTGCAACTTTTTCTATATATATATATATATATATATATATAATATAAAAAGAAATTGAAAATGCAACTAGAGTTTCTTTTTATTTAGAGTAACTTTACATGTCCGTATTTTCAAAAGTTAAACTGACATGGAGAGGCGTGTAGCTATGCTATATGTCTCGCATCTAACTGGAATTGGATAATTCTTTCCGCTTTATCTAAAAAAATGGGCTCAGATTGCTATCTGTTTAAAATGCATTCTGACTGGTTAATTATTCTCCAGTGATCAGGCATAGTAATTTTTGCGCCATAAATTAATGATCCTTTTGTTGCTAAAAATTGTGAGTGTGGCTAATAAAACAAAGCTTTAAGTAGTTTATGACAACAAAGTGTTAGAGAAGTCCAAGTGTCAGGAATTCTATTTTATTGGACCTTAGTGATAAGCCAAAAATGTTCAATGTACAAGGATTCAATTTGTGTTTGCGCGCGTGCGTGTGTGTGTGTGTGTGTGTCTGTGTCTGTGTGTGCGTATGTATGTGTCTGTGTGTGTGTGTGTGTCTGTGTGTGTGTCTGTGTGTGTAAACAGTTTTAGTGTTTCCTACTATGTCGGTATGCACGAAATCTGGTAAGGATTGGATGTAAAAAATGTCTACAAGACCCCTAGTACAGATACATAACTGAAATATTTCATTCTAATATTAATAACCATATATATATATATATATATATATATATGTGTGTGTGTGTGTCTGTGTACGGTGTTTTTATGTGTGTGTTTGTATATGTGTGCGCGTGTGTGCGCGCGCGCTCGCTCGTGTGTGTGTGTGTATGTGTATATATGTGAGATGACTATTGGCGCAGAATGTAAAATTGTCGTGCCGGTTCAACTTCCGATCGATTGTATTTCTTTTAGTTCGCGCTAAAGCCCTTCGAAAATACATGATTTCCAGCTATGGGCTAAACAGTAAAAGAAAATGAGTTCTCTTGCCTTGGTTGGCAGCCAGTCTAGTAAGAAGAGAGTCTTTGTCATCAGTTCTTCCGAAAAATGTGATTGGTTCTACCCAAGGGCTCACCACTGCAACCAAGTGTGGATGGTCTCTTTTGGACCCCATACCACGAGATAGTCTAACGATTGTCTATTTGTGAGCGCCCGCTCGAGTTTGAGGTTATCGAATATGAAATTACAGATTCATTTAAAGAATCAACTGTTATCTTCTGCCTTCTTAATTCCTATTCTTTTATTGTTCTCTCTCCTTAACAGCTCCGTACTAGATTAGCGGCAAGCTCTCATCATCTTACATTTGAAACGGCTAGACATAACCTTAAGTTCTATGCTAACAGTTTCTTCTCTCACACTTCTTGCTTGTAGAACTCCCTTCCGGCTTCTTGCTTCTTAGTCAACTTTGTTTTTAAACAATTATAATACAATGTCAATCGTTATCTTTTGTTTCCTTAATTCTTGTTCTTTTATTGTTCTCTCTACTTACTGTTAGTTTTTCTTGCGTTCTAAAGCAATATAAAGCTTCTCTAATTAAATAATGTCATAGTTTTATTGCATTTTTTTATTTTACGATTCAGAGCAGATTTCCGGTAACTGAAGATTGTGATTTACAAAAAGAAATTGAGGGTTTAAATTCTTCAAGGACTTCTTATTAGAACTAATATAAACATTAAGTGATAAAAAAAAATTTCTCGAAATTTGATAAAATTAACTGTGCGCGGTGGGGGTGATAACAGGTAGAAAAAAAAACTACCAAGATTCCTAAAATAAATAAACATTTAAAAAATAATTTCATTCATTTGTGAATAAGTTCTGAAAGTTTCATTAAAATCCGACAATTATTTGACTTTTGCAAGAATTTCCAATCAATGTGTCTTTCAGCGCAAAAAGACGCTAAAATCTTCTTATATTAATTTAAGGTCAACCGCTGACGCAAGAAAAAAAATACCTAAATTTTGAAAGTTCTAAAAAGGATTAAAAACAATTTACTAATAAAAAAATCTTTTGGTCTTTCCTCTTAATAATAACAAAGATTTTCACGATAAAACTTTTTTTTATTATCTTTAAGGCATTTTTTCATCATGTATGTTCATTTTTTAGCGAATGTTTGATGGAACCTAATATTAGATTAGGTTCCCCCATTAGGTCACGTAAAAAAGTAGCATATCACGATGAAAAAAGGTCCATAAATCAAGGAAAACAAAGTTTTGTATCAACATGTTTATGTTGTTATGAAGAGGAAAGACTAAAGTATTTTTTAAGTATTTTTTGAAATTTTTTACTCCTTTGTAGCACGTAGAAAATTTTGGTTAAAAAATTTGTTTGTTTTTTTTACGATAGCACGAAAAGACTAAAAAAATGTTTGTTCTATTTTCTGCTTTTCCCGAGGAAAACACACGTTAATTTAGGAAATTCTTGCAAAAATCAAATAATTGTCGGATTTTAATGAAACTTTCAGGACTTATTCACAAATGAATGAAATTTAAAAAAAAATTTTTTTTTGAAAATCTTGTTAAAAAGAGATTTTTTTAAAAAAATGTTTCCACCCACTTACATATTTTCATGAAATTTCGAGAAAGTAAATCTTCAAGCGCGGGATTTGTTTTATTAGTTATAAACAGGACTCTTTGTAGAAAGTAAATCACCAGTTTTTTTTTTTTTTTTTGTAAAACAGTACCCCATATCATAGAAAATCTGCTCTGAATTATAAAAAAAATGTAAAAAACTATGACATTAATTAATTAGAAAAGCTTTCACCTGTTTTTGTAAATACGTTATACTAAGGACATTATTTTGTGAAGAAATAAAAAATTTTCGATGAATAATGTATTTTTTACAAATTTTTTACCATTTTTAAATTTTTTTCATTAACTTCTTAATACTTCAAAAATCGTTTAAAATTCTTTATTGCTTTTAAGCACGTAATGCAATGATAACGTTAATGAAAAAGTAAATTTACAAATCAAAATTTGAAAAGCACATAACAGTCGTTTGCCCCCAAATATTTTTAAAATATTTTTTTTTTAAATTTATTGAAAAAAACGTTCCTAATTTCTACGTATGGAAATGTATACATGACAATCCTTAAAAAATTTTAAACAATTATCTAATTAATAAAAACTTTAAACTATTATCTAATTAAGAAAGTATGAAATAAAAAATAGATATTACATAATTGCTGAATAAAAATGTTAATATTTAAAAAGTACTAGTTAAAAACGAAAAACCGCGTTCGCTTACTTAGCAAAAATTGTCAATTTTGATCATCCGTAGTAATCTGTCATCACCTTGTCACAATCGATTTCTTTGATAAATTCAGACACATCGTTAAGAAATGTTTGGATACAAATTTTTATGCTATACGTAAGTACTGTTTGTTTCATATCAGATTAATTTATCTTTAAATTTTCTAATTTTACTCAAATAACGTGTCAAAAATATATAAATTTATTTTAGGAAGAAATTTAAAATCAAAATTTTGTTTGTTTACAAATTTCTTAAAATTTAAGAAATTTAAGAAAATGGCCGCTTTTAAGAAAATTAAACAAAAATCGAGCATATATTTGACATTCCAATCTATATAATTTCTATCTGAAAGACACCAGAATATGTTACTTACTGTAAGTAATAAATTTAATGTTTTAGCTTTCAATTAATAACAACATATTGAGACAAAACTTTGTTTTTGTTGATTTATGAGCCTTTTTTAATCGTGATATGCTAGTTTTTACGTGACCTAATGGAGGAACCTATATAATTAATCTTTCTTAACACAGATTATAAGTAACCGGAAAAAAAGTAGCAAGAAACACTGTCAAAAATGAAAATCATTTGCTTCACTTTGTTAGATTAAAAAAAGAAAGATAATTAATAATAATGAAATAATATAACATAACAATAAATAAAAAATATAGAAACAATAAAAAATAAACTAAATTTGGACGATAATACAATAGTTAGTAATTTATGATGATTAAAGCTAACTCTATAACTAACTCTATAAAAATTCAGGGAATGATTTTACATGAAATTAAGTAGTGAGTCACATATAAAAAAAAATATTTTTTTTACCAAGATTTTCTAAAGTAAAACATTTAAAAAAATAATTTAATTCATTTGTGAATAAATTCTGAAAGTCTCGTTAAAATCCGACAATTATTTGATTTTTGCAAGAATTTCTAAATCAATGAGTTTTTCACCGCAAAAAGAAGCTAAAATTTCCTATACTAATGGTCAACCGCTGATGCAAGAAAAATTTTTTCGCCAAAATTTTGAATGTTTTAAAAAGGATTAAGAAAAAATTTAACAATCAAATAATCCTTTGATATTTCCTGTTAATAATAACATAAAAATATTCTTTGTTAATTTGGGGCATTTTTTCATCAGGGTATGCTCATTTTTTAGCGAATCTTTAGAGGTATTTATTTACACTATCTACATACTTCGAACTGTTGTTCTCATCTAGGCCCAATGGATAAAAGTTAGTTGGATCCAGTGCTTTGACCCAAAGAGTTGTGAGTTCAATACGCTAGTGGTAAACAAAAACTTGGAGATTTGAGTAAAAGGGAGATAACTGAGACATCCGGAAAATGCATGAACGAAATAAAGGATTCAGTTCGAAATTTAAATCACCTGAAGAAGGCTGAAGCGTACAACGGCCGAAACGTCGCGAATATGGCAAAATAAAAGATGGGGACAAAAGACCGAAGAATGTAAATAGTGTAAATAATTACAGTACCTCATCTCAGAAATATATACAGGTATCTTCGAAGATGTCTATATATATATATATATATATATATATATATATATATATGGAGAAAAATATTTAGAAAAAACAAACAAAAATCCTTAAATGCAATTATGTTGTTTTAATATGAATGAAATGTCAACGTCAGACGTTTCGGTTTAATAAAGCTTCTTCACGACAATATTCATTAAAATACAATTAACATAATCAGTTCAACATGAATATTGTCCTGAAGAAGGTTTATTAAACCGAAACGTCAGACGTTGACATTTCATTCATATCAAAACAACATAATTGCATTTAAGGATTTTTGTTTGTTTTTTTCAAAATATTTTTCTCCATTCTGTCGGATTTATATCCATTTATATTTGCTTACACACACACACATATATATATATATATATATATATATATATATATATATATATATATGCTTTTCGTTGTTTATATGCACCGTTCATGATATTCTCAGCATCCTTCTGTAGGACCAGATTTCCGTAGCCTCTAGTTTTTCTTCATCTGTGAGGAAATTGACCAGGCTTACTGCTATGTTACGTTGAAACACCGGTTCTGGTACGATCACTGAAGTTAAGCAACGTCGATCCTGATGGGTGACCGCTTGCTATAATCAAGCTCGGTTGTGCGGGTGGTGTAATGGGTAATGCCTCGGAATTGGAAATCGTAGAGCCGGTTTCCAATTCAAGTAGCTTTTCTTTATATTCATTTACGCGCAAATAAACTTGGGAAAGTTATGAATCCATCTTTTCCTACTCCAGCTATGGGTTAATTAGTAAGATTTGTATCAGTAAATCATTATTCCCTTCCTTCCAACAAAAAAAAGAGCTGACTTCCAATTTTTGCTGACAGCTATAGAATTCCCGCTCGAAGTTGGGTTTATTATATGCACTTAGGGCAAATATCCATGAGAAAGGTATGAATCCACCTCTTCTCCCCCAGCTATGGGTTAATTAGTATGACTTGTATAAGTAAATAATTATTATTTCCAAAGATATCTTACAATCTAAAAATATTTTCTGGCTTTAAATATTGCTACTCTCATGGAATGTGCTCGAATGAATTGCATTTCTAGATTACTACAGGTCTGACTTTCACGGCTAGAACCCGCCATGCCACTTACACAGTAGCAAACCATCCACATTACCTTCGTATTCCATCGGTCAGAAGTAAGTTCCACTCATCTTCATCCCGCGAACCCCTCCCCTGCGGAAGACTACCAAGAGGATATTTCCTCGATGGAAATTTTTGGGGAAAGTTATGAATCCGTCTTTTCCCCCTCCAGCTATAGGTTAATTAGTAAGATTAATGACATAAGAATGGCTGTTGTCGATTATTTACATTATTATATACCTCATTTTTGTTGCCATACATATTTATCACAACGTTTCGACCGTTGTACGCTCCGGTCTTCTTCAGGTGGTTGGAATGTCGAACTGAACCCTTTATTCGCTCTCTGTTCTAGTTCTATGTGCATGTCAGTTATCTCCTGTTAATTCACCTCTCCACTGCCTTAACCAGGTATTGAACTCACAACTTTTTGGATTCTCTCAACGCCTTTATCCACTGTGCCATGTGTCCTTAAGGACATCTGTGTATGAATTTCTGGGACTTATAAACTTAATGTCCTCAGCAACCATTTTTACCAGTGCTCATATTGCAATTTTTGCTGTTATCGTCGCATTTCTCTGGCATTCCTTATTACTGGTTCCCATATTGTATTCATTTCTATGCTTGGTCAGCTCAGGAGATTTTTGTGGCCTAGCATATGTGCTGATTCCTTAAGTTTACGAATTTTCCAATAGTGTTCCTTGTCTATGATCTCAACTTGATCCCACAGAGGACGGTGACCTCCATTTTCTTTCCATATATTGGCAGCCACGCCTTATTTTTCCACACGTGGGGAAGTGAAAAAATCAGGCGTGCGAACGAAATAAAGGGTTCAGTTCGACATTTCAACCTCCTGAAGAAGGCCGGGGCGTACAACGGCCGAAACGTTGTGATAAATATGGCAACAAAGATGAGGACAATAGTCCAAGTAATGTAAATAGTGTACATAATACCTCATCTCAGAAATATAGACAAATACTGAAGGGACAAAACGTTGTGGTAAATATGGCGACAAAGATGAGGACAATAGTCCGAATAATGTAAATGGTGTACATAATACCTCCTCTCGGAAATATAGACAGATACTGAAAGGCCGAAACGTTGTAATAAATATGGCGACAAAGATGAGGACAATAATCTGAATAATGTAAATAGTGTACATAATGTCCCATCTCAGAAATAGACAGATACTGAACGGCCGAAACGTTGTAATAAATATGGCGATAAAGATGAGGACAATAGTCCGAATAATGTAAATAGTGTACATAATACCTCATCTCAGAAATATAGATAGAAACTGAAGGGCCGAAACGTTGTAATAAATATGGCAACAAAGATGAGGACAATAGTCCGAATAATGTAAATAGTCTACATAATACCTCATCTCAGAAATATAGACAGATACTGAAAGGCCGAAACGTTGTAATAAATATGGCAACAAAGATGAGGACAATAGTCCGAATAATGTAAATAGTATACATAATACCTCATCTCAGAAATGTAGACAGATACTGGATTTCGTCGGTTAAAATTAAAAATCACCGCTACTGTTTGTTTTTAAAATCCATTTCTCTGTTATTTTAAACGTAAAGTAAATAATACTTTTTTTCAAATAAGATTAATTGTGCTTTAAATCAGCTAATATTAGTGAAATAAAATTTCACAAAAAAGTATATTGTATTTTTGAAAGACTTTTTAATACAGAGAGCTACATTTCCATGAAAGACAACTAAAAAATGGCGCTAATCAGTTATTTAAGAATCGATTCCAATCAATATAATTTCTGTTTGAAATTCACCGAAGTATTTTGCTTACCGAAAGTAATAAATTTAAACCTTTAGCTTTCAATTAAAGCTAAAATGATAGTTTCAAAAAAGCTTTTTCATTTATAAAAATTAATTTTAAAGCAAGGTATCGAAAATTAATGGATGTACCTACTAAAAAATATTTTCTAACTTTAAATAACCTGAAAAAGGTTGATAAGCCGTAAAAAAACAAATAAAAATAGTGTACAGCATTCCCCGAAACTAATAATAGAATTTTTATAGTAAAAGCTATTCCCTTCTTGCTTTGTTTCTAACGAATTTTTCCTCTTTTTTAATACTTTGCTTTGTATTTTTGCTATTCCAACGTTTCTGGGAATTTTCCATCGTGTTGAACACACGATGGAAAATTCCCAGAAACGTTGGAATAGCAAAAATTATTTAAAATAATACTTGTAAAATACGCAAAGTGGTTGCTGCTGCTGAAAGTTTTGCTAAAAACAAAAAAAAAAAATACCTCGTACCAAAGCCACGCTACTCAGAGTTTTCTCCCCTTGTTTATAAAACAAAACTTTCAAATCATATATTCTTCACAATTCCAAGAAACTAGTCTTTTAACAGAAATTCGAAAAGTTCAAAAGGTCGCAAAAATCGATCATTTCTGTGAAAATAAGGTTTAGTTTGTGTTATATTTTGTGCTAATAGAAATATATACTTGAAAAACAAGGTGGATAAAATAAGTAAATGTTTATTGTAAAAACCAGTACAATAAGAACAAAGGTAACAGTTATGCACAAGGTCATCACAAGTCAGTCCTGTAGTGAGTGCTACTATTGGAATGTCGGTCGTTGTCGCGTAAGTCTGAGTCGTACTCAACAGATCCCAGCTAGTAATATTTACCAACCTCCCCACGGGGTAGGATGTGGCACAAGGCCGAATTTAATATGGGGCAATCCTCGTTCGAGTTCCTCTCTGCCCAAAGGCAGAGACTTCGACAACATCTAATATCTGAGTAACAGATCCCAGGTAGTATATTTAGTAACAGCCCCACGCGAACAGATGTGGCACAGGGTCGAATTAAATGTGGGGTCTCCTAGTCCGTAGGCTCAGCCAAACATTCCCCGTAAACCTCGTGTAAAACGAAGTCGGGTAGCTGTTTCCCGAGAGGAGACTCTGTCCTTCCACATAGCCTCGTCTGGGGATCCTCTCTGCCTGGAGGCAGAGAGTTTGACCAGCACAGCTGAAACAGATTCCAGTTAGACTATATTTACCAACCTCCTTATGAGGTAGTATGTGGCACAAGGCTGAATTTAATGAGGCGTAATCCGAGCCCGTAAACGGGTTCGAGTATGTCTACCTCCCCGGACGAGATTCTGCCCATCAGCATAACCTCGTCCGGCTTCCTCTCTGCCCGAAGACAGGAGCCAAGATCATGTAACAGATCCCAGCTAGACTATATTTACCAGCCTCCCCACGTGGTAGGATGTGGCACAAGGTCGAATTTAATGTGTGGCAATCCTTCCTCGTAGACCCCGCATAAACGGTATCAGGTTTGTCAAGCTCCCCGGACGAGGCTCTACCTTTCGGCATAACCTCAGCCGGGTTCCTCTCTGGCACAAGCAGAGAGTTTGTCCAGCACAGCTGGAAAAGATTCCAGCTAGACGGTATCTAGCAACTGCCGCTGGCAGTTATATGTGACATAAAGCCGAATTTAATGTGGGGTTACCGAACCCATAGGCTCGGGCAAAAAATGCCCGTAGACCCCGCATAAACGGTATCAGGTCTGTCTACCTCCCCGAACGAGACTCTGTCCTTAGGCATAGCGACGTCCGGTTTCCTCTCCCCCCGAAGGCAAAGAGTTCGACCATCACAGCTGAAAAGATTTCAGCTGGACACAATTTACTACCCCCCCACACACACAAGATGATAGATGTGGCACAAGGCCGAATTTAATGTGGGGCTCCCGAGCTCGTAGGCTCTACCAAAAAATCCCCGTAGACCCCACATAAACAGGATCGGGTCGGTCTACGTCCCCAAACAAACCATCACAGCTGAAAAGATTTCAGCTGTTATATTTAACAGCCCCCCCCACCACCACCACGTGGGTCGTATGTGGCACAAGGCCAAGTTTATCGTGGTTTCTTCGAAAATATTCCCTTTCTTCAAAAATATTCCCTTTGAACCCGTATGAGCCTCGTTCGGGTTCCTCTCTACCCGAAGGCAGAGAGTTCGACCATCACAGCTGAAAGATTTCAGCTGGACTCTGTAGTCCGTTGACTTACAGATACTTATAGGCAGTTACTACCTATAGTGTAGTCACTCATGGGGGTGACAGGTTATTCCATTACATCAGTTTTCAAAATGTTTCTTTTTAAATAAAAAAAATTCCAATACACGTCCGTAATTTTATGGTCTATCTTTATCACCAATTTTTTTTTTATTACTGAACAAATAAACATCATTATTACGTAATTATTATAAACATTTTTTATTTACTACTCTACAAATAATAGAAGGAAATTACTGGAAAGTAATTGAAACTCACCTGAAGGGAGCTGAATGTGTAATGCTCCTCATGCCAATGACATTTCCACCGAGCTTCTCTACGGCATATGACTTCACTGAATTTTGATGTGTTCCTCTCGAATTTATATTTAAACTAGGGTCATCAGGAGATAATGTGCACCGTTTCGGGGCCTTCATCTCAACGGTTTCTGTTGCACACCGGCCCCCCTCACTGATGTGAGGCCCCATTATAACGATATACAAGTGTGTTGTAGATAAACTAGTTCAAATGTCTAACGTAGAAATTAAATTTACGAAAATTCCGAAAAACGGCAAACCTCGCGTTCTGAGAATGCAACGTGAACCTAATTACGCATTCACGATCAGTCATGTAATATTATTTACCCTCCGTTAGTACTTTTAGACAACTTAAAAACATTAATACGATGACGTATTTAAAAGACCCACATCTATATCTATTAAACAGTGTGTGTGTGTGTGTGTGCTATTCATGCGCGTCCACATTTCTCGACCGATTTCAATAAAATTGTACATAGATGTTTCAAATTTATGAATATATAGGTCAAGATCAACTTTTTCATTTCCAGGTCTCAGGGTTTTTCAGAAAAATCGATAAAACTGAAGGTGGATATGACTTTTTGCAAAAACCAAGGCAAAGTTACACGTGAACAAAATTTTTACTAGATGAGCTGATGTTCTTTGCACTTAATGCAAAACATCAGCTCATGTTACAAGGTTTATGTAGAGTGCTTGATAGTTTTCCTGCAAGATGAGCTTGCATCCTCGCGTTTAACGAAAAATTCACCTATCGTTTCGTTAAATATTTCAGCGTAACAACTTTAACAAAATATTGCAATAAAAATTATAAATATGAATGCTGGTCATTATTTTAAGAAGTAAGCGGGTAAAAACGAAAATACTATTTCAACTTCACTGAAACAGGCTACTATATTCTACTACACTGCTATATCCCTTTATTATTATTTTTTCGTACTGAAACCAAGTAGCGTCTTTATGGTCATTTTCTAAGCATAGCTTAGATGGGGCACAAGGCCGAAAGTGTGGATCGAACTCACTATTCAGTCGTAATTGATCTAGCGGGACAAGTCTGCTAACCATTACACCACGTTGAAGGGCCCCGTGTTATGTAAGATTATATGTCGTTCATAAATTGCATTGGCTTGCAATTCCCCGATGTGTCGTCTCGTGTCAAGACAAATGACAAAAAGAGCATTTAAATATTTTAAAAGAACATCGCTTTACGAATAAAAAAAAGGGAGAGCAACAGAGAATGAGGAGAACAAGAAAGAAAGAGAAAAATAAAGAGAAAGAAAGGATGGTGACGTTCAGAGACTGGGGTGTACCGATTCAGTTTGAATTGTAGACAAATCGAATAACTTAAGGTTGAAATTCGATCAGAAATATGAAGTAGGAGTAGAAGTATTATACCTATAAAACAGAAGATGTCTGTCTGTGTGTATGCTGTTTATGCATGTCTAGGTTTCTTGACCGATTTCAATGAAATTGTACACACATATTGCAAATTTACCAAATTAGACTACGACCAACTTTTCAATCTCTAGGCTCCACCGAGTTTGACAGAAAAAATTATTACAACTGAAGATGGGTATGTCTTTTTGCAAAAACCAAGGCAAAGTTACACGCGAACAAATCTTTTGCTGGATGAGCTGATGTTCTTTGCACTTAATGCAAAACTTCAGCTCATGTTACAAGGTTTATGTAGAACGCTTGATAGTTTTCCTGCGAGACTGGCTTCACAGAAAAAAAAATTGCAAAAATACTGTGAAAAAACTGTTTTTTTCTTACTACTTAAAATAAAAACTTGAATAACTTCCTCATTTTTATCAGATTTTTTTCAAACATGTCGCAAAAAAAAATTGCTATAATGCCAGAAATAATAGTGTCGTTCTAGTCTTGCTCGCTTCCCCGCGAATAACGAAAAAATGTTAGAAAAAAAAACGTTTTTTAGGTCATAACTACCTGTCTTTTCATCCGACGCCTTCCAAATTTGCCATGTAAATTGCATATGACACACAAATTGTCTTGTGTGGATGTTTGGTTTAAATTATTTCAGTTAAGTGGACGAAATCTGCGACAAACTACGCCGAAAGTCGGCTTTTGCCATTTAGCCAATAGTTTCTTTATAGGATTCCATCTTAAATCGGCATTCGAACAACACTTGATGCAAAGATTGTTTAAGAAGGATTATTGAAGCATTAAAAGAGAAAAATTACCGAAGAATCTTTTATTAACTCCAGTTTTACAGTAAACGTACGAAGGAGACGGTCATGCGTTTGCACTTGCAGTTGAATCAAGCTCTGACGCTTGATCCCTGTTTTGTTTGATTATTAGATTTGTGAACAATACCATACTATTTGAAAGTTATTAGGTTGGTGCAAAAATAATGACGTAATAATGTCGTTTTTCGACGTATTTTTAACCTCAAAAAACGACATTATTACGTCATTATTTTTGCACCAACCTAATATTACGGCCATAGAAAATTTACTGAATTTCTAAAACATTGAAACAATTTAACCCCGAGCAACGACCACACAAGAAGTTTTTATCGACGGAATTCCTTTATTAAGAACAACCAAACACTTGCGAAGGACATACCGTAAAAAGATGAGGGAGGAATAGCTTAGTATACCAACGGACGATGCAGGCATACATTTCTAGACAGAGAGGTGTGGTATACATGGGGTGCAGTTATACAATTGCAGCGATGTACACCCGGGTAATAGCTAGTTATAGTTTAGTTTTTAAGCATTTTGTTATACGTCACCATAAGAACAGTGCCAGATATACATATGGGACAGTATGGGCTGCAACCCAAAGACCAGAGAGGCACCCAAGGTCCCCCTAGTCTTTTACCCCTTATAGAACTAAGACAATAAAGATATAAGAACAGAAACGTGTTTATGTGCATAATTAATGAACTAATTTGAAACAATTAAGAGTATTTGGGTCCCTCTAGTTGGAGTGTGTCTTTTAAATTCTATGAGGCCCCTTTAGATTTTGATGCATCTTTGTTTATATACATATAGATTTTTGATGTAGCAAGGCTGTAGCGAGTAAGAATTTTCCTTCTCACACACCCGATAGCCATTATGCAACTCACACATCTATGGATGTTTTTAATATGTCTAATGAGTCCAAGATACCCCCGACTTATGTATTGAAGAATGGAACAGTTATAACAAGTTTAGTATAGGAGATATGGAAAATTAACATTGAATAGGCTGCGCTAGAGGTAGTTTCGTCCACCACCGTAAACTGCGATAAAACCAAAGCATTAACCTGAAAAGTCCAGTAAGGTTTTTTTTTAAATATCAGATCAAGACTTTCCTATGGATGTCAAACTCGTTCAGAAATATCTAAACTGTCAGCTACAACTAAAACTAAGGCTTGAAAATTGCATTGGGCGAGTGAAGCCTGGCGAAGACCATCCTTCTTTGAAGATTGGGGACTGGTGCTACAGAATCACAAGCAAAGAACTGCACCAGATAACAGAAGCCACATAACAGAAAACATTACTTTCAACAGCAGCAAGAGTTTATGATCCTGTAGCGCCAGTCTACGGGATCTGATGAGGAGTTGTCCTCTATAAGACCAAGAGGATTCATTCGTTTGGAGCAGGTTTTAATTATTAATCTGAGAAAACGGTTGCATATAAGCAATGCGGGATTTACCTACGGGCTTCAGCCCATAGCCCCAAGACTAGAGAAGCCTCTAAGGGGCCTCTTGTTTTCGGCTCCCGATAAAACTAAAAACAAAATAGAAATATAAGGAGAATTGTTTATTTTAACATTTAATGGGTCTCCTTTGAACTCATTTAAAACAACTTATTTGATTTGGTACCCTCCAATTGGAGTGGATCATTCAAATCCGATGGGGCTACTTTAGTTGGAATCAGTCAGTTATGTGCCATGCGTGATAAACGCTTAGGCGATCATGTATCTTTCGATAGATGACTGACGAGACAGATTTTTCCCGCAGTAGATTGCCATTTCTTTCTGTGGTAGACCAGTTGCCATTAGAGGCTACAGAACCCGGTCTGTCCTGCTATTTACTCATATCTGGGGAGAGAAGAGTATTCATACCTTTTCCAAGGTTGTTAGCATATATATATATATATATATAGTTTATGCAAAACTAGGTAATCCGTATGGGTAGACCCAAGGAGGATGATATCCAGAGAGCTCAATGTAATTGGAAGTGAGGTTAAATAAGACGGAGGTAAATTTTAAATTAGTAATTTAATTTAAATTGAAATATATTACCCTTTAACAATCATTATTGACGATAAAATTATTTAAATTGGAAGAACCTTTGATAATTATGTAGGTATCTAAAAAAGTCACGAGTTTAATGTATGGACAAAACTCAAGCGAATAGATGTCAACTGAATAATCAACTAGAAAAAGATATGTGTACGGACAAATAGAATATTGTAAAAGAAGGACCTAACTTTCTGTTAGTAATCCTCTATCCAATTTTCTCCTCTAATATTCTCCAATTGGAAGTGAGTTTAAATAAATAATACTGAGGTGAATTTTAAATTGAGAATTTAATTTAAATTGAAATATATTACCCTTTAATAATCATTAGTGACGATAAAATTATTTAAATTGGAATAACCTTTGATAATTAGGGACCTAAAAACAGTCATGAGTTTATTTATTTAATGAACAAAAATCAAACGAATAGATGTCAACTTAACAATCAATAAGAAAAAAGTTTAGGAATATAAAAAAGATTACTAAATATAAAATGGATTATTTTTTCAAGGTACTTTCTATGAGTTTTTCCAATCGACTATTTCATAGAAAATACCCAAAACTCCAACAAACTTCAAATTAAATTCTTAGTAGATTGTTTAGACATTTAGATTTATATCAAACTGTAACCTCCAAATATGCCCTTTAAAATAATGCGAAATAACAGCATCTAAAAATTTGAGTGAAACCTGCCCTCAAGGAATTGATTTATTATTGTTGTTTGTTTGTTGTAGCTTGTTCCTTTAATGTCTGTCTTCTCCCTCACACCTTACCCATCTATATCTGGAGATAACACGCGTTAAGTTTAAGCGACGTCTAACCTAAACAGAGTGGGGTTAAGGATCAAGAATTGAAATGGTACGTCTAACTCACTCATGTCTTCTCTCCCACATCACTTCCTCACTTCGTTGATTTTAAATATGCTTGGTGCGGCCCGCCAAAAATGTGTAAATTTCTTTTCATTTTTCATTTCAACCTTTGGAAGTAAAGTCTGATGATCCAGAGCCCTTTTAAGGGGGTTGTGGTGAAATAACTTATTACATGGAACCTTAAAGTGGTCTGTTTTTATTCAAATATATATATATATATAAATATAAATATAAAAGTGAACATAGAAGTCAACACTTAGAGGCGACGGTCTGTTTCATGCTATATGCAATCGTCAGGCCTGACGATTGCATATAGCATGAAACAGACTGTCGCCTCTAAGTGTTGACTTCTATGTTCACTTTTATATTTACACACGCTCTATCTCTGATATTGAGCACTTTATCCCATAAATATAGCACAGCTTAAGACTATATTTCTTCATACATATATATATATATATATATATATATATATATATATATATATATATATATATATATATCCTTTCCTCAATCATCCCTACTAAACGTTTTGATGTAGCAAGGCTGTAGCGAGTAAGAATTTTCTTTCTCCGTCATCTTAATGTTTTAGGACGCTTTGCTCATCAGTTTGAATGCAATAATTTCAGTGCAATTCAGGCACTTCATTCTACATACATTTCTGTAAAAGTCGAATAAAAAATATCATGAAGTCGCTTATGCAATGAATAGGATGAGTTCCACAATCATTTAAAGTTTTACTTGAAGTTTTTCATGTTTTACACCAAAGACATTATCATAACCGATTTTAAATGTGAATTAAGATTAAGCGTCTAATGATTTTTCTCTTTTTCTTTCAGATTTAACAACTTAAGTCTTTGGCAAATTCATTCATGGAAAGATTAACAATCAAACGTGTTAAAGTGTTAAAGTTATCGAAGCCTATTACAAAAATAGACTTTCAAATTTATAAATATACGACCCAATGATTCCGCTAGCAAAAAATGCACACCTTTTCTTTTCAACAATCTTCCTTGGATTTTCATCAGCCCAAATGCGACAATTCTACTTATTAACGAATCCAACAATATGAAAAAGAAAGTGTCGATAACATAGAAGAAAGAATGTGAACGAGGCTAAGAAAGAAAGAAAGAAAGAAAGAAGAAAGAGAGATAGATAGAAAAATACTAAAAAAAGAATGAGAGATGTATTCATAAGTAAAGAATATCTAAAGTGAGAATCGATGACAAAAATCAAATGGAAAAAAATCTCAATTTCATAAAATTAATTAACAAGATTAGTTGCAAAGGTCATTAATTAACAGGATTAGGTGCAAGGGTCATTAATTAACAAGATTATGTGTAAAGGTCATTAATTAACAAGATTAGGTGCAAAGGTCATTAATTAACAAGATTAGGTGCAAAGGTCATTTGCCCGTTGTTATAAAGGATATTCCAATAACCGATTTTAAATGTGAATTAAGTTTAAGAATCTAATGATTTTTTTCTTTTACTTAAATCTTTGACAATTTCGGCCATGGAAAGATTAACAATCAAACAACGTGTTAAAGTTATCGAAAAATGGACGTTCAAACAGAAATGAGAAGTTCCCAGGTCGCATCATCTCTCGAAACAGCGAAGTCAATTGGCCACCAAGATCGTGCGACTTGACGCCTTTAGATTTCCTCCTTTGGGGTCATCTCAAAAGTAAGGTCTATGTTAACAAGCCAATAACAAGCCAACAGCTGAAGGATTAGATAATAAAGCATATTTGTGAGATCGAGGAGTAACTATGCAGAGACGTCGTCAAAAATTTTGACCATCGAGTGGAGGTGTGCCACCGTAGCCTTGGCGGTCATTTGGGCGATATTATTTTTCACACATAATTGCCATGACTTAAATAACATGATCCAATAGAGAAATAAATAAATATTCACCAATAACACTGATTTATTTACTGCTGACTTTGATCCGTCTTAATGAAACACCCTTTATATATAGACACGGGGTGAAGGCGAGTATAAGTAATGAAAGGCGTTCCCAAATTCTATTAGCCCAGAGGCCTCTTAAGGCTTAAATCTAGCTCTGTCCATGAGTGTTCTTTAGGGTTTTGTGGGATAAATAAAAATAAAATTAATGAGTGTTAATTTGAAAGAGAGAAATAAAAAGCCCAATTTTGGATTACTCGATTCGATCACCGAAGTTAAGCAACATCGAGCCTGGTCAATACGTAGATGGGTGACAGCTTGAGAATAACTGGTGCTGTAAAATATGATGTGCGGGTGGTGTAATAGATAATGGCTCGGAATTGTTAATCGGAGAGCCGGGTTCCAATTATTCATTATATTCACGCACCTTGGAAAAGGCATGAATCCTCCTCTTCTCTTCCCAGCTATGGGTTAATTAGCAAGACGTGTACCACTAAATTATTATTATATATATATATACCGGTCTTGTTTGTTGGATTAAATTTGAGTCTGCTATTTTCTTGTAGTTGGACCTTCTTCTAGTAGGAAATAAAAAACACGTGTTCCCAATTCAGAATCACACAAATCCGCACGGCCCATCTAGAATTATTACTTCGATGTCCTGTAATCGTTAACACTCTTGTCTCGCTAGATCAATTACGACTGAACAGTGAGTTCGATCCTCACTCTGTGCTCCACACTTTCGGCCTTGTGCCACATCTAAGCTACGCATGGAAAATCACCCGCTCACTTCGAAGTTGTGTAATTGTTAGCAAGCTTGTCTCGCCAGATCAATTACTACTGAGTAGTTAGTTTGACCCTCACTGGATGCTCCACACTTTCGGCCTTGTGCCATACATCAAGATCAGTGAAATCTTTTTTGTCCTTTTTAAAAACACTATTAAACGTTGAGATTTTTCCCGTTTTCTTACATTTCCGATTTGCCCTAGAATATAAGAGGCGGAAATGGCAAATATATTTAAGGAGTCACTTCTCTGAATATAAACAGAGAAAAACAAATGTAATCCTTTGAACAAAGAAAACAACGAGTTCGTTTTTAATAACTGCATACTTGTTGGCTCTTCCAAAAAAAGAATAAACCTGATCCGGCTTGGAACAAATTATTCACAAATATCCCCAGAAAAATCTTTGGTCGCGTGAAAGAAGAACGCGTATATATTTGGTCTCCTCAAAGTGATATTACGAGATCTATAGAATTAATGCTGTTTCTACATGACAATTATTCACTAAGATAGGTAAGTGTTTTCATATTGCCTGTATTTAACAGTAGGATGGCCAGCACCTTTGACATCATTCTTTACATTACGCCATGAAGCAGCCATCTCTAATATATTCAATATTCAAGTCAGTAATAACAAATCTGAAAAGAAATTCACAAATATTAGTATACCTCGTACCGAAAGAAAGTGATATATATATATATATATATATATATATATATATATATATATATATATATATATATATATATATATATATATTATGTGTGTGTGTATAGGTAGATAGATAAATAGATAGAGGACATAAACACAAGTATTATTGCTTGTAAGAAATTTTTCAATGCATTTACCCTATAAATAGTCTAGGTGTCAAAAACGACACCCCGGCCATTCAAGGTAAAACCTCAAATATCAGCTATTCCACTGAATATTTTTTAAAGAATTAAGTCTGTTAAGCATCTTTGTTAAAATTCAATAATTGTCCATAAGCCTCAGCATCGAACCAAAACTAGTTATTCCATAGTATTAGGTTGGTGCAAAAATAATTTCGTTTTCTAACATATGCTACTATGTGAGAAAACGAAATTATTTTTGCACCAACCTAATAATTTGTTGAAAATTTGAAGGTGTCGAAATCGACACCTCGGCCATCCTAATGTTAATTTGTATCAAATTGTTCATTAATTTCCTTCAGATATTAGTTACGGTTGGCGCATACAACCTCCGAATCCCATCAAACCTGATTGGGATCACTGGACAGGGTTTTGCTTTTTTTTTTACCTACATTTATATACGTTCAAAATTAAACTTAGCGCAAGTATTAAAGGATGAAAAATTTTCACGGATTTTTGACGTCATTCTGGAGTCGTTTTTTTTTTTTTTTTTTTTTTTTTTTTTATCGTTCAAATCCGTGAATTTGTTTTGCCCATGCTAAGTCTCGAAAAAAATACTATATAAATTTTACTGTTTTTTTTATCTATAATATCGAATGTGATAAAATTATTCAACTTTTTAAGAGCCGTTCTGGGTAAGACGATAAACAAAATCCGTAAGGAGGTTTTGAGAAGCATGAAAGCACCTCTTAATTGCTGATTTTCCTAGGTCCACCCTGACCTGGGATGGTAGCACTTGTCAGTGTCCCAGCTATTGGCAAATAGTTACCCCACCCCAACACACACACACACACACACACAGACCAAAAAAAAAAGGTTCAAAATACTATGAAAGTATGAAAAAAGGTTTTAATACCAACAATACTTTTAGGGGAAAATTATTATCAGAAATACATTTTTGTAAAAGAAAAATATTACCAGCAATATATTTTTGACAGAAAATAATATTTGGAAAAAGATATTTCCAGAAGCAATACATTTTTGACAGAAAAATATTATCAGCAATACATTTTTGGAAAAATAATATTTGGAAAAAAATATTTCCAGTAATACATTTTTGACAGAAAAATATTATTAGCTATACATTTTTGGAAAAATAATATTTGGAAAAAGATATTTCCAGAAGCAATACATTTTTGAAAGAAAAATATTATCAGCAATACATTTTTTGGAAAAATAATATTTGGAAAAAGATATTTCCAGAAGCAATACATTTTTGAAAGAAAAATATTATCAGCAATACATTTTTTGGAAAAATAATATTTGGAAAAAGATATTTCCAGAAGCAATACATTTTTGAAAGAAAAATATTATCAGCAATACATTTTTTGGAAAAATAATATTTGGAAAAAGATATTTCCAGCGATACATTTTTGAAAGAAAAATATTATCAGCAATACATTTTTGGAAAAATATTTGGAAAAAGATATTTCCAGTAATAAATTTTTGGAAAAAAAAATATTACCAGCAATAAAAATCCTGTCGATATTAAATAAGCCACTAAGGTTGATATGCCGTAAAACAAAACAAACTTTTTAAGAAGAAAAATTTCGAGTTGTTGAAAATTGACGAAATCATTGTTGATTTATTTAAGATGGAATAATCTATTATGACATGTCTCTAATTTGTATTTAGATACATTGGATTTATTATCAAATTTTCTAATTGAATTGTTCACCTATATTGCATATGATCCATTATTGTACATAATTAGGTTACAATAAAATCTGAATTTTATTTGTATACCACATTATGAAAATTGAGATATAATAGAGTGTCATAGATAGTATCATAGATAGGGGTCGTATCATAGATAAGGGGTCGTATCATAGATAGGGGTCGTATCATACATTTAGTGTGGATATAATAGATTTTTGGTAGTGGGGGCAGACACTTGCACTGGCCTTGGTATTTCGTGTTAAGTGCAGGCAAACGGAATTTTGCCGGAATTTAAACTTTCTGTAAAAAGTTAAGCTGCACGCTTCCTTTGCATAGCACACAATTTTAAACATCAAACTTTTAGTAACCGTGTACTTCATTGTATACACATCCACACAAAGACACATACACACAAGTAAGTATTAATGTATGTACCGTGTATACTCGTGTATAAACCGACATCATGTATAGTGTGACCCTACCGTAGTTAAATATTCCATAATTAGGCATCATCCTGGATATATATATATATATATATATATATATATATATATATGTGCGTTCCTGAAATATAAATATATATATATATATATATATATATATATATATATATATATATATATATATATATATATGCGTTCCTGAAAAATTTATTTCAGTTGAGCTCTCTGGGGAGGAAGTGTGAGTTTTTAAACAGTGACTATTACTGCTAATAATGCAAGACTCTTCTGTAAAGCGAAATGAGTTATCTCACTCACTGTGTTTATCTAAAAATACGCTTAAATTCACCTTCATCCCTGCCGTGCGCCAACGGCTTAGGGGTACAATCTGACGTCAATTCAGCCGGGTTTCGATTCTAGATAGAGGCAACTGTACGTCTAACCACATTGATGAGCTGTGAAACAGCGAAACAGTCTGTTGTATATATATATATATATATATATATATATATATATATATATATATATATATATATTGTAGCAAGGGTGTCAAATTCAAGGGTGAAAGGGACGCAACTCTTTCCGTCGGAAAATGTCTCACACGCTGCAACGCAAAGCCATGTACACCGAACACTGGTGAAAAAATGGTGTCCTGTTCATTTCTTTTTCCTGCTTTTATGGAGTCCAGAAACACCTCATTACCATGCGTGTAACGCGACTTTGCGTGACCGCACGAGACCGTAAATATTAAAAGTCACGGACGCCATCTTGGATCCTTTCCTTTCGTAACCCACAGGCCAGACAGACGCGAGGGCGTTTGGGAGGTAAGCCATTCCTTTTTTCCTCACACTCCCCCCTGATCTCATGATCACAGAGGTGACAGGGAGGCGGCGATCGCTTTCGCCGGGTGCTTCTTCGAAGAGGGACGCTGCGAGCCTCATCGCCGCTTGCGCTCATGTCCGCGGTCTGAGGGTCGAAAAACACCGCGTCCCTTGGAAGGCTGCTGATATCTGAGTCACTGCCTGATGGAGCTGGCATGAACCAGAGCGATGCCTCACTGGTCTCAGATTCCGATTCGCTCCCGTCGTCCAGCGATGGTTGCAACTGCGTCGCCGGCCGCAGGTCCTTAACGTGACGGGGCACACCGTCGACCCGCACCGCCTGTGGGCTGATCACCTGTGACGCGTCCGGTTCCGTATTTCGTCGTGCACTTGCTGCGCGGGTTTTTAACCCAGACGACATCGCCTTTCTTCAGCCTCTCTCCGGTTACTTTCAGTTCCGTCAGCGGGTTGGTCTCTATGCCCTTCACTCTGACGTGGTACCTATGCAATGTGTCGGCTGGAGTCATAGAGGGTGAGACATCATCCTTCGGGGTCACGTTGTACAAGTAGACCGCCTCAGACACCGCGCAGCCCGTCCTGGCTGCGATGGTCTTGACGGTCCTGTGGTTCCGCTCGATGATCCCATTTCCACTCGGTACGTGGGCGCACCGGAACCGTAGGTGCACTCCCCAGGCATCCGCAAACCTCCTGAACTGCTCACTGTTGAATGCGGTGCCATTGTCGGTTAATATCTCCGTTGGGGGGCCACGTTCAAGGAAGATACCATTTAACTGACGGATGATGGTGGCTGAATCCTGCCGACGCAGCAGCCGCCATATCGCAAACCTGGATGGACCGCAATCAATGAGCGTCAGGAAATCCTCGCCGTTGTGGTGAGTAACATCTATCGCCAGCCGGCTCCAGTGGTTCCTCACGCTCAGCTGCCCTTTCTTCCAGCGAACGGGTGCTGGGTCTATAGACTGGCACGCCACGCAGTTTCTGACCACTCTTCTGACGTCTGTCTTTTGTACTCCTGGGTCAACCAACTTGGCGAAATACAGGGTCCGCTTGACTCCGGGGTGCCCGCTTTGTTGGTGGACTTCTTTGATCCGATTAGATCGAACGGGACTCATGGACGCAGCGCAGGCGGGTTGCACGGGCTCAATAGCTTTCTTAGTGGCGTCAAGCCACCTTTGGGGCACCCTCGTTAAACAATCTGCCTTGTTGAGGCTAGATTTGACCAGGGACACCTCCATTGTCAGTGCGTACTCTTGCACCAGCTTCACGATCGTGTCGAGCCGTCGTCGGATAAGCATCTCGCTGGCGGCTTTAGTCCGCACCCTGGCCCTCCCGGTAAGGGTATCCGAGATCCACTTATAGACGCAAGCGGAATCCGTGAACAGACGCAGGGTGGTCGACTTCCAGAGGATCGCCAAGTTGATCCCCTTGATGACAGCATCGAGCTCTGCTAGGTTTATGTGCTGGGAGTCCTTTTCTGGACGTAACGAGCAAGCATCTTCCACCACGGCTCCATCGTGAACTATCGATACACCAGTTGCAAGAGAGCTTGCGTCAACCCACACACTGAGGTCTTGGCTGTCGACGCACCATCTGCCCCGCGCCGGGTCTTCCTTGCGTACTCTAGCGAGGACCTCCCTCATCATGGTGAGGAGAGGGGCGTCGTGAACTTCGTCATCTCATCCAGTGGTGACATCAGATGCTCTCCGCTTGATGAACGCCACTGCAACACGCAGCCAGCCACCTACAGGAAGGTGCCCAACTAACTTGCCGCACAAGGAAAATATGCTTCGCCGCGTGACAACGGTGGGCATGTCTGGGACCTCGTTTCCCCGTTTCCAATACAGAACGTCATCCTCTCCCCAGACCTGCAAACCAAGCACTCGTGCACCATCCTGCAGCCTCTCCGGTTCCTTGCTGAGGAGGCCAAAGTTGTAGAGATGCTCCTTCACGCGCGCCGCAGATATGACTCCCTCGTTCACGTACACGTCATCAATATATGCAGATGTTGCCCGCCGTATACGCTCATCCTTCGTCAGAATGGCGTCAACAATCATCTGCATAATTGATGGCGCCACATTGAGTCCAAACCCCATGCGGGTCAGGCAATACCTTTGCCCCTTGATAAGCACAGTTTGATAGGGCTACAGTGATTGGTGCACACGCACTTGAAGGTATGCTTTGCGAAGATCCAGCACAGATACATTTGATCCTGCCTGTCGCCATTCCCTTAGCTTCTCGGTACACACGTCCGCGCGGGCTGTAAAAGGGTCCACGTGCTCGTTCAGTTCCCGATAGTCGAGCACCGGCCTCACCTTTTGTTTGTTGTGCTGGAGAACCGCCATTAGCGGGATCAGGCCCTTCGGGGGCCCCAATTCCTTCTCTGGATAAGGAACCAACCACCCGTTATTAATCCAGGCTCGCAACTCCTTGTCGTATTCTGCACGAGCTAGCGGGGGGATTTTATACTCTGGCACACTGTTGTACAGCTTCTCTGGCGGTTGATCGTCCGACCATTTCCAGGAAACTGTCCAGGACTTTGTGCGCTGGTCGAATTCCGCACGAAAGTCAGGCCGTTCTAGCTCCATTGCTGCACTTAGAGCAAGACCAGTTTCAGTGAAACGCGCCCGACCCTCTTCGTCAACATGGACGCCACCCACTTTTTTGATGACGTCCATTCCCAGGAGCAGATCATAGCCGAGCAGTTCTCCGTCCACGACCGGGGCTTGTACGGCTACTGCAGGCCCATCGCCGATGCTTGCGCGGATGACGCTCACTCCACAAGAGGCTAGCGAGCCCCCGCCAACAGTCAGAATTGGAATCTTTTTCTCATCCCACGTGTCACAACATGCCTTGCGCACAAGGGTCCGGGTGCACCCGGTGTCTACAAGCGCGAAGCGCTCACGCCCGTTAATCCGCACGCTCACTGCGGGTAGCGCCTTGTTCAGCGGTGATCTGGGGAGAAGACTGGCGCTGTAGCTTACTCCCCTTGCCCGTTTCCCGGACAGCTTCTTGCTACGTGGCCCAGCTTGTTGCACCTGTAGCAACGCATACGTCTCCGTGTTCCTCGGTTATGCGTATCCTTCGCACTGCTTCGGCTTCGGCAGTCTTTGGAGAAGTGGTTCAGTTCGCCACATTTATAGCACCTTGTGTCCTCAGTTGGCGGTGCGGGTGCTTCCACAGCTGCTGAGACAGGCTCCGCGTCGTCCTTCAGAATATTCCGGGCTCTGGCCAGTAACTCGTCTAACCCCAGCTCATTGAGCCTTGACGATGCTCGTAGCAGTCGACTGGCGTTGTCTGGGAGTCCGGCCAGAAAGGCGCATCCTAGGATTTGGTCGCTTGCTCCACCGAACGGTGCGGCCAGCTTCCTCAAATCGGCCAGATAGACATCTACCGTTTCATCTGGCCCAAGCCGCCGTTCGGTGAACTGCCTCCAGGAGACAAAGGGGTCCGCACCGAATGCCACGTATAGAGCCTGCTTAATTTCCTCCAAGTCTGCGTCAGCCCTGAGCTGCTGATACACGGCGTAAGCTCCTTTGGTGAGCCTCAGAGGGATTACCAGTGCGGGATCTTTAACTTTACACAGCCGGCAGACCCGCTCGGCCTTTTCCCACCACTCGACCACAGACGGGCCAGCAGGGGAACCGTCGAACTCTGGTATCAACTTCAAGTCGAATCTGTCCATGTTGTAGTAACAGCCGAAATAGCTTGTAGCAAGGGTGTCAAATTCAAGGGTGAAAGGGACGCAACTCTTTCCGTCGGAAAATGTCTCACACGCTGCAACGCAAAGCCATGTACACCGAACACTGGTGAAAAAATGGTGTCCTGTTCATTTCTTTTTCCTGCTTTTATGGAGTCCAGAAACACCTCATTACCATGCGTGTAACGCGACTTTGCGTGACCGCACGAGACCGTAAATATTAAAAGTCACGGACGCCATCTTAGATCCTTTCCTTTCGTAACCCACAGGCCAGACAGACGCGAGGGCGTTTGGGAGGTAAGCCATTCCTTTTTTCCCCACATATATATATATATATATATATGACGTGTTTTATTGCGGATTCACAATATAAAAATTACTAATCGACAACACAATTATCCTACACCATGAAAACAACAAATTTAGGTTACAGATACTAGAAGCAATTTATATTAAACAATTAAAGCCGGCACTGAACAGAATCAACTATGAATACGCAGTAATGTTCTGAAATGCCTGTAAAGGAACAGTTTTTTCACACTTTAATGCACACGTGACCATGACATTATAACCTAAAGAAAAAAAAGTCCATAATGGATAATTTTTTCATGTTCTAATGAACATTCAGTCTATTGTCAATCATTTTGGACTTAAAAGCATAATGAAAAAATTACAATAATGGATAACAACACACAACTTTGTATAAATAATTGTACTAATGAAAAACAGAGTTTTGTATTACTTGCACCCCTGAAGATGATCTTGGAAGAAGATTGAAAGACCGAGACCGTAAATATTAACTTGGGAAATGAAAATAAAAGAAATTTAAACAGCTATAGCACATTTATCCTTCAAGATCAATACACGGAAGGTTATTCGAGAGTATGAACGAAATTTGTTAAAAATTAGTAGACATAATGTTTGTAATTTATTCAATCAGACATGCATAAAAGAGAATTTGCTGCCTAAATAACAAATTTTAATATATATATATATATATATATATATATATATATATATATATATATATATATATATATATATAAGACAAGTTTTATTGAATAATTTAGACAAGTTTTATTTACTTAAATTTAATTGGAATCTTTCAAATTCATGGACGAGCTTTTGGTGTCATTATTAATGGAAGACAGAAAATTATCGTGTTGATACATATTATATATTCCGTGTACTTTCGACATTAGCACAATGTCATCATCAAGCTGCTATTTATTTCAGGACAAATATTGTAGTGGGAATCATTTTCAAAACGAAATTGCAGAAGAACGCTGAGTTCAGTTCAGTTCGAGTGGTATATATATATATATATATATATATATATAGTTGGTAACTGGTGTAGTTACCAAACATCACTTGAGTAAATATAATCATAGTATTGAAACATGAAAACTTTTGTGTAACAATTTAAAAATGTTTGTTTTTATTATAATGTATTATGATAAAAAATATTATAATAACTTTGTATTGAGCACTTTTTTACAATGTAAATGCTCCGAACTGTGGATTTTTTAGTCCCTTTGTTCTTTCTCTGATATATATATATATATATATATATATATATATATATATATATATATATATATATATATCAAGTCACATCTCTAGTTACATGTGACCTAATGAACTAGGAAAAATATATTTTCTGGGGAAATAGATTATAGTCATAGAAACTTATGGTTGTCTATTTCTTAATTATTTAATTAATATTTGCTCTGGTATTACATTGACCTCTCTGGATCACATCCTCTTTGGAATTATCCACACCTCCATTACCTTACTATATATATATATATATATATATATATATATATATATATATATATATATATCGAATTACATTGACTTACGCGCTAATACCCCTGGGAAAGGTATGAATACTTAATAGCAGGACAAACTGGGTTCTATAGCATTGGATTGCAACTAGTCTAGGAGAAGGACAACTCTGAATTCAAAACCTGCAGAGGGTCGTTTAGGGACCTTGTGTCACGTAGTGCACCAGGTCTCTTTATTCGGCACTTCAAAAAGTATGGTTAGTTCTGCACAAAGCCTTCACTACTGTAATTAAATCACACGTCATGTCTGGCTGTCGGTTCCTAGGAACTGACCCTCATACGTCGAATACGACGGGAGAGTCGGATATATATATATATATATATATATATATATATATATATATATATATATTAGGTTGGTGCAAAAATAATGACGTAATAATGTCGTTTTTTTATGTATTTTTAACGTCAAAAAACGACATTATTACGTCATTATTTTTGCACCAATCTAATATATATATATATATAATGTGGACACGGATAGGCTCTTTATTTGGGAGGAGAGAGTGGCGAAATATATTAATCGGATCTAGGCTTGATGCAAGGAGTTACTGAGTGTGAAAGGAATCTGTGAAAAATCATTAATATTATGTTAATTTACCCACGCCCGTATCGACTCTCCCAAGTATAAATAGGAGCAGGTACTGCCTTTTGGTGAGGGAAGTTTCCAGCAGTCAGCTCTGACAGTCGGACCGAACATTCTTGCTGTAACACTCTCGTTTGTATATGTATGTATTACTGTTTCTGTTAATATATTTGTTTAACTCAATTCCTCTCTTTGTGTCTTTATTTCTGGCCCTAACAAAGGCCACAACAATTAACGTGAAAGATCAATAAAAGAACAATAATTAAGAAGATAACGATTGACATTGTATTTGCATTTCTGAAGATCAAAGTTGTCTGAGAAGCAATGAGCCAGAAGAGAGTTACACAAGCGAAAAGTGTGACAGAAGAATCTGCCAGCATAGAACTTACGGTTACATTTAGCAATTTCAAGAGTAAAATGAAGAGAGCTAGCCGCCAAACTGGTACTGCAATATAAGTTCATAAAGTCTAGGTAGCAAGGCTCAACACAACGATTACCATGAAAATATTTATAGAAATATCACAGGGAAGCTACGTTACGCCGTTTGGAAAGTGAGTGAAGCCGAGATGCCAGGTCAGGACCAATAGCATGACGAATAGTAGACTTATAAATGTATAAGATAGATTTTGACGAGAAAACTGTCTCGCACGACACAGTGAACCAACTTTCCTAGCAATGGATTCAATATAATCTTCCCACTCCATGTCAGCCGAGAATGTTAGCCCGCAAAGGCACAACGAGTCACCCTCTTATCTATGATTATTTAAAAAAAAATGAAAAAGAAAAAAAAAAAAGCAGTTTCGCTTTAAAGGCGTTATTATTAACAAGCTATTTCTTGCCCCAGTTAACAACAAACTGAAGGTCATTTTTTAGAGCAGCGACCAGTTTGACCTTATCGAGCGGATCGGGATCTTAGTGCAAAAATATGAATGTTTTATTTGTACAAGACACATGCCTGTCATTTTCTGGGACAAATTCAATAATTTTTTTCCTTTTCTCTTTTTTCCTTTGTCTTTTGAAAAATCGGTTAAGTATTTGTGGTCTGCTTATATAAAAAAGAAATCTATGACAATCTGTTAAACAAAAAGGCTTTATCAAAAAGGAAAATTTAAATTCATTAACATCCTTGGAAATGTTTGCGCACTTATGAGAAGCTACAAAGCGGTCGTAATTAGAATATCTCCTGATTAATACATGTACCCTTATACTCACTTGATATATATATATATATATATATATATATATATATATATAATGAAATGGACTAATTCCAACAGTTATTTTCATATATTTATACGTTATTTTTATAGATACTAATATTTAAGTAAATGCTCTGTTTATAATAAACAGTATTAACAACATTTACCGGTCTGAATGTCCGAGAAATTTTCATAGAAAATATGCGTCCTCCGACAGGAATCGAACCTGTATCCTATATGGGACCGTCATATAGCCTGACATCCTATACTATTTCGCTACAGAGCAAGTTTAGCAAGGTTTTAAAGCAGTAATTCAACCTTGTTAACAAAGAAGGTTTCGTTCTGATGAACTGAACATTTCGGTGTTCACGAAATAAAAATTATAAACGAAATGGATAATTAAAGTATCCGTCTTCTTCTTATCATATATATATATGTATGTGTGTGTGTGTGTGTGTGTGTGTGTGTGTGTGTGTGTGTGTGTGTGTGTGTGTGTGTGTGTCACTGGCGGATTAATTTATGTTTTTTTTTAACCGTTTCACCCCAAGCAAGGTGGGAAGCCACTAGCATGCAAGGGGTTACAGAGAGTTGGGGCGAGAGCAAAGAGGAGTGATAGAGGAAAGGATGAAGAGAAGGATAGGGGATAGATCAAGGCATCTGAAGACGTCGATTGACATTACGTTTGAATAGTTGGCGATTATAGCTATCAGGGAAACAAGAAAAGGGGAAGGAGTTCCGCAGGCGAGAGGTGCGAGACATGTATTATATATTTTAAATCATATTTTAAATTCCATAACAAAGTTAAAATATCATAGAAAGCAGTTACTTGGTTCGGGAACAGGTATATATTAGTCATTTACATTTGAGTCTAAAAGAACTTTTTGAAAGAGCAATTATTGATTCTTGACAGAACATTAATTTACGTGAGGTGTTGAAAAATTCTAAACCTAACTTGAAAGATTTAAATGCAATGTTAATCATTATATTTTGTCGTCTTAATTCCAATTCATTTATTGTTCTCTCTCTATAATAATGTTTTCTTTCACCCTCAGTAACCCCCCCCCCCTTGCGTCTTAGTGGCTTTACTGCCTTGCTTGAGGTAAAAATGATTAAAAGCAAAAAGACGGGATTATTGACGAAAAGGAAATATTTCGTCACACCCACATTATTCAGTGTTAAATCATTTATGGTAAATTCTTTTAAAAAATATATAAACAGCCTCATGGGAAAATATTTAAAAAATTAACCCATTAGCAGTCGATGACAGTAATTTCCGTGGTGACTCAATTGAAAATTACGGAAATGTCTGTCGTGCTTGAAGAATTAATAGCCAGTTATTTTAGAAATATTTTTTTTTAAAATAATAAACACGTTTCCTTTCTTTTATCCACCTACCTTAATAACGACGCCATAAATAGTAACGTTCACTGCTGACATATAGTGGGAGGACTATATTGAATCCATTGCTAGGACAGCTGCTAATTAAGTTGGTTCACTGTGTCGAACAAGACAATTTTTCTCTCCAGAATCTATCATACATATCTATAAGTCTACCATTCGTCCATTCTTAGAATATTGCTGTCAAATATGGTCCGGTGCTCCTTCTATTTATCTTGAGCTCCTTGATAAAATCCAAAGAAGAGTCAGCAATATTATTGGTCCTGATCTGACGGCTCGGCTTCAGCCACGTTCCCACCGCCACAAGGCTGTCTTTCTATGTTGTTTCTATAAATACTTTCATGGTAATATTTTGGATGTGCTCTCCGCGATGGTACCTACAATTTTTTTTAAATTTAAACGCAGTACTAAATTGAAATCGAGGTCTCCTCAATTTACAATTGAGTTGGCTAGATGTAGCCGTAAGTTCTATGCTAACAGTTTCTTTTCTCACACTTCTCGCTAGTGGAACTCCGTTCCGGCTCCATGCTTTCCAGCCAACTTTAATCTGCAAAGATTTAAATGCAATGTCAATCACTATCTACTGTCCTCCTGACTACTCTCTTCTCTTCCCGCTCATTAGTAATGTTTCTGCTTTCTAATTCTTCCACGCCCAGTAACCACTTGTGTCTTAGTGGCTTTACTACCCTGCTTGGGCTGAAACCGATTATATATATATATATATATATATATATATATATATATATATATATATATATATATATATATATGACGTCACAATGTTTAACAAGTACCATCTTCTCCTCCAATTTCTACCTACCGTATAAAGCTGTGGAGCGCCATTATTGTTATTTGAGTACCGAATACGTTTTACAGAAAATGGGGGGAAATGTAAGGTGTTTTCAGAGGACGCAAAATGCGACACTGAAATCAGAAAGCGCATTAGAATAGCGAAAAAAAAAGAAGCTAAGCAAAGTATTAAGAAACATGAAACAAAGAAAAGAATGATGAACTGTTATGTAATATAGGTTCTTCTATATGGCAGTGAATGCTGGACAATTACATCACAGATGAAGAGATTTGAAGGAACAGAAATATAGTTCTACAGAAGGATGCTGAGAATACCATTCCCTGAATATAGACGAAGTTTTAATGAAATGGTAACAAAAGCGACCCTTCTACATTCTAAAGAGACCGCTGAGATTTTTAAGAAAAATAATAAGGAAACATGGCTTAGAGACTTTAACACTCACAGGGCATATTGAAGGTAACCAGCAAACAATGAATATTAGCAGCAATAAAAAAATTTTGTCAGCATTAAATAACCCATTGAGGTGTTGATATGCCGTAAAACAAAATAAACCAAACCAATCGAAACCAAAGAATACATATTCTATTCATACGAATCTATTCTAAAAATCTTGTCAGCATTAAATAACCCATTGAGGTGTTGATATGCCATAAGACAAAATAAACCAAACCAATCTAAATCAAAGAATACATATTCTATTCATACGAATCTATTCTAAAAATATTGTCGCATTAAATAACCCATTGAGGTGTTGATATGCCGTTAAACAAAATAAACCAAACCAAACCAAACCAAGCTAATGCGACGAGACAGCTGCTAGCTATCCTTAAAAAAAATGGTTCCATCGATGGATACGATGCTGTATAAAGCGTGTGGCTTCAAAAGGGGGCTACTTCTAAGTATTAGGTTGGTGCAAAAATAATGACGTAATAACGTCAAAAACGACATTATTACGTCATTATTTTTGCACCAACCTAATAGATTAATCCCTTTCCCGGCGTAGATGTGCATATACATTTTACCGAAAGTGTCCTCTTCAGACATGGACGAATAAACACGAGCAAAAAATAGCATTCAAAAACCAGCTACAGACTTCGATTCATTTTATGGCCTTCTGAGCTTGAAACGAGTTCAATTGTCAACTCATACGTCTGGTAGAAGTGTTAGCCACCGCTCGGGTACTTCAAGGTACCTCAGTTTCTTAGTTACTATATTAAAAGCAATTTTTTTTAAAATCGTTTTTCCCAAAATAATTGTCGGGGAGAGGGTTAAATACCAAATTGACATATGTTTTAGATTTATTTTTATAGCACCAGACCCGGTACTTTTTTTTTTTTTTTTATCAGACCTCGCATCTCTAATAATAGGAACAACGCCAGTTTAAGCATAAAACTGGTGAACCTTATTAAAAAGAAAGAAAAGAAAAGAAACAGATATCGAGTTACAGCGAGGCAATTCTGAGAGAACTAGAAATCCTACCGGGATTTATCATTGACGGACACAATCTTACCAACATAAGATACGCAGATGACACAGTGATGATAGCAGACACGGAAAAGAAACTCCAAAATGTCCTACAGAAGGTAGCTAAGGAGCGCGAGAAGAAAGGACTAAGCAAAAACTACACGAAGACAGAATGCATGGTCATCAGTAAAGGATAAGCCGGAAATGCGTTTTGCAGGTTGGGGACACTAAAATCAAGCAAGCGTGGAAATTTAAATATCTGGGAAGTGTTTTGACGGAGTGCAACGCTGAGATACGTAGACGTATCGGGGTGGTCAAGGAAGCATTCCAAAAGCTGATCAGAGCATTGCGATACAGGAGGACTTCGTTGGCAACAAAGAAAATTATACTGAGCTACTACGTGACATCTGTCCTCCTTTACGACAGCGAATGTTGGACGATCTCCTCAAAGATGAAGAAGAGACTCGAGACGACAGAGATGTGGTTGTTCTACAGAAGGATGCTGAGGATATCATGGAGCGAGCGTGTGAGCAACGATGAGGTCTAGGAGAGAATGCAAACAAGGGGGAACCTTATACTTAACATCAGCAAGAGTCAGCTGAAGTTTCTGATACAAGTAATGAGAAAGGAGGGCTTGGAGAATCTGATACTCACAGGTCGAATAGAGGGAAAGAGAGATAAGGAAAAACAGCGCATGACATGCCTAGCGGGCTTAAGCAAGTGGATGTCAGAACGTGGTCTGGGGGAGGTGGCAGAGGGACGAAACTTATTGAGAGCTACAAGGGATGGGGGGGGAGTAGAGAGCTGTGATCGCCTACGTCCTGAAGGGACACGGCACATAAAAAGAAAATGTTACTGACACGGAAAGCAATAGGCATTCTACAATGGCGTCGCCGATATGTAACGATCCGAACGGACAATTATCCCTTAATAATTATGAATACACAGAAGCATGGCTTAGGATACTAACAGCTAAAGCTGGAACTAAAAAGTTATAGGATTTAAAATTAGTTGGGATAGAAAAACAAATAACTGATCTCTTGTTAGCCACAGCTGATCGTGGTTTGGTTTGGTTTGTTTTGTTTTGGTTTGGTTTACGGCATATCAACCACAATAGGTTATTTAATGCCGTCAAAATTGTTATTACTGGTAATTTTTTTTTTTTTTTAAATGTATTCCTGGTAATAATTTCTTTTTACAGAGTATTTCTGGTATTAAAACTTATTTTTACACATTCATTGTTTTGACCTCAGTTTGTGGTGGTGGGGGGATAACTATTTGCCCATAGCTGGGACCCCCCACCTCAACAGGTGCTCTCACCCAGGGTCAGGGTGGACATGGGAACACCATCAATTAAGAAGTGGTTCCACCATCCTCAAAACCTCCTTATCAGAGGCCTTGCTGTTTGACGTAGTTTATCGTCTTAACCCGGACGCGGATGTAGTTTATCGCCATATCCAGGGCGGGCTGGTTGTGAGTCCGTTGTAAAATTGCACTCCGAAGACAATTGGAGTACATATTTACTTCCAGTGATCAGTCACATCACAGTTTCAAAGGGCAGCAAATCCTGTGACCGGTCCGGTGGCAAAATCGTTAAGTATACCTCTGGGTGGAATCGATCTTATTAGGTTGGTGCAAAAATAATGTCGTTTTCTCACATAAAGTTGAACGTCAAAAAACGACATTATTTTTGCACCAACCTAATAGAAAGAAATATACGTTTTCTAGGCTAGCAAAGACGTTATTATTTCAAGTTTTTGTTATAGCGGATATTCAGTTGTATTCCATTGTTTACATCTATCCATTAAATTCAACATTGTTGTTTGTTTGGGTTTTTTTTGTTTTCTTTTTTTTTTGTATTTTTTTTTCTGGTACTTGCCAACTCAAGTGTTTTACAGTTAAAAACAATGCCGCATAGTTTAATAACAAAACCAATTTTGTCCTCTCCTCCCCACATTTTAAATAAGTAATATCGGCCTTGATCAGCACTGCTTGAGTCGGAAGAAAACAAAGTATAAAAATAGCAAAATTATCAGGCATAACAGAACGGGTCGTTATTCCATAAATATAGCACCCTTTAAAACTATATTTCTAAATATATATATATATATATATATATATATATATATATATATATATATATATATATATATATATATATTACATATATATCCATACATATATATATATATATATATATATATATATTGCATATATATATATTACATATATATATATTACACATATATAAATATATTACATATAGATATATATGTGTGTGTGTGTATGTGTGTGTGTATGTGTAATACCACACGCCGACAGGACGACTCGAAGATTCATACATTATTCAATTATCAGGTATAACAGAACAGGTCGTTATCCCATAAATATAGCACACCTTAAAACTATATTTTTTCATATATATATATATATATTACATACATATATATATATATATATATATATATATATATATATATATATATATATATATATATATTACATCTATATATATTATATATATATATATATATATATAAATATATTACATATATATATATATGTGTGTGTGTGTGTGTGTGTGTAATACCACACGCCGACAGAACGACTCGGAGATCCATGCATTATTCACTTATCAGGTATAACTAAACAGGTCGTTATCCCATAAATATAGCACACCTTAAAACTATATTTCTTCCTATATATATTACACACACACACACACACACACATATATATATATATATATATATATATATATATATATATATATATATATATATATATATATATATATATATATATATATATAATAGGAAATGGGTTAAGTTGGACAATTATTTAATATATTTTCTGTTTATACGTTATTTTTATAGATACAATTTATTTAAGTAGATGCTCTGTTTTTAATTAAACAGCATCAATTACATTCACCGGCCTGAATGTTCGAGAAATTTCTTAGGAAATATGCATTCTCTGACAGTAATCGAACCTCTATTCCTACACGGGAACTATCATTTGATCTGACGTGCTATATTATTTAGCTACAGAGAAGCGTCTAGTTAGCAAAGTCTAAATTACTGTTTATAAACGCACAATCTTCGTCAATTTTTCTCGATCGTCCATATCTGTTCACGAAATGTATCTTAACATAAACAATGACGGCATATACATTTTCTTTGTTCTTGAAAATTGACAACAAAAATAATAAACACTATTTATTCATCAGATTGGTCATTTACATTATTTATGCTGCTTATTGGGATAGTTAGCAAAATATTGGTTAATTGCTAATTGATTCTAAAATGGTAAATGATAAGTATTTCTCTATAGTTTGTGCATATATTTTAAGAATTTAGTAAATATTCTTAAGTTTATGTATATTTTTTTGCATTTATTTCTTTATAAATTGTTAAAAGATAAATATTACATTGCATTTAGTTCTAATTGTATTAGTTTTTAGAATGTTGTTGTAGAAGTCAAGTGACTTACCTGCCAACATGGCTGCCTCCTTCTGTTTCCTTGTATATAGATTTGTATTCATTGTAATTATTCATTGGGGTTTTCTTAGATGTTATTTTATTCCCCTCCCCCCACAGACAATGATTTGTATATATGGGGACTAGTTAGAACTTCATAGAGTCTCTGAGGATTTTTGGTGGATGTAGTAAGAATGGTATGTAATGGATGTGTTGTTTTGGTGAAAGGAACATTGTTTGTATGTTTGGGTCAGTGATTGTGGCTAGCTAAGTTTTAAATTTAAGACAGAAGATGACCATCCTTACCCCCTTTCCCCATTTTTTGGCCTTGTGCCACATTTGTACATTAGTACAATAAATAATTACAAGGAAACAGAAGGAGGCAGCCATGTTGGCAGGTAAGTCACTTGACTTCTACAGTTGTAAATATAAAATTATTCATATAAATAATAGATGGTGTCTAATATTTTTAGTGTAAATTATCAAGAACAAAAAGAATGTATAAATTCAATTTCATCATATGTTTAAATATCATTACAATTCTAATAATTACTTTTTAAAACAATGAACCCAACCAATGTGTAACTATAGACACAAGAATAAACCCAACTATGTTTTGCATATAGACTCAAGTATAATAGGATAGACTGGGTTCTATAACCTTGATTGGCAACCAGTCTACCTCATTAAGAAACGGCAGCCTACTGCAGAAATGTCCTCTGTTAGGATTTTAACTTTATTGTCAAATATAAAAAAAAAGATTTTTTTTACAATAATGTTCACCCTGTACAAGGCCCAAAAGCCACCAGCACAAGAGGGTTACAGAGTAAGAAGTACAGTTTATGAGTATATGTAGGGAAGATAAAAGTTAACGCTAGATTTGAATAGGTTTAGTGATTAGGGAAGCATCCTCTTGGGAGTCGGTTCCACAAAACGGCGGTTCGTGGGAAGAAACTGTCTCACCAATGGAACTTACATCTCATCAATGCATTACGAAGGGAATGAAGATGGTTCGCTACAATGGCCGTGGCAGGGTGAAATTTAGCCGTGGAGGTTAGAACTGGTGGAACTAATGCTTTATAAATCATTAAAAGTTAAAGAAAAACATCAAAAGAAAGATAATATAATAAGTATTTCTCTATAGTTTGTGCATATATTTTAAGGAATTTAGTAAGTGTTCTTAAGTTCAGGAATAATTTTTTTACATTTATTTCTTTATAAATTGGTAAATGATAAATATTACATTGCATTTAGTTTTAACTGTATTTGTTTTTAGAATGCTGTAAATATAAAATTACTATTGTAAAAAGAAAACAACTAATAGTCTTTAAATTTTTTGTTGTAAATTCTCACGAACAATGTATTCACTTTCTTTATAGGTTTATTTTTCATTACAATTCTAATTGTTTTTTAAACAATAAACCTGTCCAATGTGTAACTATAAACACAAGTATAAACACAACCAATGTTTGCATATAGACTCAACTATAAAGCAACGATTGTTTGCATATAAAGTCAAGTATAAACACGGTCAGTGTTTGCGTATAGACCTAAGTATAAACCAGATCAGTGTTTAACTATAGTCACAAGTACAAAACCGACCAATGTTTGCATATAGTGTCAAGTATAAACCTAACGAATGTTTACATATAGACTCAAGTATAAACCCACTGTTTGTATATAGACTCAACTACAGACCCGACCAATATGTGCATATAGACTCAAGTATAAACCCAACTAATACTTTCATCTAGACTGAAGTATAAACCCATTCTTTGTATATAGACTCAACAACAAACCCGACCAATATGTGTATATAGACTCAAGTATAAGCCCGACAAATGTTTACATATAGACTCAAGTATAAACCCAATGTTTTAATATAGGCTAAACTATAGAACTGACTAATGTTTACCTATCGAATCAAATATAAATCAGGCCAATGTTTCTTCAATATACTAAAGAGTATATATATATATATATATATATATATATATATATATATATATATATATATATATATATATATATATATTGATTGGATTGATGTGAGTTTGTGACCTGGGTTTCACGCTTTTGCGATCAAAAGCGTGAAACCCAGGGTCACAAACTCACATCAATCCAACCAAATATGTTAGCTCTATCTCTGATATTGAGCGCTTTCTAATAAGTACCGCGCATATAATATATAAATAATTATATATTTTTTTTATATTTATATACACACGCTTTTCACACACACACACACACACACACACACACACACACACACATATATATATATATATATATATATATATATATATATATATATAAATCCAACCAATACTTATCTATAAACCTGAGCAATATTTACCTATAGTCTCAAGTAGACAAATGTTAACCTATAGACCCGAGTATAATTATATATATATATATATATATATATATATATATATATATATATATATATATATATATTTCGACATTAAATAACTTAATAAGGATTGATATCGACTAACCGACCAGACAACCGATTTTATAATAGCTCCTTTTTAGTTTAAAATGTGCTCAAGTCGCCAGCCTCTATTTAGTTTTATGGCGCGCAAGTACATAAAACAGGAATATTTCAAACGTGATTTTTTTTCACCGAATGACCAGCTTAAGTGTTTAAATTTAATTTCAGATATCTCAGGAAACGCACTGAAAAATCTGTCCAGGAACTTAGAAGAAAAAACAAAGTTAACAACTGGGTCAAAAAAGACAACCTTCTTTATGTTGTTAAATATAGCATCTGACACGCGATGAGCTGATGATATCAGTCACCCCCCCCTACGAGGGCGTCATGTGGCACAAGGCCTTTTTAACGTGGGATCTCCGAGCTCGTGGGCTCGGCCAAAAATATGCCCATTGAACCCGTCTAAACGGGTTCAGGGCCGGTCTACCTCCCCGAAGGAGACTCCGCCCTTCGGCGTAGCCTCCTTCGTCCGTAGGAAGAGAGTACAACCGAACAGTTGCTCAAGTCAAAACTTGAACGACAGATGAAATGTTCTCAACACAATGAACTTCTTAAAATATGGCCAAAGAACTATATATGTGATCTAATGAACTAGGAAAAATATATTTTCTGGGGAAATAGATTATAGTCATGAAAACTTAAGGTTGTCTATTTCTTAATTATTTAATTAATATTTGCTCTGGTGTTACATTGAGCTCTCTGGATCACATCCTCTTTGGAATTATTCACACCTCTTTATTCACAACTATATATATATATATATATATATATATATATATATATATATATATATATATATATATAGTTGGATTGATGTGAGTTTGTGACCCTGGGTTTCATGCTATTTGTGATCATCAGACAAACTGATTAATTTTTAAAATTTTGGATTTATGTATGGCTGCGTATATCGGTGTTTTTATGGTGAGTTTGTGTATAATATATGAATATATATAAAATTGTATATATATATATATATATATATACACACACACACACACATATATATTGTGACATGGATTAAGTTCGACAATATGTTATTTTTTATAGATACAATTTATTTATAGAAGTAGATGCTTTGTTTTAAATTAAATAGCATCAATTACATTTACCGGTTTGAATGTTCGAAAATTTCAGAGAAAATATACGTTCTGCGACAAGAATCGAACCACTATACCTATGCGGAAACCGTCATTTGACCTGACGTGCTATACCATTTAGCTACAGAGAAGCGTCTAGTAACAAAGTTCAAATTACTGTTTATAAACATACAATCTTCGACGATTTTTCTTGATTGATCATTTCTGCTCACGAGACGTGGCTTAGCGTAAACATTGACAATATATGAAATGGGTCGAAAATTTAAAAGTCCGACAATTGATTAATATATTTTCTGTTTATACGTTATTTTTATAGATATAATTGTATCTGTAAAAATAGTGTATAAATAGAACATATATATATATATATATATATATATATATATATATATATATATATATATATATATACACACGTATATTTTGGTAGCATGTTTTCATTGAGACGTGTTTCATTGAATAATTTAAACAAGTTCTATCTACTTATTTTCAATCGGATCCCTTCATATTCACGGATAAGCTTTTTGGTGTCGTTATTGAAGGACGAGAAAAAATCGCCGTGTTGAGATATATTTCTTTTATTCCGAGTACTTTCGACATAGCACAACGTCATCATCAGGGTATTGTTTATTACAAGACCAATATGGTAGTGTCCATTATTGTCGAAGACAATATTGAGCATTCTTCAATAATGACACCAAAAACTTACCTGAGAATATGAAGGGATCCGATTGAAAATAAGTAGATAGAACATATAAAAATTATTCAACGAAACATGTCTCAATATCAATAATAAAAAATAATTCTAAATAAATGTACGTGCAAGTGTTCACATACTTATATATATATATATATATGTGTGTGTGTATACATGCCAAGTATAGGACTGATGTATATGGAATAAATTCCAATAACCAAAAAATACTATTCTTAAAAGAGTCCTCAATACAGAGTAGAGCAAATATATATATACATATATATATATATATATATATATATATATATATATATAATTATTTATTTAAAAAAAAATTTATAACATAAATATGTTATAAAATCACTACAAAAATAGCCATTTTGTTTCAACACCCCCGGTGTCTTATCAAGTGATGATGTCAAATGTAAAATAAATGGTTTTAAAAGTTTCAAATTAATTAACGATCCTTCGCAAGGGGAAAATGTTGTTCCAAAAGCTAGAATGACCAATCAAAATAAAAGTATAGGAAAATTCAAAAAGCTTGACAACGAAGTCATGTTATAATAGCTATTCAGATCTTTAAAATACGGTTAATATTAAAAAAAGAATTCATTCTAACCAATAATTAATTAAATTATATGATAAAATTTAATATTAAAATTAAAAACTGCCATTTTTAAAATCCAAATTTAATCGCTATTAAGTTTAAAACTATAAAATTACTGAGGAGAAAAGAAGAAATAACATGTTATTCAATTTATTTCTTCATTGAAATTACGTTAGAATAGACGCTAATATGTTATCCGGTCCTCTGACAATATATATGTATACATTTTAATCCCAAGTGTGCGAATGGGGTCCTAAACTGACGCGTAAAAAAACACAAACACAATCAGATTATAATACATAAGCACCCAGACATATTTATATATATTAGGTATTTTTGCACCAACCTAATATATACAGACAAAAAAAGTAACGAGACAGGGAACATTTCTTTGTATTTATTAATATATATTTAATAGCTCTGTTATACAAAATAACAGAGCTATTAAGTATATATTAATAAATACAGAGTTTTAAATAAGTTTCCAATAATTAACGGTTGACAACAGAAGTCATTAACGTCACTGCAAGTATGTGTGTGTGTGTGCGTGTGTGCATGCTTTGGTTTAAATAAACAATGCAAAATAACTGAGTTATATATTAGTAAATATACATAACACCCAACGCCGACAGTACGACTCGGAGTTTCATGTCCTATGCAATCATTGGTTATAAAAGAACAGGCCGTTATCTGGTTAAAATTTCTGAGTTTCGCTGGATAAATTATTACTGTTATTAAATCTTTAATTCAATTTTAATTTTCAATTTTAGAGGTAAATTTGAACATAAATTTAGGTCATAGCACAATTAAATACTTAATAATAGTAATAATTTAATAATAGTAAAAATTTAACCAACTAGCACCGCGAGACCCAGAAATTCTAACCAGTTCTGTTATACCTGATAATTGAATAATGCATGAATCTATGAGTCGTTCTGTCGGCGTTGGGTATATATTTATATATAATTAAATGGCTATAATTAGTACAAAAGCCATTGGTTTATACCAACGGCATCCCATACTTCTCAAATTCACTCTCGTGTGGTCATGTGTGACGTCATGAGCTGCGGTGCGATTTTCGCTTCCAGCGTCTTATATGCACGTGTTTATCGTTGCTTGGAAATCATCCATGTAAACAATAACAGACTATCATCACTGCCTAGTCTGTATATGGCGTAATATATTAAACAGTAATTGACATCTTGGATAATGGCTTATATAAGCCGAAAGCTTAGATTGGATTAAAAAATATGGATCAATATTGTGATTTTCTTTCTTCGTTTAATGATGTTATTAAGCTTATCAGACTTTGTGAAAAGAATTTACATAAAATAAATAGACAACACTTGTCTATATAATTTAATGAAACATGTATGAATATATATATATATATATATATATATATATATATATATATATATATATTAGGTTGGTGCAAAAATAATGACGTAATAATGTCGTTTTTTGACGTATTTTTTATCGTCAAAAACGACATTATTACGTCATTATTTTTGCACCAACATAATATATATATATACATATATATATATATATATATATATATATATATATATATATATATGGTTGGATAGATGTGAGCTTGTGACCCTGGGTTTCACGCTTTAGCGATCATCAGACAAACTGATTAATTTTATCTATCCAACCAATTATGTTAACTCTATCTCTGATATTGAGCGCTTTCTAATAAGTACCGCGCATATAATATATAAATAATTATACACATATATATATATTTATTTATATTTATATACACACACTTTTCATATATATATATATATATATATATATATATATATATATATATATATATATATATATATATATATATATATATGAAGAAATATAGTATGGGATAAATTGTTCAATATCAGAGGTAGAGTGTATGTAAATATAAAAATGAACATTGGAGTCAAGACTCAGAGGCAACAGTCTGTTTCATGCTAGACGCAATCGGCCTGACTTCAATGTTCACTTTTATAAATATATATGTGTGTGTGTGTGTGTGTATGTGTGTGTGCGTGTAGAATAAAGAGTTTTCATTCTACATTCGACACTATCACTTGATAAGACACTAGAAGTGTTGAAACAAAATGACTATTTTTGTAGTGATTTTATAACATATTTATGTTATAATTTTCGTATAAATTATATTTCCTCTACTCTGTATTGAGGACTCTTTTAAAAATAATATTTTTTGGTTATTGGAATTTATTCCGTATACACCAGTCCTATATATATATATATATATATATATATATATATATATATATATATATATATATATATATATATATATATAGTTATCTACATACAAGCCTGTTTTGCTGTATCACATCTCATCTGTCTGGGTTGACATCCGATTGCTTCAAGCCGGGATCGAAACTCGACAGATTTAACATCAGTCAGAGATTCTACCCCAAAGCAATATTTTAAACTTATTATATACGTGAGAAAGGACATTTTTAACGTATTATAATACACAGAGTAAGGGAAATTTTTAACGTACTATATACGTGATGTATACAAACATCATTCGCCAATTGCGCTCAATTCATAACTGAAGAACAATGCTTTAATAGCAGGAGCAGCCACTGTCTTTTTTCTTTTAATTACCCTTTCTCTAGAGAACATATAGATATAAAGAAACTTAATACTTAAGGATTAAAATGAATTTTCAAAATTGAAAAATCATTCTTAAAGTTCTTATTTTCGTTTTAATTTCAAGCTAATAGATTAAATGTAATATTTGCAATAAGCAAAATACTTTGCTCTGTTTCAAAATTGATTTAAATTGATTGGAACGAGTTTTACTTTTTAAATTACTAACTATCGTTGATTTTAGCACCTTTTTAGACGTTTCATCGCAATGTTTCTTTATTAAATAATCTTTCAAAAATAAAATATACTTTTCTGAAACTTTATTTTAGGAATTGATATGCCCCGGAAAGGGATATATTTGTTCGAAGTAGCAAGGTGGGTTTGGACTACTGTAACCGAGTAGGACAATCTAGCAGGTAGACATAATGGACTGGTCCTCGTCGTAGTGGTAGGCAATAGGCGTAGGCAATATGCGAAGACAATAGGCGTCGTCCCTGTACCTCCACATCAGTTTGTATTTATGGCTGAGACCAGCCAATCATATTACTGTGAGGGGGAACCCAGGTGTATACATATTTATTACATCAGGATTATTAGCTGATTTAAAGTTTAATTAATCTGATTTGAAATAAATATTAGTACTTTAAGCAAAAATATCGCAAAAAATTTTAACACGATAGTGGGTGTTTTTATTTAAAGTATTGACAGCTTGACAGCTTCACTGACTAGACGGAAGTTTATCTAAAATTTTTCTACTGTGGTCATATCTGTAAAAATTACTTGTGGAATTTAACATGAGCACTTTTTTATATAATTTTTAACTACAGTGTAACCCGGATATAAGAGAGTTTTCGGGACCGGATAAGAAGTCTCTTATATCCGGGTTTCGTCTATTTTGCTTAGGTAAGTATGGCTCTAATTTGGGACCAGATAAAATCTCTCTTATATCCGGGTTTATCTTATATTAGGGTCTCTTATATCCGGGTTACACTGTATTTAGTAGTTTTAAAAATTTAAGAAATTATTCTCCGTAAAGTGAAGTTTTATTGAATTCTAATTACTTTGCCTTCAAGTTTACTGTAGTTATCGTTCTTATTTTCGGATAAGGTTGTGTGTGGACGTATTTACAATAATCGGCAGGTTTATACACAAATAAAAGACATTCAAAATTCTTTTTAAAATATTACGGATCGATGAATTTTACTAAGATGTCCTATTTATGATTAGTAAATATAGTCTTATTTAATAGCATTATCACTTAAACGGTACAAATTAATACACAAATTTAAAACATTTAAAACATTATAAATAATTCTAATTAAAATTTCTCAGTCTTCTCTTTCACTCTCATTCCTCGTAAAAAACCCTCTTCTAAGTACTATTGGCATTACCAATTTGCTTGAGGTGAAACGATTTTTAAAAAATCGTATAAGAAAGTTATATATATATAGTTTAATGACCTTTTTCACATAAATAACATTTTTTTATTATTATACCGTTAGTCTTCCATATTTGTTGCTTTTTTTTTTTTTTTTTTTTACTTTTCCAGCGCTTTTGGGGTCACAGGTAGAATTAAAGTGTTTCTGATTCGTCCTTTGACCTCACAGGCTAACTTTCGTAAATAAAACGTTATTTTCATTATATTTTTTGTTTTTTGTTTGTTTTGTTTTTTTTGTTTGTTTTGTTTTTTTGTTTGTTTTTTAGAAAATCCAGTTAATTAATCCATAAATTTACTAATAGACTTTGAAGCAAATATTGGATTTTTAAAAGAATTTTTAATTTGTTGTTTACATTATTTACATTATTCGAACTATTCTCCTCATCTTTGTCGCCATATTTATTACAACGTTTCGGCCTTTGTACTCTCCGACCTTCTTCAGGTGGTTGAAATGTCGAACTGAACCCTTTATAATATTTCTCTCACTGGTGTAGAGACTATTCTAGTTCCACGTGCCATGTTTAATGGATGTCAGTTATCAGTTATCTCCTGTTAATTTCCCTCTGAAAGTTCTCCACTGCCTAAACCAGATATTGAACTCACACTCTTTGGGTCCTGTCACTGGATCTAACTAACACCTTTATCTACTTGAGGACACATAGCACAGGAGATAAAGACGTTAGGGGAATTAAAAGGATATAAAGCTGCCTTGTTTCAGAAGTGTTTTGAAGTGACCGAAAATACAAACCTGACCCTAAGAGGATTTTAGAAGGTTCACTTCAATATCCTAAATTTCTTAAATCGCTTTGAGATATTTTTGACATTGAAATCGTGTTAATATATTTAAAATATTACTTTAACTTTGCATAAAATACTATTGTTATTGATTTTTATATCAATATTCTGGGACTTGGAACGAATTAATTTAATCTATATTATTTTGACTGAGGAAAATTGATTCGACATACGAAATTTCCAGTTACGAATCCACTCCTGGAACGGATTAAATTCGTAGGTCGATGTTCCACTGTAATTAAAAAAAGTAAATTTAATGCAAATATATATACAAAACTGTTAAGAGTAACTTCCCTTGGATCAGGAGGTGACAGCAATATTTCGCTGACATTATGAAATTAGCTACCTAAAGTTACCTCCCTTTATCAATATGAACTAGAATTTTAACGAGTCTATATGTAATGTCGCGGTCATCAGCTTTGCAAATTATATTGTCCTGTCGAGTTCAAATTCCAACCGTGTCCACTTTCTCCAGGGGTTAATTATAGGGGATACTGGGATATCTAGCTTTGGTTATCAACCAATCTAGAAGAACAACAATAGCTCTTATCCCTGACAATTCTTCACTTATCAACTCATCCCAACGTGTGGATGGCAATACAAATGACCGTTATTGGAACCACGCGACAGAAGTCCGTTGCCTGTCAAGGACAGACCAGAACTTACTCCGATGACTATTGATATTGACTAGTACCTGGATATACCCTATTTCAGGTTGTGTTGTCACTTGATCTCCAAAACCCCTCATCCGCTCCTTTACTTCCGCTTCAGTCAAAGGGGATGCCGCTTAGAAAATGTGACCTGCAAGTTGTAAATTTTAGTTGGTAGCAATTACAAGGTTTTAAATAAGAAGTTTCAAATTTTTAACGGTTGACAACAAAAGTCATTACCTTCTCTGTAAGTGTGTGTGCGCGTGCGTGTGTGTGCGTGTGTGTGCGTACTTTGGTTTAAATAAACAATGCAAAATAACTGAGTTAAAATTAACTGAGTTAAAATGCAAAATAACTGGTTAAAATTTCTCGGTTAGCTGGCTAAATTATTACTATTATTAAATTTTTAATTCAATTTTAATATTTAATTTTAGAGGTAAATTTGAACTTAAATTTAGATCATAGCACAATTAAATACTTAATAATAGTAACAATTTAATAATAGTAACAATTTAATAATAGTAATAATTTAATAATAGTAATAATTTAATAATAGTAACAATTTAATAATAGTAATAATTTAATAATAGTAATTCCACCACGAGGCCCAGAAATTCTAACCAGTTCTGTTATACCTGATAACTGAATAATGCATGAATCTTTGAGTCGTTCTGTCGGCGTTGGGTATATATATATATATATATATATATATATGTGTGTGTGTGTGTGTGTGTGTGTGTGTGTGTGTGTGTGTGTGTGTGTGTGTGTGTGTGTGTGTGTGTGTGTGTGTGTGTGTGTGTGTGTGTGTGTGTGTGTGTGTGTGTGTGTGTGTGTGTGTGTGTGTGTGTGTGTGTGTGTGTGTGTGTGTGAAGAAATATAGTTTTAAGGTATCCTATATATTTATAGAATAAAGTGCTCAATATCAGAGATATTCGTTTCGGACTCTATACCTCTTAGTTAAGGTATTATGTTTACTTGCATTATTTACATTATTCAGATAGTTATCCTAACTTTCATTGCCATATTAACAACGTTTCGCCCTCTATATCTCTGAGATAAAATATTATTATTACTTGCATTATTTACATTATTCGGACTGTTATCCTCATCTTCATTGCTATATAAATATAAAAGTGAACATTGGAGTCTAGACTCAGGGGCGACAGGCTGTTTCATGCTAGAAGCAATCTGCCTGACTTCAATCTTTACTTTTATATATATATATATATATATAGATAGATAGATAGATAGATAGATAGATAGATAGAATTTATTCGAAAATTATAACATAAATATGCAGTTGAATGTAGAATAAAGTGTCTTCATTCTACATTCAAAACAGACACTTGATAAGACACCAGAAGTGTTGAAACAAAATGTCTATTTTTGTAGTGATTTTATAGCATATTTATGTTATAAGTTTTGAATAAATTATTTTTGCTCTACTCTGTATTGAGCACTCTTTTAAGAATAGTGTTTTTTGATTATAGAATTTATTCCGTGCACACCAATCCTATAATTGGTTATATATATATTTGCGATCGTCAGACAAGTTTCTCAGAGTTAGTCTGACGATCGCAAAAGCGTGAAACCCAGGGTCATAAACTCACATCTATCCAACCAAATATGTTAGCTCTATCTCTGATATTGAGCGCTTTCTAATAAGTACCGCGCATATAATATATAAATAATTATATATATATATATTTATTTATATTTATATACACACACTTTTCACATATATATATATATATATATATATATAGAGAGAGAGAGAGAGAGAGTTAAATTTGAACCTAAATTTAAATTTAGATCACAGCACAAATTAAAAAATTAAATCAAACGTGTGGATGATAACACGAGTGGCCGTTAACAGAAGCACGCGACAGAAGGACTGTTACCAGCTAAGGACAGACTCCGATCTCACGCATCATTGTGGATATAGACTAGGACTTGGATCTACTCTTTTTCACGTTTTGTTGTCACATGATCTCCAAAAACCCTCCTCCCCATCTTTTGTTTTGGCTTCAGTCAAAGGGGGGGGGTGACACTTAGAAAATTTAACTAAAAAAAATCACCTGCAGGCTGTAAATTGTAATTTGTAATTGGACGCAATTACAAAGTTTTAAATGAGAAGTTCGCAGTTGTTAATGGTTGACAATGGAAGTCATTTGCCTTCTTTGCAGGAATGAAAGAAACACGAGTTAAAAATTAATAAAGGTAAAAAAACGTTTAAAGAATTTCAAATAACGTGCTGCCCTTTATCTTTCTTTGAAAATTGTCAGAAATTTAAGTTAGGCTTTAAGAGATGAGCAGACGATGTGATGGACTCTTTCACATTGTTTACTACTAACGACCAAACAAATGGAAGGTTTTTCCTCTAAATTCCGAGGATCGTGTTTGAAACCTATCTGTTTGTTATATAAAGCGGGTGGGGGGTCTCTTTGTTAACAGGAGCGGAGTTCGAAACACGCGGATATACACCCATTGAAAGACAAACCCCTTACCCGGTGGAAATCATTTCGGGACTGAAACGTCTTTCTGTTTATAAAAATAATTTTGTCAGATGAAAAATTAAAATGAATGTTTGCATAGTATACACACACATCGTTATAGATAGATAGATAGATAGATAGATAGATGAACATACTGAGATAGGTATGAACATAGATAGATAGATAGATAGATAGATAGATAGATAGATTACAGAACTTTTTTTTTCCTAAAATCAAAATAAAGACAAATGACATCTTCTAATAACTTCAGAAAATGTCTTAGTAATCTTTGGTAACAGTGTTTTGATCTAATTAAAAAAAAATGAGTTCATCATTAGGACGAGTGGGGCGCGAACCCACGCGGACATACGCCCATTCGAATTTAAGTCCAACGCCTTAACTACTCGGCCATCGTACTCCTTGAAACCACAGTAGGCCGTGTCGTTTATATTTTTTTATAATAATTTAGTGCAATGAGAAATTCAAAGAAATGTTTGGATAGTACATGCACACCGTTATAGATAGATAGATAGATAGACAGATAGGAAAAAAATTAGAGACAAATATTGCAGAAGTTGTTTTTTTTTTTCCTAAAAAGAAATAAAGACAAATGACATCTTCCAATAACTCCAGAAAATGTTTTCATAATATTTCGTAACAGTGTTTTGATCTTTTTTTAAAAAAAAAAAAAAAAAAAGTAAGTATGACATCCTTAGCACGAGTGGGGTTCGAACCCACGCGGACATACGCCCATTGGAACTTAAGTCCAACGCCTTAACCACTCGGCCATCGTGCTCCTTGACACGGCACTCAGCCATGTCGTTTATATTTTTTTAAACAATAATTTAGTGAAGTGAGAATTCAAAGAAATGTTTGGATAGTATACATGCACACCGTTATAGATAGATAGATAGATAGATAGATAGATAGATAGATAGATAGATAGATAGATAGATAGACACTGAATAAACTGAGACCGACAGACATATACACAGATAGTTATATTACAGAATTGTTTATTTCTAAATACAAAATAAAGTCAAAGAACGTAACGGCTTCTATATCTCTCAGATGGTATAGAGGCCGAAACGGTGTGAATATGGCAATGAAGATGAGGATAACAGTCCGAATAATGTAAATAATGCAAGTAATCATAATACCTCATCTCAGAGATATAGAGACCGAAACGTTGTGAATCCAAATGATGTAAATAATGCAAGTAATCACAATACCTCATCTCAGAGATATAGAGGCCGAAACGTTGTGAATATGGCAATGAAGATGAAGATAACAGTCTGAATAATGTAAATAATGCAATTAATCATAATACCTCATCTCAGAGATATAGAGGCCGAAACATTGTAAATATGGCAATGAAGATAACAGTCCAAATGATGTAAATAATCCAAGTAATCACAATACCTCATCTCAGAGATATAGAGGCAGAAACGTTGTGAATATGGCAATGATGATGAGGATAATAGTCCGAATAATGTAAATAATGCAAGTAACCTGTCTAGGAGATTTAAATATTTGAAGTATTGTACCTAATTCATTATAGAACAGGCAAAAAACGCTCTGACAAGGCATGCAATTTAAAATTATTCTTATTTTTCCAGGTGATGGATATCTTTACAACAGAAGAGCTTCATCTGGATTTGAACGACTCTATAACCGAAACCATATTGTCCTCTTCTCAGCTAACTACTGTGGCTTTTGCTGGATTCGAATCAACTCCAGACGACGGAAACGTAAGCCTCGAAAACATCAGTCACGTAACTGAAGATTCCAATGGCGTATGGGCCGTTTATAATTTACCTTCGATAACGTTCTTAATTCTGAATTCTGTGGTCGGCTTATTCGGTAACAGTGTGGTCATTTACATATATCATTTCTGCCTCAAAGCTACTCCAATGAATTCGTTTGTGGTCAGTTTGGCTGTACTGGACATTGTCACTTGCAGCGTAGCAATGCCTCTGATGGTTCTCCACGACATGTTACCGTATCTCTTTGTCTCAAACCTCACCTGTAAAATTCTACATTTGACCTATTCGAGCACAATCATAGCTTCCGGTCTGACTCTAGTGGCTATAGCTATAGACCGCTATCTCCGGATATGCCGACCCTTCTCCAGTCACTTAAGCGTGACGCAGGTCAAAATCATTACCATCTTACTGGCGGCCATGTCTACGCTCACGTGCATACCAACAATAATAATGGCTGGTGCCCGAACTCAGCGCTCGGCGTTTGTTAATCTTCAACGCAAGTATTGCTATCTGAAAACAGAATACGTCAACTCCGTTTACAGTGAAGTTTTTTATTCGTACAAATCGGCCGTCATCTTGTTGACCATCATCATCACCGTCTTTTGCTATTTTCGGATCTGGTACAGTTCCAAGGTTCCCACCGTTGCCGGCGATCTGAGAGAAAAACGAAAGAGCGTACGGTCGGCATCCGTTCAACCGAAAATCAAGCCAAGCGTAAAGAAGATGTTTATGATAACGCTTTTGTTCATTACAAGCTTTTTGCCCAGCATCTGCATCATTCTTGTTATGATGTCGATGAACCTGAGAGTCAGGAGTCTGCATCCAGTGGCTATAAGTTTTGTCAACATATGCCGAAGGACTTATCTGATCAGTTGTTCTTTAAACCCGCTCATCTGTTGGTATTGCAACATGACATTCCGACTGCGAGTCAAGAATATTGTCTCTAACTGGTTGGTATCGGAGACATACTCAAAATCTACATCAGAAATGCAAAGTTGATTTTTTTTATTAAAAAAATGTCTTGAATAAAAATAAAAAGCATAAAATAAAATAAATAAGTGTCTCAAGAGAGTTTTACTTTCATTTACAAAAAAAAATGTTTTTAAGAAGAAAAAAGAATTCATACTAGCACGAACATGTCGAACACACGCGGACATTTGTCCAATGGAACATAAGTCCAACGCCTCAACCACTCAGCCATCGTGCCACAGAACGTTCAAATGCAATTCTGAAAGTAAGACCAACATATTTATGCCAAATTATAGGTACCTCCACAGATTCGTGATGCCGAAAGTTTATAATGGATTTTTTAAATGTTGTGATGATGTGGATGTACGTGAGAGAATCTGCATCCAGTGGTCATCAGCTTCGTTGACAATGACATATGCCGAAGGACTTATCTGGTCAGTTGTTCTTCGAACCTGGCCATCTGTTGGTTTTGTAACATGCATGACATTCCGACTGTAGGTCATAAATATTTGCTTTTTACACTTACATTTACATACGTTACAACTTAAACTAAGCACCAATGACTATTAAAAGATGAACAATTTTTCGTTATTTGAAGTCATTCTGGAGTTTTTGTTTTTCGTCCAAATCTGCTAATTTGTTTCGCTCATCCTAAGTTTCGAAAAAACTTTAGATAATTTTCAAGTAAATTTGCTTTTTAAGCCACGCGCAAATATCTAATAAAAATTTCTTGAATAGGTAAATGTATGTGTAAATGTATAAGCTTAATTTGAAAATAACAAAGAAATTTTGATAAAATCTACCGTTTTGGAGTAATCGATAATAAAACTTTCGGACTCATTCGCGTTACGGTACGGCAGCCATTACTGGCGTTGTTTACATACATTCATTGTTGACTAGATTTTCGCGGAAGATTACTTTCTTAACATCCTTTTTACTGCTCTAACTTGTCTTTATTACTGCGCAATTGAGGACTCATTGTTTGCGCAATCATCAAGACAGGTGGATGTTAATTCCGCAGCAAATATATGCAAACAACGCCGGTGATGGCTGCCCCGAGGCGAATGAGTTCGAACTTTAATTGTTGATAACTCCAAAACGGTAGATTTTATCAAAATTTCTTTGTTTTTATTGAATTATTCATTTACATTGACACATAAATATAACTATTCGGGAATTTTTTATTAGATGCTACGAGCGGGGCTTAAAAAACAAATTACCCAATATTTAATATTTTTTATCTATAATGTTGAATGTGTTAAAATTATTCAACGTTTTACCAAGTGAAAACTCAAGTGCATGTTAAAAATAGCGATGCAGTAAAATTACTGGGTGTGGATCATAGATGCGGTGGGGTATCATAGATTTGGGGAAAGGGGCACGAAACATTTGCACCAGCCCTGCACGCAGATATATTTTTAAAAAAATCAAAATTTTAATCTGGAATCAAGAAAATGAGGAATTTATGCAAGATGGTGACAATACATAGAAAAAACGTGTGTATCAGTTTAAACAGGAGCATATAGTTTAAAATAAGAAAAGTAAATATTATGCAATATTACAGGTTTATTATATTTTTATTAATAAGGCTCCCATCATTTTTAACCTTTTAATCTTTGAAAATGGCTAACTAAATGTATAGCCGAAACGGCTCGCATAAAAAGAAGATTCGGGCAGTTTTTATATAATTTATCATCTGGAAAGAAAAAGAATTATAAGATCGCATAAGAATTGGATAAAAAAACTAAATAAAAGCACCTCGTCTGTCGTTTTCAAGGAAATGTGCATGAAAAAAGTATTGAAGCCTAAATACACAAATACATACATATATGTACATTTACATGTCCATACATATATGCCACACATACACTCCCCACGCATCTGCACATATATACTTATGGAAATTTGGAAGTTTTTTAAGTCTACATTTTGTATTTAGTTCTCTCGTTTCATTTAATAATTTGCATTAATTTTTATATTTTATTGTCCTGATTTTTTCTTTTAAACATAACTTGCACCTATCCCTGAAACTATTGTGGGTGTTCGCAAAACCTAGAATTTTCCAATTTATTTGAGGATTCAGACGTTTTTTATTCATTTCCCAAATCATTTTCGAAAGGGCTGTTTTGTGTTTTAATGTTTAATTGGTGAATGAATATCTATGTGTATCGATTCTCTTTTTAAATTCTCCTGTAGAGATGTCAATGTAAATATTATGGTTTGTCATATTTTCTTTAGGGGTAATGGTTGTCACTTATACTACCCTAGTGGATCTGCACTTGGCCTCTACTGGGATGTTTTACTTTATTCTACAATTACAGGGGGTTTCCATGTTAGATTTATCTTTTATCCCATGGAATTTACTTAAAATGTAATTGTTATGGCAATTAATAATTTCGTACATGTTATCAGTGCAGAGGACACCTCGAAGTGGTGTAATGGTTAGGAGGCTTCTCTTGCTTGATCAATTACGACTGAGGATTTAGTTGATTTAATAATTTGCATTAATTTTTATATTTTATTGTTCTGATTTTTTCTTTTAAACATAACTTGCACCTATCCCTGAAACTATTGCGGGTGTTCGCAAAACCTTCGTTGACAATAACATATGCCGAAAGACTTACCTGGTCAGTTGTTCTTTGAAACTGGTCATCTTTCGGTTTTGTAACATGACATTCCGACTGTAGGTTATGAATATTTTCACTTACGGACTTTCTCCTATTCGACATCAGAATTATATATGAAAAAAAAAAAGTAAATTGATTAATAAAAATAAAATAAATAAATAAATGCCCAAAGAGACATTTAGCTTCAGTTGCGAAAAAGATGTTATTTAAAAGAAAAAACACGAACATACTAGCAGGTTTGGGGTTCGGACACACGTGGACATTCGTCCATTAGAACTTAAGTCCAATGTCTGAAACACACGGCCATCTTGCTACTACACGACCGAGCGGAACATTTCTGGAACTAAGAAGACAATGTATTTATGCACGATTATTATAATTAATTATAGCTCCCTCCACAGGTACCTACTTTTAACGGCTCTAACTTGTCTCTATTACTGCGCAAGTGAGGACTCATTGTTTGCGCAATCATCAAGACAAGTGGATGTTAATTCCGCAGCAAATATATGCAAACAACGCCGGTGATGGCTGCCCCGACGCGAATGAGTTCGAACTTTAATAGTTGATAACTCCAAAACGGTAGATTTTATCAAAATTTCTTTGTTTTTATTGAATTATTCATTTACATTGACACATAAATATAACTATTCGGGAATTTTTTATTAGATACTTCGAGCGGGGCTTAACAAGCAAATTACCCAATATTTAATATTTTTTTATCTATAATGTTGAATGTATTAAAATTATTCAACGTTTTACAAAGTGAAATCTCAAGTGCATGTTAAAAATAGCGATGCAGTAGAATTACTGGCGGTGGATCATAGATGCGGTGGGGTATCATAGATTTGGGGAAAGGGGCACGAAACATTTGCACCGGCCCTGCACGCAGATATATTTTTAAAAAAATCAAAATTTTAATCTGGAATCAAGAAAATGAGGAATTTATGCAAGATGGTGACAATACATAGAAAAAACGTGTGTATCAGTTTAAACAGGAGCATATAGTTTAAAATAAGAAAAGTAAATATTATGCAATATTACAGGTTTATTATATTTTTACTTTCTGTACAGAAAAAAAATTACAACCACCATTCTGCAAAAAAGGAAGATTGTTACCAGGAGTGGTGCTCGAACCCAAGCGGCCATACATCCATTAAAATTTAAGTCCAAAGACTTAACCACTCGGCCATCGTGCTAATAAAAGCAGCCGACGCACGTACTACTTCATCCTTGACGATTCTCGTACGTTTCACCAGGATGATATACGTGTAAAATAATAAAATTAAACAGTATACAATCTTTCTTTTATAAATCTGATTTGAAACAAATATTACTTATTTAAGTTTAAAATATCGCAGAAATGCATTTTTAATCCGGCGATAGTTGTTGATTTTACATGTGGACGGGTTGACAGCTTGAATGGCAGAAAGAAGATTATTTAATGTTTTACTATGGTAGATATATCTGTAAAATTTACTTGAAGAACATAACGTGAGCGCCTTTTTTAGATAATTTTTAACTACACAGTATATATAAAGCATTAAGAAAATGTTCCCCGTAATCTAAAGTTTTATTGAATTTCAGGTACTTTAGCTTTAAATTTACGATAGATGGGGCTCTTATTTTCTGATAATGTCGTGTAGGGACGCCATCTTTTATTTTCTTCTTCTTTTTTCCATATATTGAATTAATGAAAAAAGTTGTCAATTTAAAGTAGAACGTCTAAGATATAGGTAAAATTAAATACAATTAATACAATTAATTAAATTGTATACAATATCCCCGTAACGTAATGCTGTTTTAGTTTTAGATATGAGAAAAATAACAACCAAAATACCTCAAAAAAGAAAGCATGCAAGTTTGAGTAGGGTTCGAACCCACGCGCACATTCATTCAGCTGGATGTCGTGTCCAATAACATAAACACACAACAATTATGCTACAGAACACGGCGCTGAAAGAAAGAAACAATGTTGTGCCTGTGTCTACGCTGATGGGCGTACCAAACATGATCTCAGCGTTCGGCGTTTGATAGTCTTCAAAACAAGTACTGTTATCTGAAAGCAGAATTCATCAAATCTGTTTACAGTGGAACATTTTTATTCGTACAAATCAACCGTCATCTTGTTGACCATCATCATCACGGTCTTTGTTACTTTTGGATCTTGTACGACTCCATTGCCGGCGATTTGAGAGAACAACGAAAGACCGTACGGTCGGCATCCGTTCAGCCGAAAATCAAGCCAAGTATAAAGAAGATGTTTATGACAATGCTTTCGTTCTGAACGAGTTTTTTGCCCAGCATCTGCATCGTTCTCGTGATGATACCGATGAACGTGAGAGACGAGAATCTGCATCTGGTGGCCATCAGCTTCGTCAACATATGCGCTCGGACTTATCTGAGCAGTTGTTCTTTAAACCCACCTATCTGTTGGTATTGCAATATGACATTTCGTCTGCGGGTCAAGAATATAGTCTCTTAGAGACTTCCCCAAAATCGACATCAAAATTGCGAAGGAAAAAAATTAAATTAAAAAGACAAAAATAAAGTAAATGATTAAAAGACGTAAGATGCGCTTTTTTCTTAGCACGAGTGGGGTTCGAACCCACGCGGACATTTGTCCATTGGAACTTAAGTCCAACGCCTTAACCACTCGGCCATCGTGCTAATACTTGCTGCAATTTCTTTTCAAGGTTTATATTTTAACTATTAAAATAGGAATTAGTATCAATTTGTTGCATTTCTAAAATGTATTTATAAAATGTATTCATTTTTCAAAGCAAGCTCAAGATATTATGTCCATGTTCCAAATTAATATTATTAAGTGTTGCTTTGTTTGTTTTTATTAATAAGGCTTCCTTCATTTTTTTTTCTCACTGGGTGACCCATACTTTCGGCCTTGTGCCTCATCTAAGCCGGGCTTAGAAAATCACTAACTGCTATCAGTGCAGGAATAGCTTATTTTGACTGATTTCCAATTCAGTATCTTATTAAAGTTTTTTATTTTTTTTGGTGAAGTGTTTAGTATCTGTACTATGCGTATATATATATATATATGTCTGTGTCTGTTTCTGTGTGTGTGTGTGTGTGTGTGTGTGTGTGTGTGTGTGTGTGTGTGTGTGTGTGTGTGTGTGTGTGTGTGTAGGTACCTCCACAGCAAGAGTCGGGTTCGAACACACGGGAATATTGGTACAGTGCAATGTGATGTCCAACGACATAAAGACACGACAATCGTTCTACCGTACGTCTCGCTAAAAGAGAGACAGAAACTTGTTCTTGTTTCTACGCTGATGGCCGTACCAATTATAATCTCAGCGCTCGGCGTTTGTTAATCTTCAACGCAAGTATTGCTATCTGACAATATAATACGGCAACTCCGTTTACAGTGAAGCATTTTTATTCGTACAAATCGACCATCATCTTTCTGACCATCATCATCACCGTCTTTTGCTATTTTCGGATTTGGTACGACTCCAATTTTCACACCGCTACCGGCGATCTGAGAGAAAAACGAAAGAGCGTACGGTCAGCATCCTTTCAGACGAAAATCAAGCCAAGCTTAAAGATGTTTATGATAACGCTTTTGTTCATAACAAGCTTTTTACCCAGCATCTGCCTCATTCTCGTGATTATGTCGATGAACGCGAGAGACAAGAATCTGTATCCAGTGGCCATCAGCTTGATCAACATATGCCGATGGCCTTATCTGATCAGTTGTTCTTTAAACCCGGTCATCATTTCGTCATGTAACATGACATTTTTTCTGTTGGTCAAGAATATTGTCTCTTAGAGACTTCCACAAGATCGACATCAGAATTGCATATGAAAGTAAAAATTAAATTAAAAAGATGAAAATGAAATAAATAAATAAAATCTAAAGATACATTTCGTTTCAGGCGCTAAAAGTTTCTTAAAAGTCTAGCGCGAGTGGGGTTCGGACACACGCGGACATTCGTCCATTAAAACTTAAGTCTAACACTTAAACCACTAGGGCATCGGGCTACCACGCAAGGATACGCACCAATTCTGGAAGTAAAAAACAACGTATTTATGCAAAATTATTATAATATATTATAGGTACCTCCACAGATTCGTGATGTCTAAAATTTATAATGAATTTTTTAAATTGAAGAATTTTCTTGAAACTTTTAATTTTGTTTCAGTTCCAAGCTGATAGATTGAATTTAAGAAACAAGCTTTTGACCAGCGTCTACATCATTCTTGTGATGATATTGATGTACGTGAGAGAATCTGCATCCAGTGGTCATCAGCTTTGTTGACAATAACATATGCCGAAAGACTTCTCTTGTCAGTTGTTCTTTGAACCTGGTCATCTGTCGGTTTTGTAACATGATATTCCGACTGTAGGTTATGAATATTTTCACTTACGGACTTCCTCCTATTCGACATCAGAATTATATATGAAAAAAATAAAGTAAATTGATGAATAAAAATAAAATAAATAAATAAATGCCCATAGAGACATTTAGCTTCAGTTGCGAAAAAGATGTTATTTAAAAGAAAAAACACGAACATACTAGCAGGTTTGGGGTTCGGACACACGTGGACATTCGTCCATTAGAACTTAAGTCCAATGGCTGAAACACACGGCCATCTTGCTACTACACGACCGAGCGGAACATTTCTGGATCTAAGAAGACAACGTATTTATGCACGATTATTATAATGAATTATAGGTCCCTCCACAGGTACCTACTTTCAACTGCTCTAACTTGTCTCTATTACTGCGCAAGTGAGGACTCATTGTTTGCGGAATCATCAAGACAAGTGGATGTTAATTCCGCAGCAAATATATGCAAACAACGCCGGTAATGGCTGCCCCGACGCGAATGAGTTCGGACTTTAATTGTTGACAACTCCAAAACGGTAGATTTTATCAAAATTTCTTTGTTTTTATTGAATTATTCATTTACATTGACACATAAATATAACTATTCGGGAATTTTTTATTAGATACTTCGAGCGGGGCTTAAAAAGCAAATTACCCAATATTTAATATTTTTTTATCTATAATGTTGAATCTGTTAAAATTATTCAACGTTTTACCAAGTGAAATCTCAAGTGCATGTTAAAAATAGCGATGCAGTAGAATTACTGGCGGTGGATTATTGATGCGGTGGGATATCATAGATTTGCGGAAAAGGGAACGAAACATTTGCAGCGGCCCTGCACGCAGATATATTTTTTAAAAACTCAAAATTTTAATCTGGAATCAAGAAAATGATGAATTTATGCAAGATGGTGACAATACATGGAAAAAACGTGTGTATCAGTTTAAACATGAGCATATAGTTTAAAACAAGAAAAGTAAATATTGTTTTACTATGGTAGATATATCTGTAAGATTTACTTGAGGAATATAACGTGAGAGCCCTTTTTAGATAATTTTTAACTACACAGTTAAAATGTTCCCCGTAATCTAAAGTTTTATTGAATTTCAGGTACTTTAGCTTTAAATTTACGATAGATGGGGCTCTTATTTTCTGATAATGTCGTGTAGGGACGCCATCTTTTATCTTCTTCTTCTTTTTTCCATATATTGGATTAATGAAAAAAGTTGTCAATTTAAAGTAGAACGTCTAAGATATAGGTAAAATTAAATACAATTAATACAATTAATTAAATTGTATACAATATCCCCGTAACGTAATGCTGTTTTAGTTTTAGATATGAAAAAAATAACAACCAAAATACCTAAAAAAAAAAAGTATGCAAGCTTGAGTAGGGTTCGAACCCACGCGCACCTTCGTTCTGCTGGATGTTGTGTCCAACAACATAAACACACAACAATTATGCTACAGAACACAGCTCTGAAAGAAAGAAACAAGCTTGTGCCTGTGTCTACGCTGATGGACGTACCAAACATGATCTCAGCGTTCGGCGTTTGATAGTCTTCAAAACAAGTACTGTTATCTGAAAGCAGAATTCATCAAATCTGTTTACAGTGGAACATTTATTTTTCGTACAAATCAACCGTCATCTTGTTGACCATGATCATCACGGTCTTTGTTACTTTTGGATCTTGTACGACTCCATTGCCGGCGATTTGAGAGAACAACGAAAGACCGTACGGTCGGCATCCGTTCAGCCGAAAATCAAGCCAAGTGTAAAGAAGATGTTTATGACAATGCTTTCGTTCTGAACGAGTTTTTTGCCCAGCATCTGCATCATTCTCGTGATGATGCCGATGAACGTGAGAGACGAGAAACTGCATCTCGTGGCCATCAGCTTCGTCAACATATGCGCTCGGACTTATCTGATCAGTTGTTCTTTAAACCTACCTATCTGTTGGTATTGCAATATGACATTTCGTCTGCGGGTCAAGAATATAGTCTCTTAGAGACTTCCTCAAAATCGACATCAAAATTGCGAAGGAAAAAAATTAAATTAAAAAGACAAAAATAAAGTAAATGATTAAAAGACGTAAGAGAAAAGATACGCTTTTTTCTTAGCACGAGTGGGGTTCGAACCCACGCGGACATTTGTCCATTGGAACTTAAGTCCAACGCCTTAACCACTCGGCCATCGTGCTACTACATGCCGTCAAAGTTCTTTTCAAGCATTATATTTTAACTATTAAAATAGGAATTAGTATCAGTTTGTTGCATTTATAAAATGTATTTATAAAATGTATTCATTTTTCAAAGCAAGCTCAAGATATTATGTCCATGTTCCAAATTAATATTATTAAGTGTGCTTTGTTTGTTTTTATTAATAAGGCTTCCATCATTTTTTTTCTCACTGGGTGACCCATACTTTCGGCCTTGTGCCTCATCTAAGCCGTGCTTAGAAAATCACTAACTGCTATCAGTGCAGGAATAGCTTATTTTGACTGATTTCCAATTCAGTATCTTATTAAAGTTTTTTTTTTTTGTTGAAGTGTTTAGTATCTGTATTATGTGTATATATATATATATATATATATATATATATATATATATATATATATGTCTGTGTGTGTGTGTGTGTGTGTGTGTGTGTGTGTAGGTACCTCCACAGCAAGAGAAGGGTTCGAACAAACGCGAATATTGGTACAGTGCAATGTGATGTCCAACGACATAAAGACACGACAATCGTGCTACCGTACGTCTCGCTAAAAGAGAGACAGAAACTTGTTCTTGTGTCTACGCTGATGGCCGTACCAACTATAATCTCAGCGCTCGGCGTTTGTTAATCTTCAACGCAAGTATTGCTATCTGAAAATATAATACGTCAACTCCGTTTCCAGTGAAGCTTTTTTATTCGTACAAATCGACCATCATCTTTCTGACCATCATCATCACCGTCTTTTGCTATTTTCGGATTTGGTACGACTCCAATTTTCACACCGCTACCGGCGATCTGAGAGAAAAACGAAAGAGCGTACGGTCAGTATCCTTTCAGCCGAAAATCAAGCCAAGCTTAAAGAAGATGTTTATGATAACGCTTTTCTTCATAACGAGCTTTTTACCCAGCATCTGCCTCATTCTCGTGATGATGTCGATGAACGCGAGAGACAAGAATCTGTATCCAGTGTCCATCAGCTTGATCAACATATGCCGATGGCCTTATCTGATCAGTTGTTCTTTAAACCCGGTCATCATTTCGTCATGTAACATGACATTTTTTCTGTTGGTCAAGAATATTGTCTCTTAGAGACTTCCACAAGATCGACATCAGAATTGCATATGAAAGTAAAAATTAAATTAAAAAGATAAAAATGAAATAAATAAATAAAATCTAAAGATACATTTCGTTTCAGGCGCTAAAAGTTTCTTAAAAGTCTAGCGCGAGTGGGGTTCGAACACACGCGGACATTCGTCCATTAGAACTTAAGTCCAATGGCTGAAACACACGGCCATCTTGCTACTACACGACCGAGCGGAACATTTCTGGATCTAAGAAGACAACGTATTTATGCACGATTATTATAATGAATTATAGGTCCCTCCACAGGTACCTACTTTCAACTGCTCTAACTTGTCTCTATTACTGCGCAAGTGAGGACTCATTGTTTGCGGAATCATCAAGACAAGTGGATGTTAATTCCGCAGCAAATATATGCAAACAACGCCGGTAATGGCTGCCCCGACGCGAATGAGTTCGGACTTTAATTGTTGACAACTCCAAAACGGTAGATTTTATCAAAATTTCTTTGTTTTTATTGAATTATTCATTTACATTGACACATAAATATAACTATTCGGGAATTTTTTATTAGATACTTCGAGCGGGGCTTAAAAAGCAAATTACCCAATATTTAATATTTTTTTATCTATAATGTTGAATCTGTTAAAATTATTCAACGTTTTACCAAGTGAAATCTCAAGTGCATGTTAAAAATAGCGATGCAGTAGAATTACTGGCGGTGGATTATTGATGCGGTGGGATATCATAGATTTGCGGAAAAGGGAACGAAACATTTGCAGCGGCCCTGCACACAGATATATTTTTTAAAAACTCAAAATTTTAATCTGGAATCAAGAAAATGATGAATTTATGCAAGATGGTGACAATACATGGAAAAAACGTGTGTATCAGTTTAAACATGAGCATATAGTTTAAAACAAGAAAAGTAAATATTGTTTTACTATGGTAGATATATCTGTAAGATTTACTTGAGGAATATAACGTGAGAGCCCTTTTTAGATAATTTTTAACTACACAGTTAAAATGTTCCCCGTAATCTAAAGTTTTATTGAATTTCAGGTACTTTAGCTTTAAATTTACGATAGATGGGGCTCTTATTTTCTGATAATGTCGTGTAGGGACGCCATCTTTTATCTTCTTCTTCTTTTTTCCATATATTGGATTAATGAAAAAAGTTGTCAATTTAAAGTAGAACGTCTAAGATATAGGTAAAATTAAATACAATTAATACAATTAATTAAATTGTATACAATATCCCCGTAACGTAATGCTGTTTTAGTTTTAGATATGAAAAAAATAACAACCAAAATACCTAAAAAAAAAAAGTATGCAAGCTTGAGTAGGGTTCGAACCCACGCGCACCTTCGTTCTGCTGGATGTTGTGTCCAACAACATAAACACACAACAATTATGCTACAGAACACAGCTCTGAAAGAAAGAAACAAGCTTGTGCCTGTGTCTACGCTGATGGACGTACCAAACATGATCTCAGCGTTCGGCGTTTGATAGTCTTCAAAACAAGTACTGTTATCTGAAAGCAGAATTCATCAAATCTGTTTACAGTGGAACATTTATTTTTCGTACAAATCAACCGTCATCTTGTTGACCATGATCATCACGGTCTTTGTTACTTTTGGATCTTGTACGACTCCATTGCCGGCGATTTGAGAGAACAACGAAAGACCGTACGGTCGGCATCCGTTCAGCCGAAAATCAAGCCAAGTGTAAAGAAGATGTTTATGACAATGCTTTCGTTCTGAACGAGTTTTTTGCCCAGCATCTGCATCATTCTCGTGATGATGCCGATGAACGTGAGAGACGAGAAACTGCATCTCGTGGCCATCAGCTTCGTCAACATATGCGCTCGGACTTATCTGATCAGTTGTTCTTTAAACCTACCTATCTGTTGGTATTGCAATATGACATTTCGTCTGCGGGTCAAGAATATAGTCTCTTAGAGACTTCCTCAAAATCGACATCAAAATTGCGAAGGAAAAAAATTAAATTAAAAAGACAAAAATAAAGTAAATGATTAAAAGACGTAAGAGAAAAGATACGCTTTTTTCTTAGCACGAGTGGGGTTCGAACCCACGCGGACATTTGTCCATTGGAACTTAAGTCCAACGCCTTAACCACTCGGCCATCGTGCTACTACATGCCGTCAAAGTTCTTTTCAAGCATTATATTTTAACTATTAAAATAGGAATTAGTATCAGTTTGTTGCATTTATAAAATGTATTTATAAAATGTATTCATTTTTCAAAGCAAGCTCAAGATATTATGTCCATGTTCCAAATTAATATTATTAAGTGTGCTTTGTTTGTTTTTATTAATAAGGCTTCCATCATTTTTTTTCTCACTGGGTGACCCATACTTTCGGCCTTGTGCCTCATCTAAGCCGTGCTTAGAAAATCACTAACTGCTATCAGTGCAGGAATAGCTTATTTTGACTGATTTCCAATTCAGTATCTTATTAAAGTTTTTTTTTTTTGTTGAAGTGTTTAGTATCTGTATTATGTGTATATATATATATATATATATATATATATATATATATATATATGTGTGTGTGTGTGTGTGTGTGTGTGTGTGTGTGTAGGTACCTCCACAGCAAGAGAAGGGTTCGAACAAACGCGAATATTGGTACAGTGCAATGTGATGTCCAACGACATAAAGACACGACAATCGTGCTACCGTACGTCTCGCTAAAAGAGAGACAGAAACTTGTTCTTGTGTCTACGCTGATGGCCGTACCAACTATAATCTCAGCGCTCGGCGTTTGTTAATCTTCAACGCAAGTATTGCTATCTGAAAATATAATACGTCAACTCCGTTTCCAGTGAAGCTTTTTTATTCGTACAAATCGACCATCATCTTTCTGACCATCATCATCACCGTCTTTTGCTATTTTCGGATTTGGTACGACTCCAATTTTCACACCGCTACCGGCGATCTGAGAGAAAAACGAAAGAGCGTACGGTCAGTATCCTTTCAGCCGAAAATCAAGCCAAGCTTAAAGAAGATGTTTATGATAACGCTTTTCTTCATAACGAGCTTTTTACCCAGCATCTGCCTCATTCTCGTGATGATGTCGATGAACGCGAGAGACAAGAATCTGTATCCAGTGTCCATCAGCTTGATCAACATATGCCGATGGCCTTATCTGATCAGTTGTTCTTTAAACCCGGTCATCATTTCGTCATGTAACATGACATTTTTTCTGTTGGTCAAGAATATTGTCTCTTAGAGACTTCCACAAGATCGACATCAGAATTGCATATGAAAGTAAAAATTAAATTAAAAAGATAAAAATGAAATAAATAAATAAAATCTAAAGATACATTTCGTTTCAGGCGCTAAAAGTTTCTTAAAAGTCTAGCGCGAGTGGGGTTCGAACACACGCGGACATTCGTCCATTAGAACTTAAGTTTAACACTTAAACCACTAGGGCATCGGGCTACCACGCAAGGATACGCACCAATTCTGGAAGTAAAAAACAACGTATTTATGCAAAATTATTATAATATATTATAGGTACCTCCACAGATTCGTGATGTCTAAAATTTATAATGAATTTTTTAAATTGAAGAATTTTCTTGAAACTTTTAATTTTGTTTCAGTTCCAAGCTGATAGATTGAATTTAAGAAACAAGCTTTTGACCAGCGTCTACATCATTCTTGTGATGATATTGATGTACGTGAGAGAATCTGCATCCAGTGGTCATCAGCTTTGTTGACAATAACATATGCCGAAAGACTTCTCTTGTCAGTTGTTCTTTGAACCTGGTCATCTGTCGGTTTTGTAACATGATATTCCGACTGTAGGTTATGAATATTTTCACTTACGGACTTCCTCCTATTCGACATCAGAATTATATATGAAAAAAATAAAGTAAATTGATGAATAAAAATAAAATAAATAAATAAATGCACAAAGAGACTTTTAGCTTCAGTTGCGAAAAAGATGCTATTTAAAAGAAAAACACGGACATACTAGCAGGTTTGGGGTTCGCACCCACGCGGACATTCGTCCATTAGAACTTAAGTCCAGTGGCTGAAACACGGCCATCTTGCTACTACACGACCGAGCGGAACATTTCTGGATCTAAGAAGACAACGTATTTATGCACGATTATTATAATGAATTATAGGTCCCTCCACCGGTACCTACTTTCAACTGCTCTAACTTGTCTCTATTACTGCGCAAGTGAGGACTCATTGTTTGCGGAATCATCAAGACAAGTGAATGTTAATTCCGCAGCAAATATATGCAAACAACGCCGGTAATGGCTGCCCCGACGCGAATGAGTTCGGACTTTAATTGTTGACAACTCCAAAACGGTAGATTTTATCAAAATTTCTTTGTTTTTATTGAATTATTCATTTACATTGACACATAAATATAACTATTCGGGAATTTTTTATTAGATACTTCGAGCGGGGCTTAAAAAGCAAATTACCCAATATTTAATATTTTTTTATCTATAATGTTGAATCTGTTAAAATTATTCAACGTTTTACCAAGTGAAATCTCAAGTGCATGTTAAAAATAGCGATGCAGTAGAATTACTGGCGGTGGATCATAGATGCGGTGGGATATCATAGATTTGTGGAAAAGGGAACGAAACATTTGCAGCGACCCTGCACGCAGATATATTTTTTAAAAACTCAAAATTTTAATCTGGAATCAAGAAAATGATGAATTTATGCAAGATGGTGACAATACATGGAAAAAACGTGTGTATCAGTTTAAACATGAGCATATAGTTTAAAACAAGAAAAGTAAATATTGTTTTACTATGGTAGATATATCTGTAAGATTTACTTGAGGAATATAACGTGAGCGCCTTTTTTAGATAATTTTTAACTACACAGTTAAAATGTTCCCCGTAATCTAAAGTTTTATTGAATTTCAGGTACTTTAGCTTTAAATTTACGATAGATGGGGCTCTTATTTTCTGATAATGTCGTGTAGGGACGCCATCTTTTATCTTCTTCTTCTTTTTTCCATATATTGGATTAATGAAAAAAGTTGTCAATTTAAAGTAGAACGTCTAAGATATAGGTAAAATTAAATACAATTAATACAATTAATTAAATTGTATACAATATCCCCGTAACGTAATGCTGTTTTAGTTTTAGATATGAGAAAAATAACAACCAAAATACCTAAAAAAAAAAAAAGTATGCAAGCTTGAGTAGGGTTCGAACCCACGCGCACCTTCGTTCAGCTGGATGTTGTGTCCAACAACATAAACACACAACAATTATGCTACAGAATACAGCTCTGAAAGAAAGAAACAAGCTTGTGCCTGTGTCTACGCTGATGGACGTACCAAACATGATCTCAGCGTTCGGCGTTTGAAAGTCTTCAAAACAAGTACTGTTATCTGAAAGCAGAATTCATCAAATCTGTTTACAGTGGAACATTTTTATTCGTACAAATCAACCGTCATCTTGTTGACCATCATCATCACGGTCTTTGTTACTTTTGGATCTTGTACGGCTCCATTGCCGGCGATTTGAGAGAACAACGAAAGACCGTACGGTCGGCATCCGTTCAGCCGAAAATCAAGCCAAGTGTAAAGAAGATGTTTATGACAATGCTTTCGTTCTGAACGTGTTTTTTGCCCAGCATCTGCATCATTCTCGTGATGATGCCGATGAACGTGAGAGACGAGAAACTGCATCTCGTGGCCATCAGCTTCGTCAACATATGCGCTCGGACTTATCTGATCAGTTGTTCTTTAAACCTACCTATCTGTTGGTATTGCAATATGACATTTCGTCTGCTGGTCAAGAATATAGTCTCTTAGAGACTTCCTCAAAATCGACATCAAAATTGCGAAGGAAAAAAATTAAATTAAAAAGACAAAAATAAAGTAAATGATTAAAAGACGTAAGAGAAAAGACACGCTTTTTTCTTAGCACGAGTGGGGTTCGAACCCACGCGGACATTTGTCCATTGGAACTTAAGTCCAACGCCTTAACCACTCGGCCATCGTGCTACTACAGGCCGTCAAAGTTCTTTTCAAGCATTATATTTTAACTATTACAATAGGAATTAGTATCAGTTTGTTGCATTTATAAAATGTATTTATAAAATGTATTCATTTTTCAAAGCAAGCTCAAGATATTATGTCCATGTTCCAAATTAATATTATTAAGTGTGCTTTGTTTGTTTTTATTAATAAGGCTTCCATCATTTTTTTTCTCACTGGATGCCCCATACTTTCGGCCTTGTGCCTCATCTAAGCCGGGCTTAGAAAATCACTAACTGCTATCAGTGCAGGAATAGCTTATTTTGACTGATTTCCAATTCAGTATCTTATTAAAGTTTTTTTTTTTTTGCTGAAGTGTTTAGTATCTGTACTATGCGTATATATATATATATATATATATATATATATATATATATATATATATATATATGTGTGTGTGTGTGTGTGTTTAGTATCTGTACTATATATATATATATATATATATATATATATATATATATGTGTGTGTGTGTGTGTATGTGTGTAGGTACCTACACAGCAAGAGAAGGGTTCGAACAAACGCGAATATTGGTACAGTGCAATGTGATGTCCAACGACATAAAGACACGACAATCGTGCTACCGTACGTCTCGCTAAAAGAGAGAAAGAAACTTGTTCTTGTGTCTACGCTGATGGCCGTACCAACTATAATCTCAGCGCTCGGCGTTTGTTAATCTTCAACGCAAGTATTGCTATCTGAAAACAGAATACGTCAACTCCGTTTACAGTGAAGCTTTTTTATTCGTACAAATCGACCATCATCTTTCTGACCATCATCATCACCGTCTTTTGCTATTTTCGGATTTGGTACGACTCCAATTTTCACACCTCTACAGGCGATCTGAGAGAAAAACGAAAGAGCGTACGGTCATCATCCGTTCAGCCGAAAATCAAGCCAAGCTTAAAGATGTTTATGATAACGCTTTTGTTCATAACAAGCTTTTTACCCAGCATCTGCATCATTCTCGTGATTATGTCGATGAGCGTGAGAGACAAGAATCTGTATCCAGTGTCCATCAGCTTGATCAACATATGCCGATGGCCTTATCTGATCAGTTGTTCTTTAAACCCGGCCATCAATTTGTGGGTCAAGAATATTGTCTCTTAGAGACTTCCACAAGATCGACATCAGAATTGCATATGAAAGAAAAAATTAAATTAAAAAGATGAAAATAAAATAAATGAAGTCTTGCATCTGGTGGCCATCAGCTTCGTCAACATATGCGCACGGACTTATCTGATCAGTGGTTCTTTAAACCTACCTATCTGTTGGTATTGGAATATGACATTTCGTCTGCGGGTCAAGAATATAGTCTCTTAGAGACTTCCTCAAAATCGACATCAAAATTGCGCAGGATAAAAATTAAATTAAAAAGACAAAAATAAAGTAAATGATTAAAAGACGTAAGAGAAAAGATACGCTTTTATCTTAGCACGAGTGGGGTTCGAACCCACGCGGACATTTGTCCATTGGAACTTAACCCCAACGACTTAACCACTCGGCCATCGTGCTACGACATGCTGCGAAAATTCTTTTCAAGGATTATATTTTAACTATTAAAATAGGAATTAGTATCAGTTTGTTGCATTTATAAAATGTATTTATAAAATGTATTCATTTTTCAAAGCACGCTCAAGATATTATGTCCATGTTCCAAATTAATATTATTAAGTGTGCTTTGTTTGTTTTTATTAATAAGGCTTCCATCATTTTTTTTCTCACTGGATGCCCCATACTTTCGGCCTTGTGCCTCATCTAAGCCGGGCTTAGAAAATCACTAACTGCTATCAGTGCAGGAATAGCTTATTTTGACTGATTTCCAATTCAGTATCTTATTAAAGATTTTTTTTTTTTTTGGTGAAGTGTTTAGTATCTGTACTATGCGTATATATATATATATATATATATATATATATATATATATATATGTCTGTGTCTGTTTCTGTGTGTGTATAGGTACCTCCACAGCAAGAGTAGGGTTCGAACAAACGGGAATATTGGTACAGTGCAATGTGATGTCCAACGACATAAAGACACGACAATCGTGCTACCGTACGTCTCGCTAAAAGAGAGAAAGAAACTTGTTCTTGTGTCTACGCTGATGGCCGTACCAACTATAATCTCAGCGCTCGGCGTTTGTTAATCTTCAACGCAAGTATTGCTATCTGAAAACAGAATACGTCAACTCCGTTTACAGTGAAGCTTTTTTATTCGTACAAATCGACCATCATCTTTCTGACCATCATCATCACCGTCTTTTGCTATTTTCGGATTTGGTACGACTCCAATTTTCACACCGCTACCGGCGATCTGAGAGAAAAACGAAAGAGCGTACGGTCAGCATCCTTTCAGACGAAAATCAAGCCAAGCTGTTTGCCCATCATCTGCATCATTCTCGTGATTATGTCGATGAGCGTGAGAGACAAGAATCTGTATCCAGTGGCCATCAGCTTGATCAACATATGCCGATGGCCTTATCTGATCAGTTGTTCTTTCAACCCGGCCATCAATTCGTTTTGTAAAATGACATTTCGTCTGTGGGTCAAGAATATTGTCTCTTAGAGAGTTACACTGGATCGACATCAGAATTGCATATGAAAGAAAAAATTAAATTAAAAAGATGAAAATAAAATAAATATATAAAGTCTAAAGATACATTTCGTTTCAGGCGCTAAACGTTTCTTAAAAGTGTAGCGCTAGTGTGGTTCGGGCCACGCGGACATTCATCCATTGGAACTTAAGTCCAACGCCTTAACCACTGGGACATCGTGCTATCACACAGGGGTACGCACCAATTCTGGGAGTAAAAAGACAACGTACTGATGCAAAATTATTATAACATATTATAAGTACCTCCACAGATTCGTGATGTCCAGAGTTTATAAGGAATTTTTTTAAATTGAAAAATCTTTCTTGAAACATTTAATTTTATTTCAGTTCAAAGCTGATAGATTAAATTTAAGAAACAAGCTTTTTGACCAGCGTCTACATCATTCTTGTGATGATGTTGATGTACATGAGAGAATCTGCATTCAGTGGTCATCAGCTTCGTTGACAATCATATATCCCGAAAGACTTATCTGGCCAGTTGTTCTTTGAACCTGGTCACCTGTCGGTTTTGTAACATGACATTCCGACTGTAGGTTATGAATATTTTCACTTACGGACTTTCTCCTATTCGACATCAGAATTATATATGAAAAAAAATGTAAATTGATGAATAAAAATAAAATAAATAAATAAATGCCCAAAGAGACTTTTAGCTTCAGTTGCGAAAAAGTTGCTATTTAAAAGAAAAACACAGACATACTAGCAGGTTTGGGGTTCGCACCCACGCGGACATTCGTCCATTAGAACTTAAGTCCAATGGCTGAAACACACGGCCATCTTGCTACTACACGACCGAGCGGAACACTTCTGGAACTAAGAAGACAACGTATTTATGCACGATTATTATAATTAATTATAGGTCCCTCCACCGGTACCTACTTTTAACGGCTCTAACATGTCCTATTGCTGCGCAAGTGAGGACTCATTGTTTGCGGAATCATCAAGACAAGTGGATGTTAATTCCGCAGCAAATATATGCAAACAACGTAGGTAATGGCTTCCCCGACGCGAATGAGTTCGAACTTTAATTGTTGATAACTCCAAAACGGTAGATTTTATCAAAATTTTCTTTGTTTTTATTGAATTATTCATTTACATTGACACATAAATATAACTATTCGGGAATTTTTTATTAGATTCTTCGAGCGGGGCTTAAAAAGCAAATTACCCAATATTTAATATTTTTTTATCTATAATGTTGAATGTATTAAAATTATTCAACGTTTTACAAAGTGAAATCTCAAGTGCATGTTAAAAATAGCGATGCAGTAGAATTACTGGCGGTGGATCATAGATGCGGTGGGGTATCATAGATTTGGGGAAAGGGGCACGAAACATTTGCACCGGCCCTGCACGCAGGTATATTTTTTTAAAAATCAAAATTTTAATCTGGAATCAAGAAAATGAGGAATTTATGCAAGATGGTGACAATGAAAAAAACGAGTGTATCAGTTTAAGCAGGAGCATATAGTTTAAAATAAGAAAAGTAAATATTATGCAATATTAATGGTTTATTATATTTTTACTGTCTGTACAGAAGAAAATTACAACCACCATTCTGCAAAACAAAAAAAGAGTATGGTGACCAGCATACGTCCATTAGAACTTAAGCCCAAAGACTTAATCACTCGGCCATCGTGCTAATAAAAGCAACCGACCCACGTACTACTTCATCCTTGACGATTCTCGTACGTTTCACCGGGATGATATACGGGTAAAATAATAAAATTAAACAGTATACAATATTTCTTTTATAAATCTGATTTGAAACAAATATTACTTATTTAAGTTTAAAATATCGCAGAAATGCATTTTTAATCCGGCGATAGTTGTTGATTTTACATGTGGACGGGTTGATAGCTTGAATGGCAGAAAAAAATTATTTAATGTTTTACTATGGTAGATATATCTGTAAAATTTACTTGAAGAACATAACGTGAGCGCCTTTTTTAGATAATTTTTAACTACACAGTATATATAAAGCATTAAGAAAATGTTCCCGGTAATCTAAAGTTTTATTGAATTTCGGGTACTTTAGCTTTAAATTTACGATTGATGGGGCTCTTATTTTCTGATAATGTCGTGTAGGGACGCCATCTTTTATTTTCTTCTTCTTTTTTCCATATATTGAATTAATGAAAAAAGTTGTCAATTTAAAGTAGAACGTCTAAGATATAGGTAAAATTAGATACAATTAATACAATTAATTAAATTGTATACAATATCCCCGTAACGTCTTAGTTTTAGATATGAAAAAAATAACAACGAATATACCTCAAAAAAGAAAGCATGTAAGTTTGAGTAGGGTTCGAACCCACGCGCACATTCATTCAGCTGGATGTCGTGTCCAACAACATAAACACACAACAATTATGCTACAGAACACGGCGCTGAAAGAAAGAAACAAGCTTGTGCCTGTGTCTACGCTGATGGGCGTACCAAACATGATCTCAGCGTTCGGCGTTTGATAGTCTTCAAAACAAGTACTGTTATCTGAAAGCAGAATTCATCAAATCTGTTTACAGTGGAACATTTATTTTTCGTACAAATCAACCGTCATCTTGTTGACCATCATCATCACGGTCTTTGTTACTTTTGGATCTTGTACGACTCCATTGCCGGCGATTTGAGAGAACAACGAAAGACCGTACGGTCGGCATCCGTTCAGCCGAAAATCAAGCCAAGTGTAAAGAAGATGTTTATGACAATGCTTTCGTTCTGAACGAGTTTTTTGCCCAGCATCTGCATCATTCTCGTGATGATACCGATGAACGTGAGAGACAAGAATCTGCATCTGGTGGCCATCAGCTTCGTCAACATATGCGCTCGGTCTTATCTGAGCAGTTGTTCTTTAAACCCACCTATCTGTTGGTATTGCAATATGACATTTCGTCTGCGGGTCAAGAATATAGTCTCTTAGAGACTTCCCCAAATTCGACATCAAAATTGCGCAGGAAAAAAATTCAATTAAAAAGACAAAAATAAAGTAAATGATTAAAAGACGTAAGAGAAAAGATACGATTTTTTCTTAGCACGAGTGGGGTTCGAACCCACGCGGACATTTGTCCATTGGAACTTAAGTCCAACGCCTTAACCACTCGGCCATCGTGCTACTACATGCTGCCATAATTCTTTTCAAGGTATATATTTTAACTATTAAAATAGGAATTAGTATCAGTTTGTTGCATTTATAAAATGTATTTATAAAATGTATTCATTTTTCAAAGCACGCTCAAGATATTATGTCCATGTTCCAAATTAATATTATTAAGTGTTGCTTTGTTTGTTTTTATTAATAAGGCTTCCATCATTTTTTTTTTCTCACTGGGTGCCCCATACTTTCGGCCTTGTTCCTCATCTAAGCCGGGCTTAGAAAATCACTAACTGCTATCAGTGCAGGAATAGCTTATTTTGACTGATTTCCAATTCAGTATCTTATTAAAGTTTTTTTTTTTTGCTGAAGTGTTTAGTATCTGTACTATGCGTATATATATATATGTCTGTGTCTGTTTCTCTCTGTGTGTGTGTGTGTGTGTGTGTGTGTGTGTGTGTGTGTGTGTGTGTGTAGGTACCTCCACAGCAAGAGTAGGGTTCGAACAAACGCGAATATTGGTACAATGGAATGTGATGTCCAACGACATAAAGACATCACAATCGTGCTACCGTACGTCTCGCTAAAAGAGAGAAAGAAACTTGTTCTTGTGTCTACCCTGATGGGCGTAACAACTATAATCTCAGCGCTCGGCGTTTGTTAATCTTCAACGCAAGTATTGCTATCTGAAAACAGAATACGTCAACTCCGTTTACAGTGAAGCTTTTTTATTCGTACAAATCGACCATCATCTTTCTGGCCATCATCATCACCGTCTTTTGCTATTTTCGGATTTGGTACGACTCCAATTTTCACACCGCTACCGGCGATCTGAGAGAAAAATGAAAGAGCGTACGGTCAGCATCCTTTCAGCCGAAAATCAAGCCAAGCTTAAAGATGTTTATGATAACGCTTTTGTTCATAACAAGCTTTTTACCCAGCATCTGCATCATTCTCGTGATTATGTCGATGAGCGTGAGAGACAAGAATCTGTATCCAGTGTCCATCAGCTTGATCAACATATGCCGATGGCCTTATCTGATCAGTTGTTCTTTAAACCCGGCCATCAATTTGTGGGTCAAGAATATTGTCTCTTAGAGACTTCCACAAGATCGACATCAGAATTGCATATGAAAGAAAAAATTAAATTAAAAAGATGAAAATAAAATAAATAAATAAATAATGTCTTGCATCTGGTGGCCATCAGCTTCGTCAACATATGCGCTCGGACTTATCTGATCAGTTGTTCTTTAAACCCACCTATCTGTTGGTATTGCAATGTGACATTTCGTCTGCGGGTCCATAAAATAGTCTCTTAGAGACTTCCCCAAAATCGACATCAAATTTGCGCGGGGAAAAAATTAAATTAAAAAGATAAAAATAAATTAAATGAATAAAAGCCGTAAGAGAAAAAAAAATCTTTTTACTAAAATTTGTTTTTGTTAGCACGAGTGGGGTTCGAACCCACGCGGACAATCGTCCATTGGAACTTAAGTCCAACGCCTTAACCACTCGGCCATCGTGCTGTTACATATAGCCATAATTCTTTTCAAGCATTATATTTTATCTATTAAAATAGGAATTAGAATCAGTTTGTTGCATGTATGATTTATAAAATGTATTCATTTTTCAAAGCACGCTCAAGATATTATATCCATGTTCCAAATTAATATTATTAAGTGTTGCTTAGTTTGTTTTTATTAATCAGGCTTCCATCTTTTTTAACCTTTTAATCCTTGAAAATGGCTAAAAATGTATAGCCGAAACGACTCGCATAAAAAGAAGATTCGGGCAGTTTTTATATAATTTATCATCTGGAAAGAAAAAGAATTATAAGATCGCATAAGAATTGGATAAAAAAACTAAATAAAAGCACCTTGTCTGTCGCTTTCAAGGAAATGTGCATGAAAAAAGTATTGAAGCCTAAATACACAAATACATACATATATGTACATTTACATGTCCATACATATATGCCACACATACACTCCCCACGCATCTGCACATATATACTTATGGAAATTTGGAAGTTTTTTAAGTCTACATTTTGTATTTAGTTCTCTCGTTTCATTTAATAATTTGCATTAATTTTTATATTTTATTGTTCTGATTTTTTCTTTTAAACATAACTTGCACCTATCCCTGAAACTATTGTGGGTGTTCGCAAAACCTAGAATTTTCCAATTTATTTGAGGATTCAGACGTTTTATATTCATTTCCCAAATCATTTTCGAAAGGGCTGTTTTGTGTTTTAATGTTTAATTGGTGAATGAATATCTATGTGTATTGACTCTCTTTTTAAATTCTCCTGTAGAGATGTCAATGTAAATATTATGGTTTGTCATATTTTCTTTAGGGGTAATGGTTGTCACTTATACTACCCTCGTGGATCTGCACTTGGCCTCTACTGGGATGTTTTACTTAATTCTACAATTACAGGGGGTTTCCATGTTAGATTTATCTTTTATCCCATGGAATTTACTTAAAATGTAATTGTTATGGCAATTAATAATTTCGTATATGTTATCAGTGCAGAGGGCACCTCGAAGTGGTGTAATGGTTAGGAGGCTTCTCTTGCTTGATCAATTACGACTGAGGATTTAGTTGATTTAATAATTTGCATTAATTTTTATATTTTATTGTTCTGATTTTTTCTTTTAAACATAACTTGCACCTATCCCTGAAACTATTGCGGGTGTTCGCAAAACCTTCGTTGACAATAACATATGCCGAAAGACTTACCTGGTCAGTTGTTCTTTGAAACTGGTCATCTTTCGGTTTTGTAACATGATATTCTGTCTGTAGGTTATGAATATTTTCACTTACGGACTTTCTCCTATTCGACATCAGAATTATATATGAAAAAAAAAAAGTAAATTGATGAATAAAAATAAAATAAATAAATAAATGCCCAAAGAGACATTTAGCTTCAGTTGCGAAAAAGATGTTATTTAAAAGAAAAAACACGAACATACTAGCAGGTTTGGGGTTCGGACACACGTGGACATTCGTCCATTAGAACTTAAGTCCAATGGCTGAAACACACGGCCATCTTGCTACTACACGACCGAGCGGAACATTTCTGGAACTAAGAAGACAACGTATTTATGCACAATTATTATAATGAATTGTAGGTCCCTCCACAGGTACCTCCTTTTAACGGCTCTAACCTGTCTCTATTACTGCGCAAGTGAGGACTCATTGTTTGCGCAATCATCAAGACAAGTGAATGTTAATTCCGCAGCAAATATATGCAAACAACGCCGGTGATGGCTGCCCTGACGCGAATGAGTTCGAACTTTAATTGTTGATAACTCTAAAACGGTAGATTTTATCAAAATTTCTTTGTTTTTATTGAATTATTCATTTACATTGACACATAAATATAACTATTCGGGAATTTTTTATTAGATACTTCGAGCGGGGCTTAAAAAGCAAATTACCCAATATTTAATATTTTTTTTATCTATAATGTTGAATGTATTAAAATTATTCAACGTTTTACAAAGTGAAATCTCAAGTGCATGTTAAAAATAGCGATGCAGTAGAATTACTGGCGGTGGATCATAGATGCGGTGGGGTAACATAGATTTGGGGAAAGGGGCACGAAACATTTGCAGCGGCCCTGCACGCAGATATATTTTTTAAAAAGTAAAAATTTTAATCTAGAATCAAGAAAATGAGGAATTTATGCAAGATGGTGACAATATATTAAAAAAACGAGTGTATCAGTTTAAGCAGGAGCATATAGTTTAAAATAAGAAAAGTAAATATTATGCAATATTAATGGTTTATTATATTTTTACTTTCTGTACAGAAGAAAATTACAACCACCATTCTGCAAAACAAAAAAAGAGTATGGTGAGCAGCATACGTCCATTAGAACTTAAGCCCAAAGACATAACAACTCGGCCATCGTGCTAATAAAAGCAACCGACCGACGTACTACTTCATCCTTGATGATTCTCGTACGTTTCACCGGGATGATATATGGTTAAAATAATAAAATTAAACAGTATACAATCTTTCTGTTATAAATCTGATTTGAAACAAATATTACTTATTTAAGTTTAAAATATCGCAGAAATGCATTTTTAACCCGGCGATAGTTGTTGATTTTACATGTGGACGGGTTGACAGCTTGAATGGCAGAAAGAAGTTTATTTAATGTTTTTCCATGGTAGATATATCTGTAAGATTTACTTGAGGAATATAACGTGAGAGCCTTTTTTAGATAATTTTTGACTACACAGTATACATAAAGCATTAAGTGAATGTTCCCCGTAATCTGAAGTTTTATTGAATTTCAGGTACTTTAGCTTTAAATTTACGATAGATGGGGCTCTTATTTTCTGATAATGTCGTGTAGGGACGCCATCTTTTATTTTCTTCTTCTTTTTTCCATATATTGAATTAATGAAAAAAGTTGTCAATTTAAAGTAGAACGTCTAAGATATAGGTAAAATCAAATACAATTAATACAATTAATTAAATTGTATACAATATCCCCGTAACGTTTTAGTTTTAGATATGAAAAAAATAACAACGAAAATACCTCAAAAAAAGAAAGCATGCAAGTTTGAGTAGGGTTCGAACCCACGCGCTCATTCATTCAGCTGGATGTCGTGTCCAACAACATAAACACACAACAATTATGCTACAGAACACGACGCTGAAAGAAAGAAACAAGCTTGTGCCTGTGTCTACGCTGATGGGCGTACCAAACATGATCTCAGCGTTCGGCGTTTGATAGTCTTCAAAACAAGTACTGTTATCTGAAAGCAGAATTCATCAAATCTGTTTACAGTGGAACATTTTTATTCGTACAAATCAACCGTCATCTTGTTGACCATGATCATCACGGTCTTTGTTACTTTTGGATCTTGTACGACTCCATTGCTGGCGATTTGAGAGAACAACGAAAGACCGTACGGTCGGCATCCGTTCAGCCGAAAATCAAGCCAAGTGTAAAGAAGATGTTTATGACAATGCTTTCGTTCTGAACGAGTTTTTTGCCCAGCATCTGCATCATTCTCGTGATGATGCCGATGAACGTGAGAGACGAGAATCTGCATCTGGTGGCCATCAGCTTCGTCAACCTATGCGCTCGGACTTATCTGATCAGTTGTTCTTTAAACCCACCTATCTGTTGGTATTGCAATATGACATTTCGTCTGCGGGTCCATAAAATAGTCTCTTAGAGACTTCCCCAAAATCGACATCAAAATTGCGCAGGAAAAAAATTCAATTAAAAAGACAAAAATAAAGTAAATGATTAAAAGACGTAAGAGAAAAAGATACGATTTTTTCTTAGCACGAGTGGGGTTCGAACCCACGCGGACATTTGTCCATTGGAACTTAAGTCCAACGCCTTAACCACTCGGCCATCGTGCTCCTACATGCTGTAAATTCTTTTCAAGGTATATATTTTAACTATTAAAATAGGAATTAGTATCAGTTTGTTGCATTTATAAAATGTATTTATAAAATGTATTCATTTTTCAAAGCACGCTCAAGATATTATGTCCATGTTCCAAATTAATATTATTAAGTGTTGCTTTGTTTGTTTTTATTAATAAGGCTTCCATCATTTTTTTTTCTCACTGGGTGCCCCATACTTTCGGCCTTGTGCCTCATCTAAGCCGGGCTTAGAAAATCACTAACTGCTATCAGTGCAGGAATAGCTTATTTTGACTGATTTCCAATTCAGTATCTTATTAAAGTTTTTTTTTTTTGCTGAAGTGTTTAGTATCTGTACTATGCGTATATATATATATATATATATATATATATATATATATATATATATATATATATATGTGTGTGTGTGTATGTTTAGTATCTGTACTACATATATATATATATATATATATATATATATATATATATATATATATATATATATATATATGTGTGTGTGTATGTGTGTAGGTACCTCCACAGCAAGAGTAGGGTTCGAACAAACGGGAATATTGGTACAGTGCAATGTGATGTCCAACGACATAAAGACACGACAATCGTGCTACCGTACGTCTCGCTAAAAGAGAGAAAGAATCTTGTTCTTGTGTCTACGCTGATGGCCGTACCAACTATAATCTCAGCGCTCGGCGTTTATTAATCTTCAACGCAAGTATTGCTATCTGAAAACAGAATACGTCAACTCCGTTTACAGTGAAGCTTTTTTATTCGTACAAATCGACCATCATCTTTCTGACCATCATCATCACCGTCTTTTGCTATTTTCGGATTTGGTACGACTCCAAGTTTCACACCGCTACAGGCGATCTGAGAGAAAATCGAAAGAGCTTACGGTCAGCATCCTTTCAGCCGAAAATCAAGCCAAGCTTAAAGATGTTTATGATAACGCTTTTGTTCATAACAAGCTTTTTACCCAGAATCTGCATCATTCTCGTGATTATGTCGATGAGCGTGAGAGACAAGAATCTGTATCCAGTGGCCATCAGCTTGATCAACATATGCCGATGGCCTTATCTGATAAGTTGTTCTTTAAACCCGGCCATCAGTTCGTCTTGTAAAATGACATTTCGTCTGTGGGTCAAGAATATTGTCTCTTAGAGACTTCCACAAGATCGAAATCAGAATTACATATGAAAGAAAAAATTTAATTAAAAAGATGAAAATAAAATAAATAAATAAAGTCTAAAGATACATTTCGTTTCAGGGCTAAAAGTTTCTTAAAAGAGACTTTTTAGTCTAGCACGAGTGGGTTTCGAACCCACGCTGATATTCGTCCATTAAAACTTAAGTTCAGCGCTTAAACCACTGGGGCATCGTGCTACTACACAATGGTACGCACCCATTCTGGAAGTAAGAAGACAACGTATTTATGCAAAATTATTATAATCTATTATAGGTACATCCACAGATTCGCGATGTCTAAAGTTTATAATGAATATTTTAAATTGAAAAATCTTTCTTGAAACTTTTAATTTTGTTTCAGTTCCAAGCTGATAGATTGAATTTAAGAAACAAGCTTTTGACGAGCGTCTACATCATTCTTGTGATGATGTGGATGTACGTGAGAGAATCTGCATCCAGTGGTCATCAGCTTCGTTGACAATCACATATGCCGAAAGACTTACCTGGTCAGTTGTTCTTTGAACCTCGTCATCTGTCGGTTTTTTAACATGTTAAATTAAAAAGACGAAAATAAAATAAATAAATAAAAGCCTCAAGATACTTTTCGTTTCAGTCGCTAAAATAAATGTTCCTCAAAAGATAGTTTGTTTGTTAGCACGAGTGGGGTTCGAACCCACGCGGACGTTTGTCCATTGGAACTTAAGTCCAACGCCTTAACCACTCGGCCATCGTGCTACTACATGACGCACACTTTTAATTACAGACTTTCTCCTATTCGACATCAGAATTATATATATATATAAAAAAAAAAGTAAATTGATGAATAAAAATAAAATAAATAAATTCCCAAATAGACTTTTAGCTTCAGTTGCGAAAAAGATGCTATTTAAAAGAAAAAAAAATGCGAACATACTAGTATGTGTGGGGTTCGAACCCACGCGGACATACGTCCACTGGAAATTGGACACCTCGACGTGGTGTAATGGTCTGCAAGCTTATCTCGCTAGAATCGTTACAAATGAGTAGTGAGTTCAATCTTCATTGGGTGCCACATGCTTTCGGTCTTGTGCCACATCTACGCTGTGTGGGCACCTCGAGGCGGTGTAATGGTTAGAAAGTTTGTCTCGCTAGAACAATTACGACTGAGTAGTGAGTTCGATCCTCAATGGGCGCCCCGTACTCTTGGCCTTGTGCCACATCTACGCTTGGAAAATCATTACATCCACTGGAAATTAGCTCCAACGCCTTAACCTCTCGGTCATCGTGCGAAATGCCTTCTTATTTATCTGTAAATAAATTATTATTTTGGCGCGTGACATTTCCACCCCAGCTGGGCCGTCGCTTACTACACCCGAACCTGTCGACCGAGCCAGATTGAGGGCCCGGGCAGAGCTTGTGACCCTCGATATCTTATCAACATTTGTGTTACAAATTAAACTAAGCAAAACAAACTATTCAATAGATGAAAAAATACGGGGTAATGACATCATTCTGAGGTCTTCTTTTTTTCCGTCCAAATCTTTGAAATCTTTTTGCTCATGCTAAATCTCGAAAAACACTTTTACGAAATTCACTCTTTTTTTTATCCTTAACGTTGGACGTATTAAGTTTATTCATTTTTTTGACAATAAAAATCTTAATTTGATGTTAAAAAAAATTGCCACAAAACCGTGTGAATTTATTTAAGACTAGCAGTAGAGCCCGGCGTTGCCCGGGGATGTAACAGTAAGAGATAGATCAAGTATCGACCATCACAAAGACTTAAAAATAAAAATTGACAAAGATTATTGTTTAAGGTTGACGGACACGCATGTCTTAATTAGTTTTGGTTTTTGTTTTTTTGTTTTTTTTACGAATTGGTCAAACCCAAACTCAAACAAAAATATTGTTTTCAATCGTTATGAGTCTACCGATTGAATAGAATTTTATTATAAACAATTGTCTTGTAAATGGAATTGTGCAAGACAATAAGAAACACTACCTGCCAAAACCAAAAAAGTGAAGTTTTGTTGAAATCGGTTGAAAAATGTAGGAAATCCGATCCCATATATAAACGAACACACACACACAAACAACCAACCTGGGTTTTATAATAAGTATAACTCGATAACTCGATATTAATAAGTATAACTCGATATGAGTTGTCCCCCTTTAATTAATGCCTCTTAATCGTGTTTTCAAATTGACTTGTTGCAAAAACAATTGAGTTTTTCCAATTTTTGGCGCTGTCAGAACCACCGCAAGGTAATTTTACGTAGTCCTGTGAAGTTTTGTTGAAATCGGTTGAAAAATGTTGGAAATCCGATCCAATATATAAACGTACGTACACACACACACACACACACACACACACAATCTACATTTTATAATAAGTAAGATGGAGTAAGCCCAATAGAATACTGAGAAATAGAAAAATTTCGTTAAAAACAATTAAAGTATACTGAACTCTCACGTGATATCTGTCCTCCTATATGACGATGAATGCTGGACCATCTCCTTAAAGATAAAGAAAAAACTGGAAGCAACAGAAATGTAGTTCTACAGAAGGATGTTGAGGATTACAGGGACCGAACATGTGAGCAACGACGAAATTTTGGAGAAAATGAAAACAAAAAAGAAAATTATACTTAACACCAGGTAGAAACAGTTGAAATTCCTAGGGACCATAATGAGGAAAGAATGCTTGGAAAATATGATACTCACATGAAAAACTGAGTGCAAATAGAACAGCGGAAAACAACGCATGACCAACCTGACGAGTTTCAGTAAGTAGATGACAGAACAGAGTATAGGAGAGATAACAAAATTTATGAAGAGCTACAAAGGACAGGAAATTGTGGAGAGCCATGATCGGCTATGACTTGAGGAAACACGACATACAAAGAAGAAGATGACATTGTATACAATATTTCCGTTTGAAACATTTCAATTTCGTTGCGAGAAAAAAATTACAATCAACCTTCCTTAAAAAAAAAAAAAAGAAATTCGAACCACCGCGGACATTTGAACCCGAAAAATTAACTCCAATGCAACTAACCATTGGGCTATCATCGATATCGGTTACCAACGGCTATTGGTTATGATAACGAAATTGAATAATTTGATAGTATAAAATATTTCCGTGTTGTAGCATTTTTTTTTTTTTTTTTTTTTTTTTGCTAGAAAAAAAAAAGACGCAAAAAAATAGAAAACTTAGCACGAGTCGGGTTCGAACCCACGCAAATTTTTGACGATTCAAATTTAATTCTATCGGCTTAACTATAAGGCCAACGAGCATATAGCCGAAGGTCGGTTAAGTACTTCTCTATCAGTTTATAAACTATTACGTTGGTGCAAAAATAATGTCGTTTTCTCACATAGTAACATATGTGAGAAAACGACATTATTTTTGAACCAACCTAATATAATTTTGGCGTGTAAAAAATCTACTGGAGTGTGTTTGAAAATTTTCAATTTTTAATCTGGAATCAAGAAAATGAGGAATTAATGCAAAATGGTTGTAATATATTATATAGGTACCTCCTCATCTACCAACATCAATACATACATGTACATACATATATATATATATATATGTATGTGTGTGTGTATGTATGTATGTATATATGTGTGTGTGTGTGCATATATATATATATATATATATATATATATACATACATATATATATATATATATATACATACATACATATATATATATACATATATATATATATATATATATATATATATATATATATATATATATATATATATATATATATATATATATATATATAAAAGGAAGAGGTTATAGTAGTTCCAACAAGAGAAAAGTGTGTATATTAAAAAGAAGAGAGAAACCGCAAACGTTTTTGGTTGTAATGTGGATTTTAAAAAAAAAAAATTATTTGCGATAATTTTGCTACACGTGTTTCCGGTCTCGCAAACGTCATCAGGCAAAGTGTGGAGATCTCCACATATTAAAAATAATTAATTTTTTTCTTTATGTTTTTCGATGTTAAATATTCTCGATATGAGACATTCTCTTTTTTTGTGTGTGTTAGTGATCCAAATGCCTTTCTTGAACTGGCAGTGAGAAGTTCTGCGTGAAGGGTTATAAAACAATTAAGAATGGTTCGAGAAATGATGGAGTAGCTATCGGAATGCTTATCTTTTAATGACCCCTGTGTGTTCTTAGATCTATTTCCATTTTCGTGTAATTTTGTCAGCATGCTTGTATATATATGCATGTCCCCTTTCCATACATACACACTGTCACACTACAAGGAATCAGTGAACACACCTCTACACCAACACACACATACACACACACACACGCAAACACACACACACACAGACACACACATATACCGTCCCATTACAAGGAATCAATACATACACATACATATATTTTTTCTTTGTCCCTTTTTTCTTTTTTCCTTTTCCCACATCATTTCCGTTAAGTTGACCGATTAAATAGGTCAATGTCTGATCCGTACCCCCCTCCTTCCTCTATATTGTAATAAAAAGGAATATAAAGACAAATTTCAAACTCTCCCTTCCCTCTCTAAATTCGACCATGTCTCTCACACCATTCCTCATCACCCTCTAATTCAACTTATATAAGCTTAATACTGCCCGCCAAAAGTGTAAATCTTAAATTCATTTTTCGTTTCACCTTTGAAAGTGAAGTCTGAAGATCCAGAGAAAAATAAAATTCTCTGGTGAAATAAATTATTACAATGGAGCCTTAAAGTGGTCTGTTTTTCATTTAAATTAAATTATATATATATATATATATATATATATATATATATATAATATTTTTATTTAAAATATTTTACATCGGGACACTGAAATTTCTGTTTCGGAACTTTAAACCTTAGAATTTGCGAATCTTTGGAGACAGACACACACACACACACACACACACACACACACACACACACACACATATATATATATATATATATATATATATATATATATATATATATATATATATATATATATTTTCTGTGTCACGTTGTAAAATGTGTGTCTGTGTGTCTGTGTGTTTTGAACAATAAAAAATATTAAAAAAATTAAAATCTCCAGACACACTGGGTTGTATATTAATATTATTTCGTTTTCTCAAATCCTGAAGTTTAAAATGATTTTTTAAAATTGAAAAATCTTTCTTGAAATTTTTATTTTAGTTTTAAGCTGATAGATTAAATTAATATTTCCAATAAGCAAAATACTTTTCTGTATTTCCGGATTAATTTAAATTAACTGGAAGGAGTTTTCTTTTTGAAGTTGCAAAACCTCGCTGATTTTAGCGCCATTTCTGGCCATCATTTATCACAATGTAATTATCTTTATCAAAAAATCTTTCAAGAAAAAATATACTTTTCTGAAACTTTATTTCAGGAAAATCAGCTAATTTAAATTTTAATTAATCTGATTTGAAACAAAATTACTTACTTTATGTTTAGAATATCGCAGAAATCCATTTTTTTAACACGGCGGTAGTTGTTTAAGGTCTTGACATCTTGAATGATAGCGAATGTTTTTCTCCAGTGAACACACCTGTAAAAATTCCTTGAGGAATATAAGCCTTTTTATTTGTTTTGCCCACTCTGTCATTTTTATAAAATAGGAAATGTTCACCGTAATCTAATGTTTTATTCAATTTTGAGTAATTGGCATTAAATTTACAATAGTTATCGCCCATTCTTTCTGTTAATATTTAACAGCCCCTCACGAGGGATGTATGTGGCACAAGGCCGAGTTTCCTGTGGGTTCTCAGATCCCGTAGGCTCGACCAAAAATATTCCCTTAGAACCGTATAAACGTGTTCAAGGCCTGTCTACCTCCTGGACGAAACTTTGCCCTTCGGCAAAGCCTCGTCCCGGTTCCTCTCTGCTCAAGGCAGAGAGTTTGACAGTAATGAACAATCTATGCGACTGTTCTCCTTATTTTCTGTTAATGGCGTCCATACAATTATTAAATATATGAAAAAAAAAGTTGTCAGATCCGATTGCTGGTCAAGAATAAAGTTTTAGTTTCAGCTGCGAAGAAAAAGTTTTTTTTTAAAGAAAAAAAAGTTGCCTTAGCACGAGTGGGGCTCGAACCCACGCGGACATTCGTCCATTGGAACTTAAGTCTAACGCCTTAACCACTCGGCCATCGTGCTCATGGACTTACATTTCTCTACAGCCAATTTATGTCTCTATTAATTAGTAATTCCAGTCGAATACATTACATTTGCTTACGTGCTAATAACTTCTCCCCCACTACCCCAATCTATGGGGAAATGCCAGGATAGACTGGGTTCTATAAACTTGGATAGCAACTGGTCTACCGCAGAAAGAAATGGCAACCTACTGCGCGAAAAATGTGCCTCGTCAGACATGTATCGAAAGTTACATGATCGCCTACGCGTGTATCACGCATGGCATATAACTGACTGACTGAGTGTTCTGTGATAAATCCACTCCAGCTCACCCGGCGCGAGATTACACTCGAATCACTCCACGGGATCAGGTTGGGGCCCCAGTCACTGCTTCGTGACCCTCGCTATTTTATAAACATTTACTTTTTTTTCTACCTCCATTTATATACGTTACAAATTAAACTATAACTGTCTATTAAAGGATGAAAGATAGATAGATATAATCCGACTGAGATAAATAGATATATAGATATTTATAGATATATACTAACAGCGTGAAATAGATAGATAGATAGATAGATAGATAGATAGATAATGAATAGCCTGAGATAGATAGATAGATAGATAGATAGATAGATAGATAGATAGATAGATAATGAATAGCCTGAGATAGATAGATAGATAGATAGATAGATAGATAGATAGATAGATAGATAATGAATAGCCTGAGATAGATAGATAGATAGATAGATAGATAGATAGATAGATAGATAGATAATGAATAGCCTGAGATAGATAGATAATGAATAGCCTGAGATAGATAGATAGATAGATAGATAGATAGATAATGAATAGCCTGAGATAGATAGATAGATAGATAGATAGATAGATAGATAGATAGATAATGAATAGCCTGAGATAGATAGATAGATAGATAGATAGATAGATAGATAGATAGATAGATAGATAGATAGATAATGAATAGCCTGAGATAGATAGATAGATAGATAGATAGATAGATAATGAATAGCCTGAGATAGATAGATAGATAGATAGATAGATAGATAGATAGATAGATAATGAATAGCCTGAGATAGATAGATAGATAGATAGATAGATAGATAGATAGATAGATAGATAGATAGATAGATAGATAGATAATGAATAGCCTGAGATAGATAGATAGATAGATAGATAGATAGATAGATAGATAGATAGATAATGAATAGCCTGAGATAGATAGATAGATAGATAGATAGATAGATAGATAATGAATAGCCTGAGATAGATAGATAGATAGATAGATAGATAGATAGATAGATAGATAGATAGATAGATAATGAATAGCCTGAGATAGATAGATAGATAGATAGATAGATAGATAGATAATGAATAGCCTGAGATAGATAGATAGATAGATAGATAGATAGATAGATAATGAATAGCCTGAGATAGATAGATAGATAGATAGATAGATAGATAGATAGATAGATAGATAGATAATGAATAGCCTGAGATAGATAGATAGGTAGATAGATAGATAGATAGATAGATAATGAATAGCCTGAGATAGATAGATAGATAGATAGATAGATAGATAGATAGATAGATAGATAGATAGAATCAGATAGTTATGAAGTTTGAATTATTTTTTTTTTCTCTCTTACCATTTATTCATGCTAATTTTACTCTTATCTGTTTTCCTTCTCAATGTAATCCGTCCATTTTCCTCTTCATCGTTCTTTCTCCTGAAACAGGAAATAGTTCGGCCATACATTAGCCACGAATGCCCACTGGAATCGCTTTTATTGCCTTTGCCTTTTGCCGACGCCTTGCTTTCCTTGCAACATTATCATGTTGATTCTCCCATTCAATTCCAAACGGAATGACTACCAAGGGAAACTCGTGTGATTTTCTTTCTCTATTTGTATATTTTGGGGTTTCTTTCCTCTAAAAAATATCACGTTACCCTGCAGCTACTGTACAATTCTCTTTGTATTCATTCTGAATTTTTAAAATGCGTTATTCTTATTATTACGTTCTTTTATGTCTGTCTCTAATTTTTGCTGTTTTAACACTACGAGTCGGTGTCTGTAACTACAGCCCTTCTCAGAGTGTCAATCATCTCTATCTATAAAAGGCAGGATGTGTGTGTGTGTGTGTGTGTAACGAATGCACGGCCGCAATTTTCGACGGATTTGCACCAGAATTTACGTGCACATGCTCCAAGTTAGCGGAAAGGCCAAGACCGACGTTTCATTTCCCAACCCCGATCGATAGTAGAAATAATCGATTAGTTTTCATGTAGTTTGCGGCCATTTTCTACTGGCCAGAGTCAGAGCCTATAGCTGGCTGCCACGAATAGGCAGGAAGATTATACTGGCCAGCGTGAGAGCCAACAGCAGACTGACACGAATGTTAACTAGCATGCTAGCATGCAAAAAAAAATCGATAGCTGCATTCGTTACAAGTGGGAAAAATTTAAATCTACATGGCACTTTACTCCAATTGGCTCATTCGCTTGCTTAAACTCAACGTTGATTCTGATTCCGCAGAACTAGGTTGGGTGTGAAAAAGTATTTGTTGTTAACATTCTTTTTTCATTCGGTTTTTCCAGTTACGAGTCCTTTTTTAAAGCTGATCGTTTTGTGTTCATTTTGTTTAGTTCTTTTTTCGTAACAGATTTAATGTTTAGTATAGAGCTTAGAAAAATTCGCTGTGTGAGATAGGCAAGAAGTAAGGCATGTAGCAACATCAGCACGGCAAAGGGCACTCCTTTAAAGGCAAGGAAGGGCAAAAATAATTTAAGTCAAGTGATAGCGATTGCTGTATGAGTCGTACGATTTTTGAATCAAGCACGGGCAACGCCGGGCCATGCTGCTAGTTCTTACTATTACGTTCTTTTATGTCTGTCTCTAATTTTTGCTGTTTTAATACTACGAGTCGGTGTCTGTAACTACAGAGTGTCTATCATATAATCTAAATTTTGTGCGACGGCACGCTGGTATGCCGTGAGAGGATCGTAGGTATGCCGCCAAAGTTTTTAATTTTTTAAGCATTTCAGCCCAAGCAAGTCGGGAATGCCACTGGTTCTCAGGGGGTTACATAGAGTGAAGGTGAGAGAAAAATAGTGTATATGGGGGATGAAGAAAGGATAAAAGATGAACGCGGTTCAAAACGTCAGAATATGGCGATTGACGTTGCGTTTATATTTTTGAAGATTGTAGTTATCAGGGAAGCAAGTAAACGGAGAAGAGTTCCACAGGCGGGAAGTGCGAGAAAAGAAGCTAGTCTAGTAGTACGGTTAAATTTATGCACTCAGGTCATCAGGGAAAAAGCTGGACAGTAGCCATTTTGTAGAAAAGACAGAGGGAAGCCACGTCACATTGGTGAGGAAGTGACTGAAGGATCGATTACATTGCAGACCGTTCATTGGATTTTGTCAAGAACTTCGCATTAATTAAATTATTTCCAAAAGCAAATAAACACAATAAGTGTACATATCGAAATTACAAACCCCTTTTAAATTGATTAATTATTTGACAATCGTCATGAAAGTATTTATAGAAAAAGCACAGGAAAGCAACTTTACGGCGGTAGGAAAAGTGACGGAAGCCGAGATGCCAGATCAAAACCAATAATATTGTTGATTATTCTTTGGATTTAATCAAGGATCTCTAAATATATAACAGGAGCACCAGACCATATGTGACAGTAATATTCTAAGCATGGACGAATGCTAAACTTTTAAATATGTAAGATAGATTCGGACGAAAAAAAATTGTCTAACACGACACGGTGAACCAATTTTCTTAGTCGTGGGGGATACCTGCATTAGTATGGAAGGATCTAGAAGAGTATACATAATACATAAAAATGGAGATAGGTTTAAAAAGATACAGAAGTCATAAAAAGATAAGTACAAAGACCTCATTCTTTCGCCCTTTCTCTGACCAATCCTAATTGTTTTATTACCACTTAAGCAGAGGGACATTTTCTCCATTAGTCTAAGTACTTGGATTACTACAACACACAAAAGACTATGGTTAGACATAAGAAAACATAATTCCTTTAAGTAATACGTGGAAATAACCATTCCTCGCCTTATGAAGGTCACAAGACCTAAAACACACGTAGCAAGAAATATGGAAAATAAAGTATAATATATATATTTTTTTTTAAATCCATATTATAACCAAAAACTTTTGCAGCCTTTTCTATTTAGAATCCGACGCATGAGGGTCAAGCAGATGAGTTTCCCAGGAAACCGACAGCCCAACAACAGCACATGAGATTTAATTATAGTGGTGAAGGTTTCGTGCAGGACCATCCACCCTTTTTGAAGGGCCGAATACAGAGACCTGGTGCACTACGTGCCACAAGGTCCCCAAACGACCCTCCTCAGGTTTTGAATACAGAGTTGTCCTTCTCCTAGACCAGTTGCCATCCAAGGCTATAGAACTCAGTCTGCCCTGCTATTTACCCATTCAGTCTGCCCTGCTATTTACCCATAGCTGGAGGGAGAAGAAGAGGATTCACACTTTTCCCAGGGGTATTAGCACGTAAATGAATATAACGGAATTCGAACTCGGCTCTCCAATTCCTCAATCCAAGCCGATATACATTACTCCACCGTGCCTCTATCTATCTCTATCTCTATCTCTCTCTCTCTCTCTCTCTCTCTCTCTCTCTATATATATATATATATATATATATATATATATATATATATATATATATAAAGAGAGAGAGAGAAATACTAATCCCTTATAATAAAACAACATATATGTATGGGGAAGGAATATGTGTACATATACTAGCAAAAACACACACACACAATACACAAAAATGGAAATAGGTTTAAAAAGATAAGAACAAAGACCTCCTTCCTTCACCCTTTCTCTGACCAATTCTAATTGTTTTATTAACCTTTAAGCGGAAGAATATTTTTTCTACAAGTGCGAGAAAATTTGGATTACTACTACAAACAAGAGACAATGGTTAAACATCGAAAATCATAAGGAAAAATTAATTTCTTTAAATAATATGTGAAAATAACCACTCTTCGCCTGAAGAAGGTCGCAAGACCAGAAACCCGTGTAGCAAAAATAAGCCAAATAAAGTATAATACATATTTCTAAAAAATCCACATTATAACCAAAAACGTTTGCGGCTTCACTATTCTTTAATATATACACTTTTCTCTCATTGGAATAGCTTTAATTTCACGATTTGATAAGAAAGACTTTCATTTCACGATTTGATTAGAAAGACTGGATCAGCTCATGACACCATAACTTTTCAACTTGTGAAAAAGAGGACCTCTAGTTGTTGGCTAAAAATGGTAGAAGGCTAGTAGGCCGATAGTTAGAAGTGACGGACGATTCACCTGAGTTCGTTAAATGTTAAATTATGAATTAAATTTGGCATACTGGTTGTCTTCACAAGTTGAAAGGTTGAAAGGCTACATTACGGCGATCAGGAAGTGACTGAAACCGGTATGCCAGGTCAGAGACAGTAAAATTGCAGATTCTTCTTTGGATTTTTATCAAGGTTCTGTAAATATATAGCAGGAGCACGAGACTATATGTTGCAGCATTATTCAAAGCATGGACAAATATTTGACTTATAGATATGTAAGATAGGTTTTGGAAAGAAAAATTGTTTATGGGCTAGGTTTAAGTTCGATTCTCGCCCGGCATCAGGAAATATAAGTTATACTTGTTTTAGAGGACCTCGCCTTGAGTAATTCTAGCTTCCCAAACACGAACTTCATTGAACTGTTATCGGTTGATCCGCACTTGTGACATTGGGCTGTATTTCTCCTCTTTTAGTCTTTTGCCTCTTACCTTCCTCAGTACTGAAATGTGATTTATGCACGCAAATGCACAAAATGCAACAATCAATATATATAGGTATCAACCAAGCAGTAAAAACAACAGAGTTTCCCTTTACAAAAGCAACATAAAATTACCAGACAACAGAAAACTCTTAACATATCTACAAATGTAATCAAGGGGAATTCCAAATTATCCCAATACAGTGTAACCCGGATATAAGAGACCCGGATATAAAAGAAACTCGGATATAAGAGAGATTTTCTCTGGTCCCAAATTAGAGCCATACTTACCTAAACAAAATAGACCAAACTCGGATATAAGAGAAACCCGGATATAAGAGACTTCTTATCCGGTCCCGACAACTCTCTTATATCCGGGTTACACTGTATGTAAAAAAAAAAAATTAACTTTATCCTGAAAGTATAAAATTATATAAAAAAAATAATATGTAGATTTCAGCATTAAGCAACCCGTAGGTGTTAATATGCCGCTAAACAATGTATTAATGTAAACAATGTGTTAATGTATATAAAATAGACCAAATCCGGATATAAGAGAAACCCGGATATAAGAGACTTCTTCTCCGGTCCCGACAACTCTCTTATATCCGGGTTACACTGTATATCAAACAGACAATTATTCTTACCTGCAAATGCAAGATAAAACTTCATAGACAAATTTAAACCAGCACTAAATAAATCATAACCCCCCCCACACACACACACACATAAATACACAATATACACACCAGACGTCCGAACACACTAGTCGGACTACACACTCACATCTATGGAAAACGAATATATATACATACTGGCAAAAACAAACACTAGCTGGACCATACGCACACGCGCGCGCACACACACACGAACCTATACACCATACGAATTATGTGTATATATGTGTATATACTAATTCCTTATAATAAAACAATATTTATGTATGTAGAAGGAATATGTATATGCATACTAGCAAATCACACAATACACAAAAATGAAGATCGGTTTAAAAAGATGCAGAAGTCATAAAAAGATAAGAATAAAAACCTCCTTCCTTCACCCTTTCTCTGACCAATTGTTTTATTACCCCTTAAGAAGAAGAATATTTTCTCCACAAGTCCGAGAAAATTTGGATTACTACAAAAAAGACAATGGTTATACATTGGAATACTTAAGGAAAAATTAATTCCTTTAAATAATATGTGGGAATAACCACTCTTCGACTGATGAAGGTTGCATGACCCGAAACAAGTGTAGCAAAAATATGCAAAATAAAGTATAATATATTAAAAAAAAACAACTTTATAACCAAAAAGGTTTGCGGCTTCACTCTATTCTTTAAAATAGACACTTTTCTCTCGTTAGAACAACTTTAATATTTTCCAATAGTCCAAGAAAAATTTGGATTACTACTACAAGCAAGACATAATGGTTAAACATCGGAAAACATATGGAAAATTAATTCCTTTAAATAATATATGAAAATAACCACTCTTCGTCTGATGAAGGTCGCAAAACCCGAAACGCGTGTAGCAAAAATATGCAAAATAAAGTAAATGTTTTTAGAAAATCCACATCATAACCAAAAAACGTTTGCCGCTTCACTCTACTCTTTAAAATATACACTTTTCTCTCGTTGAAATAACTTTAATATTTTCCACTAATCCAAAAAAAAATTGGATTACTACTACACAGAGAAGACAATTGTTAAACATCGGAAAACATAAAAATCCTTGTTATTGTTTTGATATCAGAGTTGTCCTCCTTGTTTTTTCTTTTTTTTAATTATGTTTACTCTGTACATGGCACGAGAGCCACTCGAGCTATATTGTTATAGATTAAGAGACACAGTTTATACGGTTATGTATGGAAGGCTTAATCCTAAACTTGAACAGGTTAAGAATGTAGTGATCGAGGAAACATTCTCCTGGGAGTCGGCGCCACGAAACAGTGATTCGTGGGAAAAAGCTGCTTGAGTGGAACTTACATCTCATTCGAATGGAATGATGGCGGTTCGCTACAGTGTGCGTGGCAGTTGTTAAAACTGAGTGGGGTAAGGAACGTAGTTCGTCTGAGCACTTTCCATGGAAATAGCTATAAAGTAGCAAGAGGCTTGCAACGTTTCGTCTGTGGAAAAGAGGCTGTAAGGTGGGAAATAACTGCTCACCCACAAGGATGCGAAGACGCTTTTGGAGTGAAGAGTGGGTAGCTGCTGCGCATATATGGCAACATTACTCTATTTTGGGCCTGATCTGTCTTTTGTAAAGGTGGATGATAGCACGAGGAGTCAGAGAAGGAGCGGTAGAGAAAAACACGACTCTCAGAACGGTTGTCAACCACAGATAGAGTGCCCAGTTCGCTCTGCTATTTAAACCGTAGTTGGGGGCAGAAGAGATTTAAACTTTTTCGAATGGTATTTGCGCGAGTGAATGTAACGAACTCGGCTGACCGATTTTTCATTCCAAGCCGCTATCCATTACACCACCTGCACATCCACAGGCGGCATCAAGCTACGCTTAATAAATAGCAAGGGCGCCTACCATAGCATAGGATTTATTCGCTTGTGCAGTCGTTACTGGATGCTCCATTTGTGGGGCAGTGTGCTCAACTCAATGAAACTTAGTCAATATCTGAATTTTCATGTGAGAGTCGATTTTTTTGAATTCTTAATGAAAAAGAATTTAATAATTCTCAAACGATTCCAGACACTTAAAAATTTTGAAAATGCCTTGCTTCTTGAGAAAATATACTTTTGAAAGACACTTTCAGTAATTTTGAGCTAACAGACTATTAAGGGCACCCCAGGTGCGTCAGTGTTGAAGAGGGAACACAAGTATCATTGACCTTTGATTCAAAGGGTCCGCCCTTAAGAAATGACTGGTTAGAAGCGAAGGGTCTATAAAAAAAACCGGGAATTCTATTTAGCCAATCTGATTAATAAAAAAAAACTGCAATGTAAACTCGATCGCCAAAGCATGTAAAACTGACAGTCGCGCATATATTTCTTTTTTATTCGTTTTTACTATTATAGTAAACGCAACACTACAACAAGGCTTCTGATCGGGAGATTGGAGGTTTGAAGAGCGTGGAACGACTTTTTAATTGCTGTTGGTCCCAGGTCCACCTTGACCCGGGGTGGTAGCACTTGTTAGGGTCCCAGCTATGGGCAAATAGTCAACCCCCAAACAAAAAGAAAACACTATGAAAGTATAAAATACATTTTTATAGTAAAAATACCGGCAATACATTATTATATAAAAATAAAATTACTAACAATACCTATTTACAGTATTATTACAACAATACATTTTATAGCAAGATGACTAACAATACATTTTATAGCAAGATGACTAACAATACATTTTATCTGTAGTTGAAGGCATACAATTGCTTTCAAAATATATTTAGTTGAAGCCATAAAATTGTGTTCAAAATATTTCGGCGTTAAATAACCCATAGAGGTTGATATGCCGCTAAACAAAATCAACCTACCAACAATACCTATTTATAGTATATATTTAGTTGAAGCTGTAAAATTGTGTTCAAAATATTTAGATTTCGGCATTAAATAACCCATAGAGGTTGATATGCCGCTAAACAAAATCAACCAACCAACAATACCTATTTATAGTATATATTTAGTTGAAGCCATAAAATTGTGTTCAAAATATTTAGATTTCGGCATTAAATAACCCATAGAGGTTGATATGCCGCTAAACAAAATCAACCAACGAACAATACCTATGTATAGTATATATATAGTTGAAGCGATAAATTTGTGTTCAAAATATTTAGATTTCGTAATTAAATAACCCAAAGAGATGTTAAAATGCTGCAAAATCAACCAACTAATTATTATAGTAGATCTGTCTGACATCTGAGATGTGATTTATTAAACTGATGATTCCTGATAACAAATCTGTACTTATCATTATAATACTGGTAGGCCATAATCTATTAGAAATAACATATATATATATATATATATATATATATATATATATATATATATGATAAGATGATAAAATAAAATAAGGAACAAGTAGGAAACGTATTTCAATCTAATATGTTTCACCATTATTAAGGGTCTGTCAAAGATCGAGAATAGAAATGAAAAAAAATGCAAAGAGACAGAGTACTGGTATGTTATGATTTTTTACTACTTCTCATTGGGTAGACACGCGTTACCCGGCATGCTCTAATCAACTAATCAACAGTCGGTCAGGCGAGGCCAAATTTTCTGCCTTTAAGCGAAATTTCTCTCATCAATGATCTCCTGAAATTGTTCAGATCTACAGAGTTTTGTAGCAAACGAAAACAAAGAGATTTTTTGGGAATGGATTTTTTATTAATCCGACAGATTTTTATAACTTTAAACGTTATTTTAGCGGACACTCGTATTTGATTAAACGCCCTATTTATTTATTAAGCAGTATATTTATTTGTTCTCCTCTCCCGGCCTGATGGTCTAAGAGATCTATGATGATAGAAATTTCGCTTAATGGCACCAAATTTGGCTTTGTCTGACCGACTGTTCTTCGTGGCTAAGTGAGTTAGAGCGTGCTGGGCTTAACGGTAGCTCGCTCTGCCCTGGGGGCGCAGGTTGATATCCTGTCGAAGAGCGCAATTTTTTTAGAGAATCTTTAGAGGTGCACACACACACACATACACACACATATATATATATATATATATATATATATATATATATATATATATATATAATCTGTTTCACCCCAGGCAAGGTAGTAAAGCCACTAAGACACTAAGACATATATATATATACATAAATATATATACATACATATATGCATATGTATATATATGTATATATATTTATACTTATATATATATATATATATATATATATATATATATATATATATATATATATATATATATATATGTATCAAAATTTCGAACGTTTTGAAAAGGATTAAAAAATTTAATTGAACAATCAAAAGATTTTGGTCTTTCCTTTTAGTAATAACATACCCCTTAACTTAGCCTTATATATATATATATATATATATATATATATATATATATATATATATATATATATATATATATATATATATATATCAGAGATCGATAGGTCATATGAAAACTGCAAAGAATACCAATGAAAGCTGCTATCAGATTTCTGTACTAAAGTGTCTTTGTACTTCCTTTCTGGGAATATATGGTGTGAACCCAAAGGTTAATATTCACATCGGAAACAACCGATGCCTAGCTAGCCGTTCTTACAGCTCCTGACTTCTCAGTAACACAGAAAGAGAGGTCGCCATATTTTTTTTTTCGTCTAAATTCGGGCCGCTTCGGCTTTTTTCACTTTTTTTTTCCCCGCCTCCTGACATTTTAAAGGTTCTTCTCTTCCGGGTGTCACGCGATTGATTGAAAGGAAAAAGCAACGTAGGAGAATAAACTTGAATCTGGTCGCAATTCCAACCCTTTTTTTTTTTATTGGTCATAAGTCTTTAAGTTTGTTTCGGGTGATCTGGTGAATGTCGCAGGTCGTTCCAATTGAAATCAGTCTTTGACACGGTCTAGAAAAAGGAATTTGTTTACGAGTTGGCTGGAGTTCAACCCGGATTGTATTATTAGGAGTATGCAAAAGTTTCCAGCGTTTTCTGAAACCGGTTTTCTTGTATATTCAGCTTCTACTTTAAAAAAAAAAAAAAAAAAAAAGGGCAGTTGCGTGCATCCTTTCATAGTTTACCTTGAATTTCATGACTTGGTGAATATTTATGTGCGTTCTTGAATTTAAAAATTTTTTAAAACTTAACTATATTTTTATTTCTGCTTATAAATACATATTTTTTATAAAATCAAATCATTATATTTGCTTTGATAAAGAGATTCAGAGGACGAAACGCATCGGTAAAGAATAGTTATCCCTTTTCACATACACTCACATATATGTATATTATTCCTTTGAACCCATATCTTCCCGATTCTCGAAATATACATATCTGCTCTGTTTCGTATCCTAAAGTAAACAAAGTCAATTTTTAGGAAATGGATTAAATCCGACAAATTTTTAATTTATTTGTTTAAACGCTATTTTAAAAGGATACTCATATTTGAGTAGATGCTCTGTTTATATTTATTTATTTATTAAACAGTATACTTATTTATTTACATCTACCGGCTTAAATATTCGAAAAATATTGCTAGAAAAATATGGACCCTCTGACAGGTTTCGAACTTGCGTCCCCTAGGGGGAAAGCACTATTCGGGCTTTATTTGATTAGAAGTTTCTATGTGCCCGAGCGGTCCAATCGGCACGCCAGATATAATGTCGATTTCCACACACACACACACACGCAGATACACACACACATACCTACATACATATATATATATATATTAGGTTGGTGCAAATATAATGACGTAATAATGTCGTTTTTTCACGTTAAAAAATATGTCAAAAAACGACATTATTACGTCATTATTTTTGCACCAACCTATATATATATATATATATATATATATATAATTTAAGCAATAATATATGTAATTTAGGCATTTACATCCTTTTTTTGTGATTTAATTTTAAATAATTTTTACCTAATTACCTAATTCTTCGATGATGTATTAAAATTTTTCTTTTTATATATATATATATATATATATATATATATATATATATATATATATATTGATTTTGAAATTCTTGTAAAAATCAGGTAATTAACGAATTTTAATTAAATTTACAGGGCTTATTTAGAAATGAATTAACTTCGTAAAAATATTTTTTACATTTGGTTATTTAATTTTATGAAATCGAGAAATTCATTTTCATAGCGATTAATATTTATATTAGTTATAAGCAGAAGTCCTTGGGCAATTTAAATCATTTTTTATAAACAGAACACCCAGTTACAGAAAATCTATTCTGAATCATAAAAGGAAAAATGCAATAAAACTAAGACATTTTTTTAATTAGAAAAGCTTATGAATAAAATAGATTTTAGAACGTATTACCTGAAGAAAAAATTTTCCAATGTATTATGAATTTTTAAAGGAATTCAGAGTCTGTCTATATTTCTGAGATGAGGTATTATGTACAGTATTTACATTAGTCGGACTATTGTCCTCATCTTTGTCGCCGTATTTGTCACAACGTTTCGGCCGTTGTACGCCCCGGCCTTCTTCAGGTGGTTGGAATTTCGAACTGAACCCTTTATTTCGATCACTGGGGTAGACTGTTCTAGTTCCACGTGCCATGTTTGATGGATATCAATTATCCAGATGCCCTGACCACACATGGCACAGTGGATAAAGGCGTTGGTTAAATCCAGTGACAGACCCAAAGAGTGTGAGTTCAATACCCGGTTAAGGCAGTGGAGAACTTTCAGAGGGAAAATTGGCAGGAGATAACTGATAACTGACATCCATCAAAACATGGCACGTGGAACTAGAACAGTCTACCCCAGTGATCGAAATAAAGGGTTCAGTTCGAAATTCCAACCACCTGAAGAAGGCCGGAGCGTACAACGGCCGAAACGTTGTGACAAATATGGCGACAAAGATGAGGACAATAGTCCGACTAATGTAAATACTGTTTAAAGGAATTGTTTTAATTTTTTTAAATTTTAATTATATTTTATATCTTTTATAATTATGTATTACTTTCTAATATTGTTAAGTAAAAACTAAATATACCAATCATAAATGAAAAAGCTTACTACAATTCAGCGAACCTCAGTATTTTAAAAAGAATTTAGAATTTTGCTGCGTGCGTTTGTGTATAAACGTGCCCTTTTTTGTAAATACGGATGTCCATACACGATATTATCAGAAAATAAAAGCGGTAACTACAGTAAATTTAAAATTAATTCGTAATTTTCTAACATTTCTTCAAAAAGCGACTTTCTAATTAAGACTATAAGACAGAGTAACTAAAATGCAATAAAATACTATATTACTTAGAATATTTTCCTAATTATTTTACGATTACTGAGTAGTTAAACATTATATAAAAATGCGCTCACGTTATATTCATAAAGTCATTTTTACAGTTATGTCCTTTGTAGAAAAAATTCCCAAAAATGCGTTTATCGAGATAATTGACAACACTACATAAAAGCACATACCTCTGTGTTAAGAAATACTTTACTGCGAAGTTTTATACTGAAAGTAGGTAATATTTGTTTCGAATCAGATTATTTAAACTTTAAATTAGTTAATATTTATCAAATAAAATTTCAGAAAAGTATATTTTATTTTTGAAAGATTTTTTAATAATGAGAAAATCATGTTGGCAGAATCGCTAATATGCATTATTTTTGGCAATTTTAACGATTTAAAAAAGCCATTCTAATCAATTTAAATTCCGACTGAAATAGAGTAAGTTATTTTGTTTATTGTAAACATTAAATTTAATTTATTAGCTTGGAATTAAAACTGAAATAATAGTTTCAAGAAAGATGTTTCGCTATTTACATTATTCGGACTATTTTCTCATCATTGTTGCCATATTTATCACAACGTTTCGACCGTTGTATGCTCCGACCGTCTTCAGGTGGTTGAACTGTCGAACTGAAACCTTTATTTCGCTCGCTGGGGTAGACTGATCTAGTTCCACGTTCCATGTCTAATGGTTGTCAGTTACCAGTCATGTATCGAAAAATACATGATCGCCTAAGCGTGTATCACGCATGACAAATGACTGACTGACTTTCCCTTGAGAAAGGTATGAATCCTGTCTCCAGCACTTGGTAAATAGCAGAACAAAGCGGGTTCTATAGACTTGGATGGCAACTGGTCTACCGCAGAAAGAAATGGCAACCTACTGCGGGGAAAAAATCTGCCTCAATAGTCATGTATCGAAAGAAACATGATTGCTTAAGCGTGTATCAGGCATGGCACATAACTGACTGACTGACCCTTGGGAAAGGTAAGAATACTCTTCTCCCCTCCCCCCCACCAGCTTTGAGTAAATAGCAGGACAGACCGGATTCTATAGCCTTGGATGGCAACTGGTCAACTGTAGAAAAAATGGCAACGTCAGTCATCTATCGAAAGATACATGATCGCCTAAGCGTGTATCACGCATGGCACATGTGACTGGCATTTAGGTGCTTATGCGTGAGCCTGGAGCACAGCTTTGTTTTATTGATGCTCATTACAGAGAAAACTTGTTCACAAAGGTAGGTAGTCGCGAACATGCATAAAACTTTCGCTGCATGGGCTGTCAATTTGGGGTACTTTGGCAGAGATAATGCTAAAAGAAATATGTCCAAGCCCACCAAGGTAAACTTGTTCTTCAAATCTGAATCACAGTGCAAGTCAGTCCTTTCAAGTTGGATGTTGACGAGCAGATCAGAGACATTAACTGTAAATGGCGAGCGAATTACTGTGAAATCTGTTTCATCAAACATCTGAAACCGTAGCTCAAACTCTCGCAGCAATCCCACGGTATTGTTTTTGTGTTTATTCATGTCAACATTATCTGCGGTCGCAACCACCTGACATTTGTGTCTCTCGCAAAGTTAGATTCAACTTGAAAACGAGTATGCTTTCAAAATACTGTGTGACAACTTTTTACGGCCTTGCAGCATTTTGTTCAAGTGCTCTGTAATATCCACGGTAAATGCTAAATCTTGCAGCCATTTTGATGATTCTGGTTTGCCCTTTTTCTCCATGAACCGTTCAATTTCTTCTCGTAGATTAAAGAAACGCTTCAACACATCACCTCTGCTTAACCACCTTACCTCGGGGTAATATAACAAGCCGTAGATCAACGGTCGGCAACCTACGGCCCGCGGGCCGGATCCGGCTCGCAAAGGCATTTTGACCGGCCCGCGAGCCTGATTACCAATGACTCTATTTTTTAACATGAGAGACGACCTTCAAATGAAATTTGTTATATGTCATTTTCCATAGAATGTCTACACATCTCAGTGCACTAAAAATATTAGACTATCTGCCAGTTATCTTTCACGAGTCTTATTTTATCAAGTTACGTTGCCTACATTTAATGTCAAATAATGGATACATATTTGTTCTGACCCTTGGCTACATTAAAAGATAACAGAAGCAAAAGGAACGATAAAGTGAAAGAGGCCAGGGAGGGACTGCCATGCGAGGTAGCAGAAATCTAAAGACAGTTAAACATACGCGCATTATACATACATGCCTCATGAATGTGTGGATGATACCGCATGTGTACGTATGTAAGTGTATATGTTTGCAACTATTTGTACTCGTATGTATGGGTATATGTGCTTCGTTTTTGTTTGATGTGTGTGTGTGGTTCGTTTGTGGAACAATTTTCAGTAACAGTTTCAAACCTACACGTCATAATTTCATCTAATTTCACTTCAGTTGATTTTTTTCACTTTGAAGTATTTTGTCGTTCCTTGAGGAAAAGTAATTTTTGTTAAGTGTTTTTTAATTTTAGATTTTCTTTTGTTTTTCTCATTTCTCAAGGTTTATTTTCATGATGGTTTTAAATATTTAGGTTGACAGTGGTCCACATATGTAATTTTCCTTAATTTTTCATTAATGGCCTTCGTTCGACCGGCGACCCGTTATTATAACACGATCCGGCCCGGGGGGTCGAATGAATTACCGACCCCTGCCGTAGGTAATGCCTATATCGCTGAGAAGATTATCAACCTGACGGTGATTCAGACTTATAATTTGAATGAAATTAACAGTTCGGACAACCACTTCTATGACATGAACCATTTTTAACGTCTTCCAACACAGTGCCTCCTGGTGCAAAATGCAGAGAAAATCACGTCCTCCATTTGCAGTTTATACTTTCTCTCTGAACTGCATCGCAACACTTACTGTTTTTTTCCTAATCATTGATGGAGAGCCATCTGTAGCCACGCTGACTTCACGGGCGTTGTCCACTCCGACCTTGTCCAGAGCTCCAATGAGAGAGATGAAAAACGTCATTTGTGTTGTGGTGTCCATCATAGGAATCAACTTCAGGAACTTCTCGGTGACGGCCAAAGTCTCGTCTACACCACAAATAAATATGGCCAGTTGCGCTACATCTGTAACGTCCATGCTCTCATCAATTGCAATCGAAAATGCAATAAATGACTTGATTTTGTGTGTCAGTTGCCTGTCCAAATCTGCAGAAAGATCTGAAATCCTATCTGCCACACTGTTTCTCGTCAGATCAATGTTGGCAAAAGACTGTCGCTTCTCAGGGGATAAAATTTCTGCAGCCTTCAGTGCGTATGTTTTCACGAACTTACTTATCACAGTACGACTTTGACGCAAATGCTATTTCTCTAGCAACAAGGTAGCTAGCTTTTACTGCTGCCTGAGTGATGTCTCCGCTTTGGGTTAAAACAGACTGTTCTGCTAACAATTTATTTACCGTCTCTCTTCTTATTTGTCCTTGCAAGTTATTGTATACTAGCAGTAGAGCCCAGCGTCGCCCGAGGATGTAACAGTAAGAGATAGATCAAGTATCGACCATCATAAAGACTGAAAAATAAAATTGACAAAGATTATTGTTTAAGGTTGACGGACACGCATGTCTTAATTAGTTTTTTTTTTTTGTTTTTTTTTTTACGAATTGGTCAAACCCAAACTCAAACAAAAACATTGTTTTCAATCGTTATGGGTCTACCGATTGAATAGAATTTTATTATAAACAATTGTCTTGTAAATGGAATTTTTAAAGCATTCTGAATGTAAAAATAAAGAAAAAAAGTGTGCAAGACAATAAGAAACACTACCTGCCAAAAAAAGTGAAGTTTTGTTGAAATCGGTTGAAAAATGTAAGAAATGAACACACACACGAACACAAACGAACACACGCACAAACAACCTGGGTTTTATAAGTATAACTCGATATGAGTTGTCCCCCTTTCATTCTCGTGATGCCTCTTAATGGTGTTTTCAAATTGATTTCATGCAAAAACAATTGTTTTTCCAATTTTTGGCGCTGTCAGAACCACCGCAAGGTAATTTTACGTAGTCCTGTGAAGTTTTGTTGAAATCGGTTGAAAAATGTAGGAAATCCGATCCAATATATAAACGAACAGATACACACACACACACACACACACACACACACACACACACACACACACACACACAATCTGCTTTTTATAATAAGTAAGATGTCGGCATGACGAGTCTAATAGTGGCGCCAAATGTTATATTATTTGAGCATTGAAACCTGCTGCGAACAGACAATGCATACAGGTTTCCCATTCACCTTCACGAATAAATAAGTAAAGGGCCACTTTTCTTGAAATGATCTACACTCTGTATCCACTTTTCTCCTTTTGGACAAAGATATTTTGGTTAAGGTAAAACAGAGCAAAATTTTGACCTAAAAAAAAAGAAAACACGTTGGCAGTCATTGAATTAATCTTTTAAAACTTAGGTAAATATATAATTTTAACACTTTTCAAAGTCATCTCGCGAGCCGGATGAAACCCTGAAGCGAGCCAGTTCAGGTCTTCGGGCAGTATGTTTGACACCCCGTGCTTGAGATATTTTCTTGACAAACTCTAATATAAGGGAGGTAACTAGAGATGTTAAAAATGTAAAATGACATTAAATGTTGGTGAAATGCATTTTAAAACACGTGCAAAAAAAAAAACCCACTATAGCTACAACGGATAAATTAGAAATTTTAAAATAATTATAACAGAGCGCGTTCATGCGTGTCTTTAAAAATCACCATCACAACGATCACAGTTACATTAAGTTTTGTCTTCGCAATTCAGTCCTGAGGATGATCTCGGAGGAAATCGAAAGTACTTGGATTAATAAAAACTAGGGCACCTTCCTTGATGAATTTCAACTTAACATCAAGAAAGTAATTAGAAAAATAGAAAGGATTATTATAAAAACAGACATACATAATATGTCTATATTATTCAATGGAACATGTTTGAATGAAGATATGCTACCTAAATATGCATACATACATACATACATACATACATACATACATACATACATACATACATACATACATACATGAGACACGGTGGAGTAATGGATAGCGGCTTGGATTGAGGAATCGGAGAGCCGAATTCGAATTCCAGTCGAATCCATTACATTCACTTACGTTGCTAATACCTTTGGGAAAGGTGTGAATCCTCTTCTTCTCCCTCCAGCTTGGATGGCAACTGGTCTAGGAGAAGGACAACACAGAATTCAGAAAGGGGGTCGTTTGGGGACCTTGTGGCCCTTCAAAAAGTGTGGATGGTCCTGCACGAAACCTTCACCACTATAATCAAATCTCATGTGCTGTTGTCGGGCTGTCAATTTCCTAGGAACTGATCTGCTTGACCCTCATACGTCGAATTGACTGGAGAGTCGAGTATATATATATATATATATATATATATATATATGTAAGCAAATATAAATGGATATAAATCATATATATATATATATATATATATGTATGTGTGTGTGTGTGTGTGTCTGTGTGTCTGTGTGTACAGGGTGATTGAAAAGTAAATCCCCATTTTAAAATATTTATAATTTATTTATTAAGTATAATTTTTGCTTTCCTCTCATGTGTGTGTATGTGTGTGCGTAAGCGTGCGTGCGTGCGTGCGTGCGTGCGTGTGTGTGTGTGTGTGTGTGTGTGTGTGATCGGATGTTCTTTATGCATTTCTACAATTTTCATCCGATTTCGATGAATTTTTTTTCGTTTGATAATATTCTGATAATTCTTCAATGCCGGTTTTGAGTCCAAATTCTTGGCGACAATGGTACTCCACTACTTCCTGTCCATTATAACTCTCAGCAACATTTCACTATTTACTATCTGTTCTTGGATATATATCTTTCATAAAAACTTTAATTAAAAAAATAAGTAGTTTAAATTTAATATTATTTATTATTATACCGTTCTTTTCAGGGCCACCCCCTCCATTTAAATTGTTACCCCCACCCCCATTTGGGGATGTGCCTCAGTTGCACCCAATTGTTGTTACTAATATTGATTTTTGGGTGGGCTGACTTTAGACTTAAACTGCTCCAAATGAACGGCTAAAAATCCCAGTAATGAAAAATCCGGCCGAAGACGTGTTATTCTGCTAATATTAATTATATGCACAAGTCCTTGGAGAATTTAAATTAACATTTTTTTTTTTTTTTTTTTTTTTTTAAGCAGGACCACAGATCACAGAAAATCTACTCTGAATCGTAAAATGAATATTGCAATATAACTAAGACATTACTGAATCAGAGAAGTATTTCATTCCTTTTATGAATAAGATGTACTGGATTATGGACACTATTTTCATAAGAAAAAAAAAACAATTTCAGTGAATAATGAATTTTTCCAATAATTGTTTTCATTTTTAAAAACGTTTAAATGGAATAATTTTTAAAGTTTTAAATCTTTTAATATTCTGTGCCAGTTAGGTGATATTGTTGTTAAGTAAAACTATATTTACTGATCCATACATGGAAAAGCTTACAATTCAGATGCATCCAGTACTTTAAAAGGAATTTTGGATTTTTTTATGCATGTATAAACGCGCTGATTTTTGTAAAAAAAATACAAAAGAATACCAGAAAAGTAGAACGGCAATTAGCAAATTGAAAAGCAAAGTTTCTAAAATTTCGTCTTGGAATGCAGCAAAGTATTTTGCTTCTTGGAAATATTAAATTTAATCTATTAGCTTGAAATTGAAGTTAAAATAAAAGCTTACAAAGATTTTTCATTTTGAAAAAAACATTTTAAACCTTAGGTAAATCAGGGTATACGGTTCATTCGCCCAGTGAGACTGTGGGACATTGAAGCCTTACCGACCGTAAAATTAATCCCTAACCCCACCCGCTTCCCCGGAAATGTGATATAAAATAATGTGAGAAAACGTGCTTCCGATCTACGAGGGTGGGCTGAAAAGTTCATAGGCTGACTATGAAAGAGTGATGATGGAGTTGTTAAAGCATGAATCAGACTGTCTCCGGTGGATGTTAACCAAAATGCCTACGTATATATATATATAATATATATATATACAGTG
>OZ010604.1:18989844-19095247 GCA_963932145.1 Acanthosepion lycidas
CGCTCGTTTACGAGTATGTCTGTCTGCTAAGGCGTCTAGACATTCCCTGTTGCAGATGTCAGCTCAGACATTTTTGTTTTTGCCCAATACTCTCAAAGCCCACCTATGGTTTATACCGCAGCTCGCTAGTTACAGTTTCTGGGTTAGATCGCCCGGTTCACCCACCTCAAAGCATTTGGGACAGCAGTAGATGTATGTCACTAGTTCGTTGTCTGGGATTAGTTTTCCGGTTTCTTTTAAAGTTATTTTCAGTCTGTTTCATTCTCAGTATTCCTTTGCATCTTAGTGGCATTAACTCCTTGCTTGGCGTGAACTGTTTTTAAAAAAATGTATAGTCGTGAATGGGGTTGGAGACAGAGATCATTAAAATGACTTCATGAGTCCAAAAGAAAAGCTTCCAAATGTGCTTTTCCTATTAAGAAGATACCTGATCCCAGATGATAATTCCAGATGTTCTCTAAGCAGTAAAACAGCGAAGAGTTTCATGATAAGACGGGCGTCATTTCGGGCAAAACCAAAATCTGGGAACCCGACAATCTTTTAAATGACAAAAGGAAACTTTCTATCTAAAAAAACCGACCTGCAAAATATTACTACACCTTATTGCTAGATTTGTTTGTTTCAAACGGCATATCGACTCCTTTATGGGTCATTTAATGTTGACATTTAATTTTCTTGGGAGCTTTGAAGTAATAAAAATATGTTATTCTGCTTTCACAAATGAATACATGGTAGATGATACTCAGCTTTTATGCATATACATATTTGTATGGGCATAATTACTAGAGTCGGTTTTATGTTGTAATTATATTTTGGAATACAGTTTGATTTCTTTAAGAAATTGCAGGATGTTATATGGATTAATGTCCTAAAAGAGTTCTTTCACGTTGATGTTGTTTAGTGGTTAGCGGTTCGGATTGAAGAATCAGAGAGCCGAGTTCAAGTTCCAGTCGAATCCATTACCACCATTAGCCACGTATTGAACCCACAACTCTTTGGGGCAAGTCACTGGATCCATCCAACGCTTTTATCCACTAGGCCATGTGTCCTTGGAGAGTTAAGGTAAAGGGAGATAACTGAAACATCCAGAAGAGTCATGGCAGGTAGAACTAGAACAATCTACCCCAGTGGACGAAATAAATGGTTCAGTTCGAAATTCCAGTCACCCGAAGAAGGCCGAAACGCACAACAGCCGAAACGTCGTGAATATGACAACAAACGTGAGAAAAATGGTACGAACAATGTAAATAATATAATTGCAATACCTCAATGTGTAGATCTGGTTTTGATTTTGGTTGTTTTGTTTTACGGCATATCAACCTCAATAGGTTATTTAATGCCGTCAAAATTTTCATTGTTGGTCATATTTTTTTCAAAAAATCTATTTCTGGCAATATTGTTTCCGTCAAAAATCTATTTCTGGCAATATTGTTTCCGTCAAAAATCTATTTCTGGCAATATTGTTTCCGTCAAAAACCTATTTCTAGTAAGAAATTTCCTTCGCTGGTAATAATTTTTTATCAAAAAATGTATTGCTTGTAATATTTACACTATTTATATTATTCGGATTCCTTTTTGTTGCCATATTTATTACAACGTTTCGGCCGTTGTACTCTCCAGCCTTCTTCACAAGGACAGATGGCACAGGGGATAAAGGCGTTAGTTAAATACAGTGACAGGACCCAAACAGTGTGAGTTCAATACCCGGTTAAGGTAGTGGAGAACTTGGAGAGGGGAATTAACAGGAGATAACTGATAACTGACATCCATTAGACATGGCACGTGGAACTAGAACAGTCTACCCCAGTGAGCGAAATAAAGGGTTCAGTTCGACATTCCAACCACCTGAAAAAGGCCGGAGCGTACAACGACCAAAACATTGTAATAAATATGGCGACAAAGATGAGGACAATAGTCCGAATAATGTAGTGTACATAATACCTCATCTCAGAAATATAGACAGATAGTTACTGAAAGGCCGAAACGTTGTAATAAATATGGCGACAAAGATGAGGACAGGAGTCCGAATAATGTAAATAGTGTTCATAATACCTCATCTCAGAAATATAGACAGATACTTATAATATTTGTTTTTCAAAAACTTATTGCTGGTAATAATTTTTTTACAAAGTATTTCTGGTATTAAAACCTATTTTTACACTTACATAGTGTTTTGACCCCATTTTGGGGCTTAACTATTTGCCCATAGCTGGGACCCCTAAAAGGTGCTACCACACCGGGTCAGAGTGGGTCTGGGAACACCAGCAATTAAGAGGTGTTTCACGATCCTCAAAACCTCCTGAATAGAGGCCTTGCTGTTGGACGTAGTTTATCGTCATACCCAGAATGGACTGGTTTTGTGTTGGAGGAACAGTACACTCTTGTGATTAATCAATGCTGGCTCCTTCTGCTTCAGTGCCAGTTGCGCACGTTCAAACTGCTGCGAGTCGAGTAGAGATCGTAGTGATGGTTTGGTCTGTTGGTAGCAGCTCATGCTGCACCACTTGTCGACTAGTCCACCAGATGCAGAGCAAAATGTTGCGTGGGCGTAGAGAGAGTCTTGTGGTGTGAGACACAGGGTCCCGTGGTGACAACCAATGTCTGGCACGCTTCGTAGTGTCATGCAGGACCCACTTTTCATCAATGATGAGCACTTGATCAAATACGTATACGTTCCGGTGTCGAGAAAGACACGAGAAACAGGCTGTTACATCTAAACATCAAGAAACTAATTACACAACTTAGAAGCATCATTATAGAAATAAGTAAACACAATATGTCTATATTATTCAATGAAATATGTTTATATATATGTGAAGAGCAGGATATATATATATATATATATATATATATATATATATATATATATATATATATATATATATATATGTGTGTGTGTGTGTGTGTGTGTGTGTGTGTGTGTGTGTGTGTGTTTTGTGCATGTATGTGTGTGTGTGTGTTAAGAGCAGGCGCTATATGAAGTTTGATTTGTTACCTCTTGGACATCGACGCTCGTCTGTCCAGTGGTATGACGATTGCGTCATATCGTAAAGGTCCAGCTTCGATTCTTTGCGAAACTGTAGTAGAACGGCCTGATTATTAGTCCTTTTCGTCGCCTTCGTTATCCATTGTACACACACTCCTTAACCGTTTCTCTCTTTTTTATTTCAATGATTATGTGTATACATATATATATATATTAGGTTGGTGCAAAAAATAATGACGGTTTTGACGTTAAAAAATACATAAAAAACCGTCATTATTTTTGCACCAACCTAATATATATATATATATATATATATATATATGTGTGTGTGTGTGTGTGTGTGTGTGTGTATGTTTGTATATATGTGTGCATGTACGTGTATATATATGTATGTGTATATATGTGTGCGTGTATATATATTTGTGTGTGTGTATATATGTTTGTGCGTGTATATATATGTGTGTGTGCGTATATATATCTGTGCGTTTGTGCGTGTATATATATATGTGTTCATGTATATGTGTGTGTGCGTGCATATATATGTGTGTGCGTGTATATATATATATGTGTGTGTGTGTGCGTGTATGTATGTATGTGTTTGTGCGTGTATATATGTGTTTGTGTGTGTGTATATATGTGTGCATGTATACATATATATATGTGTGTGTGTGTGTGCGTGCATATATGTGTGTGTATATATATGTGTGTGTGCATGTATACATATGTGTGTGTATGCACGTGTATATATATATATATATGTGTGTGTGTGTGCCTATATATATTGGAGGCATTTTATTTTATTAATGTCATTGCTGAGATTTTACACCATTACAAGAAAGCTCTCGATTTTCCCATGATTTATTCCTTCAAAACATCGCACAGGCCACCGGCGAAGAGACCCTTGAAAATTCTCGACATTTAACGACGGTGACTCAATCTCTGTCCTCGCCATCTCCTGTTGTTCAAAACGTTTCAAAATGGCATGCGCAGACAACATCCGGTTGTTATACAAGAAAAGAATCCATCTTTGAGGTTTTTTTTTTATGTAAGAAATCTTCATCAGGCGAAGAACAACTGGTTTATAAGTAACCATTTTACAAATGGTCTTAGCGTCTGACGAAAAAGGAACCAAACTAAAATTGCTTTTCTCGAGTCTGTCAGAGCTTGTTTATTTGTGTTAATCTATAGAACACATCTACGACCGGAAGTAGAAGATATCACGTGATTTGATTCAGCCAACTGTTGAATGACGTAAGCGTGATTATGGTTCAGTGAATATAGACTACCGGCAACAAATACGCCATGTTATCTAACAAGTGACACGCTGTCTGTTTGTATTTGAAAGCGTCTGAGTTTCTTCTGTCAACTAAAAATAACTGCCGAGCCATTTATCAAAGCATTTTGAATTGGTCCGACTTCCCATATCCATTTTTTTTCTTCAAAGAGCGAAATCTTAGATTTGTCTTTTTCTCTCTTTCTTACAAGAGTTGATGTGCGGCTGGCGTATCTATCATCGGAGCATACAATGCAATCAGCCGTCGGAGTTCACATTTCAGCAAAGGTAAACTATATACATGTGCGTCCTAAGTCGCATTGGCTGCATTCTCCTTAATATATATGCACGCACAACATTCAGCCATTATGTTTCCTACTATTTATACTCATGAACAAAGAAGCACACTGCGTCAACACAAGAATAATGTGAGGCAACAGATGAGAAAATCTAAGGTTCTGACCAGTTTACAGCCGCACTGGGGGCTGTGATACAGCGAAACAGTCTGTCTGCGTATGATAATATATATTTATATACATACATACATACATACATACTTACATATATATATATATATATATATATATATATATATATATATATATGACGAATGTGATTGGCCCTAATATGGCATCTCGTTTACAGACGCTCTCTCACATACGTGCCGTATCCTCCCTCTTCCTTTTCTACAAATACTTTCACGCTAACTGTTCCGACGAGCTACTTTCGCTAGTTCCCAAAGTGCACGAATTTAAACGTGCCACTGGGTCGGCATCTCGGTGCCACCCTTTCACTGTCGAAACGGTTCAATGTATCCGTCTCTTCTACTACAATAGCTTCATGTCCAGCACTTCCCGTCAGTGAAACTCACCTCCTCTTACTTGCTTCCTTGATAGCTATAATCTCCAACTATTCAAATGCAATGTCAACGAGAGAAATATGCATATTTTAAAAAAGAGAGTAACCCCACACGTTTTTGGTTATAATGTGGATTTGTTTTAGTATATATATTATATTTTATTGTTGATGTTACTGCTACACAAGTTTCCGGTTTTGTGACCTTCTTTAGGCATATAAACGGAATTAATTTTTAAAAGGAATAAATTTTCCTTATATTTTTTTAAATGCCTCATTGTTCGTTTTCTGTATATGTTAATCACCGACGAATTCCTTTAGGACAGTCCAGAAATACCTATTTATAGGATATATTTAGTTGAAGCTATGAAATTGTGTTCAAAATATTTAGATTTCGGCATTAAATAACCCATAGAGGTTGATATGCCGCTAAACAAAATCAACCAACCAACAATACCTATTTATAGTATATATTTAGTTGAAGCTATGAAATTGTGTTCAAAATATTTAGATTTCGGCATTAAATAACACATAGAGGTTGATATGCCGCTAAACAAAATCAACCAACCAACAATACCTATTTATAGTATATATTTAGTTGAAGCTAGGAAATTGTGTTCAAAATATTTAGATTTCGGCATTAAATAACCCATAGAGGTTGATATGCCGCTAAACAAAATCAACCAACCAACAATACCTATTTATAGTATATATTTAGCTGAAGCTATGAAATTGTGTTCAAAATATTTAGATTTCGGCATTAAATAACCCATAGATGTTGATATGCCGCTAAACAAAATCAACCAACCAACAATACCTATTTATAGTATATATTTATCTGAAGCTATAAATTTGTGTTCAAAATATTTAGATTTCGGCATTAAATAATCCATAGAGGTTGATATGCCGCTAAACAAAATCAACCAACCAACAATACCTATTTATAGTATATATTGAATTGAAGCTATAAAATTGTGTTCAAAATATTTAGATTTCGGCATTAAATAACCCATAGAGGTTGATATGCCGCTAAACAAAATCAACTAACCAACAATACCTATTTATAGTATATATTTATCTGAAGCTATAAATTTGTGTTCAAAATATTTAGATTTCGGCATTAAGTAACCCATAGAGGTTGATATGCCGCTAAACAAAATCAACCAACCAACAATACCTATTTATAGTATATATTTAATTGAAGCCATAAAATTGTGTTCAAAATATTTAGATTTCAGCATTAAATAACCCAAAGATGTTGATATGCCGCTAAACAAAATCAACCAACCAACAATACCTATTTATAGTATATATTTATCTGAAGCTATAAATTTGAGTTCAAAATATTTAGATTTCGGCATTAAATAACCCATAGAGGTTGATATGCCGCTAGACAAAATCAACCAACCAACAATACCTATTTATAGTATATATTTAATTGAAGCCATAAAATTGTGTTCAAAATATTTAGATTTCAGCATTAAATAACCCATAGATGTTGATATGCCGCTAAACAAAATCAACCAACCAACAATACCTATTTATAGTATATATTTAGCTGAAGCTATGAAATTGTGTTCAAAATATTTAGATTTCGGCATTAAATAACCCATAGATGTTGATATGCCGCTAAACAAAATCAACCAACCAACAATACCTATTTATAGTATATATTTATCTGAAGCTATAAATTTGTGTTCAAAATATTTAGATTTCGGCATTAAATAACCCATAGAGGTTGATATGCCGCTAAACAAAATCAACCAACCAACAATACCTATTTATAGTATATATATTTAGTTGAAGCTATGAAATTGTGTTCAAAATATTTAGATTTCGGCATTAAATAACCCATAGAGGTTGATATGCCGCTAAACAAAATCAACCAACCAACAATACCTACTTATAGTATATATATTTAGTTGAAGCTATGAAATTGTGTTCAAAATATTTAGATTTCGGCATTAAATAACACATAGAGGTTGATATGCCGCTAAACAAAATCAACCAACCAACAATACCTATTTATAGTATATATTTAGTTGAAGCTAGGAAATTGTGTTCAAAATATTTAGATTTCGGCATTAAATAACCCATAGAGGTTGATATGCCGCTAAACAAAATCAACCAACCAACAATACCTATTTATAGTATATATTTAATTGAAGCCATAAAATTGTGTTCAAAATATTTAGATTTCAGCATTAAATAACCCATAGATGTTGATATGCCGCTAAACAAAATCAACCAACCAACAATACCTATTTATAGTATATATTTAGCTGAAGCTATGAAATTGTGTTCAAAATATTTAGATTTCGGCATTAAATAACCCATAGATGTTGATATGCCGCTAAACAAAATCAACCAACCAACAATACCTATTTATAGGATATATTTAGTTGAAGCGATACAATTGTATTCAAAATATTTAGATTTCGTCATTAAATAACCCAAAGAGGTTGATATGCCGCTAAACAAAATCAACCAACCAACAATACCTATTTATAGTATATATTTATCTGAAGCTATAAAATTGTGTTCAAAATATTTAGATTTCGTCATTAAGTAACCCATAGAGGTTGATATGCCACTAAACAAAATCAACCAACCCACAATACCTATTTATAGTATATATTTAGTTGAAGCGATACAATTGTATTCAAAATATTTAGATTTCGTCATTAAATAACACATAGAGGTTGATATGCCGCTAAACAAAATCAACCAACCAACAATACCTATTTATAGTATATATTTATCTGAAGCTATAAAATTGTGTTCAAAATATTTAGATTTCGGCATTAAATAACCCAAAGATGTTGATATGTCGCTAAACAAAATCAACCAACCAACAATACCTATTTATAGTATATATTTAGTTGAAGCCATAAAATTGTGTTCAAAATATTTAGATTTCGGCATTAAATAACCCATAGAGGTTGATATGCCGCTAAACAAAATCAACCAACCCACAATACCTATTTATAGTATATATTTAGTTGAGGCCATAAAATTTGATCAAAATATTTAGATTTCGGCATTAAATATCCCATAGAGGTTCATATGCCGCTAAACAAATTCAACCAACCAACAATACCTATTTATAGTATATATTTAGTTGAAGCGATACAATTGTATTCAAAATATTTAGATTTCGTCATTAAATAACCGAAAGAGGTTGATATGCCGCTAAACAAAATCAACCAACCAACAATACCTATTTATAGTATATATTTAGTTGAAGCGATACAATTGTATTCAAAATATTTAGATTTCGTCATTAAATAACCCAAAGAGGTTGATATGCTGCTAAACAAAATCAACCAACCCACAATACCTATTTATAGGATATATTTAGTTGAAGCGATACAATTGTATTCAAAATATTTAGATTTCGTCATTAAATAACCCATAGAGGTTGATATGCCGCTAAACAAAATCAACCAACCAACAATACCTATTTATAGTATATATTTAGTTGAAGCCATAAAATTGTGTTCAAAATATTTAGATTTCGTCATTAAATAACCCATAGAGGTTGATATGCCGCTAAACAAAATCAACCAACCAACAATACCTATTTATAGTATATATTTATCTGAAGCTATAAAATTGTGTTCAAAATATTTAGATTTCAGCATTAAATAACCCATAGAAGTTGATATGCCGCTAAACAAAATCAACCAACCAACAATACCTATTTATAGTATATATTTATCTGAAGCTATAAATTTGTGTTCAAAATACACTCCTGATCAAAAATTTAAGACTACTTGAAAAATGTTAAACATTTCTTACATAAGGTTACTAATTTTATAATCTAAAAGGTTATGTAGACAAAAAATTATAATCCGAACTTTTTATTGAGAAACTGACATTTTTATAAAATGAGGCGTTTTACACTTGATCAAAATTATAAGACCTGGGACAAAAATTCTACGAAATTGTACGAAAAGTGTACAAAAACATTCAACTACCAAATTTAATAATGACTTCTACCTCCAACGGTTTTGATGACTTCAAAAATTCTTTGTGGCATGCTAGAAATTAGTGTTTCCATCAAGCTGCGAAGAATATTGCTCCAGCTTCTGAAGATAGCTTCACGAAGCTCATTTTTTGTTGAATATTGTTTGCCATTTCGATAAACATCTCTTGCCATCCATCCTCAAACATTTTCAATTGGGTTCAAGTCCGGTGAGCATGCAGGATGTCTCAAGAGATGGACTCCATTTTCTTGTAGAAAGGTCAAGGTCCGGCATGCAGCATGGATTGCAACATTATCCTGTTGGAATAACCATCCATCCCCACACAAAGGATGGCACTCAGTCACCAACGATGCTTTTTGTAGCATGCTAAAATAACCAGCCGCTGTCTGACAACCCTTCACCACCTGGAGCTCCATCGTCCCTCTGTAAGAAAAGGCACCCAATACCATTAAGGATTCTCCACCACTATGACGTGTGGAGAAAATTTCAGGAGGCATGTTTGTGTTATGCCAATATCGTTGGAAGCCATCAGGACCATCTAGTTTGAATTTTTTCTCATCAGAAAACAGGACTTTCTTCCACTTCTCAATGTCCCATGTTTGGTATTCATTACTAAACCATAAGCGGTTCACTTTGTGACGTGGAAGCAGCCGAGGAATTTGTTTGCGCTTTTTATTTACCAAGCCTTTTTGTCGTAAGTGTCGTCTGCTGGTTACTGGACTGCAATCAGCATCTGTGGCTGCCTTAATTTGACTAGAAGAAAGTCCACTGGCTTTTACAACAACCCGTCTTATTCTCCTACTCAATACCAGAGAATTTTTGGGGGTTGGGGAGGGGGGAATACTAGTAGACTCTAGAATTCGAGCACGCTCAACTTCGGTAAGTTTGCTTGCTTTAGGCATGGTGACATCTTTACGCGGTGATTGCTAATCTCTAACTGAACTAAAGACATTGGAATTACCCTAGATCTAACAATTTATACCTCTTGGTCTTATAATTTTGATCAAGTGTAAAACGCCTCATTTTATAAAAATGTCCATTTCTGAATAAATTGATCGGATTGTAACTTTTTGACTACATAACCTTTTAGATTATAGAATTAGTAACCTAAAGTAAGAGTTTATAATGTATCCATGAAAAACAGTCTCTTATAAAAAAAATTTCAAGTGGCATTCAATTTTTGATTAGAAGTGTATTTAGATTTCGCCAAGGTTAGACCTTGTGGAACCAAGGAATGTAGTCCGTCCGAGCACTTTCCATTGAAGTAGCGATAGAACAGTGAGAGACTCTCCACATTTCGCCTGTGAGAGATAGATTGGTACGTGGAAAATAATTCTTCTCCGACAAGGACTCGGCGACGTTTTTGAACTCTGTCAAGACTGGAAAGTGAGGAGTGGGCAGATCCCGCACAAATATGGCAACAGTACGCCATTTTCGGCCTGATCTGACTCTTATAAAGGTAGAGGATAGCCTGACTGTAGCGGCACAGGAAGCCAATCATTTTACCCGCATCTTATATAAGAATTCCACTTCAGGTCGGGTGTGAGTTTGAGGCCCAATATTCCCTCAAGGCACGTTGCCACCTCGAGAGGACATCCATTAACCGTGACTGATGGTAGTCCGGGGTCTGATAGACAGAATTCTGAAGAAGGCGAGCGAGTACAATGACCGAAATGATGTGATAATAATAATGAAAATAAAGACATTAGTCTGAATATAAGTAATGATAACTCCTCATCCCAGAAATTCAGTCGTTCTGGGTATGACGATAAACTACATCGGGCAGCAAGGCATCAAGGTTTTGATGAACGTGGAACAACCTCTTAATTGCTGTTGTTCCCAGGTCCAACCTGACCCGGGGACAACAGCCATGTGCCCTGAGCTGGGACTCTAACAGGTGCTAAGGGCAGATAGTTAACCCCCAAACTGGAGTAAAAACACTATGAAAGTACAGACAAACCTCTCATCAACGGACTAATGGGTGGGATTGGTGGTCCGTTAAAGCCGATGTCCGTAGATGGGAAAGGATTATTTTTGAGTTATAAAACCATCATAATAACCACCAGTAATGATCATAATGTAAATACTATAAACATGTACATATGGCATAAATAAATATATATTTAATATAGATTTGTAACATCTATCCTGACCCCACTGGATCGATGTACTCTACAAGACCGGCCGTTGGTCCTGTTCTGATCCAGTATTACAAGTTTAATCAACGCCTCCGGTTCCCAATGTCAATTCAATTCCACTTTCCAGCTACGTTGTGATTTTTTTTTTTTTATCCTGGAGAGCAATTAACAAATCGTAGATCCCGGAAGATACAGCTGGTCTACCTGCAAGTTCGTTAGGGCAAGAATCGGGCCAAACAAAAAAAAAAAAAATATGAACAAGTCGATTCGAGTCCAAAGAAAAATTTATGTAGATGTATATAAGGAAGAAATTGCTACAAAAAGAATAATGCTTCCTTTAAAAGAAAATAGTATATAAGCAATAAAGTGCAGGAAAAAAAAATATTGCAAACAATTCTGAAAGGAGAGAAGTGGTTTTCGGGTTCACCTTTTTTGTTCTTAGTAGTGGCCGTAATTAATTCACTCAGCAAGCGGACGCTTTCACTCTCACTCCCCCCTCTCTCTCTCTCTCTCTCTTGTCGACTGCTACTTCGACTTGACTGTCTCTCGACTCCCACTCGACTCTCTCGACTGACTGTTTTCGCACAGACACGCGCTTAAACGCGGTGGTAGCGACAAAAACTTAGATTACACCTGATTACTGACCTCTTCCCCTCATGATTAAACGAGCAGCCTCTTCTTTCCAATTGGTATTCCATAGTTCATATAGACATATTGTTTTGACAATTTATATTAATAATTCTGATGAAGCAGGATTCTCTGGGCACAAACTTCACCCAGATTATTTTCCCATCTGTAAACAAAACTGTATATTACTACAATTATTATTTCAAGGGTGACCATTGCTCTCCGCCAAAGATTTATTAATCAAAATAACAAAAATAATAGATTTCTCACAGCTACTTTCTAACACACTAATGTATCGTACTTTATATACTGTACACCCATCTTTGTTTGCAATAGAAAGGCCATCTATCGCCACAATCACTTTCAGAACTAATACGACACGTTCCCCTAAGAACGCAAATTTTGAAATACTTCGCTGACGATTTGGAATTTTTTCCTGCTTAACTTTTTTTTTTTTTTTTTTGCCAGCAGATTTTGTCTGTTGTATCCGAAACTCGTTGATGGGAGTTCCGCAGCTGAGAGGTTTTTCTGTATAAAAATAGATTTTTATAGTAAAAATACTAATGCTCATAAGAAAATACAATTTCGGCATTACATGACCCATAAAGAGTTGATATGCCGCTAGACAAAAAAGCAGAATTTCAAACAGAAATTTCTTTCTTTCTTTCTTTTTTTTTAAGAGAGTAGCGACGACTCAAATACGTGGACCCATTAAATAACAAGTAGAATAAGAATTGAATATTTGTGTGTGTTTGAATGCTGTCTCTCCACAGCTTCTTTATTTTAAATGGAGTAATGGATAGCGGCTCGGACTGAGGAATCGGAGAGCCGAGTTCAAATCCATTACATTCACTTACGTGCTAATACCCTTGAGAAAGGTAGGAATCCTCTTCTTCTCCCTCCAGCTATGGATTAATAGCAGGACAGACCGGGTTCTGTAGCCTTCGATGGCAACTAGTCTACCGTAGAAAAAAATGGCAACCTACTGCAGGAAAAAAAATCACCTCGTCAGTCATGTATCAAAAGATACATGATCGCCTAAGCGTGTATCACGTATGGCACATTTACGTGATTTTTTGGTAAAGATATAGAGGAAGAGCTTGCCGTTACATTTTTAAATTAGTGTCCAGTCTATCATGCCCTGGGAAGAGGAGGGGTAGGTTCAAGCCTTTCTCAAAGTGTGCGAAGTCTAATGGCAGAATTCGAACTCCAGTTTCGCTTAACATTCTGATTGCCGTTACGCTACCTATATATCTATTTATACCACTGATTAGGTCAAGCTAAAGGTCGGTTTTTGCCGGTTTGTAATCCATCATCACCTCTCTCTCTCTCTCTTTCTCTCTTTCTCTCTCTCCTTCTCTTTCATTGTCTTTTCTCATTGTTTCTCTCCCACTCTCTTTCTCTCTCTCTTTCTCTCTTTTTCTTTGTTTTTCTCTTTGTTTCTCTCTCTCTCTTTTTCACTCTCTCTTTCTCACTCTTTCTTTGTGTTTTCTCTTTCTCTCTCTCTCTCTCTCTCTCTTTCTCTTACTCTCTCTGTGCTCTCTGTTTCTCTCTGTTTCTCTCTCTATCTTTCTTTGTTTTTCGCTTTGTTTCTATATTTCACTTTCTTTTTCTCCCACTCATTCTCTTTTGCCGTCACTCTCTCTCTCACTCTTTGTTTTTCTTTTGTTTCTCTCTCTTTCTCTCTCTCCCTCTTCCTTTGTTCTTTCTTTTTGCTCCACTCTCTTTCTCTCCCTCTTTGTTTCTCTCTCCCTCTTTGTTTTTCTTCTGTTTCTCTCTGTTTCTCTCTCTCCTTCTTTCTTTGTTTTTTCTTTTTGTTTCACTCTCTCTCTCTTTCTCTTTCGCTCCATCTTTGTTTCTCTCCCTCTCTCTTTGTTTTTCTTTTGTTTCTCTCTGTTTCTCTCTCTCCCTCTTTCTTTGTTTTTTCTTTTTGTTCCACTCTCTCTCTCTCTTTCTCTCCCTCTTTGTTTATCTCTCTCTCTTTGTTTTTCTTTTGTTTCTCTCTCTTTCTCTCTCTCCCTCCGTTTTTCTTTTTGTTCCACTCTCTCTCTCTCTTTTTCTCTCTCTCCCTCTTTCTTTCCTTTTTTTCTTTTTATTCCACTCTCTCTCTTTCTCTTTCTCTCCCTGTTTGTTTCTCTCTCTCTCCTTGTTTTTCTTTTGTTTCTCTCTCTCTCTTTCTCAATTTCTCTATTTTTCTTTGTTTTTTTCTTTGTTTCTTTATCTCTCTTTCTCGCTCTTATTCTCTCACCCACTCACTCTCTCTCTCTCTTTGTTTTTTTCTCTTTGTCTTCCTCGCTTTCTCTCTGTCTCCTCTTTTCTTTCTCTCACTGTCTCTTTCTCTCTTGTTGTGATTTACATAAGTCAAAGTCAGTGATCCATTATTTACAAATGAAGATAAGGAATAGGATTGTAATAAAAACACATAAATTACTATAAACAACACCAGCCGTTACTGACAAGCACGATGGCCGAGTGGTTAAGGCGTTGGACTTAAGTTCCAATGGACATATGTCCGCGTGGGTTCGAACCCCACTCGTGCTAAAACGCTTTTTGCAATTAATTTTTTTTTTTTGCAACTAAAACAATATTACGACACACTAATATCCTATTTATTTATTACTAATATCATTATTTTAACCTATATTTACAGGTATTAATTTAAAGTTCAAAGTCTGACATTTCCATTTTTCTATATATAAGAGCAAAGAGGTTCTCCTATTACCCGGTTCACACTCCCGCGCAGTCTTTTGAACAGTACCAGTGGTCCTTGTTCTCTGTTTAGGATTAGTTTTCCGGTCTCTAACGTCTCCGCCTGATCTCTAAAATTTTATCTACTAATTATTTTTTCCTTCCGAATAGGAGTAGACAGGTTCGCCTATCGCCCGGTTCAGGTTCCTCTACTGTCTTTTGAACATGATTAGTGGTTTATCACTTATTTCCTGTTTAGGATTGGGTTTCCGGTTACCTCTAAATTATTTTCATTCACTTTCATTCCCAGTGACTCTTTCTTTCCCAGTGGCTCTTTATTTGCGTCTTAGTGACATTATCGCCTTGCTTGGAGTGAAGTGATTAAAAAAAATATTGTTTATAACCATTTTGCTTAAAGTCCGTACTTTCTTGATTCCAGATGAAAATTTGGAATTATTCGATTGAATTTTTCACACACCAAAATTACAGTTTGCAAACGGATGATGAAGTAGACGCAAAACTGAACTCCATAAGCAGCATGGCTGAGTGCTCAAGGCGTTAGATTTAAGTGCCAATGTCTGCTTGGGTGCGAACCTCATAAATGATTTTATTTTTTGGCGGATGGGTGTTTGTAATTTTTGTTTCGCAACTAATATTAAAATCTCGAAAATGTGGCATATGGGAACATCAACAATCCCTGTTGTAGTTGGAGCCCTAGGACTGGTTGGAAAAGATTGCAGTAGACTAATTGCAGGGATCCCTGGAAGCCCATGCCTCAAGGAGATACAAAAAATTGTTCTGACAAGTACAGCCCACACTTTACGAAGGGCTCTATCTATGTAATTTTTTTTTTTTTTTTTTTTTTTTTTGTCAGTGAAAAGTGTCATGATGCCATTTCTAACCTTAGGTCCCTGGGTGGGACCCGGAAAGAAATGTGTAAACGCCAGAAAGCAAAGAAAATAAAAATAATAATAATAATAATAATAATAAAGACAGCAAAGACGAATGCAACCAACCAGATACAGAAGCGATGGCAAGATAAACCGCTTCATGGCCAATACTCTGCCCGTACCAAACAAGCTGACGTAGACAAAACCCGTACCCATCAGTGCAGGGTTGAAAGCTGAAACTGAAGGTTTTATCCTTGCTGCACAGGACCAATGCTTGTTAACTAGGAATTATCAAGCACATATACTAAAATATTGTGTCAGCCCAAAATGCAGATTCTGTGATAAATATCCAGAAACAATTGAACATCTTGTATCAGGTTGCACGATATTGGCACCCACTGAATATAAAACCCGGTATGACAGAGTGAGCCAATATCTGCACTGGAAAATCTGCAACTTCTACGGGAAAGAAACTGAAAGAAAATGGTATGAACACCACCCAGACCCGGTTACGGAGATAGGACCTGTTACAATTCTATGGGACTACACAATACACACTGACAGAACAATCAAGGCCAACCGCCCAGATATTGTTATTAAAGACCACAAACAAAAACAGTGCTTCCTTATTGATATGGCAGTCCCTGCTGACTGCAATGTATCTTTGAAGATATTCAAAAAGCTGTCAAAATACAAGGACCTTGAAATAGAAATCTCGAAAATGTGGCATATGGGAACATCAACAATCCCTGTTGTAGTTGGAGCCCTAGGACAGGTTGGAAAAGATTGTACTAGACTAATTGAAGGGATTCCTGGAAGTCCATGCTTCAAGGAGATACAAAAAATTGTTCTGACAAGTACAGCCCACACTTTACGAAGGGCTTTATCTATGTAATATTTTTTTTTTTTTTTTTTTTGTCAGTGGAAAGTGTCATGATGCTATTTCTGACCTTAGGTCCCTGGGTGGGACCCGGAAAGAAATGTGTAAACGCCAGAAATCAAAGATAATAATAATAATAATAATAATAATAATAATAATAATAATAATAATAATAATTGGACGCGGCAACATTGTGTGATATTTATTTGTTCCTTCTTACCACCACGAACTTTCTAATTAATTCACTTACGTCTTCGGATTTCAGTGTCACACGTTCCGTCCTCTGTTAAAACACGTCCCAGATATTTAAATTTCCACGTTTGATTTTGGTCTCTCCGATATGCAATTCGCACTTTGGGATTATCCTTTTCTTACTAGTTGGTAAGGCATGCTTCTTCTTTTATGTGCCGTGTCCCTTCAGGACGTAGGCGATCGTGGCCCTCCACATTTTCCTGTCCCTTGTAGCCCTTAATATGTTTTGTCTTTTTGTTATTTTTCCCAAACCTTGTTTTGTCATCCATTTGCTCATGCCCATCAAATACGTTACCCGCTGCTTTTCTTTGTCATCCGTTCCTTTAATCTGCCCTGTGTGTATCAGATTTTCCAAGCACTCTTTCCTCATTAGAAACCTCTTCCTGAAGTTAAGTATCAGTTTCTTTTTTTTTTTTTTCCATTTTCTCCAAAATTTCATCGTTGCTCACATGTTCGGTCCACAGTATTCTCAGCATCCTTCCGTAGAACCTCATTTCTGTTGCTTCAAGTTCCTTTCTTCATCTTTGAGGAGATCGTCATTAATTCACTCACGAAAGCAATGAGAATCCACCAGACTTTTTTTTCCTCTACACACACACAAACACTTGATATTCTCAGTGTCGGACAAGCAGTTCACACAGACAAGTCGCCAAAACGTGCGTCAACGAAAATGTTGGCTCCTTTTCTTTTTCAGGCCATAATAGTAACATTTATATTTCAGCACTCAACAAAAATTAAATCCAAGAAACCCCAGCTATTTCTTGTATTTTTCCAACTAAATTAACTGGATACTCATTGCACCCATCTATAAAGAAAAAAAAACATACGAGAAACGTTTTTGCTTACTGTTTATCTTATAATTCTGTTGGATTCCGATCCATATTTCATTCACATTTGATCCCATACTCACAATTTTAGTCACTATTACCGTCTCTCTCGTCTCACCACATAGCAAGAAGATAAGAAATAAAACTCGTTTCCACGTCTTGCCTTTTCTCATTTTTTACGAGTATTATTACGAAAAACGCATTTTAAATAATTTAAATACCTTTGAACATAAAGTTCTGTTCTACTTTTTTTTTCTTTTTTTTTTTTTTTTAAGCATTGCGCCCCGAGCAAGGCGTGAAGCCACTACGATGCAGGGGGGTTGCAGAAGATTTGGAGCAAGAGCAGATAGGAGTGATAGAAGAAAGGATGAGGGGAAGGATAGTGGGTAGATCAAGGTAACTGGAGATGTCGATTGACATTACATTTGAATAGTTGGAGATCATAGCTATCAGGGAAACAGTAATTGGGAAGGGTGTTCCACAGGCAAGAGGTACGAGGTATGAAGCTATTGGAGTAGAAGAGACGGCTACATTTAAAAGTTTCTACAGTGTAAGGGTGAGAGCGGGATGCTGCCTCGTAGGGCGCTTGAATTCATGGAGACTGGGAACCAGTGAAAGCAGCTCATCGGAGCAATTACCATGAAAGTGTTATTTGTAGAAGAGACAGAGAGAGGCGACGGCGCGTCTGTGAGATAGTGACTGCAGTCGAGACGCCAGATCAGGGCCAATCACATTACATATCCGTCTCTGGATCTTGTCAAGAACTCCGAGGTAAACAGAAGGTGCCGCATACCATATACTTGAAAGATAATAGCTTAAATCTAATCTGAATTAAAAGAAAAATTAATTTCCGTATATAAATAAACTTTTTAAACATTTTTAAAGCATTGGTACTTTTTTTTCCATCTCTCATCGACTCATCAAGCCGCCATTGTATACGAAAAATATAAACAGCAAATTGAAAACTCTGTTTAAAATCCAATATTTGCCGTAGAGATGTCTTTCGAAGTCTATTAGTAAATCTAAAGATAATTAACTGGATTTTCTAAAAGAAATGCTTACCTTTTACTAAAAACAGAATGAAAATGACGTTATATTTACGCACAGTAACCTGTGGGGTCAAAGGACAAAGTAGAAATGCTCTAATTCTACCACTGTTTGAAAAAGCACAGGTGGGGGAGTAAAAATGAAACCTAAAGAAAAACGAAAAACCAACAGTGCAATAATCAAGAATCTGCTATATTTAAAAATAATTTTTTCTTTTACCTTATGTAACCAATAGTTTAAGAAAAAATTATTCTATACGCTTTTATAAAACTTAGCATAATGAATAAAATTGAAATCATTAAGGCGCTACTTAAACAAAATATAGCGTAAATGTAAATGTAGGTAACTCCAAAGATTCGCTAAAAAATGTATGCATGATGAAAAAATGTCACAAAGTTAATAAAAACAAAGTTTTCTCGTCGAAATCTTTATTTTATTATTAAGAAAAATGACCAAAGGAATTTTTAATCGTTAAATTATATTTTTTAATCCTTTTTAGAACCTTCAACATTTTGGCTAATTCGTTTTTTTTTTTGTTTTGTTTTGTTTTTTGATTTTTTTTTTTTTTTTTTTCTAGCATAAACGGTTTGGTGGGCTTTATTTTACTACATATAAACTACAGTTGGTTATTTAATGGCGACAAGATTTGTATTGCTGGTAATATTTTTTCCAAAAATGCATTGTTGGTAATAGTTTTTCAAAAATGTATTAATGGTAATATTTTTTCCTTCAAAAATGTATTGCTGGTAATATTTTTTTCCTTCAAAAATGTATTGCTGGTATTAAAACCTATTTTTATACTTTCATAGTGGGTAAAATAGCAGAACAGCTTGGGTCTTTGCGTGGCATCCAGTCTAGAAAAAGGAAACTGTGAATTCAAACCGGATCGTCCTATTCTAAAAAGTGTGTATAGATGAGGCTGGGGATCGCTTGTGAATCGTAATTGCCATTGTAACTCCTACTATTTTCACGTTGGAATCAATACGGCATCTACTCGGCTTGATCAGCTTTCGTTCGGATATGGCGCCAAAAAGGAGTCTAATATTCCTTAAGGAACAAGAGAAACTACAAGTTTCTAGTTCTCTGGTTTAATCCCTACGCTATTACGCTGGGAAGTGTTTTAACAGAGGACAGAAAGTTCGACACCGAAATCCGAAGGTGTATTAGGACAGAGAAAGATGCATTCCAAAAGCTAAGCAGAGTATTAAGAAAAAGAAAAATATCGCTAGTAAGAAGGAAAAATACTGAACTATTACGTTACACCTGTCCTTCTGTATAAGCAGTGGGTGCAGGGCAATCTCTTTAAAAATTTTCGTTTTTTTTTACGTCATTCGGGGTTTTTTTTTTTTCGTCCAAATCCGTGAATTTGTTTTGCTCGATAAAACCCTATATACATTTCCCTATTTTTTATCTACTTTGTTGAATGTGTTAAAATTATTCAACTTTTTAACAAGAAAAATCTCAAGTTGATGTTAAAAATTGCCGCAAGACATTGTGGATTTATTTAAAATAGAATAAGCCCAATAGAATATTGAGAAACAGAAAAATTTCGTTAGAAACAAAGAAAAGAGTACTGAACTGTTACGTGATATCTGTCCTCTAAAATGGCAGTGAATGCACTCAACGATGAAGAAGAAACTTGAAGCAACAGAAATATGGTTCTACAGAAAGATTCTGAGTATACCATGGACCGAACATGTGAGGAAAAAGGAAACTTATACTTAACATCAGGAAAAAAACAAGTTCTAATTTCTGGAGCACTTAATGGGGAAGGCAGGCTCGGAGAATCTGATACTCACATGATGGAATGAAGGCAAGAGGGAGAGAGAAAAACAACGAATAAAATTCTTAGTGAGTTTAAGTAAATGAATGGCGGATCAAGGTTTAGGAGAAACAACAGAAAACAAAATTTATTAAGAGCTACAAAGGATAGGAAGTTGTGGAGAGCCTACGGCCTGAGGGGACAGAGAGAGAGAGATATGCGCTGTTCACTCTTATTCTTCGGTTGTTCTTAATTTAATGCCATCTGGGCAACCCCCAAAAGTGTGTATTTATAGAACGCATTAAAATATGGTTACTGTGTCGGCTGCTGTTTCCATTTTGTTGTGGCTATTTAAAAATATCGAAAACTGCAGAACTTTGATCTTATCTCTGTCAATTAAATTCTGTATAATGACAGACGTGACCTAAGATTTCTATCTGGATTTAAACTATTTTGTTATTCGTATTTGGTTCTGTTTGCTTCTTTGAAACGGCGTCTTATCTGCAAGTAAATGTCTATCTTTTCCGATACCAGATGTAGACCGCGAAATTCCCTGAACACCCAGTTTATTCACGCTCGTACGCACATGTAAACATATGAGTTACTGATTATTTTTTAGGAGAATGTTGACTGGTTTATCAGCCTACCTTATGTGACAACGTCTGGCAATGTGGCCTACTTTATACGTCCCAGTATTGTTTGAGAATGTTAATTTGTTCTACAACGTGTGACAATGTGGCTAACTTGATACGATAAGGTGTGTTGATGTGACAATGTTTGACAATGTGGCTTACCTATATGACAACGTTTGATAATTTTGCCTACTGCGTGTGGCAACGTGGCTAGCTTAATACGATAATATGTGTTGATGTAGCCTACCTTATGTGACAATGTTTGATAATGTAGCTTACCTATATGACAACGTTTAATAATTTCACCTACCATGTGTGACAATGTGGCAAACTTTATGGAAAAATATGAGATAATAGGACCTACCAATGTGATTTCTCTCTCTCTCTCCCTCTCTCTCTCTCTCTCTCTCTCTCTCTCTATATATATATATATATATATATATATATATATATATATATATATATATATATATATATATATAACAAAGTGTAACAATCTGGCCAACCTTATGTGACAATGTGGCCTACCTATATGACAATATTGGATAATTTGGCCTATTTCATGTAACAAAGTGGCTAACAATACGATAATGTGTGTTGATGTAGCCTACCTTATGTGACGATGTGACAATGTTTGATAATTTGAGCTACCACGTGCGACAATGTGACTAACTTTATGCGACATTTTGTGACAATGATCTCAACCTTATGTGACAGTGTGTGACTATATGGCCTGCCTATATATTAATTTCGCCTACTACATGTTACAATTTGGTTAACTTTATACAATTTTTGACGATGTTGCCTGCAATATGTGACATTGCGATTTATCTATATAATATCTGTCTAACCTTATTTGGCAATGTGGCCTACCTATATGACAATATTTGATAATTTGTGTTACCACATGTGACAATGTGATTAACTTTATGTAATAATTTGTAATAATATAACCAAACTTATGTAAAAGTGTGATTTATCCATATAACAGTGTACGACAATGTGTCCGATCTTATGTGACAATGGGTGACAATGTAGTGATCTCTATGACAACGTTTGATAATTTAGCTAACGATATATGGCAATAGGGTTAACTTTAAATGACAATCTGGTTTACCTATACGACAATGCGTGGTAATGTGGCCTATCTGTAATCTATATAAATAAGTACTTTTTGTGTTTATGGTTTCATAATTAATTTTTTTATCTTTGTTTATTTTTTACTAATATTCAACCAATGCAAGCCTATAGAGCCACTCAAGGTAGAGCTTTGCTGAATGAAGGATGTGTTATGGCTGTAAGAGGAGAAACTTAGAAGCGTTGACTATGAAAACATTGAGAATCACTAATGCAGGAGTCTGTTGCACAAAGTAACGGTTCGTTGGAAAAGTCTGCTGAAGTGAAACTTCCATTTCTCAAATATGTTGGTTTGCCTTATTTTGTTTTACGGCATATCAGAAACTCAATGGGTTATTGTTATGGCAATTTACACACGTACGCATGGACTATCCCAGCTATAAATAGGAGCAGGTACTGCCTTTTGGAGAAGGAAGTTTCCAGCAGTCAGCTTTAAAAGTCGGACCGAACATTCTTGCTGTAACACTCTCGTTTGTATGTGTTTGCATTGCTGTTTCTGTTAATATATTTGTTTAACTCAATTCCTCTCTTTGTGTCTTTATTTATGGCCCTAACAAGGCCACAACAGAAAGAAAGAAAGATAGAAAGAAAGAAAGAAAGAACAACGAAATATAAATTGCTGTGCAAGAAGAAAGAAAGAAAGAAAGAAAGAAAGAAAGAAAGTGTTATAGTAATTTACCCACGCACGCACGGATTCTATCAGCTATAAATAGGAGCAGGTACTGCCTTTTGAGAGGGAAGTTTTCAGCAATCAGCTCTGACAGTCGGACCAAACCTTCTTTCTGTAACACTCTCGTTTGTACATGTTTGTATTACTGTTTCTGTTAATATATTTGTTTAACTCAATTCCTCTCTTGTGTCTTTATTTCTGACCCTAACAAGGCCACAACAGTTATTTAATGCCGATAAGATTTTCAGGATAGGTTCATATGAATAGAATATGTATTCTTTGTAAGAAATCTGTTTGTAAATCAGGTTTCATTGACGTATTTTTGTAAAGAGGGTTTTTGTAGAGAGTCTGGTTTTGTTTGGCTTATTTTGTTTTACAGCATATCAACCTCAATCGGTTATTTAATGCCGTCAAGATTTTCAGGATAGGTTCGTATGAATGGAATATATCTTCTTTGTAAGAAATCAGTTTATAGAAGATCAGATTTCATTGACGTATTTTTGTAAAGAGAGTTTTTGTCGAGAGTCAAATATACTGCTGGTAATATTTTTTTTTTAAATGTATTGCCGTTATTTTTACTATAAAAATCTTTTTTATACTTACATAGGGTTTTGACCCCAGTTTGGGGGTTAACTATTTGCCCATAGCTTGATTCTAACAGGTGCTACCACCCCGGGTCAGAGTGGACTTTGGAACAACAGCAGTTAAGAGGTGGTTCGACGCTCCTCTAAACCTCCCTATCAGAGGCCTTGCTGCTGGATGTAGTTTATCGTCATACCCAGAACGCCTCAAATTGAAATGCGGGTGGAATGAAGGTGACTCTCCTCCCTGGAGATTACACGACGGATCGCAGTTGTAAAGGTCTGAACTGGTGGAACTAAAGAATAGAGCTCGTACGTACATTTGCCATGGAAATAACGATAGAGCAGGGATGGGCTACCGACTTTGCTTCCGTAGGAAAGAGGCTACAAAATGTTACCTCCCCCACCCCCGCCGTAAAACGCCGCATAAATAACTTTGAACTGTCTCAAGGCTGGAAAGGGAGGATTATTCAAATAAAGGTATTTTCTGCTCTGAAAATAATAACTATCTTAGCATTTAGATCACAGTTTCGAAGTAGATGGCAATAAATAACGTACAAGTACAAAAAAATTTATATCTTTATTCATTTGAAAATCTAAGAAATATTATAAATTGTAATATCTTAACATGCCGTAGATAAAAGAAACGAAGACTTAAACTTTTTTGTATTGTTGTTCACCTAACACAAGGCTCAAGAGCCACTCAAAGTAGTGGGTTACTAAATGAGATTGTTTGAGCACCTCGGCGTGGTGTAATGGTTAGAAAGCTTGTCTTGCTAGATCACTGAGTAGTGAGTTCGATCCTCACTGGGTGCCCCATACTTTCGGCCTTGTGACACATCTGAGCTGCGCTTGGAAAATGGGCGTCTCGATGTGGTGTAAAAGTTAGCAAGCTTGTCTTGCTAGATCAGTTACTACTGAAAAGTGAGTTCGATTCTCACTGGATGCTCCATGCTTTCGGCCTTGTGCCACATCTAAGCTTCCCTTGGAAAATCTTTACTAAATGAGATTGTCATAACAGCATAAAGGGGTGAAGTAAGAAGTGCATATTATGGGATATGTAAGATTAATAACGGTTCACTCCAGATTTGAAGAGCTTAAAATTGTATGGAGGGGAAGCATCCTCTCGGGAGTCTGTTCAACACCGTAACAGTTCTAGGAAATAAATATTCTGAGTGAAACCAGCTCCTTAATCATTGCTAGCATCATATAAGAAGTCATCTTGTCCCCCATTAGTTTGCTGTAATAGCTTGCCAGTTAAGTGTCCACAAATGCTTAAAATAGCAGCAGCGAATAAAGTAAATCCCTAACCCTTTTGTTTACTTCCGGCTAAGTTCACTCTGGAGTCGAATAAAGATGTATATATGCATTGTTAGGCATAAAGGTATAAAAACAAATTTTGTGACGAGTACCTACTTATTTCACCTCCTGCCATTACTTCTGATAAATAATAGACCATTCCTTTTTGACTGAGAGAACGGACTGAAGACAAGGATATATCAGAGAAGCTGTTTAGTTTTTGTAAGAGCGAGAGAGATAGAACAGGAAAGAAAGAAAGAATGAAAGAAAAGAGAGAGGGGGTGATAAAGTTCTCTCATGTGTTTAACGTCTGCTTCAGTGAAATGCAAAAAAAAACTTATCAAATTTTAATCTTTTCATTTGTCCCTTCTTTTTCTTCTTCTTCTCCTTCAATCTTCTTTCTCTTTTTCTTCTTCACCTCCTCCTTCTCCTTCTTCAATCTTCTTATTCGCCTACTTCTTTTGCTGCTTCAATCATCTTAAATTTTTTGTTCTCCTTCAATCTTCTTTCTCTTCTTCTTCTTCTTCTCCTTCTTCTTCTTCTTCAAACTACTTCAATCTTCTTCTTCTTCAATCTTCTTCTTCTTCAATCTTCTCCTTCAAACTACTTCAATCTTCTTCTTCTTCAATCTTCTTCTTCTTCAATCTTCTCCTTCAAACTACTTCAATCTTCTTCTTCTTCAATCTTCTTCTTCTTCAATCTTCTCCTTCAAACTACTTCAATCTTCTTCTTCTTCAATCTTCTTCTTCTTCAATCTTCTCCTTCAAACTACTTCAATCTTCTTCTTCTTCAATCTTCTCCTTCAAACTACTTCAATCTTCTTCTTCAATCTTCTTCTTCAACTTTCTTCAATCTTCTTTCTCTAATTCTTCAATCTTTTTCTCCTTTAATCTTATTTCTCTTTTTCTTCTTCTTCAGTCTTCTCCTTCAATCTTCTTCAATCTTCTTCTTCTTCTTCTTGAGGAATGAGGGTTCGGAGAATTTAACACTCACATGATATATTGAAGACCAAGAGAGGCAGTGGGAAACAACGGGAAACCTATCCAACGATCTTGTGCTAATGATTTACATATCTTTTTTTAATCGGTTTACCCCGAGCGAGGCAATAATGTCACTAAGACGCAAGTTGGGAATGAAATAGAATGAAAAGACTTTAGAAGCAACCGGATAACACAATCTTAAACAGGAAACAAGAGCTAAGCCTCTATTCCTGTTAAAAAAAAAACGGGGAGTGTGAACCGGACGATAGGCAAACCTATCTACTCCTATTAAATGAAAGGGATAGTAAGAAGACAGATATGACTTACGGTTATGCAGGATAAGAACGTGTGGAGAGCCATTACTCCCCACATCTTGAAGGGACAGGGAAGAACAAGGAGAACCCATATATTTTCGTGTTCCAACTATTATTCGGTTTCCTTACCATTTGCCAGAGACATTATACCGTGTCTCTGGTTCTATTCTCGTAGGAAAGTTTCTGCTTGCGAAAAAAATGTCTGAAGGAAGCAGGTGTCTATTCTTATCCTCAAAGGCTTTTGGTTACGAATATAAATGGCCCTGTTTAACCAGAAAAACAGAAAAAAGATTGTTTTGTAGGGATTTGGGTGTTGCTCGATCTCTGGCGAGACACCATCCGATTCTGCTGGTGGAAAAAATTGTAATAAGAATATTTATTTTTAAATCTGTTTCGCTAAATTTTTTTACAATAGATATTGTACTTCTTCAATTAATATCAGGAGGAAAGCGATAAACTCCCAACCCTGACTGAATATGACGCGTCCCTTTTTTTCCCCTCACTTCTCACGACCCACTCTGATGTAAAGTCACCCACACTATTACCTACACTAAAACGCACACCCACACTAACCAATGAAGAGCAGAAAGTAGAGAATAAGTTCTTAAATTTGCTACTACTTCTGCTGTAGTTGACGTTTAAACTGTACAAAAAGATTTGCTACTGAACAAATAAGAACGGTAAAAGAAAGCCTTAGCACAAACTTCTGTCTTGGAATATTCTTTTGAAAAAGACAAGGAATTACTTACATTTTACTTACCTTTGCTCTACTTACGTTCATAATCGCGGAAAAAAAAACAGTAAAATCTGGAAACAGCAAGTCAAGTAAGTATTAAAATTATTTTTATTACATAGCACACAGAATTGTTCATTGTTTTATTTTATTTTAAATTATGTTAAAAAAAAAAAAAATACGGCCAGCATGTTAAGATCGGGCGCGATCGTTAAAAAATACCGAACGCCTCACCGAGGTGCAATGGTTAACAAGCTTGCCTCGGAGATCGTTACTATTGAGCAAGAGAGTTCGTCCCACACCGGGTGCAGCATTTATATTACGAAACGAAACAAGGCTTTGTTAATAGTACATTTGAAATAGATTTGTAGCCTGGTGCATGACTATATTCAGATTTAGTAACATTGTTTTTGTTTAGCGGCTCGAACTGAGGATTCGTAGAGCCGAGTTCGAATTCCAGTCGAATCCATTACATTTACTAACGTTCTAATACCTTTGGGAAAGGTATTAATCCTCCTCTTACCCCCCCCCCCCAGCTATGAGTAAATACCAGGAGAGACCGGGTTCTATAGCCGTGGATGGCAACTGGTCTACCACAGAAAGAAATGGCAACCTACTGCGGGGAAAAATCTGCCTCGTCAGTCATGTATCGAAAGATACATGATCGCTTAGACGTGTACCACGAATGGCACATAACTGATTAAATAAAGAATGGCTTAAAGGGACACCGAGGATCAATCAAAATATTAATTCAATAGTGAGTGCTGGCTTCGAGACGAGCTTGTTAACCATTACACATCGAGGTTGAACTCATTCCTTTATTTGTTTATTTATTTACCGACCTTGCAGTTTTGCATTAGTCCACAAGTACAGAGAAAATGGCGTGCATACATACATGCACACACACTCAAACACACACACATGCACACTCAAACACACACACATACACACATTCATACATCCATCCATATATATACATCCATATATATATATATATATATATATATATATATATATATATATATATATATATATGTATGTATTGAGGTGTAATGATTAACAAGCTTGTCTCGAACATATCTTTGTTTTCTCCAATATGGTTTCGGATATATATATATATATATATATATATATATATATATATATATATACCACCGTTTTTCTGCCTTTGCGTCTATCTATCTATCTATCTATCTCTCTCTCTCTCTCTCTCTCTCTATATATATATATATATATATATATATATATATATATATATATATATATATACAGTGTAACCCGGATATAAGAGACCCTGATATAAGAGAAACCTGGATATAAGAGAGATTTTCTCTGGTCCCAAATTAGAGCTTGTGTTAATGTATATATAATAGACTAAACCCAGATATAAGAGAAACCCGGATATAAGAGACTTCTTCTCCTGTCCCGACAACTCTCTTACATCCGGGTTACACTGTATATATATATATATATATATTTATATATATATATATATATATATATATATATATATATATATATATATATATAAATTTTCTTTCGAATAATTTTTTATTTTCCCAAGTACTTTTATATATATTTTGTATTTGGACAGCAATTTCTCTTTTCTGCATGTTAAAAAGGATTGGCAAGGTGCCGTGGTTAAGATTTTACATAAATTTTCATGCATTCTAATAATTTTTTTCCTGATCAGGACATTAATTGTCCGAGTGTTTTATATATCCAATCCTTTTCGGCTATACTAGATGCATACCTAAAAACAATCCATATATTCAGTTAAAAGTAAAATAAAATTCATCCTCGATAATGGTTAAAAGTTAAAAAGCTGAATGAGCTTAGAAAAAATATTTATACAATTTACGTTGCAAAAAGAAAAAAAAAAACTTGAAAAATTATATAATTAACACACACAAACACACATACACAGAGCCACACAAAATGATTCCCTCGCTCCCATCAAACGGAAAAATGTAAGAACGTTTGGAAAAAGTAGATAAAAAAAAAAAATTCCTTGTCCGTCACATTTAACGAAAGAAGTTTAAAAAAAAGAAAGGTTGCTGCCCAAATATATTTATTAATCATAGTTGTATAGTTGGCCCCTCGAGAATACCCATCTACTAGACGCTTCTTCGGGCGCATTTGTGTTTTTATTCAACACTCAAAAAGCCCACCTGTTATTTATACTGTAACAATGCTGAGTAGACCTTAGTTACAGTTTCGGGAATACAGCATGTTACCAATAATTTGAACACGATATATATATATTAAACAATATACGGACACGCGGACTTATATGCGCGTGTTCAACTGTTTGATGTATAATGCTTTAAGGATTTTTAGTTTTTGAAACCCAACCTAAACAAAATCAACTATGGCATCTCTACAAATATTCTTAAATGTCTATAATTGTTAACAGAAGCCATTGGTTTATACCAACGGCTTTCGATTCATACTTCTACAATTCACTCTCGTGTGGTCATGTGTGACGTCATGAGATGCGGTGCGATTTTCGCTTCTAGCGTCTTATATGCGCGTGTTTATCGTTGTTAGAAATCATCTATGTAAACATTGACAGACTATCATCACTGTCGTGTCCGTATATTGTTTAATATGTTGTAATTGACATCTTTGATAATGGCTTAAGTAAGCCGAAAGCTTAGATTGTATTAAAAAAATATGGATCACTATTGTAAATTTCTTTCTTCTTTCAAAGATTTAAACTTATCAGAAGTTACGAAAAAAATTGTCTATATTATTTAATGAAACGTGTATGAATGAAAAGATGCTGCCTAAATACACACAATATATATATATATATATATATATATATATATATATATATATATATATATATATATATTAGATAGAGAGAGAGAGAGAGAGATAGAAACAGATGCAAAAAAACGGTGGTATATATATATATATATATATATATATATATACCACCGTTTTTTGCCTCTGTGTCTATCTATCTTTCTATCTATCTATCTCTCTCTCTCTCTCTCTCTATATATATATATATATATATATATATATATATATATATATATATATATATATATATATATATATATATATATTCTGTTTCAACTTTAAAAAAACGGGTTTTCTTCAGTCTAAAAATATGATTTTAAGGCCACTTCGAGAGGGTGTAATGGTTAGCAGGCTTCTTTCGCTAAATCATTTACGACTGACTGGTGAGTTCGACCTCGCTGGGTACCCCAAAACTGCTGGCCTTGTGCCACATCTAGTCTACGCTTAGTAAATCATGATAAAGGCAACAGCAGGATATCAACCTGACGATGCGGTTTCAAATCCAGTCTAGCATAAAACAGCCTGGCGCCTCTGAGTGTTGACTTCAATGTTTACTTTTTATATTCATATTTACATACGCTCTATCACTAATATTCATCACTTTATCCCATAAATATAGCACACTTTAAAACTATATTTCTGCATATATGTGTTTGTGTGTGATTAGTGATGCTTCTAAAAAAAACTTGAATTCTTCTAAGTTCATGATTTCCATATAGAAATAGAAACCTCTGACCTGTAAAACGTGTTCTGTAATTATTTCTTTTATATGAATGTAATAATTTAATATTTTATCTTTTTTTAAACATTAATAAAAGACAAACTTGAATGTGTAATAAATTTTACATCTTAATTTCATGCGCAAACAGTTCACGTTCATATTCATTAAATAACAATTTCTCTTTGTTAGTTTGAAATCAACCCAGATAATAGATTTGAAATTTTAAAATTATACTTTATATGGTTATATATTAGAAAATTTTAATAGATTTTAAATCAGGTTTTAAATCAATAACTGAACGGCACTAACTAACGCAAGGAGATGTCTTTAGACATGGCCATCGGAAAAAGAAGTATCTACCCGCGTAGACAGCCATGTTTTATTAGCAAACTTTACTATCTAATTTATCTATCTTATGTCTATTCTTTTTCTATTGTATTCGGTACAATTCAACCAATCTTTTGCTCCATCTGTTATCCTTACTACTTCGAATACCTGTGTTTATGGATCAATTACGAATTTTTATAGGAGATAAGAAAATAGAATAGATTTAGCTAAGGGTATTTTCGCCCAACACCACAAGTTGCTACGTAATCAGAAAATCAACCTGAAACCTCGCGTCATGTTCTTAACTAGCCTCGTGGATCGAAAGTTTCATATTAATGACTTGTATGGCGCCAAATTCTTTCAGAAATATCTAAACTGTCAACTATGTTCAACCGCTTTCTCAGATCAATGATCAAAAATAGCTTTGTGTGAGTGAAGCGTGTAGGTCTCTGTAAGGACAACCCTTCATCGAACCTTGTGGACGCACGCTACAGAAACACAAAACGTACCAAATAAGAGAAACCACTTCAGTTGAGGACTTTCAACCGAATGTTTCCTGATAAGGTTGGTTGGCTGATTCGTTTTCACGGTTTTATAGGTTATTTAAAGCTAGAAAATAGTTTTTGATTTAAGATTATTTTTTTAGATTATAATGGTATAATGATACAAATTTTACTAATTAACCCATAGCTTGAAGGGGAATAGGTGGATTCATACCTTTCTCAAGGGTATTTGCGCGTCAGTGAATATAACGAACCTAATAGAACTCGGCTATTCGATTAACAATTCCGAGCCATTATCCATTACAACACCCGCAATTTTACAGCACCTGGAATTACCAAGCGGTCAACCATCTTGGTACTGATCAGACTCAACGTTGCTTAACTGAAATCATCGTACGAGAACCGGTTTTTTAAAGTGATGTGAACGAAAGCCCTCCTTATAAGGAAATGGCTATTATTACCATTACCATTATCGATGAGGGAAACAGATACTGCATATTGATCCCAACCCGATGGCCAGGGAGTGACACAAGGGTCAGAGTTAGGGTCAGAGTTAGGGTTTAATGTGGGGTTGTCCGAACACATGAACACTTGTGAGGTCCAAAAATAGCCCAGTTCCTGCAACTGTCAGATGCATTGGCATCAGTATCATTAGCAATCCCCACTATGTATATGTATATATATACATATGTTTGTGCGTGTATGTGTATATATATATATATGTTTGTGTGTGTATATATATATATATGTTTGTGTATATATATATATGTATATGTTTGTGTGTGTATGTATATATATATATATATGTTTGTGTGTATGTGTATATATATATGTTTGTGCATATATATATATATGTACACACGCACACAAACATATATATATATATATATATTATAATAATAATACCTTATCCTTACTCACAGTTTCGCACACCTTGAAATTCTCGCATCAGATATGTTTCATGCTTGAACGCAATCTTCAGGCCTAAAAATACGTTCAAACATGAAACAGACTGTCGCCACTTGATGTTGACCTCAGTGGATATATATATATATATATATATATATATATATATATATATATATATATATAGTTATCGACAGACAGTATTTTCCGCTTATCAGTGTGGCTAGACTTCTGGTTGCCTCTAGCTAGGATCGAAACCCGTCTGAAGTGGCGTCAGTCGGAGATGCTACCGCTTAACCGTTGGCGCATGGCAGGGATGACGATGAATTTAAGCATATTTATTTTTAAATAAACACACAGTGACTGAGAGAACTCGAATCGCTTTACCGAAATGTCTTGCATCATATATATATATATATATATATATATATATATATATATATATATATATATATATATATATATATATATATATATATATATATATATATATATATATATATATACTTACAAAATATTCACTTTATATAAGGTTATTTTGAAATTTCTCCGTTTCCAGAGTTTCTCTATCTGTATTAATTAGTCCTAAGTTTTTGCGTTTTCCTCCTCTCCTTCCAACACATGTAATTCCGTCCAACGAAGACATTGCGTTAGTCGGGTGAAATCCTGAACGAAAAAAGCGTCCCCAAGAATTTTCTACACTTCGCCATTAATTTACATAACTTTGTTTTGATATATAAAAACATTATATATCATTTTTCCCATGCATATATATATATATATATATATATATATATATATATATATATATATATATATATATATATATATATATATATGAGTGAGGGGTGCGCGTGCGTGTGTGTATAATGATCAGTTATCTCCATTCAGAATTTCGTAGATCTTGGAATCCACTCATCAGGAGATAAACGTGTCTTTGATGTCCTTCACACATATTTTCCTTAAACTTATAACTTAACGTCTTTAAAGAAAACAAGGATGCATGAAAGTAAGTCAAAAATACTTTTTATCGGCGTATGGGTGGATTTCAAAATCTACGAAACTTTGAACAGAGATAAGTAATTTTATATATTTATCTACTTCTATTACTAGAGAGTACCCAGTAAAAAAAAAAAAAAAAAAAGCGATCAATTTATTCTTCGAGAAAATAGACCATCTCTAATTGGTCCATCTCAGTGACCCTCTAAAAGCGCAGATCTGAATATTACGGATTACTCTATCTAGAGTGGATCTAGGTAAATTGCTCTAAATCAATTGCTCGATAGTAAATTAATTGCTCCAAATCAATTGCTCGAAAAATAATTTCTCGAACTAGCAATTGCTCGAAAGGCAGTTTGCTCGAAACCTGTGGTTTAAGAAAAAAAAAAAAAAAAAAAAAAACTACGTTCTTTCTAATATTTGCTATAAGATAAAATATTACGTTCGTGCAAAAATAATGTCGGTTTTTGACGTTAAAAAATACGTCAAAAAACGACATTATTTTTGCACCAACCTAATAATACAACTTTATTGTTGTCAATTGAACAGCTAAAATTGAAAAAAACAATACATTTATCGAGCAGGTCTTTTTTTTTTTTTTTCTATAGTTTAAAATAAAGTGTAAATTTTTATTATTACTGTTATTCTTCGTGATTTAAAAAAATAAAAAATATATAACTATTGTTGCTAATATTTACTCTATTAGTATGAAATATTATATGCAACACTTCTTAAATATTCTTCAACATTGTTGTGTAATAATTCGATACAAGGTTCTTTAATCGCATTGCACAGTCACGGCACTTTTTTCTGCACTCATTCCTCCCACATATTGCTCTATTCGCAATTCTTGTAAACTTAGTTCTCTCTTTAGTCCTTCAATAATGGCAATAGATATGGTTGCTATGGGAAAGAAAGGGAGGACCACACGTAGAGAGAGTAGCCTTGCCACCGTTTGTTGAGCCAGACAAGAGAGATAGTCCTAGAAGATTAACTGCTAAAGTGAGTGTCGTGGCTCCTTTTATATCCAGCTCCGTTGACGTGTCGTGAGACGGCGCAGCTTACGTGGTGCTTCGAGCTTCGAAATTACTTCGAGCAATCTGCAATTGATAGTTCGAGAAATTATTTTTCGAGCAATTCATTTCGAGCAATTCATTTCGAGCAATTTACTGTCGAGCAATTTACTGTCAAGCAATTGATTTCGAGCAATTTACCGGATAAGATCTGGAGTATAGTCTTAACTCACCTGCAAAACCGTCGTCGTGACATCGTCGATGTTGATTCATCGAAGTAAAACTTAACTGAAGCTTGGAATGAAATGAAATTCCTCTTGATACTATCCGCAAAACTCTTCGTAATGTGTGAGCTGTACTTTTGAGGAAGAATTATTTGTGTTTCTTTAAAGCTACCAGGAATCGCTTCAATGAGTCTAACGACACCTTTTCCAATCAATCCGAGGGCTCCAACTCCAACGGAAATTATTGATATCCTTATGTTCCACGCCTTTGTATTTTGATAGTTTCTTGAGGATCATCAAAGATACATTACAATCCGCAGGGACTGCCATGTCAATAAGACACAAGTACATTATAAATATTTTATTCACAGTTTTCCTCTGCCCTTTCAAGATGTGGGCGATCATGGCTCTCCACTACTTCCTATCCTTCGTAACTCTTACCAATGTTTGTTTTTATATTATCCTCAACACACCGTCCTACCATCTGTTTACACAAGCACATTAAATATTCAACAGGGACTGCCATGTCAATAAGAAAGCACATTCTGTTCTTACGGCGGAGTAATGGATACGGGCTCAGATTGAGAAATCAGAGAACCGAGTTCGAATTCCAGTCGAATCCATTGCATTCACTAACGTGCCAATACTCTTGGGAAAGGTATGAATCCTCTTCTCCTCCCAGCTATGGGTAAATTGGATAGATCCGGTTCTACAGCATTGGATGGCAACTGGTCTACCGCAGAAAGAAATGGCAACCTACTGCGGGAATAAAAATCTGCCTAGTTAGCGTGTATCACGCATGGCACATAACTGTCTGACTGATTACGATGTCTGGGATTAGCTTTGTTTGTTGTGTGTGTATTGTAAAATCCAATAAAATTGTTACAGGTTCTATCTCTGAAACCGGGTCTGGGTGGTGTTTATACTAGTTTCTAGCAGTTTTCTTTCTGTAAAATTTTCAGATTTTCTAGTACGGACATTGGTCAACTCTATTATGCCGAGTCTTAGAAGGATTCACGTAGATTTAAGCGTATGGGAGAAGCAATCACTCTGTCTCTCTATTTCTTTTACTCTCTTGCTCATTTTCCGTTTTCTCTCTCTCTCTCTCTTTCTTTTTCTTACATACATACACTCTTCCTCTCTCTTATTCTCTGACTCTATCTCTTTCTTTCTCTCTTTCTTTTCTCTCTCTTTGTCTTTTTCCGCCTCTTCTTTTTTCCTCCATTCTCACTCTCTCATATTCCTTCACTCTATCTCTTTCTTTCTCTCTTTCATTCGCTCTCTTTCTCTCGCTTTATTTCTCTTTCATTCTATCCCATCCCTTTCTCTAGCTCCCTTTCTCTAGCTCCCTTTCTTTCTATTGTGTCTTTTCTTTCTTTCTCTCTTTCTTCCACTCTCTGTCGTTTTCTGTCACTTTCTTTTCCCCCATTCTAAATCTCTCACACTCTTTATCTCTTTATCTCATCCGCTACTTTTACTTTCTCTCTATCGTTCTTTCTTTCTCTATTTATCTCTCACATATTTTATCTCTTTCTTTCTCTTTCTCTTTTTCTTTCTTTCTCTCTCTCTCTCCCTACCTCTCTCTCTTTCCTCTCATACTCTCTCTTTTGTGTATCCGTGTGTGAAGACTCAACGAACTGCCAAATATGCACGTCAACGTTGCTTTTTTTTTAATCAGAGTTTTGGTGTGAAGTCTCCCCCACCGTTTTTATTAACTCTTTTCACATAGACTGCTCCCTCCCGCCAAACGCTAAAAAATTTCGACCGGCCCATTTTCCGGTAGATTTTTTTTTTTCAGGTGAATGTTTCCTGTTAGTCTTTTCCGTGTATCTTCAACACCCGCCAACTCTGTCACATCTCACACCAGTTTTTCCTCTCCTTTTTGTGTATGTATACGTTTGTGTACGTCTTTGTGTCTGTGTGTGCGCGTGCGACTGCATGAGTGTGTGTGTGTGTGTGTGTGTGTGTGTGTGTGTGCGTGTGGATGTGTGAAAGTGTCCGTTTATACGAGTGAATATATCTATGTATATTTGTGTATGTATATGCGCCTGCATGTGTTCGTGAGTACTAGTGTATGAGTGTATGTGCGTATAAGTGCATGTTCGTGAGCGTGGGTGTGGGTGTCTGTGCGTGTTGCTATGTGTGCGTTCGAGCGTGTTTCTTTGTGAATGTGTTTGCGCGTGCTTGTGCGCGTGTGTTTGCGTGTGCGCACGCGCGTTCTTGTGTATGTGCCCGCGCGTGTGTGTATGTGTCTGTATGTATGTGTGTGTTGAAAATCTGTGTGATGGTGGGGCATGCGCCTATGCGCCTATGCGAGCCATGACTAAAACTTCAGTCGACTATCCCACGTTTAAGTCACATGTATTTTATAGATCTAGGTCAAGTTATTTCCTTTTTTTTTTAAGTTTGTTTGTAACAAACAACCTACCTACCTACCTACCTATGGTATGCGTAATTCCTGTTTTCACTGATTACACGAGAATTATTATTATTAAAAAGTTACATGCTTAAAGTTTCCGGAAGACTCTATTAAAATTAACGTTCCTTTGGAAACTCGCTTGGATAGACAGACACCCATGCATTATGTACAAATAAACACACGCACAGAGATACACGCGCATGCGCTTACTTGTAAAAAAAAAATACATACGAAATATGAAACGTTAAAACCAATTAAACATTTCGTTAATTATCTGAGAACTGTTTTAACAGACGATGGAAAACATGTCACCGAAATCCGTAGGCGCATTGCAATAACGAAAAGTGCCTTCCAAAAGCTAAGCAAAGTATTAATTTCTTAATACTTTGCAGAAAAGATTCATTAATTTCTTAATACTTTACAGAAAAAATTCGTTAGAAGCAAAAAAAAGGCACATTGGGATAGCGAAAGATGCCTTTCAAAAGTTAAACAAAGTATTAAGAAACAGGAAAATTTCGTTAGAAACAAACGAAAAGACACATTGGGATAGCGAAAGATGCCTTTCGAAAGCTAAGCAAAGTATTAAGAAACAGAAATATTTCGTTAAAAACAAAGGAAAAGGCACATTGGGAAAGGGAAAGATGTCTTCCAGAAGCTAAGCACAGTATTAAGAAACAGGAGAATTTCGTTAGAAACAAGGAAAAGGCATATTGCGATAAAGAAAGGTGTCTTCCAAAAGCTAAGCAAAGTATTAAGAAACAGGAGAATTTCGTTAGAAAGAAAGAAAAAAGTACTGAACTGTTACGCAATATCAGTCCCCGTATATGGCAGTGAATGCTGGACAATCTCATCAAAAATGAAGAAGTAACCGTAAGTTCTATGCTAACAGTTTCTTCTCTTGCAATTCTCTTTTGTTGAACTCTCCTCCGGTTTCTTCCTTTCCAGTCAACTTTTATTTTCTAATACCTATATATGCAATACCAATTGTTATCTTTTGTCGTATTAATTTCTGTTCATTTATTGTACCCCCCTCCTTTACAATGTTTTTTTTTTATTATTTTGCTCATGCTACACGCAGTAATCCTTTGCGTCTTAGTGGTTTTATTGCCTTCCTTGGAGTGTAATGATTAAAAAAACACAACATAAGACCAAGAGGCGTGAAGAATTTACCCCTAGGGGTTGGTTTCAGGTGGAAGGTTAAAATGATTCCAGACAGCTGGGGAAACTGCGTATATTGCAACAGCGGTCGGTGTTCAAGCCCAGATAAGAACTAGGTTTTCGAATGCTGATATGTACCTAGTATCGGGTAGGAACTCGTTTAACCTGGCGAAATGCTGCAGCTCGACGTGGCATCGTTTTCACGAGATTTGTGGGGAGTTGTTTAACTATACCGTCTCTATATCTGTCTACAGTTCCCTGATATTTGAAGGTACAGGATCTCGCATACGATTAGACCACCGTCTCCCACAAATACTCGATTGGGCTCATGTCGGACGAACGCGATGGTGCCGCCATGCGTCAAACCCATTCTGTGTAACTTGGCTATGATGACACAGTACATTAGCCTACTAGATCATCCCACAATCGTTGACGTCCAAGAATCTATGCTTCGTAGCTGTCAATACGCAACGACATGATTAGGCGGAATAACTGCACAAAAAGCTGGATTTATTTTGGGAAGAGATTACACTATTTACTGGGAACAAACCACCTTCATAAGAAGATAAAATGAACTGAGTGTATTGGCATATCTGGTCTGGAGCCCCTTACTGTGCATATCGAGATTCTTGACAAAATCCAGATAAGGGTGTGCAATATAATAGATCTTCACCAGGCATCTCGTCTTCAGTCACGTTCTCATCAACTCGACGCGGCTTTCTTTTTCTGTTCTACAAATATTTCCACTTCCCGGATGAGCTTTTATTTTCCCGGTGCCCAGAATACATAAATATAAGCGCGCTACTCGATTGGCAACTAGGTCCCACCGTTTTACTGTTGAACTAGCTATACGCAACCGCCACTTCTGCTTTAACAGTTTTTTTTCGCATTTCCCACCTGTGGAACTCCTTTTCCGATTTCTTATTTCCCCGATAACTACAATCTTCAAAAATTTAAATGCAATGTCAATCGTCGTCATCTGTCATTTTGAACCCTGTTCCTTTTTTTATCCTTTCCTCAATCCTCCCCATTTGAGGTCTTCTCATTCTCTTTCACTTTCACTTTCACTTTCACTCTCTTGTGACATTGTCGCCTTGCTTGAGGTGAAACGATTAAAAGAATACATATTTAAAAAAAAAAAAGGTGTAAAACAAGGGTGCATCATCGGATTTATTTAACCTCTACAGCGAGGTATTCCCAAGTGAACTAGAAGTCCTATCGGGATTTATTATTAGTGGGCACAATCTTAACATGCCGATGCAGAAAGAAAACTGTTAGTAAATGAAATCAGGACGAAATAGATTCATTCATTCATTTTCTACTGCTCATCAACCTTTTGCGGGTTATTTAAAGACAGAAAATATCTTTAGTTTGTAAGAATTTTTTTCTAGGGAATAATGGTTTGGAGATACAAGTTTTACTATTTAACCCATAGATTGGAGGATACAGGTGGATTCATACCTTTTCCTAGGGGTATTTGTGCGTAAGTGAATATAAAGAAACCCGACTGGAATTGAACGTGGGATCCCCGATTTCCAATTCCAAGCCATTATTCATTACACCATCCTCACATCCAAGCTTATACTAACTGGTATTCCCAGGCAATTTTTAATTGTTTATTATTATTATTATTATTATTATTATTATTATTATTATTATTATTATTATTATTATTATTATTATTATTATTATTATTAATATTATTATTATTATTATTATTATTATTATTATTATTATTATTATTATTGTATATAATACAGAATGTGAGTTTTTAAATAGATTTTACCAATTATAATATCAAGTATGTCAAGGTCATTTTATTAGTAGGTTGGAGCAAAAATAATGACGTAATAATGTCGTTTTTTGACGTATTTTTTAACGTCAAAAAAACGACATTATTACGTCATTATTTTTGAACCAACCTAATACTTAATAACAACAGAAAACTAATGTCCTATTTTATGTTCAATATAATCTTGTAGTGACACAAGTTTACCCATGCCATAAAAAAAAAAACACTTCATATTTTGCTAAAAATTTTACTGTTATTAGGTTTTCAAACGTGAATCGTTAAATATGATCGATTCATTTTCTATGGGTTATCAATCCTTTACAGGTTATTTAAAGCCAGAAAATATTTTAAAATTTTTAAGAATTTTTTGCAGAGAGGATAATAATGGTTTAATGATACAAATCTTACTAATTAACCCATAGCTGGGGGAGAAGAAGTGGTTTCATACCTTTCCCAGGTGCTTTAAGCACCTGCTATTCCCAAGCGATCACCCATTTCGACGTTGTGATTTTACGGGAACCGGTGTTTCAACCTGGTGTGACCATAAGCAAAATTAAGAAGAAAGGACTAATCATCAATTGACAGAATCAATAACGTCGTTAGCAAAAGGGACAGCCCTAGATACAAGCTACGTATCGGGGATGTCAAAATAAAACAGGTACAGAAATTTAACTATCTGGGAATTCTTTTAATAGTCAACAGAAAATGTGTCACAGAAAGCCGATAGCGTACTAGAAAAAGATATTTTCCTAGAGGTATTAAAAGATAGGAAAAATGCTTTAGAAACAAAGAGATTGCTGAGTTCCTATGTAGCGTCAATCTTCCTATATGAATGCTGGACAATTTCCTAACCTAAGAAAAGACTTGAAGCAGCAGAGATGTTATTCTACAGAAGGATGCTAAGCATACCATGAAGGGAAAGCGTTAGTAATGGAAACAAAAAGGACACTTGAACTCGATTGAATATGTGAATAACAATGAGTTTTTTTTAAGAAAATGTGAACAAAAAGAGTCCTTTAGCTTAGGTTCAGAAAGCGAGCTGAAATTCCTGCGCTACATAATTAGGAAAGAAGGCTTGGAGAATTTGATACTCACAGGGCGTAATGTGTTGTGGCCTTGTTAGGTCCAGAAATAAAGACACAAGAGTGGAATTGAATATATTAACAGAAACAGTAATTTATGAATAAAAATAACAATAGGAAAACTAGTAAATGCTGACGCGTTTCGTCCAATGTGGACTTTATCAAAGCAAAATACGAAATGAATTTAATTGAACAAGGTAACTAATAAAAACAAAAACAGAATGTTCCTAGCAACTAGTTTTCCTATTGTCATTTTTATTCATAAATATTGTCTTCTCTACTGGTAAAATCTGAGAAATTTTCACAGAAACAGTAATACAAACATATACAATCAAGAGTGTTACAAGAATATTCGGTCCGACTGTCAGAGCTGACTGCTGGAAACTTCCCTCTCCAAAAGGCAGTACCTGCTCCTATTTATAACTGGGAGAGACCATGCGTGCAGGGGTAAATTACCATAAAATAATGACAAGAAGGAGGGAAGAGAAATAGCGAGAAACCTATCTAACACGCTAGTGTGAATGGATGGCATAAGGATAGTAAGTGAGAAAGATAGTAAGGGGATAAGAAGATGTGGAGAGACGCGATCACATCCTGAAGAGATACGGCAGATAGAATATGTAGGCCTAATCCGGGCCACGTGAACACAAACCACACCATTATGGAATTACTACTAGCTGTCATACATAGCTTCATGTGGTCTACGCCACACCCAAACCGTGACACGGCAGATTTCGCTGTAAGCCTGTCCTCGAAGATCAAATTAGCGACATCGCGAGCTCAAGTGAGGTCCTGTGTCGAGTGTTAAGGACACATTAGTGGGTTTTCTGCTGCCGTATCCTAGCTAACTGCAAGAAAACAAAAAATGTATCATATATTCAGACTCCATGTCAGTACTTACAGTACTGGAAAATGATAAACCCACTAATTAACAGAATAGAATATTTGTCAACATATAATTCTATCTTCTGCTGGACACCTAGCCATATCTGCATCAAGAGCAACGATTCGACAGCAAAAAAAGTATCAATCCCCCAAAGATAGTTCAAACACCAAGATCACCTACACAGACCTCAGATCAACCATTTGTCAAAGAATACCTGAAACTATGGACCAGCTATACAAACAGCAAATTATACAACGTCAAGCCTACTATAGAAGAATTGCATCAAACATTAAAACAAGGAAAGATGAAGTAATAATATCCAGACTTCATATCGGAAACTCCATGATAATATATTCTAAAACAGAAGCCACCTCCAATTTGTACGGCATGCCAAGAACTATATACAATAAAATACGTACTAACAAATTGTAACGACTTCATTTTAAAATACTACCGAACAACCAACATGAAAGGACTCTTTCAGGATATTAATACATATAATATCCTAATCCATTAATCCATATAATATCCCAATCCATTAATCCATATAATATCCTTGAATTTCTTAAAGAAATCAAACTATATTCCAAAATATAACTTCAACAAAACTACAACTTCGGTCAAACACTCCTATCACCGCCTCTAGTAACCCTGTCCCCACGAACATGTATATGCGCAAAAGCTGAGTATCATCTACCATGTATTCAATTGTGAAAGCGGAATAACATACATCATATTTTTATTACTTCAAAGCTCTAAAAAATTACCAACAATATATTTTATCTGCGTTCAAAATGTATAGATTTCGGCATTAAATAACCCATAGAGGTATTGATATGCCGCTAAACAAAATCAACCAACCAACAATACCTATTTATAGTATATATTTATCTGAAGCTATAAAATTGTGTTCAAAATATTTAGATTTCGTCATTAAATAACCCATAGAGGTTGATATGCCGCTAAACAAAATCAACCAACCAACAATACCTATTTATAGTATATATTTAGTTGAAGCCATAAAATTGTCTTTAAAATATTTAGGTTTTGGCATTAAATAACGCATTGATGTGCCGCTAAACAAAATCAACTAATCAAACAACCAACATAAAAGAACTCCTTCAGGACATTAATCCATATAATATCCTATAATTTCTTATAATTTGATTAACTGTATTCCAAAATATAACTTCAACAAAACTACAATATGAAACACACATATCACCACCTCTAGTAATTATGTCCATAAAAACATGTATATGCATAAAAGCTGAGTATCATCTACCATGTATTCAAATGTGAAAGCAGAATAACATATTTTACTACTTCAAAGCTCACAAGTAAATTAAATTCCAGCATTAAAGAACCCATGAGTTGTTGATGTGCCGTTAAACAAACAAATCATTCAAATCAATGAATTGAACTGACCTATTGGTTATGTCCGGTACTCCCGCCACTGAATGTAGGTGTGATTTGAGCGAGTGTCGCTTGTTTGTTACTTAATTCTAGCCATGATCTTTGTTTGGCCATAGCACTGTCCATGATCGGTGGTAAGGCTTTCTATCAGGTATTCTCCAATACACACACCACATCGTAGATCGAGGCATGTTAAATCTCTATATGAAATTCTGTGACTTCCGTTCGTCCGTCTCTTACACCCTCTAAAATAGCCAAATATTGACCGATCGAAACCATATTTTGGGGAGAAGTGCGAACAGGTAAGGGGGTACAAAGTAGAATTAGTTTTACCAGTATGCGTAACATAGTACAATAAATTTTCGTTATTTTTTTGAAAAATTAAAAGTTTTATTATTTAACATGCAAAATACTCCCACTATATAAAAAAAAACAACAATTTAATGATTAAAATAAATACTTATTTAATAAAAATGCAATATTGTTTTTGCATAACTTTTATTTAAGTTTTTATACAAGAATCCAGTTTCCAGTTCGCCTTGCGTTTGTGAGAACTATAAACAAATCGCAACGCCAAACGCTTCAAAAAGTTGGAATTTGGCCCCAGAAAGAAATATTTACGCATGGCCAGTTGTCTGTTGCATGCTCAAGAGTAAGAAATCCTAAGAATTGTTAAAGACGAAAAAGAAAAAAAACAAATAAATTTTTCATGAAATCCTATAAAATTAAATTAAATTAATTATTAAACCGCAAGTAGGTTTTTATCAAAGTACTTTTCCAAAGAAATCAGCTTTATTCAAATTTCATCGATTGGTTCTCGAAACGTAGAGTTTGTAAAACGAAAAATGTTAGCGATATATTCAATAATACTAAATACTGTGAGGATTTCAACACGCTTCAGCATATTGCAAAAAAATCTAGTGTATATATGCATTTTCAATCTATCCTAGTTTTAGTCGATGTATCAATCCACTGAGATAAAATCAACGATATCCGGACTGCAACTAGGATATATAAATGTGAACAGACTAAGATAGATAATAGCTGGCCACGCGTATTCTTGGATACAATCTACTACGGTGGCTAGTCAATCCCTATTGCAGACGCTCGCCCAGGCACATTTATAAGAACGTTTGGAAAAACTAAATAAAAAAATTTAAAAAAAATGTCCTTGTCCGTTACATTTAACGAAATAGGTTTAAAAGAAAGTTTGCTGGCCATATATATATATATACATACATACATACATATATATATATATATATATATATATATATATATATATATATATATATATATATATTAATCATAGCTGGCCACTCTTATTCGAGAACATCCACCTACTAGACGCTTCCTCGGGTTCATTTGTGCTTTTATTCAACACCTACAGAGCCCACCTGTGGTTTATACTGCAACTATGCTGAGCTGACCTTAGTTACAGTTTCTGGGAGAGAGCGTGTTATCTGGCGTGATCAACAATTTGAACAAGGCCAGCATACCCAAACCCTCAGTCACGATGACTTGTAGATTCCGTCTACCCAATTTCACTTACAAGGCTTGGGTCAGCCCGTGGTATGGTTTTCCAAAGGTGCTGCACGCTGGGATCAACCTCGATCTTCCTGACAAATAGACGATGGTGAGATTCGAACCTGGGTTTCATGGTCGGAAAGCGAACGTTCGAACGCACCCATCGATCGATCGGTACATAGATAGATAGATAGATAGATAGATAATGAACAGGCTGAGATAGATAGATAGATAGATAGATAGATAGATAGATAGATAGATAGATAGATAGATAGATTGCCACACAAAAGTTTACATTACAAAAAAATGTTTTTTAAGTATTTCTAACACTGTTAGATTAATTAACCTTTTATTGCTAATAATACATATTTTTAAGCCTTTACTCAAACAATCAGGTTTTTAAAAAATAATCAATAAAAAAATATCCCACGAAGCAAAACCAATATTTAATAACGCCACAATTTACAATATATTTATTAAACCATCTGTTAATATTTCGTATCGTAACCGTTATTGCTAATTACAACATGTAGGCGTTTAGAGTAGTCACCTACAAATTTCTTGCATGTTTCTTGGGTAATATTTTTCCGTTCTTCACGACCAAATTCTTTTAGTTCTTAAAGGTTTTGCTGGTTCCTTCTTTGGATTTTCAGTTTCAACTCTCTCCATAAATTTTCAATCAGATTGAGATCTGGAAATTGACTCTGCCATTTTAGAACTATTTGAACTTAACCATGATTTTGTAAGCTTTGCAATATGTTTAGGATCGCCTTGTTCAAAGACCCAACCTGGTTTCAAGCCCAGCGAATGTGCACTCTGACGTAAATTTATCTCGGAAATATCCCTATAATATACTCCATTCATCCTCCCTTCTATTATTTCAATGTTCCCTATGCATTGGGTACTAAAACAACACCAGATCAACCACCTCCAAATTTTACTGTTGGTAATGTATTCTTCGGCGAATATTCAGTAACCTTCTTTCTCCAGACCTTTTTGTTACAGCATTTTTGCCATTAAGTTCAATTTTCGTTTCGTCTGACCAAAGTACATTTTCCTAAAAATGCTGCAGGTTTGATACAATGCTCGTTTTCAAAATCCAATCTAGAAAGAACTTGTTTTCGCTAAAGAAGTGTTTTTTTTTTTGTTTTTTTTTCCTTAGAGTCCTCGAAAAGATATCATATCGACAAAGTGAACGACTAATTGTATTTGAACTCACTTTTACTCCACTTACTTCTAGCCCTCTCTAAAGTTCTTTAAGCGTAACTCGGGGTTCGTTTCCAATTTTTCTCGCCACTAATTTGGCCGTACGTCCTGTTACCTTTCTAGGACGACCAGAGCATTTTGCGGGATGGGTGGAATGACGTGTATCCCGGTGACGAACCCAATGGAACATTTAACTAACTAGATATCTTCTTATAACCATGTTCATTTGTATGAAGGTCAGCAATACGTTTACGGAGGTCTTGATCAATTATTTTGCTTTTCCCCATTTTGTCAAGGACAGTTGCCATAAAAAGAATGCCACAATCATTCCTAAAAGGAATTATAAAATTAATCTGGAATGTTCTAAAAAACAACCCAATCTCAATTTGGAACATTCTAGTAAAGTTAGAAAACTTTTATTAAAAAAAAAAGCTATTGTAAATAAAAAATGGGTCGTAAACTTTTGAGTTACTGAAAATCGGTTTTTCTCCCTGGGAAATTTTTTGAAGTTTTTAAAAAAAATTGATTGTTTGACTGAATACCAAAATATATGTTCTACGAGCAGTAAAAGTTTAATTAATGTAACTGTATTATTAGGTTGGTGCAAAAATAATTTCGTTTTCTAACATATGTTACTATGTGAGAAAACGAAATTATTTTTGCACCAACCTAATAGAAATATATATATAAAAAAAAAATGTTTTGTGATGTGTTGTAAACTTTTGCATACCACTGTAGATAGATAGATAGATATTAACAGAGCAGACTGGGAGAGACGGATACATATGAACCGAATTATATATATATATATATACATACAGATATATATATATATATATATATATATATATATATATATATATTTCATTTCTGATATATATATATATATATATATATATATATATTCATTTCTGTAGTTCACTGCTAGCAGCAAGCAGAAATATTTCTCCTCCCGATGATGGCCATTTCGGCCGAAACTAGTCGAGGAATCTAAATGGAATAATAATAAAAAAAACGAAAGAATATTAATCTACAACCCAGTGTGTCTAAAGATTTTAATTTTTTTATTTTTTTATTGTTCAAAATATAAATATATAATATATATATATATATATATATATATATATATATATATATATATATATATATATATATCTGTATGTATATATATCTATCCGTGTGTGTATATATATATATATATATATATATATAAAGAGAGAGAGAGAAACAGAATTAGATAGATAGATAGATAGATAGATAGATAGATAGATAGATAGATAGATAGATAGATAGATAGATAGGAAGGAAGGAAGGAAGGAAGGAAGGAAGGAAGGAAGGAAGGAAGGAAGGAAAAAAAAAAGTTTGAGAAATTCGAGAGGAAATAGATAAATATGCGTTAAAAATTATCTTTGGCGGAAGTCTCAGTTCATGTTTTATTTTCTAATGGCGAATTCCTTTTATGGGGTTGAAGGATTCCAATGATACCAAAAGGAAATTGAAAGCGATAATTTGCATTTAGACATTTTATGGCGTTCTGTTTTGTTGAAAGCGTGAACCTCAATCTCACTCGACCTCCGTCCAACCTCCATTCCCTTTTGACAACAGCCTTATCACTAACTCGGCACGAGAGGCATCGACGATGCAAGTCGCCTTCGTCTTAATTTATTACGCAAGCCTTCCACTGAGATCTAGCAAAAAAACTGCCAGCGACTTATTGAATCAACTCTGAGCGTGTGTCTGTTTTAATTGTGTCTCTGGACAGCTTAAGGTGCATCTTAGGTTAAGATATATATATTTGTGGCTTTTTTTTTTTTTGCCCGCAGTATAAATAGCAAAACTTGACAAATGTTATAACGTTTTATGAACCCGTCTAGCAGATCGTTCCTATGGTCTCGTGAATTCAGTCCCCATTGGTGGTCAATATTCGTGGCCTTGTACCAAATTAAGCTTAGTAAATATTAGTAAATGCGTTTGGGAACCCTTAAACTCTTGACCTTGTGTCAGACTAATCTAAGCTGAATAAATACCTGTATCTCTAGTATCTAACTCTCACGGCTCACTTGGGCTTGGATCAGATAGTACCTCCAAAATCAATCTAGTAACGTGTCATAATTACCGAGTAGACCCTAAATTTACTCCAGTTCTGGTGAGCGTCTGTGCTCTCAATTAGGCTTCGTGCTGTGAATATGTCAAGCTCACTCAGGACCCTAAAATTAATCAAGGCCTGATAAGCGGTTCTACTTTCAATGAGGCACCTTGACTTGGACATTTATTTCGGATAACGTTCCCTCTGATCTAAAGTGAAACTCATATATTCGTACCATGAAAAAAGGTGCTGGGGGATAGTCAGTCCCATGTACTCAACCCCTACGGCTACATGCCATCTTTACAAGAATCAGATCCGGCCAAAAATAAAATATTCTTGCCATATCTGAGGCAGTGCTGCGTAGCCTTCACTTACTCAGCCTTGTGGTTGATGAATTATTTTAATGCCGACAGCCACACGTTATCTTTACGACAGTCAAATCCGACAAAAATAAAATATCGTTGCCATATCTGAGCCAGTGCTGTGTAGTCGTCACTTACTCGGACTACTGTTTTATGAATGTTTCCTTAAAAGGAAACGGCTAATATTTGCATTACCATAACCATTAATAGGTAAATATATTTAAAAAATAAAAAAGGATTCTATCGGTCATGCAACCTGGACACACTATTTTGGTATTTTCCGTTGCTATCGTAGTAATTTGAATTGCTTTAGCATTATATAGAACTTTTGATAGTAAAATAATACGCAACACTAGAAAGGATGCTGACAATTCTCGATCAAATCAACTACCTAAAAAGCTCGTCGATAATGGCCAATCCTCTGAATCGCACGAGATCAATACTGGCATTACCCAAGGCTCTCTCTTTGTGGCTAACTAAGTTTATGGTGACAAATTGAAGATAGCCTTTCCCTATCTCCCACTTTTAACCTTGTGACATATTTTTGTATTTTCAAAATTGATATGTCCCGGAAAGGGTTATATTTGTTCGAAGTATCAGAGTGGTTTTGGACTACTGTAAAAAGGTAGGACAGTCTAGCAGGTGACCGTAATGGACTGTCCTTCGTTCATAGTACACGCCTCCTACATTATAAAGATTATGGGACTCTCTACCTTGGGTGGTTCTCGTGTCTTATACGGGGTGAGATGGAGAGTCGTCTGGTTATGCCATGATGCGAGACATATCATGGCATAGCTACACGTCTCTCCACCTCAATATAACGTTTGAAAATTATAGGACTGTGTAAACGGTAAAGTTACTTTAAATAAATATTCTTAAAGACTCCAGTTGCATTTTCAACTTCTTTTTCCTATATTATTTAAGTAAAATGTATCGTTTATTTCTAGAGTTAAGCGCGGATAATTAAATCATTGAAAAATAAAACTATAGATAATTAGGGCCATTTCAGACCTCAAATGGTACATATCTACAAATCCATTGCTAAAGATGCAGGGAAAATGGTCGGCTCATCCTATCGCTCCCAGACCTCTTCTGATACGTTTTCTCTTTACAAGAATGAGATTAGATTAAAATGAGACGCTCATCATCATATGCCATTACTGGGTGTGGTCGTAGAATTGCTGCGCAGTTGGCCATCTGACCCTTTCTCTCGAGATATCTGGGTTGAATGTGTAGCATCTCTCGAGCAAGTAGACCTGGCGGAGCCCACTCCTCTCCAGGTCTAACCAGTGCCGATTCGCTCCAGCTTGACTTCAGCCTAGACAGCTTCCCACCCCAGCGATGCTCTGTAAATAGAGTTCTTCTGCAGTAGATGGCTGGAGCTGTTCGTCCCTCACTATCCAGCCTTGATAGAGCTAAAAATATTTTACACGGTCTAGCGGCTAAGCCTTTTTCACACAGACGAAACGTTTCAAGCCTTTCGCTACTCAATGGCAAATTAACTCTTTAGTTCCACCAACTCGGGACATTTACGGCTAGAATACACCCTGTACCTTCAACGGACTCGAATCACCGTCATTTACCCCGTATTCTAAATGTAAACACAAAGTTCGACTCAGAAAGGTTTCTAGCAAGAACTCCCACTTTGTGGAACAGACTCTCGCTTCCTTGAGCCATACATTCTTAGCCTCTTCAAGACAAGGTCCAATTATCTTTCCGCTTTACGCTCCTGATCTAAATTCTTTAGCAACTCTTCTTTCGTTTATATTACACGCCTATATCCTAATTAGGGGCGCGGCGTATTATACAGGAGAATAAAATATTAACATATTTCTAGCCTCGCGCGTTATCATGTTTGGGACAGGATAATCAAAAGTACATTATATCTACAGGAATCTCTTGCGGCTAATGTATACATTAAAAGATACGCTAATCTGTACATTAAAAGACACTCACTAATCGAAAACGCATTAATCGAATATGATAACTTATAGGAAATTATGTAATTTGTACCTCAAATTTTAGCCTCCTTCAAAATTAATTTCTAATTTGCGTACCTTTTAATTAAAATATAGGTACATATCTGGCTTATGTCATTTGAAAAGACTTATGATTTAAAAAAAAAAATTGAATTCCTTTTTATATTACTTTTTTATATTTTACGTGGTCTATAGGGAATTTTTGCCCGAGCCTACGGGCTCGGATACCCCACTTTAAACTCGGCCTTGTGCCACATCTTGCTGCGTGGGACAGCGGGTAAATAATTGTACATGAAGGAGATGCAATAAAAATGCTATAAATTAATGTTTATGAATCTGATTTTTTATGTAAAACTTATTTAAAATAGTTTGATATTTTTCTGTTCTTCATATAATTACGGCTCGGAGGTACCCACATTAAAAAGGCCTTGTGCCACATTCAATCCTCGTGGGTGGATTGATAAATACCATATAATTACCGACGCTAGGGCATCTCAATGTGGTGTAATGGTTAGACAGCTTGTCTTGTTAGATTAATTACGACTGAGTAGTGAGTTCGATCCTCACTGGTTCTCCAAACTTTCGGCCTTGTGCTACATGTTAGCCGTTCTTAGAAAATCGCTATAATTGCCGAAACTAAGAAATTGCCACTTCAAATTTTCCAGGCATATAATCATTATTATTTTAACCTGAAAATTTTATTTATAATATAATCTTTCTATAATAAATACATACATCTTTTATATTTTGATATTGCTGCGTGTAATTAAATAATTTTTTATAACAAAATATCAGAAATTTCGTTTTTAAGAATTTCAAAGTATACAGGAAAATAAAAAATATTCAAAAAATTTTCATAAAGACAAATATTAAAATATTTATTTTTATTATCGGCTTATATTATAAAATTCATCTATTTATAAACACGTCCATTTTTAACACTTCTGTTATTACACAATGTAATGCTTGACAAACAAAATATTTACCCATTTTCTAAATTTTAGAAAAGCATTAATCGATAACTATAAAAAAAAAATCAATTTTCTGTTACAATGGTTAACTTGAAGAATCGAATTGAATTGGATCGATTATTATGCATGCAGTAATAGAATTTTGAAACATAAAAATTTTAGCGCATGAACCGAAAACGAGTTAACCGAATGTGCATCAGGGGATTTCTGGATAATGACTTTCGTGTGTCTTAGCAACGTCAACATACGATTGTTTTTTGTTTCTTTCGTTATTAAGTCCAAAGGTTGATTCTTTTCCTTTAAAGGAAAATCTTTACAGCTTCTCTTTGCCATATCTGATTTATCAGCACCATACCTCTTGCCCGCGGGGACCAATTTTCTACATAGAACGTGTGAAAGCACGTGCGATACCCTGCCCTCGTCAGCCACCAAACAGGGGAGGTAACACAGTTTCGAGGCTAGGGTTGTGCTGCCACCCCGGGCGCCACCAGCAGCTTTTGCCACCAGACAGGGTATTGTTTTTTTTTGTTTTTTGTTTTTTTTTGTATGTGTGTGTGTGTGTAGACGTGTCAGTCCCTTGCGATATTTTTGCAACTAAAAGTTAGATTTTCAACGTTGTGTTAAAACAAGTTAGATTTTCAATGTTGTGTTAAAAACGTTTGATTTTGATCGTTAACCAATACACAACGCGCTCATAGCGACCGTTATCAATAGCTTATTGTTTATTTCTAATATTAACAGCGGATAACTGAATTTGTAATTTTATTTGTTACCACCTCTTCTTTCATTCACATCACCCACCTCCTACATCATAAAGATTTTGACACTAAACCTCTACCTTGAGGGATTCTTCAGTCTACGACTTATTACTGACTGAGTAAAGTAATTGTGGCACAAGGCCGAAAAAAAGGGATTGATGAGTCAAGGCTGGTCGACACTAACCTATACCTAGCTAATCAGATTCACGACCCATTCATTATTTACAATTTAACCATTCACCATATGAATCTATTCGTCCCTATTCGTTCCTACATAAACCAAAATACCTCACACACACAGGGTACCTAAAAAAAAAACAACAAAAAAAAACACCACATGACTTAAAAATTACAATATGTACAATTGTGTATAAAAAATATATTAAAAAATTATGTTGGTTGGTTGGTTGGGTTTTATGGCATATCAACCACTGTAGATCATTTAATGCCAAATTAAGTTATATATATATATATATATACACACACACACACACACACACACACACACACATATATATATATATATATATATATATATATATATATATATATATATATATAACTATACATATATTAAATATACAGTACTATTAAACGTATAGCGGGCAACGTTATTTTTCAAAAACGTATAGCTGGCATCATTTTTTCAAAAACATATAGCTGGCAACATTATTTTTTCAAAAACGTACAGCTGGCAACATTATTTTTTCAAAAACGTACAGCTGGCAACATTATTTGTTTCAAAAACGTATGGCTGGCAACATTATTTGTTTCAAAAACGTATGGCTGGCAACATTATTTGTTTCAAAAACGTATAACTGGCAGCATTATTGTTACAAAAACGCATAGCTGGCAACATTATTGTTTCAAAAACGTATAGCTGTCAACCTTATTGTTTTAAAAACATTATCTGAGGCCTTGCTGTTGGACGTAGTTTAGCGTCATACCCAGGACGCGGATGTAGTTTATCGTCATACCCAGGACGCGGATGTAGTTTATCGTCATACCCATGACGTCGGTAAGATCTGGAAAAACTAGAAGTTCACTATTTTCCCATAGCTGGGACCCTAACAGGTGCTACCACCCCGGGTCAAGGTGGACCTGGGAACACTAGCAATTAAGAAGTGGTTCCACGCTCCTCAAAACCGCCTGATCAGAAGCCTTGCTGTTGGATGCAGTTTAACGTCATACCCAGGACGGTATAAAAATTATATCCATGTTATGAAATGATGGGGGGAGGTGATGACCCCGAAAAAACCCTGAAAAAACAATGATGTTAGTAAGACCCTTCCACCCACCAAAAATAAGAATTGCCGCCATATTTTCTTGAGTCTTGTACTGGGGGGAATTTTAATATAAAAATTATTTACCCACTATCCCACGCAGCAAGATGTGGCACAAGGCCGAGTTTTAAAATGGGGTATCCGAGCGCGTAGGCTCAGGCAAAAATTCTACGTAAAATATAAAAAACCTAATATAAAAAAGAATTTTAGAATTTTTTTTTTTTTTAACTCATAAAAGTCTTTTCAAATGACGTCAGTTCGTTATTACGAAAAGCCTACATTAAGCACATTCGCTTTACGCTATTTCGGGTTATCGATTTGAACGCTCTACTTTCGGATAGTCGGGGAAATTTATATATATGCTTTGTTTTGCCTTTTCTTTTTAAGTGAAATAAATAAAAACATGAAACTTATCAGAACCTGCTCCCTTCACCGAAGGTGTGGTCTTTCTACTTCGGCACATTTGTTAAAACAGAGGCACTATTTACAGATGCGTATCTATAACGTCTCACAAATTCACCTACACCGACGCATTAATACACTGTTACGCGAGATAAGGTACGTGATGAACAAATACATTATTGTCTCTGGTAAAATACGAGAAAAGATTTTTAAAAGAAAGAAAAAAATAGAGAAAAAGAAACTAAATGATGACGAATGAAAATTATCGCTCCCTTTTATCTTCTAACTCAAAAGCCAACACACAGCGTGAATAATTATTAATGGGGCCATGACATAAATTTATTTAAGGAAATTTGGGTGATGCTTTCGCTGATATATATGTTATCGTCTGTTGCAAATAAGTCATTTCCGATTTTGATATACCACGTTTTTTCCTTTTTTCAGTTTTTATTTAAAAGTTAATTTCTCCATTTCTTCAGCAATGGAGAAATTAACTTTTAGAAGACAAAATAAGTAAGCAACTATCAGATGAACAAATTACTCCAGATAAATATATATATAAAACAGAGGATGTCTGTCTGTGAAATACCTTTTCACTCGAGATCCATCCAACCGATTTTGACCAATCTTGGCACATACATTGTACAATGTAAGTAATAGGTTCTTAGCGTAAAAAATCGATAATTTTTCAAAAAATCAATAATCGATAAAGCCGATCAAAAATCGATAAATCCAACTTTTTTCCTTCGATTTCATTCAAACTCGGTATGTAGGTTACTTACATCATGACGAACTCAACGATACTTCATTTTATTTCTATGGCACAGCGTTTAGCGAAAAACCACGAAAAACGAAAAATCGATTTCAACACAAATTTTAAACTAAAAACTCCCTCAAATTTCAAGCGATCTAATACAAACTTCACTCAATTGTAGCCAACAATAAGTTGATTGTGTAGCAGTCATTTAACTTGAGTCCACCCATATAGTGATAACCCGCGTAAATAGCGAAAAATGGCGATTTTTACTGGTTTCTTTCTTATTTATCGTTGATCTTTCAACCAATTTTCATCAAACTCAACCAAACTCAACAATTGCTTTATAAATGTATCCTCTTTTATATCCATGGTAGCACACTGACAAATTAAATTTCAAAAACTCCAAAATAACTGTGGTCTGAAGTAGGTTTACATGCTTCATGTCCTCGGCTAACTTTGATTATTTTAATTTTTCAAAACACGGTCAAGATATTTTGAAAAATGAAAACATTTTTTAAAACATACATACAATAAACTATTTCTTATTTTAACAGTTAAAATATAATCCTTGAAAATGGCTAAATGTATAGCCGAAAACGCTTGGATAAAAAAGAACATTCGGACAGTTTTTATATAATTTATCACCCGAAAAGAAAAAAAAAATTAGATCGCATGAGAAATTGTATAAAAAAACTAAATAAAAGCACCTTGTCTGTCGTTTTCAAGGAAATCTGCATATATATATATATATATATATATATATATATATATATATATATATATATATGTATGTATGTATATATAAATAAAAAGAAAGAACAGTAAGATATATAATCCGGTGTTCTTATAGATATTTTTATTTTTACAAAATAGTGCTCAATGTAAATTTACAGAGCATTAATATTATAAATTAATTGATTTAAAATATGGTTTTTTCGCTACACAGTTCTTACCATGTTTCAAAAATGGAAGGTCCGAATTTAATTTTGTAATTAAATTAAAGACATTAGTTCCATTTCATCCTCAAGCGAAATTTGGAGTAACTTTTAAAATTACTGGGTTTTAAAGACACGGCTAAAATCATAATTCACGTTTCCAAGGTTACAGATGAATTCACTTCCACTAGACAGGGGTGTTTGCGTGTTCTTTATGTCTGTATTTTGATGTATCCGTTATTAGCTACGTTTTGGTAGGGGTAGGGATGTATTCTTCAATGAAATCTGACATCCGTTAAATTCATGTCTGGATTTTTTAAAATTTTATTGTTAACGGCAAAAATTCTTACGGCATTTTTTATATTTGTATATTTAAAGATTTTTTGTGGGGGGTTGTTCAGGTTAGAATACGTTTCATTTAACTACAATTTGAAAAATATTTTCACTATTAATTTTTAATATACTATATTTCTTTTAAGAACAAGAGCCAGGCAAACCTACCTAGGTTTCATCTACGCGAATCGTCAGGGTACGTTTTACCCTGACTATCCACGTAGGTGAAACCTAGATAGGTTTGCCTGGTTCTTTAGGTTCATAGTTCTATCTATCTATCTATCTATCTATCTATCTCTCTCTCTCTCTCTCTCTCTATATATATATATATATATATATATATATATATATATATAATTATTTATTTAAAAATATGATTTCATCGCTACACAAGAGTTCTCATGTGTAGCGATGGAATCATATTTTTAAATAAATAATTATAATTTAGGCTCTACTTTGTATCGAGCACTGTTTTTTAAAAATAATAACAAAAATACTAAAGAACTTTGGATTATTTACCTAACGAGTTCTTTCCTATTTTCTATATATTTTCACACACACACACACACACACATACATATATATATATATAGAGAGAGAGAGAGAGCAATGGATTTTTTATTTATTAATCCGACAGATTTTAAGTGAAGTCATTCTCGCCATAGATATTTTCATGTCTGCTCTTTCTTTTTATTTCGCTTGTCAAAAGGACTGTTATTTCCTTGACACCACTATTACTGTATACACTTTTGACTCCCTCGGCAATTTTATTTAGAAGATTATAAAAATATGTGAACCAAGTACAATGCGATATTTATTATGTACCTTTTATAAAGACTTTTTATTTACTATTTTACAAAGAAATAAGTTTGAAAAGAAATCTTTTTTTTTTTCAAAATTTTATAAAAATGTTTTAAAAAATCATCAAAATATATAAACCAATTACAATGCAGTATTTATTACCATTTTAAAATAACTAGAGAACAAGAAAATTTGAATAAACATATGACAAACATAAATTAAAAGAATCTTTCGTTACAAAAGAAGAGACGCTCTTAACCTATTTTACTCAATTTATGTGGTGAGAGAAACGACCGGAAATCCATTTTTCTAAATTTATAATTACAGTTACACGCCATTACCTGTTTATTTGGATTTTCATGTTTACAGACATTTTTATGTATTTATGAATAAAAAATTAATTTTCATATTTATTTCTTCATAAAAAGTGAATAAAAACTACTTCATTATAGTTGGTTTCCATGTTTTTTAATAATCTTGTAAAATATAAAATTATTCTTGTAAATAAGCAATCTAATAAATAAATAGTGTCTAGTACCTTTGTTGCTAATTCTTAAGAATACAGAAACTGTATAAATCCACTTTCATATGTTTGGGTTTTATTAAAATTCTAATCATCACTTTTTAAAACAATAAACATTGCCGAGGGAGTCAAAAATGTATAGTAGGGGTCAAGGGAATAATCGTCACTTTTGACACACCCTGTTTTGCATGGCATGAAAGTTAAGTATTGCCACCCCCCCACCCCAAGAAATAACCAGATTAAAAAATTACACACACACACACACACACATATATATATATATATATATATATATATATATATATATATATAGATAGATAGATAGATAGATAGATAGATAGATAGATAGATAGATAGATAGATAGATCTAGCTAGACTGAGATAGATACATATTGCTTTGTTTACAATAGATAGTAAACTAAGATAGATAGATAGATAGATAGATAGATAGATAGATAGATAGATAGATCAACCTAGGTAGACTAAGATAGATAGATAGATAAACCTAGGTAGACTAAGATAGATAGATAGATAGATAGATAGATAGATAGATAGATAAACCTAGGTAGACTAAGATAGATAGATAGATAGATCTAGCTAGACTAAGATAGATACATATTGCTTTGTTTGCGTATAGATAGATAGATAGATAGATAGATAGATAGATAGATAGATCTAGGTAAAATAAGATAGATACATAGATAGATCTAGGTAGATTAAAACAGATAATTATTGCTTTGTTTACGTTTAGATACGTTTAGATGCCTTAACCGGGTATTGAACTCTTTTCAAGGACACATGTCACAGTTAGATCCAGTGACAGGAACCAAAAGAGTGTGAGTTCAATACCGGGTTAAGGTAGTGGAGAACTTGGAGAGGGGAATTAACAGGAGATAACTGATAACTGACATCCATTAGACATGGCACGTGGAACTAGAACAGTGAGTGAAATAAAGGGTTCAGTTCGACATTTCCACCACCTGAAGAAGCCCGGAACGTACAACGGCCGAAATTTTATAAAAAATATGGCGACAAAGATGAGCACAATAGTCCGAATCATGTAAATAATATGCTGTACAGTTCAAAAGTTTGAAGCCACCCACCAGAATTAGGATGTGATGAACTTGACAGAAAAGCGAAGAAAAGGAAAATGAGCTCTTAGAGTCATTGAAAAAAGAATGCAATCAATTATCAATTTTATAGTTTGAGAAACCTTTGAAACGGATGCGAAAAGTTTGTGTTGCAATAATCAAGGCTAAAGGAGGATATTTTGACGGGAGCAAAATTTAATCATAAAATTTTTTTTGTTATTTTTGTCATTAATAAAATTTCTAATAAAAATCATGTCTCAATTTTTTTTAAAGAAGTTATAATTTTCTCTTATTTAATGTACAAAGAACTTCTTTTTGAAACAATTTTCAAAATTACCAGGAGTCTCCTCAAACTTTTGAACTGTAGTGTATGCGCAAACTTGCGTGCAGGTGCCTGAGTGATAGTGTATATGGTATATTCTATTTACATATATTCATATTACATATATTACATATTATTACGCATAAATATTATTGCATATATTACATATATTCAAATAGCAAAGAAATAATCCATAAACCCAATCAACCAACAAAATACAAATAATATCCTTAAAATTGAAAGCACTACTGTATTAATAACAAAGCATAGACACAAGTGTACATGTGCCTGTGTACACCTGTTTACATGTGTATATATGTGCACGTGTTTAGATCTATGTACGTATATGCATGTATGTGTGTGTGCGTGTGTGTGCGTGTGTGCAAGCGTAAAAATACAGACATATGCACATAATTTTAAACAATAATAAATAAAAATTCAATTATAAACCTAACCTTCTACAATTAATACTTTAATGAAACTTAAGATACCACCAAACCAAATAAGAAAACGAAATAATAGCCAAGTGAAGACATATATAAATATTTACTTTATCATTTAAGCATTAATATCAATTATTTATGTCAAAAAAACAAAATACAGTTTTCCTAATTCAAGAAAAGACTAGTACGCTCAAAAATTAAAAACAACATGTCTAAAAAAAAAACGGAAATCAAATAGCAACAAATGCCTACAATTGAAAGAAAAGGAGGAAAAAGATGAGAAAAGGCTAAGGAGTGATTGTAAAATGAAGAGAAAAAACGACGAAAAGGACAAATATTCACAACACCCTACACGTACGCACATCAGGACAAATGGGCGATGGGCGCATGCGCGCGAATGCACACACAAATGCATACTATGAAAAAAAACTTGCACCAATGATAAGTAAATATAAAAAGAAAAATCGAGAAGTATAAGCAGTCAATTGCTGTTACCTCCTGACGAGTGGACGGTGTAATTCCCGGAGGATCCGTCTAAGAAACTCTGGAGTCAGGATGCTGAAGGTAACATCAATCAGCTAAGTGACAAACCTTTTATTTTATATATATATATATATATATATATATATATTATAAATTCATGAATCATTCATACAAAAAACAAATATAGAGGTTAATGATTTAAATGGCGAGAATACATCGTTCGTCGCAAACTTTATAAATAAGATATATATATATATATATATATATATATATATATATATCGTCTGAATTTATAATACAAATCACATAAACCTTAAAACCTCAAAGCTGCTTTGAACATTTCTTTTTCGAAATTTTAAATGATTAATTTAGATCTTAAAGCATAGCTATATGATTTATTGGGGTTTTAGGTGATTTGCATAATAACTTCAGACGGACTGAAAAAATAAAAAGCTCAAAATACTAAGCATTAAAATCCATATGTTCCATAAACTCTACTGTTGCATAAATATTCTGTCGTCGTCTGTGAATGTTTGCAACACTCGCTCCTTCTAAAAACAGAGATTCTATGACAGTTCTTTGCTTTTTGCGCCACCAAAGAGACAAATATATTGAAAGAGAATTATAAGTATGAAAGTTAAGGTAACTTCATAATAGTTCCCTTGAACTTTAATAGTACTTAAGATACCACCAAACCAAATAAGAAAAAGAAATAATAGCCGAGTGAAGACATATATAAATACTTACTTTATCATTTAAACATTAAAATCAATTATTTATGTAAAAAAAAAAGAAATACAATTTTCTTAATTCAAGAAAAGACAACTTTTCGCTTAAAAATGGGAATTCTGGTTATTACATTTAAAAATCAATTATTAGGTTGGTGCAAAAATAATGATGTAATAATGTCGTTTTTTGACGTTAAAAAATACGTCAAAAAACGACATTATTACGTCATTATTTTTGCATCAACCTAATACATCTTTTTGAGCGACACTTGTACATTTGCGTAAGATGTCTTTGCACACTTGTTGGTTGCAGTTCGCGAATTCATCTTATATCTACAGTAGACTGTCCATTGTCGAATTTCCGTAAACACTTCTGGTTTTGTTTTGAATATTGCATTCTTTCTGCCCAAAGAATCGTGATGCACGGTGCAAGATGAACGTCGGAATAGATACTTACACTGTGAAAATTGTAAAGAGCACCTAATTCCACCACTCAGTTCAAAACTAAACAATAACAAACTGTTACATGCTAGCAATAACACTCCCTGTACAATTTCCTATCGCATTGTTTCTTGTGCATTTACATTGAATAAACGGCTTCCGTTTCGCCAGGTCTACCTCTGATGTGTTAATGGACATCACTGTATATGTATTCTAAGTTCTTGATAATAACGGCGAAGCTCAAGCTGTGGCTCTAGATATATTGAAGGCGTCTGACAGGGTTTGGCACACTGGTTTTCTACGCAAGCTCCAGGGCTATGGATGATCGATTTAATCCAATCGTTCCTATCAAATCGTGAAATGAAGCTCGTTTTGAACGGATTCGCTTCCAGATCGTTTCACACGAAAGCGGGTATCCCCCAGGGCTATATTCTGGGTACTACGTTGGTTCTGATCTTCATCAATCATCTTTGATGTCATCAGTTTCCAAATAGATATTTATACAGATGGCGCTACCACTTACTTCTTTGTCAATAGCAAATCCGTCAGAGCTGATAAAGTAAGTCTGGCAGCTGCTCTTAAAAAGAACCTCCAATCAGTGGTTAACTGGGACAAGAAATGGTTTGTAAATTTTAACGTCTCTAAAACAAAACTGCTTTCATTATTTACATTATTCGGACTATTGTCCTCATCTTTATCGCCGTATTTATTACAACGTTTCAGCCGTTGTACGCTCCTCAAGTTCACATGGCACAGTGGATAAAGGCGTTGGTTAGATCCAGTGACAGGACCCAAAGAGTGTGAGTTCAATACCCGGTTAAGGCAGTGGAGAAACTTTCAGAGGGAAATTAACAGGAGATAATTGATAACTGACATCCATTAAACATGGCACATGGAACTAGAACAGTCTACCCCAGTGAGCGAAATAAAGGGTTCTGTTCGACATTCCAACCGAAGAAGGCCGGAGCGTACAACGGCCGAAACGTTGTAATAAATATGGCGACAAAGATGAGGGCAATAGTTCGAATAATGTAAATAATGTACATAATACCTCATCTCAGAAATATAGACAAAACTGTTTTCATTTAACCACTATAGATAAGCTTTTCTATCTGCCATCTGCATGCCTGACGCTAGACTCCTGGAGAGAAACACTGCGACATCTTGGCTTCCTGTTTTCAACTTACGAAGTGGAGCGAGTATATTGAATCAATAGCTGCATCTACTGCAAGGAAAACTGGGGTACTAAATCTATACTGTCTCATTTGCATATTTTATGTTATTAAAATTGTGTCCACCAATTTTGAAAAGACAAAAAAAAAAACGAAAAGATAATCAATATAATTCTCTGTGTTTCTTTCAGTAACCCTTTGCATCGTAGTGGCTTTATTGCCTTGTTTGGGGTAAAATGATTTTAAAAAACGAACCTTTTGGATTCTGCAGTTTCCTTTCTCTGCCTTGAATGTATAGTGTCTCATTTGCATATTTTATATTCTTAAGATTGTGTCCAACAATTTAGAAGAGAAAAAAAATATAAAAAAATCGATACTGTTCTCTTGTTTCTTTCAGTAACCCTTTGCATCTTAGTGGCTTTATTGCCTTGTTTGGAGTAAAATGATTTTTTAAAAAGTAACTACTTGGCTACTCCAGTTTCTTTTCGATGCCTTCCATCTATAGTATCTTGTTTGCATATCTCATGTTGTTAGGATTGTCTCCGCCGATTTAGAAAAGAAAAACAACGAAAAAAAAATCGACTCTTACATGAGTATACACGGTAGGTGTAAAATGTCAAAATTTCAGTTATTTACATGTTTAGTTCCATGTACCTAAGATGTGCCATTTTCAGTTCGTATAAGTATTTGGAGAGAAGCCAGTAGGTGCTCTATCTTTGTAACACTTTAACCTAGCTTTTCAAACGGGTAATGTCTACTGCTTTATAAAACGTTACACAGGAATGAGACGGTTTGGGTCACAGTGGGTGGGGGTGGGGGTGGGGGTGGCGCTGAGTAGGAAATGGCGTAAGGAGAACGGAAAAAGAGGAGACGGACACGCTACTCAATAATCTCAAGTGGAGTTGGTTGCAGTCAAAAAATAATCACATCACTTGGCCAAATTGAGAAAAAAATAAACCAAGATATTGTGAAAAAAATAACAACAATGACATGGAGTAAAACTAGTAATTAAATAATAGTAATAATGAAGAGTGTATAGAGCCAGAGTGTTTGGATAAAAAGCAACATTAATAAGATGGAATAAAACTAGTAATAAAATAATAGTAATTATGAAGAGTGTATAGAGCCAGAGTGTTGGGATAAAAAGCAACATTAATAAGATGGAATAAAACTAGTAATAAAATAATAGTAATTATGAAGAGTGTATAGAGCCAGAGTGTTGGGATAAAAAGCAACAATAATAAGATGGAATAAAACTAGTAATAAAATAATAGTAATTATGAAGAGTGTATAGAGCCAGAGTGTTGGGATAAAAAGCAACAATAATAAGATGGAATAAAACTAGTAATAAAATAATAGTAATAATGAAGAGTGTATAGAGCCAGAGTGTTGGGATAAAAAGCAACAATAATAAGATTATATGTTAACCTTGAAAATGGCTAAATGTGTAGCCAAAAGCGCTCGGATAAAAAGAACATTCGGACAGTTTTTATATAATTTATCATCTGAAAACAAAAAATGTTAGATCACATGAGAAATTGTATAAAAAACTAAATCAAAGCACCTTGTCTGTCGTATTCAATAAAATATCCATGAAAGGATTGCTGCCTAAATACACAAATATATATGTGTGTGTATACATGTATGTATTTTTTAATGGCGTTGTAATATATATATATATATATATATATATATATATATATATATATATATATAGTTACTTAGTTCCGAATTTGTATTTAATCCCTGAAACTATTTGTCTTAGATAAAAAATTTCAAAGAAGAGCTTTCGGTCTTCTGGTATATTTCTTGGGGCGTAGCAACCAAGTCGAAAATAACTCCTCAAATAATTTCGCAATTGTGAAAACAGTGATATCGAGTCTGTGAGGAACATGCGCTATACTTATTTTCTGGGAACATCAGCGCTCGTCACACTTGCGGTGTGCCGGGTGGGTGCGTTCGAAACAAGTCTTTAATTAAACCATTCCCCATAGACTAACACGCTGTCTCTGTATTCTTAAAAATTATAAACACAGTTGTTCACCCTTAGCCGTGGAGGATAGCTTCAAAAACTTTAAATTAACGCCGGAAGTCACGGATAACACAGAACACAATAATAATAATAATAACAGTTAAGAAAAGAGCGCAATTTAAGAAAACAAAAAAACAGTATTTCAACAGTATGTCTGCCTTCTTCAGCTTTGTTTTTTTTTTTTTTTTCAAGCCAAAAATATATAAATCTACAAGAACTTATAAGTCTTTGTACAAACGTTGCTTATCTCGGTCAGTTATGTGCCATGCGAGAAGAGGAGGATTCATACTTTTTACAAGGGTATTAGCACGTAAGTGAATTTCAGTCAGTCATATGCCATGCGTGATACACGGTTAGGCGATTATGTATCTTTCAATATATGACTGACGAGGCAGATTTTTTCCCGCATTAGGTTGCCATTTCTTTCTGCGGTAGACCAGCTGCCGTCCAAGGTATGTCCTGCTATTTACCCATAGCTGAGGGGAGAATAAAAAGATTCATACCTTTCCCAAGAGTATTAGCACGTCAGTGAATGTAATGGATTCGACAGGAATTCGAACTCGGCTCTCCGATTCCTCAATCCGAAACCCTATCCAATACTCCTCTGTTGCTTGTCTACGATTTATTATTGACTGAATATAGTGATTGTGGCACAAGGCCGGAAAAAGTGGGGAGATGGATCAAGTTTAATCGACACTAACTATCCTATACCTAGCTAATCAGATTCACGACCCATTCATTCATTATAATTTACTTTTTTCACCATAAGAATCTATCCGTCACCATTCACTCTGACATACACCAAAATAACTCATACACGCAAGGATCCTACTGAATAACACCCTATGACTTTCAGTATGTCCAATTGTGTGCACAAAAGCATATATAAAAATTATATCAATGAAATTATGGTGAGTATGATGACCCCGAATCACTGAAAATGAATGATGTTAGCAGGACCCGTTCACTAATCAAAAATTAAGAATGACTGCTGTATACTGTTTTCATCAAGAGGCTCTCTCGCTAAGGGAACGGGAAAGAAAAAATTATAGGCATTAGAAAATTCAAATCTGACCCAAAAGAAAAAAAAGAAGCAAGCCAAAACAAACTGGGGAGGTTGGGAATCTCGACTTGGATGATAGAGCGAAGCCAGGAACAGCCTAGGAACGGCACTTACTCGCGTTAACTAGGTACGTTGTACCTTAACCAGGGGATGGCTCCTCGGGAAACCGCCCGTTGTGACTTCCAAAAAAGAAAATCAAGGCTAGCACCGTTCACGCGAACCAGGCTCGCCATAGTTACCCACCTTTCGCTGAAATCTGTCAATACCAACCACTTTCTATCAGTCGGCAAAAGCCGAGGAAAGTCAGCCAAATAGCTGCGAAACTCTTCATCACAGAAACCAGGCTACCTGGTAAAACTGCTCTCGAAATTCCGCCGAAACGTCTCTCACATGCCATCGTCCGACTTCAGAGTACGTCCCTCCGGGGTATCGATCTCCCGAATGTAACGATCGGAACCTCGACGGATCTCTTCGCTATGCAATTCTGCGCTTATATTGACGACTTCGCTAGACATCTTATTTAACTTATGCCTAACAACTTGACTCTGGTAGCGCTCGCTAGGCGCGCGCGGCAGGTCCTCCCTAGCTAGGTCTATCTCTAGGGAATCTCCACCAGCCACCGCCTGGGAAAGACTATCCTTAAGACCTTTTACCTCGTTAGTCTTCTCTAGTGCGAGCCGATGGCTATATACTGCGAGAAGGAACTAATCCTATCCTTAAACCGCTTTTAAGATTTTCTTTTTTTAAGGTTTTCAGATAAGATGTTTATTTAGTCTTCTTGATACAATTTGTCGTAAGAAACACTGAAAAACTCTGAGTTATTCAGCTAGAAAGACATCAGTTTAAAATCGTTTTGCGTCAGCCCCACCATCTTCTCAACTGAGAAATGGTAGAGGAAAAAGATCATTCAGGCCTTCAGTAATGGTACCAAAATTCATACTCTGGCTTCCATCTTCAAAGTTCATTCAAGAACCTTCAAGCAAACGGTGAATAAGTTTACAAAAGGGGAAACAGTCGAGAGGAAAACTGGATCACGGGGTCACAACAGAAAGAGGGATCATCATTTCAACTTAGAGCTAAAGAGATCAATTAGAAAAGAAACAACTCAGTTCATAAGACATTTGGTATGTAAGGGAGTAGTTTCAGCCATGACAGTCCAAAGAGCAGTGGAAAAAAAACTTAAAAATGAAATCGTGCGCGAAACTTGTGAGGCACCTTGTTACTCCAAGATATTTAGAATGTTAGAGAAGCCGAAGATCATATTGATCAAATTGGAAAATGATGTTCATGTCGAAATATCCCGACTCATTTCAAAGATATCTGGATTTGCACTGTCATTTCTGTCGAGCACCTGCATAGTTCATTAGGAAGAAATTCGTGGGATATTTCATTTTTTTTATTTTAAAGCGTTTCACCCCAAGCAAGACTGGAAGCCACTAGCACGCAAGGGGTTATAGAGGATTTGAAGCGATCTGAACTGGAGATGTCTATTGACATTACATTTGAATAGTTGGAGATTATAGTTCTCAGGGAAACTGGAATAGGGAAGGGAGTTCCACAGGCGAGAGGTGCGAGATATGAAGCTATTGGAGTAGAAGTGACGGCTACATTTAACAGTTCCAATAGTGAAAGGGTGAGAGCGGGATGCCAGCCTCGTAGGACGTTTGACTTCATGAAGACTGGGAACCAGCGAAAGCAGCTCATCGGAGCAATTACCATGAAAGTATTTGTAAAAAAGACAGAGAGAGGCGACGGCGCGTCTTTGAGAGAGCGACTGTAGACGAGATGCCAGATCAGGGCCAATTATATTGCATATCCGCCTCTGGAACCTATCAAGAACCCCGAGGCAAACAGAAGGGGCTCCAGACCATATATGACAGCAATACTCCATGCAAGGGCGAATGGTTGATTTGTTGATTTGAAGGATCGATTCCGGGAAGGAAAAATTTCCTGGCGCAGCACAGGGAGCCAACTTTCCTTGCGGTGGACGAAGCAATTGACTCAATGTATTTGTTCCATCTTAGGTCAGCAGACAATGTGAGACCAAGCAACCGCAGAGAGGTGCTCTGGAGAAGTTGAGCGTAAATGCTAAAATTTTACGCTATAGAATCAAGGTTCTGTTTTTTATTGTTTTTGTTTTTTTGCGGGGGTGGAGGGGTCCCCTTTTTTTCATCCACCCTCAACAACCCACACCCTGCTTTTCTCCCATTTATTTGTGGCAGGATATTTGTTAAACAAAAAGTCAACGAGTGTGTACACATGCGAAACATTCGTCTAGCCCAGATGCCCGGAAGAAAACGCTCCTTGGCACGTGGCTGGATTGTCAATCGAACGCCGGAAATGAGGTGCCTTTAGAAAAAATTAGAAATCGGAAGTCGACTCCGGAGCACAAGCCAGAATGACTCCTTAAAGTACGTCACAGGTCTACCAGATTAGAAATTGTTTATATGATGTGGAAATGGTTGTACCCGATTCAAAGCTTGAACGAATGACTCCTTAATCCGGTCTAAAAACCCATTCGCAATTTTAGAGGTACTTGACCGACGCCACAAATAAAGGTCGTCTGCAAAGTTATTTTTTTTTTTCACCTCGTTCAAGACACAAGGAGTTACATCACGTGGAAGAATTAGGAACAGAAATATTATTGGGTTGGTGCAAAAATAATGACGTAATAATGTCGTTTTTTTTACCTTAAAAAATACGTCAAAAACGACATTATTACGTCATTATTTTTGCACCAACCTGTTATCCTCTTCTGCCTCACCTGTTATCCACTTCCGCCTCACCTGCTATCCTCTTCCGCCACATCTACTATCCTCTTCTGACTCACCTGCTATCCTCTTCCGCCACATCTGCTATCCTCTTCTGACTCACCTGTTATACTCTTCCGCCTCACCTGTTATCCTCTTCAGCTTAGCCTGCTATCCTCTTATGCGCAATATTAATCTCTATCTACTGTCCTGATTACTCTTTCCTCTTCCTGCTCGCTATTAATAGCGAGCAGGAAGAGGAAAGAGTAATCAGGACAGTAGATAGAAATTAATTTTGCATTTAAATCTTTGCAAATTAGAGTTGGCTGGAAAGCATGGAGCCGGAAGGAAGTTCCACAAGCGAGAAGTGCGAGAAGGAAGCTATATCTAGCCAGCTTAACTGTAAATTGATGAGATCTCAACGCTAGTCCAGTTCTGCGCTTAAATTTAAAAAGTCTACGTACCATAGCGAAGAGCGATATTTATTTTGTTTAATACACAGAAATGTGGCACAAGGCCGAAAAGGGGATTGGGGAAAGGACGCTTTTCTTCTGTCTTAACTATAACTTAGCTAGCCGCAAACACTGACCCAATCGTACAAAACAATATTCCTTACACCAAAACAACACATTCATACGTACCTTTCTTACTACAACCACCATAATACCTCTTTGTCTCTATGAAAATACTAACTAGTCCCCATATTTACAATTCATTGTCTGTGGTGGGAGGGGAATAAAAAAACAATTCTAAAAACTAGCCCCAATGAGTATTTACAATATTTACCATAGTGAAGAGCTCATCCGAACAGTTGCCATGAAAGTATTTATAGAAAAGACACGGAGAGGCAACCTTACGGCGGTAGGAAAGTGACTGAAGCTGAGCCGCCAGATCAGGATCAATAATATTGCTGATTCTTCTTTAGATTTTATCAAGGAGCTCAAGGTAAATAGCAGGGGCACCAATATTCTAAGCATGGATGAATTTATGTAAACATTTAATTTAACCTATGTATAGCATTTATAGTATTAAGTAAAAAGTTATTTTGTCTGAGCGAAAAGAAAAGCCCAGAGAAAGGTTTACCTACAGCATCTTTGATGAAGAGGCAGCCTATCCATGTTCGGGAAGAAGTTACAGGTATACCACCCGAAGTGAAACTGTCATATTTTCTTCTGATTTGTAAGTCAGAATATATGGTTATTAGAAAAAAAGATGAGCCCAAAATTCAAATTACATGTCACGAATACTAAAATCAAGCAGGTATAGAAATTTAAATATCTTTTAAGTGTTCTAACAGAGAACAGAATGTTCGACACTGAGATCCGAAGACGTAGTGAGATGGCCCAAGAAGTATTCCAAAAGCTAATCAAAGTATTAAGAGACAGGAAAGAAAATAGTACTGAACTGTTACGTGATATCTGCCCTTCTACATGGCAGAGAATGGTGGATAATATCCTCAAAGATGAAAAGACTTGAAGCAACAAAAACAAAGAAAAGAGTACTTAACTTTTGCACAAGAATTTCCCTAAGTATAAACTACAAGACAGAAGGCATTGTTATCCCAAAAAAAATGGATATGCCCAGAATGCAAATTACAGATCAAGAATATTAAAATCAAGCAAGTATAGAAATTTAAATATCTGTGAAGTGTTCTAACAGAGGAGAGAAAGTGTCCTAAATAACAGTAAATGCTGGACAATCACCTTTTTAATATCTTAGAGAATGGAAAGTGTGACACTGAGATCCAAAGATTGGGATGGCCAAAGTTGCATTCCAAAAGCTAAACAGTGTATTAAGAGACAGGAAAATCTTCGTTAGAAACAAAGAAAATAGTACTGAACTGCTACGTGATATCTGTCCTCCTATATAGCAGCGAATTCTGGATAATATTCTCAAAGTTGAAAAGACTTGAAGCAACAAAAAGAAGAGTACTGAACTGTTGCGTAATAAGATTCCCTCGGCATAAACTAAAAGACAGAATGCATGATTATCAGAAAAAAGGATGCAAGTTACAGGTCAAGAATACTAAAATCAAGCACGCGCCATTTTGGAAGTATTATGTTGGACAATGCTTCCCTCCTGAATCTATTTTATATATTTACAAGTCTACCATTTGCCGAGGTTTCGAATATTACTGCCATATATATTCTGGCGCGCCTGCTATGTATTTAGAAATTCTTGATAAAATCCAAAGAAGAATCTGCAATGTTATTGATCGTGATCTGGCACCTCGGCTTCAGTCATTTCCCAGCGCGGTAATGTAGGTTCCTTGGACTTTTTCTATAACTACGTATCTTTAACGTTTTCATATGGAGTTTTCTCTTTTGATAAATAGGTTCAATACAATAGATTGATACAATTGATAAATAGATTCAATAGGTTCTTTTGATAAATAGGTTCTTAATACTTGATATAATGCAAAAATATCGCAATGATAAAATCGATCAATAATTATTTATGACTATTTAGACTGGGACTCATGCGTGTAATTATATGCAATCCATAATAATATTTTAAATTTGGAAATCACATTTATATTTGGTATATGAATTTTTAAAAATTGTTTCTAAATCTTTGGTCGTCCTCCTATCATTCCGCCTCACCTGCTATCCTCTTCCGCCGCACCTGTTATCCTCTTTCGCATCACTTTCTATCCTCTTCTGCCTCACCTGCTATTCTTTTACGCCTCAAATGTTATCCTCTTCCGCCTTACTTGCTATCCTTTTCCGCCTCAAATGTTATCCTCTTCCGCCTCACCTGCTATCCTCTTTCGCCTCATCTGCTATTCTCTTCTGCCTACCCTGCTATCCACTTCTGCCTCGCGTGCTACCCACTTCCGCCTCATCTGCTATCCACATCTGCCTCACCTGTTATCCTCTTCTGCCTCACCTGTTATCCACTTCCGCCTCACCTGCTATCCTCTTCCGCCACATCTACTATCCTCTTCTGACTCACCTGCTATCCTCTTCCGCCACATCTGCTATCCTCTTCTGACTCACCTGTTATACTCTTCCGCCTCACCTGTTATCCTCTTCGGCTTAGCCTGCTATCCTCTTCTCCCTCACCTGCTGTCCTCTCCTGCCTCACCTGCTACCCTCTTCTGCCTCACCTGCTATCCTCTTCTACCTCACCTGCTATCCTCTTCCGCTTCATCTGCTATCCTTTTACGCCTCAAATTTTATCCTCTTCTACCTCACCTGCTATCCTCTCCTGCCTCACCTGCTACCCTCTTCTGCCTCACCTGCTATCTTCTTTCGCCTCATCTGCTATCTTCTTCTGCCTCACCTGCTATCCACTTCTGCCTCGCCTGCTACCCACTTCCGGCTCACCTGCTATCCACTTCTGCCTCACCTGTTATCCTCTTCCGCCTCACCTGCTATCCTCTTCCACCACACATGCTATCCTATTTTGCCGCATCTATGAAGCGCCCCGCACTGTTTGGGAACCACTGCATTAGGTGATAGATTTTTACCGTAATTTTCAGCATCACCATGCATTTCTATCTATATCTTCCACTGTATATTTTACTGCAACTGTGCTGATGTTCTTTTTATTATCGCTTATTTCGGATTCTTCAAAAATCTGCGATACTCTAATGTATTTTCTGGGTTTTTGGCACCAAAGCCAGGAATAAAATATTTATATGACAGAATTCACCTGCAGAATTATTTTATTTTTAACATTTTGGAGACATGACAATTCCTACTTTTTACGGAATGTATTTGGCAAAAGATTACAACATTATTCTGGAACCAAAAATATATATCAATAGAACCAGTTGGATCTTAGACAAATGTAAAAAAATAAATTTATGCTGGGATGTGCAAGGCCCTACTGAGCTGTTTCGGGAATTCAATTGTGAAAAATTATCCAAATACATATTTTTCACCGTCTCTTTCGAATCGCTCCTGCTGTTTGTTTCGATTAGTACTAGAGCCTGTGCTTTCGCAGCGGTCCAATTCCTAGAAAATCTGAGTAACATCTCAGATAACTAGATTTACGAAGGTGGTTTGGTTTAATCTGCTTTGGTTTGCTTTGGTTTGCTTTGGTTTGGTTGTTATTGTTTAGCGGCATATTGGCGCCTCTATCTAATGCCGAAATCTAAAAATTTCAAACTTTATACTTAATTAAAGAGAATGACATTTTTCTCATGATTAAATTGTAATTCAGTTATGTAACATATGTAATACACGCTTAGGCGATTATGTATCTTTCGATACTTGACTGACGATGCAGTTTTTGTCCCGCATTAGGTTGTCATTTCTTTCTGCGGTAGACCAGTGGCCATCCAAGGCTATTGAACCCAGTTTGTCCTGTTATTTACCCAATGCTGGGTGGAGAAGAGGATTCATACCTTTCCCAAGGGTATTAGCACATAAGTGAATGTAATGGATTCGAATGGAATTCGAACTCGGTCCTTCGATTCTTCAATCCGAGCCACTATCCATTAGTAATTACTTATTTGTATCCTTTTTTAATAAAAAATAATCTTCGAAAATCAATCGATTAATGAAAACCTGTTTCTCCTTACGAATAATTACAGTATTAATTACAGTAAATTGTTTTTATTATTTTAATTTTTTTTATCTTTATTTATTTATTTATTTTTTTTTTTTACAATGTACACCATGCCTTCAAATTTACTATAAAATGATCGTCATTTTGCTTTAAAAATACATTGTTGGTCATTTTACCTTAAAAATGTATCGTTGGTAATTCTACTATAAAATGTACTATTAGTCATTTAGCTATTATATAAATAATATTTTAACAAACTTTTTTATAAAGGTTTATTGTTGGCAATTTCACTACAAAAATAATTTGGGTAATTTTTTAATAAAAATATATTGTAAATATTTTTACTAAAAGAATGTATTTTTACATTTTTTTTTAGTGTTTTGGTTCATGTTTGGGAGTGGGTTTCAATGCATGCCCATAACTAGAAACCTAGTAGTTGCTACTACCCCGGGTTAGGGTGAACCTGGAAACAAAAGCAATTAAAGGGTGGATTCACGCACCTTAAAGCCCCCAATCCCCCGATCTGCGGCTTTGCTATCAGTTGTAGTATATCGTCATACCCAAAATGACCATAGTGGGCTGCGGGTGCAATCAGCGTCTTCTACACCCTCAGCCTACAGAACAATTACGAAGATGGATAGATAAGTATGTAGTGATGAGCTAAATTTTGATCTGAAATTTTCACTATATAATGTTCAATCCACGGAATCTTTTTTAAGTAATAGAAAGCTGGGAGAAGGTCTTGTTTGAAATAATCACGTCGGAGACATCTGAAGTACAGAGTTGAAGGAACCGGAAACCCAATTTTAATAAATAAACCTTCTACTCCTGTTCAAAAGATTGGAGAGGAGTGTGAACAGGATGATAGGCAAATTTATCTGGAGTGATATCATTATAAAACATAACATCAGACATTTGACGATCCAAATGTCAAATAGGTTTTTTGTTTCTGTGTGTGCTGAAAAAGTTTCTTTTTGCATAAGTGATTTTGCTTAAATACGCGAGATTATGATTTTTTTTTAAATATGCTAGATTATGTTTACGTTGAAGGTATATGTGTATCTGTGTCAGTATTACTTATAGAAGTAACAACTGCAAATCACCAATAAGTAAAGTCGACTGAAGATAATTAAGTTTAGAATTAGAAACCAAAACAACCTATTAAACCAGAAAAATGAAATAATCTGTAAGTGTAGACATATAAACAAATATTTACTTTACCATTTAAGCATTAATAAAAATATTCACTAAAAAATAAGTATATATGATGAAAAAATGCCACAAACTTAAAAACAGAAATTTATCGTCAAAATCTTTGTTTTTATGAAGCGGAAAAACCAAAGGATTTTTTATTATTAAATTATTTTTTTAATCCTCTTTTAAACGTTCAAATTTATATTAATTTTTTTCTTACGTCAGCCGGTATCCCATAAATTAGTAGAGAAAATTTTAGTGTCTTTTCGCTGGGAAAAATACACTGATTTGAAAATTCTTGCAACAATCAAATAATTGTCGGATTGTAGTGAAACTTTCAAGGTTTATTCACAAGTAAATTATATTATCTCGAAGAATTCCAGTAATATAACTTTAATCATTTCTAAGATACAACGGTTCAAAGCTGAATCTAACAATTGGACAATTTTACTGTTACATGATTTGGACAATTTTGCTGATACACCCGGTATATATATATATATATATATATATATATATATATATATATATATCGTCGTCGTCGTCGTCGGCATCCGTCCATCTCAATGAGACGATGGAGTAGCGCGGTTCGCTACGAGCCTAGTCTGGATATATGGAAAACTAGGGCTGGCCAGACGTCTAGTTCCCCCCTCTCGGCCCCCTCTCGGCCCCCTCTCGGCCCCCTCTCTGCTTTGCTAGCAGAGTTCAAAGGAGAGGATAAACCAATACAGTTTGGTACCAGCGCGGCTGCAGTTGCCGCAAGGTAGCACAAAGTGCCGTCCATCCTCCTTAGGGGCTCCACTCCGGGTTTTGAATTCAGAGTTGTCCTTCTTGCCATCCAAGCCGTTATCCATTACTCCACCGTGCCTCCCCCGCTATATATATATATATATATATATATATATATATATATATATATATATATATATATATATATATAACTGGTGTATCAGAAATGGATTGATATGAGTTTGCGTAAAGCCCAGAGTCACAAACTCACATCAATCCAACTAAATATGTTAGCTCTATCACTGGTATTGAGCGCTTTTCATTATATACCACGCATACATAATATATAATAGATATAAAAATTGCATATATATATATATATATATATATATATATATATTACAGCTTGCCTGAAGATCCGTTTAAGTGAAAGCTAGGTAGGTTTTCCTAGCTCTTTGAGATTCATTTTATTTATTCCCGCTCTACTTAGCGTATTGAGCACTCTACGTTTTAGCTTACTACTCCCTTGTTTTTTTTTTGGGGGGGGGGTTCTTTGGACTAAAGACTTAATACACTGGACGATTTGTTTCGCCTTGTTCAAATGTTTCTAGTTCTTTCTTTTTTTTCCCAGGTACCGATTTGTTTTGACATCTACAAGTTGTGCTATCCGAGTTTCTTTCCAACCGATTATTACTATACACACACACACACACATATATATATATATATTTAGGTATGTAATATTTATGGGTTAAAGTGTTCAATATCTGGGATAGAGCGTATGTAAATTTAAAAGTGATCATTGAAATCAACACTCACTAGCGACAGTCCGTTTCACGCTGAACGGATGGCCTGACGAATGCGTTTAACATGCAATAGTCTGTCACCTCAGCGTATTGACTTCAATGTCCACTGATTGATATATATATATATATATATATATATATATATATACGTAACGTCACAAGCCTATCACTACTTCCATGTCAGATGTTAAGACCAGCTACATTCCTTAGTTACACAAATTCAGACCTTTACATCTAAAATTAGTTATGCCCCGTTCACAGAAACTCTCACCATTCCTTCGTATTACATTGATAAAGAGGAAGTTAATTTTTGGCAGATTTTTCCTAAGAATCGATAATTTCTGAAACAAACTCCCGGGTGGATGCTTCCCCGATCACTACACTTGTAACCTTGTCTAGGGACAACCGTTTTCTATCCTACCTATCTCCATAATCTGCACTTACTTCCTCCTCCAAACAATAAGGTCATTCAGTAACCCTCTACCTTAAGTGGCTCTTCGGCCTTGTATGGGATGAATAACTGTATAAAGAAAATTGTTAAATTGTTGGTTGGGTGATCAGTAGACGTCTTAAGCGTGCGTTAATTGCAGAAATGATAAGGGGAAGATGTTAAAGTTCTAATTCTGTGTTTTCCCCAGGTGGAATTATTTTGGGACCCTTTTTGCAATGTTGAAAGAAGAATGCTATCTGAATTATATTGCCGCTAAACGTTGCTTAGAGCGCGAATAAAGTCGGAAGCAGCGGGAAAATAGAGAGCTGTTTGGTGCCTACAGGGATAGGTCCCTGCTGGATAATGTCGCTGTAGAAATGTTTACAAATATTTGTTGGTGTAATGTCGATTTCTTACCTCATCCGCAACCCCCTTAAACACACATTGCTATGTGATGTTATATATATATATATATATATATATATATATATATATATATATATATATATATATATATATATATATTAAGACATTTTTATGTGTATACATTCTTTTTATAGATACAAATATTTAAGTAAATGCTCTGTTTATAATAAAAAGAATGTACAAACAAAAATGTTTTAAAATAATTGTCGGACTTTGTCCATTTCATAATATATATATACATATATATATATATATATGTTGTCATCCACAGACAGACTGTTTTGGTGTATCACAGCTCATCAGTGTGGCAGGATTCTACCACTAAGCCGTTGGCGCTCGGCAGGGCTGAAGTTGAATTGAAGCGTATTTATTACTTTTAGATAAACATACAGTGACTGAGAAAACTCGATTCGATTCACCTATATATAGTTAAATTAATTATATTTAAGTAAATGCTCTGTTTATAATAAAAAGTATTAACTACATTTATCGGCCTGAATGTCCGAGAAATACTGTAGAAAATATGTCCTCCGACTGAAATCGAACGTGTATCCTACACGGAACCGTCCTTTGGTCTCACGTGCTATATCATTTAGCTACAAAAGAAGCGTCTGGTTAGCAAAATTAAATAACTGTTTTTAAACAGCAAATTTCCCATGTAGGACTGAGTTCATCTCATTATATATATATATATATATATATATATATATATATATATATATATATATATATATATATATATATATATATATATAGGAAAGGAAATGCAAAAAATGAAAAGAAAGGTAAAAAGCAACATTGCACCAATGAAAAGTACGTATATAAAAGAAAAGCGAGAAAATAAACAGGTAATTGCTGGTGTACCCTAACTAACGAGTGGATGGAGTGATTGCCTGTGGGCCGTCTACGAAATTCTAGAGTCCGGATACTGAAGGTAACATCAGTCACCTAATTTTTTTTTATATATATATATATATATATATATATATATATATATATATATATATATATAAAACGGCTAAAATTCTTACGGCATTTTTTTCGTTCGTATATTTAAAGATTTTTGGGATGTGTCTACGTCAGAAAGAATTTTAGCCGTTAACAAAAAAAAAAAAAAATCCAGACCACACGCTTTTAACGGATGTTAGATTTCATTGAAAAATACATCCCTACCCACTACCAAAACGTAACAATAACTGATACATTAAAATATAAACATATTGAACACCCATACACCCCTAGTCTAGCAAAATAGATATATCTCTAACCTTGGAAACATGAATTTTGTTTTAGCTGTGTATTTAAAACCCAGTAATTTTTAAAGTTACTCCAAAATTCGCTTGGGGATGAAATGGAACTAATGTCTTTAATTTAATTACAAAATTAAATTCGGGGCTTTTAGCTTCCATTTTTGAAACATGGTTGGAACTGTGTACCGAAAAACCATATTTAAAGTGTATTAATATATATATATATATATATATATATATATATATATATATATATATATATGTAATGAAAAACAAACCACTTTAATGTACCATTACGATAATTTATTTCACCTAAATCCTTTTTTAAGGATTCAGGATCATCAGGTAAATCTTCCAACAACGAATTGAGAAAAAAAATGGGATTAGAAATTGGTGGGTAGTGTAATTTTTGTAATTTAATAGAGGGGGTTGAGAGTGGTAGTTAAACAGACAATATAAAGTATAGGGAGGGGTTAATTTTATATCTCTCTTAAGTATGTTTTATATTGGAGTAGGAGGAGTGACAGAAACTTGACCTCTTTAGATGGTTAATAAAACGGAAATGAATTGTAGAAAATGTATACAAGTGAGTCTTATGGTAAAGAGAGAGATAGGGGGGAGGGGAAAGAGAGATGGAGTTGTTATAATTTTGTTTTAACAAAATTATGTAAAAGATAGTTTACAATGTTTGACAGAAAATTCGATGTCTGAAAAAAATTTTGTTATTAACTTAAATGTTTAATTTTTTAAGTAAATAGTTTCAGGACTAAAATTAACCCCTCCCTATACTTTATATTGTCTGTTTAACTACCACTCTCAACCCCCTCTATTAAATTACAAAAATTACACTACCCACCAATTTCTAATCCCATTTTTTTTCTCAATTCGTTGTTGGAAGATTTACCTGATGATCCTGAATCCTTAAAAAAGGATTTAGGTGAAATAAATTATCGTAATGGTACATTAAAGTGGTTTGTTTTTCATTACATATTAGCTCTGTCCTAACATTGAGCTCTCAGGATTTCATCCTCTTTGGATTTACCAATTCGGTTTACCAAGTTCCTTATAACTTATATATATATATATATATATATATATATATATATATATATATATATATATATATATATATATATATATCCAAGTATAGGATTGGTGTAGACGGATAAATCCAATAACCAAAAATACTATTCTTATAAGAGTGCTCAATACAGAGTAGAGTAAATATAATTTATTCGAAAATTATAGCATATATTATAAAAATCAATACAAAAATTGCCATTTTTTTCAGCACTTCTAGTGTCTTATCAAGTGATGGCTATTTTTGTAGTTATTTTATAATATGCTTTTATAACGTTTATGTTATAATTTTCGAATAAATTTCATATATATATATATATATATATATATATATATATATATATATATATATATATAAACAGAGAGATTAAATATATATATTCTGTATATACACATAATTCTCTCTCTCTCTCTCTCTCTCTCTCTCTCCATATATATATATATATATATATATATATATATATATATATATATATATATATATATATATGTATGTATGTATGTATGTATATAAGTGCTCAGTATTGGTTTTAGACGTCTGATAGTTATAAAAATACTATCCCTTAAGATGCGATCTGTTGGTTTCTACGTTCACACTGCTTTCATTTACTTATATCTAACTATACATATATGCGTGTGTGTAGATTGTGGTTAAATGTCCTCATTCTTCTCATTCATATATCTATCTCTCTATCTATATCAGTTTCTCACCCCACCTTCTCGCACTCTCTCTGTATCAATCTCAGTCACTTCCTCTGTCTATTGATAATTATATTAATAGTAGCAGTATCATAATTTGCGAGAACGGATCAATTAATCTATAACCTGGTAACATTTTTATCAGTATTCTGATTGTATAAGACTCATTGGATTAAGTGCATGGATAAATATCAGAAGATCCGTTGAATTCGATACCTTGGTTTCAATATTTCGGTATCAACTGACCTTCCAGCGCTTCATTTTGTTTTTCATTTCACCCTGTGCAAGGTAGTAAAGCCACTAAGACGCAAGAGGTTACTGAGTGTGGAAGAATAAGAAAAAAAGAGAAACAAAAGAAGAGTAATGAGGAAGGCTATTGATAACGATGACGCAAAGGGTTACTGAGTGTTAAAGAGTATGTGAAAAAAGACTTCTATTAAAGATGGAGAACATTAATAAAACAACAAGTATTAAAAAACAAAAGATAAAGATTGATGTTGCATTTAAATTTTTGAAGATCAAAGTTGACTGGAAAACAAGAAACTAGAAACGCGAAAGAAAAAACTGTTACCATAGAACTTACCATTACATCTAGCCATTTCAACTGTCAATTGAAGAGACCTACTTGCCAATCTAGTTCTTTCTATGTGCCATGTCCTTTTAGGGAGTTGGGGATCATGGCTCTCCACCTCCCTCTATCCCTTGCAGCTCTCAACAAGTTCCTTTCCCTCTGCCACCTTCCTCAGACCACGTTCTGTCATCCACTTGCTTAAAGCCGCTAGGTATGTCACGCGTTGTTTTCCCTTGTCTCTCTTTCCCTCTATTCGACCCGTGAGTATCAGATTCTCCAGGCTCTCCTTCATCATTATCAGTCCCAGGAACTTCATCTGCCTCTTCTTGATGTTTTGTATAAGCCTCCTCTTGCATCCTCTCTAAGATCTCATCGTTGCTCACACGATTGGTCCATGATATCCTCAGCATCCTTCTGTAGAACGACATCTCTTTCGCCTCGAGTCTCTTCTTCATCTTTGAAGAAATCGTCCAGCATTCGCTGCCGTAAAGAAGGACAGATGTTACGTAACAGCCTCAGTATTCTTTTCTTTGTTACCAAAGAAATCCTCCTGTCTCTCAATACTCTGCTCAGCCTTTGGAATGCGTCCTTGGCCATCCCAATACGCCTACGGATCTCAGTGTCGCTTAAATTCTTAAAGTCTAAGTACCGCAGAGGAAAGTTCATCAGAAGAATTACCATGAAAGCATCGCATTTAAATTTTGGAAGATCAAAGTTGATTCAAAAGCATGGAACCCGAAGAGCGTTCCAGAAGTGAGACGTGCCAAAAAAGAAACACTTATCATAGAACTTATGGTCACATATAGCCGATTCAACTGTAAAAATAATGAGACCTATCTGCCAATCCAGTACTGCGCTTAAATTCATAAAATTTATATCCCATAGTGAAGAGTTCATCCGAACAATTACCATGAAAGTATTTATAGAAAGAGCACAGACAAGCCATATTACGTTGGTGGGAAAGTGACTGAAGCTGAGCCGCCAGACCAGGACCAATAATATTGCTGATTCTTCTTTGGATTTTATCAAGGATCTCTAAATATATAGTAGAAGCACCGGACCATATGTGGACGCAATATTCAAAGCCTGGACGAATTGTAGACTTATAGATATGTCAGATAGATTCTGGAGAGAAAAATCGTCTCGCAGGAGATGTGGAGGTGTTTGTGTTGCTGTCTACATAGATGTCGTTCTCAGACAACTTATTCATGACAAAGAGCTACAAGGTAGTTGAGGAGATCCATGAGCGTCTTTTTTAAGCCGCATAAAATAATCTGTCAGCGTTCTGTTTCACTTAAACGGAGTAAAATAAAGATAATAAAATAATCTCTTTCACTTCGGCTATGTCACGGAGTCAATCGTCGATCCGAATTAATTATTATTGCGAGAAGATATTTTGCATGAGGTTTGGTGCTTATTAGAGCTCAGCAATCATCTTCGGGAACCCATAACTGTTGGTTAACACAACAACGCCTCATTGCAACGAAAGTAACCAGCCATTTGTGCTAAATACAATAAAACACTAAATGCACATTTATAGGTTCAGCAGCAGCAACATGCCCATAAACGTTTGGTCAAAAGCGTCAAAAGATGCATATAGAAAGAATAACAAAATAAAAAAGTTTGGATCTCTGCTGGTTTATTCTACCCCCGAGCGCACATATTCACATGACCTTGCACCAACGGGCTATTATTTAGTTGAAACTTGGTTCCAGAAAGAAATATTTATGCATGGCCAGTTGTATGTTGCATGCTCAAGAGTAAGAAATCCTAAGAATTTATCATTCTGTTAAAAAGTTAAAAAAGAAATTTTCTTAAAAAATATCGTTTACCATGAAGTTCTGATAAAATTAAATTAAATTAAAGACATTATTAAACAGCGAAGTGTTTTTGTCAAAGTATTTTCCAGAACAAATCTGCTTATTCAAGTTTCATCGATAGGTTTGCGAAATTGAACGAAACGTAGAGTTTGTAAATCTCAACAAAAAATATTAGCGATAAATTCAACAATACTAAATACAATGAGAAATTCAGCGTTTGGCAAAAAATTATAGTATATATTACTAAAGGGATTATAGCTAGATATCATTTTTTTAAGAATAAAGTTGCTAAACAAAAATATTAGGTTGGTGCAAAAATAATTTCGTTTTCTAACATATGTTACTATGTGAGAAAACGAAATTATTTTTGCACCAACCTAATAGAAATTATTTATGATTCTGCCTAATATATTTCAAAATATACATATTTTTCTTCTTCAATTGTTGATAGTTCGCCTAATACAAAGTGTAAGATTCACGTAAAGTAGAGTGAGATTGTTGTTAAGTAAGGAGAAGGTGTAATAGATATTATAAAGACGTGTAGTATAGATATCAGTTTATTTATTAACAGATATTTTTAAGACTACTGAACGGTTATTGTAACATCGGCCCTCCTATATGGCAGTGAATGCTGGACAATCTCCTCAAAGATGAAGAACAGATTTGAAGCAACACAAACAAAGAAAAGAGTACTGAACTGTTATAGTTATCAGTCCTTCTATAAGGCAGTGAATGCTGGACAATCTTCTCAAAGATGAAGAAGAGGTTTCAAGCAACAGAAACAAAGAAAAGAGTACTGAACTACTATGTAATATTGGTTCTTCTATATGGCAGTGGATGCTGGACAATCTCCTCCCCGGTCTTTTGAATAGGGGTAGAGATTTATTCCTTCCTCCCTGTGTAGGATTGGGTTTCCGGTTCCTTCTAAAGTTTTCTCATTCTCTTTGTCTCCTAGTAACCCCTTACGTCTTTGTGACATTAACGCCTTGCTTGGGGTGAAATTATTTTGAAAAATATTGACAAGAAATATATTTATTGGGAATATGCATATAAATTTTGATTTGATGAAGAGAAACGGATGCTGTAGATGACACGCCCTTAAATTTAATTAAGTGTTTTTTTTTATTTATTTAATTATTTTTTTAATGATAAAAATTACAAAAACATCGGTAAAAAGTGGGACAAATGCACTGGGAAGCACAGAGAAAGCCTTCCAAATAGAAAAGGCCCTGCCTTTTATCATCCAGATAGAAATAATCTAAAACTAACCCCCAGACAACCCCTTTTTTGTACATGTTAACATAGCGGTCGCGTTCAGATTCCTTATTTTCTTAAAAAAAAAAACTAAAAAAAAAACTAGCAGGGGTTGAGAAAAAATGTTAACTACAAAGAAAACACCGTTGGGAGCTTAGATGTTTTATTGATATTATTTTTTAAAAATAAAATACTAAAATTCCTTCTGCCGAAAATTAATATTCTTCATTACAAAAATATTTAATGCGCCTTTTACGGTTGTACTATTAGGTTGGTGCAAAAATAATGACGTTATACGTCAAAAAACGACATTATTACGTCATTATTTTTGCACCAACCTAATAACTGAAATCTAACGTTTATCATTTAAGTACGGAAGCCTAAAAGAATATGCATGAAGGTTTTTCTTTTCTTTTTCATGCCAGCTCGAAAGTCAATTCGTGCTATTAGTTTGCTCAGAGCCAGGGTAAAGGTTTCATGCCTCTCCCTAATCTGTATCCCCTGAAACTATGATAACTCCCGAATCTATAATACGGAGCCCCCACTCTAGTATTAAGTTGGGGCAAAAAAAATGTCGTTTTCTCACATAGTAACATATGTGAGAAAACGACATTATTTTTGCCCCAACCTAATACATATACTTTCCATAAAGTAGAATTCATATAAAATTTTAAAATCTTACTGCAACCTGATTAGGTCCAATAATGAATCATATGCAATATAGGTGAACAAGTCAACAAGAAAAATTGAAAATAAATCCAGTGTATCTAAATACAAATTAGAGACATGTCATTAATAGATCATTCCATCTTATTCTTAAATAAATCAACATTGTTTTGCGCCAATTTTTAAATTCAACTTGAGATTTTTTACAATACTGGTCTCATTTGAAGAATTTCTAGCCTAATTAGGAACTGCATTTTCCTGTGTTAACAAGTGTTACCAGCTAGGCACATGGGGGGAAATGTTCTGTTCAAAACTGTTTATTCTTTGAAAAGAATGCTCATAATTGTCTACGGGGCCGGTACATGGTCCCGTGCCCTCCCTGAATCTATAATACACCCCCGAATTTATGAGGTAGTATTCATATAAAACACAAATTTTATTATAACCTAATTGTTATTTGATCGTACCCATAATAATAATAATGGACTATTCCATACTTAATAAATACTGCGCCTCGGAAGTAGGCAAGGAGTGAGTAGTCCAAGTCGAGTCAAGAGTCGAGTCAAGAGTCGAGTCAGAGGCAGTCCGAAACAGAGTCGCGTTCAGACAATTACTGCAAGACATTGGAATAGTGATACTGGTCGAGACTACATTGTTCTCTCTACTAAACCTGATTGTTTATACTAACACTTCTACTTCTCTGTATATATTCCTGTTTGTTATATATCTGTGTTATTCCGTACCTGTGTTCGAGTTCTTCTTTATTGGTTCTACCTTGGACTATCACCGTGGTACAAGGAACCGGACCATACCACTAATCATGTACAATAATGAATCATATGCAATATAGGTGAACAATTCAACTTGAAATTTTTTAAATAAGTACAGTATATCTCAATACAAATTAGAGACATGTCATAATTGATCATTTCATCTTAAATAAACCGACAATGTTTTGCTGCAAGTTTTAACAACTTGGGATTTTTCTTGTTATAAAGTTGAATAATGTTGATATTAGGTTGGTGCAAAAATAATGACGTAATAATGTCGTTTTTTGACGTAACGTCAAAAAACGACATTATTACGTCATTATTTTTGCACCAACCTAATACATTCAACATCATGGATAAAAAATAGTAAATATAAAATAATATTTTTTCCAGACTTAACATGAACGAAACAAATTCACGGATTTAGACGAAAAAAAAGATGCCAAAATGACGTCATAATCCGTGAAAATTTTTTTATCCTTTAATAATCAGTTTTAATTAATTTAATTTGTAACTTATATAAACGGAGGTAGAAAAAAGCAAATACTGATAAGATAGTGAGGGTCCCAAAGCGCCATCAGTCTTGTTCCTCGCTCGGTCTCTAGGTGTAGTACACCCCGGCTCTGTATACAAAGTGCGGCAGAAATATCTCCCACATATGGAGTCATCATTTAATCAATGCCGTAGCAGTATGGTAATTTAGTGTAGCTTAGATGTAGCACAAAGCTGAGGATCGAACTCACTACTCAGTCATAATTGATAGATCAATACAAACTTGGTAATCATCATACTACGTCGAGTTGCCTTAAGCTTTATGTGCGACGTATTCCTGCCGTACCCTGTATATATATCCGGGGTGGCCAAAGCGCGGCTCGCGAGCCACATACTGCTCTTTGACTTTTAATATGCGGCTCGTGGAAATATGTTGGCTGAGTCCCTTTTTTTCATCACTTTTCTTTTCTTTTTATTTTGCCAAACGTGATACACACTTTAGGTGATCATTTATCTTTCGATACATGACTGACGAGGTAGAGTTTTTCCTGCAGAAGGTTGCCATTTCTTTCTGAGGTAGACCAGTTGCCATCCAAGTCTATAGAACCCGGTCTGTCCTGCTATTTACCCATAGCTGGGGGGAGAAGAGGATTCATATCTTTCCCAATGGTATTAGCACGTATGTGAATGTAATGGATTCGACTGGAATTCGAACTCGGCTCTCCGATTCCTCAATCCAAGCCGCTATCCATAACTCCAGTTAATATAAAAGGAAAATAGGAAAAATTCCATGATTTATAATTATTTACAGGGTATGAATTGAGATCCCATTGGATTTAAAACATAAGTAATGGTTAGTAAACAATATTTAAGAATTTAAATCTTAATTTTAATGCTAGATCTGAGACATCGTTCTTTAGTGGTGAGGGAAGGAACATTGGGAGACAGTGGGATTAAAGAAATTTTGTGTCGGCAAGGATTCCAGAGAAATGTCAGAAGACTGATGTCATGGATAAGGGGAGTAAGGGGTCCGCATTCACGTCATATACAAATAATTTTAATTTTAAGAAGTTGGTAACCCTATCCTATATGCTGATTTTTTAAGTGCAGCTATGAGGCACCCCGTGAGGATCACACTTACTGCTCAGTCATAATTGTTTTAGCGAAACAAGCTTGTAAACCATTACACCACATCAAGGTGCCCACACTATCCTATATGGAGGGAAAATCTTCCTAAAGTCAAAACAAGGCTATATTTTCCTGCTTCTCTGAGCTTATTTACTGAAATAATTATCTCATTGAACAGGAATGGCCAAACCATGACATACTTGAGAGCCATATTTGGTTCTTTGACTTTTAATTTGCAGCTCATGGAAATATGTTGATTGAGCTCTTTTTTTTCAGTTAATATAAAAAGGATTAAAGAAATTTGTGTCAGCAAAGGCCCCAGAGAAATGTCAGAAGACTGAAGTCATGGATAAGGAGATTAAGGGGACCGCATTCACGTCATATGCAAATAATTTTATGTTACTGAAATACAAATTCGCACATTTTTCTTAGAAGTTCCCGTAGTTCAATACCGTATTAAATACACACTTTTCTTTCTTTTTATGTGCCGTGTCCTTTCAGGACGTAGGCGATCATGGCTCTCCACATCCTTCTATCCCTTGCAGCTCTCAACAAGTTCTTTCCCTCTGCTTCCTCCCCAACAAGTTTCTTCCCTCTGCTTCGTCCCCAGCAAGTTCCTTTCCTCTGCTTCCTCCCCAACAAGTTCCTTCCCTCTGCTTCCTCCCCTAGACCACGTTCTGTCTTCCACTTTCTTAATTCTGCCAGTTATGTCACGCGTTGTTTTCCCTTGTCTCTCTTTCCCCCTATTCGACCCGTGAGTATCAGATTCTCCAGGCCCTCCTTCCTCATTATCTGTCCTAGAAACTTCAGCTGCATCCTCCTGATGTTAAGTATAAGCCACCTTCTTGTTTGCAACCTCTCTAAGACGTCATCGTTGCTCACACGCTGGATCCATGATATCCTTAGCATCCTTCTGTAGAACCATATCTCTGTCGCCTCGAGTCTCTTCTTCATCTTTAAGAAGACTGGTAACGCGATCCAAGTATGGAGCAAAAAACCCACATGTGGAGTGTTGCGTGCATTGACCTTTTAGTCCACTTACGAATCTGGATCATTAAATTAGTAGAATTACTGCAAAGAATCCAAGAATTAGAGACGAAAGGCTCCAGGACCATGCCAGGAAATATTTATAAAATACTGAAACCTTTTACACGTTTTTTTGACGCCCCACATTTGGGTAGTTCTGCTGCACTTAACCTCTTATTGTGAACTGGTTTAGGTTAATTAATGTTTTTGTTTGCGCAAACTGCAGCTGGTGTTTTCATGTTTTCTATATCATAAGTGTTTTTTTTCCGCAACAAATTTAACTTCCATTAAACAACGACGACAGAAACAAAAGCACATACGATTTAGCTCAAGTAGTTACCTACCGCCTGTTTCTTTCTTTTTTTTTTAAATTAAAACGTATTGCAATAATTTAAATATATTCTTTGAACTTTTAATTACGGTTTTAATGGCAAGAAAATAAAGTTAAACCGTGTACAAAATACTTTTGCTTACTTAAAGCAAGTTTGAGAGTTTTTTCTTAAGCTACAAAAAATTCATCATCATCGTCGTTATCATCATCATCACCAGCACCACTACCATCACTGCTACCACCACCACCAGTTCCATGACAAGTGTGCTTGGTCATAGAACTCTCTCTCTCTCTCTCTCTCTCTCTCTCTGTCTGTCTGTCTCGCTGTCTCTCGCTTGTGTTTCTTTTTTCTCTTTCGCGTTCTCATGCTTTCCCTATCTTTTTTCTCTCTCATTTTCCTGTCTCCTCCATCTTTTCTTTATCTCTGTCTGTCTGTCTCACTCTCTCTCTCTCGCGCGCGCGCGCGTGAGGGCTCACTCTCTTTTTTTCTCTTTTCTCGCTCTCTTGCTTTCCTTCTGTTTCTCTATCTCTCTCATTCATATTACTGTGTTCTTTTTTCCCCTCTCTCATTCGCATGTTTCCCATGCTTTTCCTCTCTCCCTCATTTTTATTTTTATTTTACCTCTCTCTCTCTCTCTCTCATTCTCCTATTTTCTCTTTTTCTCTCTCTGTTTCTCTTTCATTCTCGTGTTTCCTCCTCTTTCTTTCTCTTATTCAAGTCTTCTCCTCTTTCTTTTTCACTCTCTTTCCCCTCTCTCCTCCTCTCCCTCCCTCTCTCTCTATCTCTCTCTCCCTCTCTCTCTATCTCTCTCTCCCTCTCTCTCTCTTTCTTATATTTTCCCTCTTTGTCTCTTTCTTGTTCAATTTCCAATTTTTACTTTCTTCTTTTCGATATTTTTTTTTAAAATTTCCAAAATCACTTTCCTTCTTCCTGAGGAGTGACTATTTGGCGGGGGTCATAATTGCTATTCAAAAAGGTTTTTAGCCAATAACTTAAAAAGTACAAACTATAATTGTTTATTAAATTGAGGAAGTGCAGATGAAAGAACAAATTTGTTCTCCATATTTCCTCCCTCCTACCATCAATTGTTTTTCATCGTACTCTATCCTCCCCCCTCTCTCCCCACCGACTTCTCCAATTAAAGATGTCCTTAGGAAATACTTGTTTTCAGAAGCAATAAATTTGTTATTGAGTTTCGACTGCCGATTGAGCTTCTCGTTGACAAGCAATTAAATGTCATAATAAACGTTAGCGAATTACTTGTTGACACTTAGACTGACTGTAGAAAGCAATGGGGTCGGGTATTCAACCACATAAAATAGGATGTAAACTACTTAAATGCTCCAATGTTGATTCATAGGAAGTAGATTGTTAACAGAAAGTTATATAGCCGAAGTTGGTTGGTTTATTGATTGATTTTTGTTTAGCCGCACATCGACACCTTTATGGGTTATTTAATGCCGAAATCTAAATATTTTGAACACAATTTTTTGGCTTCAACTAAATATACTTCGAAAACAATTGTATGCCTTAAACTACAGATAAAATGTATTATTGGCTATTTAAGTATAAAATGTATTGTTGGCTTTCTATTATAAAATTGTATTCTTGGTAAAAATAGGTATTGTTAGTAAATTTTTATGTAAATATGATTTGTTGGTATTTTTTATATAAAAATGTATTATTATACTTTCATAGTGTTTTGTTTTTGTTTGGTGCTTGACTATTTGCCCATAGCTAGGACCCTAACAGGTACTACCACTCGTATAAGTGAAGGGCTGAACAAGGTTCAGGAGACATAATAAAAATACAAAATTTATAAAAAGCTACAAGGGACAAGAAATTGTGGTGAGCCATGATCGCTTATGTTCTGAAGGGACACGGTACATAGAAGAAGAACGATCTTGAGCAAATGCATGACGGATCAAGGTTTTTGGAGAGATAATAAAAGAGATAATTTAATAAAAGCAACAAACCGCATGAAATCGTGGAGAGCCATGATCGCCTAGGTCCTGAAGGGGTACGGCACATAGAACAATAACTAGCTTAAGTAAATGGATGACAGATCAAGGTTTAGGAGAGATAATAAAAAACAAAATTTATTAAAAGTTGCAAAGGGTAGGAAATCGTGGAGAGCCATGATCGCCTATGTACTGAAAGGACACGGCACATAGAAGAAGGATTTTTTTACACTTTTGTTTACCAACCAGAATACCCAAGAGCCACTTAAGGTAGAGTGTTACTGAATGAGGATTTTTATGAACGTAAGAATTGTAGATTATGAAGATATGTTGGCTAGGTAATGGTTGACCTTAGATTCTGATTGCAATCGTCAGTGAAGTATCCTCGTGGGAGCCTATACCAGAAAGCAACATCCCTTAGGTTGAAGCTGAATGAAACTTCCTTCTTGCCAATGAAATGAGAAAGGAATAAAAATGGTTCATCCTTGTATACATGGTGAGCCTTAGCTCCAATGGTCTGTACTGGATGAACCGGGTAATGTAGTTCATCAGAATATTTTCAATAGAAATAACGATAGTGTAGCAATAGTATTACGATACATTGGTGAAGTTTGAATTTAGAAGAATAAAACATATGTCAAATATTCATGAAACTTTGACACCAATAAAATATGACAATACACTCAGTCAGTTGAAGGCTATATTTGATACACACTTGGGTGATCATGTTTCTATCGATTCATGATTGACTAGGCAAAATATTTTCCCGAGTTAGGCTGCCGTTTCTTTCTAAGGTAGACTGGTTACCAACCAAGGCTATAGGACCTAGTTTGTACTGTTATTCAACCCATAGCTGGGGAGTGAAGAGATGGATTCATACCTTTCCCAAGGACATTTGCCTACTTAGTTAAAAAGCTGAACCTAAGGAAAATTTATTGCTGACTGAATAAAGATGCAATGAATTTAAAATTAATAATTTTTTTCTGAAAAATACCGAAAACTTTCCCGTCATACTAACAAATAAATGTGTATTAGTTTATGTGGAATAGAGAGAAAGAAACTGACAATTCTGATTCTATCATAGTCCTTTGACAAATTTTAAGACCAACTTTTACCAGTTTTAAGACCAGTTTTAAAATCAGTTGTAATACCAATTAAATTTAGTCATAGAAGAAAGTTCGAAGCAGCAAAGAAACCTACCCTTTTAGTGGTTACGGTGCTACTTTTAAAATACACTACGTACTTTGATTAACACCGGTTTCTAAATAATCATACGTGAGTCAGTAAGACTTTTTGATCAGCGCATGCGCACTACTTCGCGTTTATCTCAATGAATGTCATATTACCTGGGCATTTGATCTGGTTTACATTACACAATGGCTCCTTGAGAGTGAGAGTGAGAGTGATAGTGATAGAGGGAGGAGTTAAAGAGAGAGTCAAAGAGAAGAGAAAAAATGAGTGCCACTTCTCTGATCTGATTCGCATTACACGATGATACATTGAGAGTGAAAGAAAGAGAGAGAGAAAAAAAAACTAGCGTCGCTACCCTGATCTGGCTTTATATTTACAATGGCTCCCTGAGAATAAGAGAGAGAGAGAGAGAGAGAGAGAGAAAATAGTTAGAGATAGAGTGAGGATGAGTTAGAGAGAGAGAGAGAGAGAAAGAAATGGGCATACTACCCTGATCTGGTTTACATTACATAATGGTTCCTTGAGAGTGAGAGAAAGAGTGAGGAGAGAGTGAAAATGAGCGACCCTACTCTGATCTGGTTTGTATTACTCTATCGCTGCTTGAGAATAAGAAAGAGAGAGAGAGAGAGAGAGAGAAAGACATTTAGTGAGTGAGTGAGTGAGTGAGTGAGTGACAGTGAAAATGAGCCTCCCTACCCTTATTTAATTTACATTATTCCATGGATGCTTGAAAGAGAGAGAGAGAGAGAGAGAGAAAGAAAAAGAAAGAGTGGGTACAGAGGGAGTTAGAGAGGGAGAAGATTAAAATAAGTGTCCTAACCCTGATCTAGTTTATATTACTCCATGACTGCTTGAGAATGAAAGAGGTAGATAGAGAGAGTTAGAGAGATGAGAGAGGGATTAAGAGAGAGAAATGAACGTCTTTACTCTGGTCTGGATACTTTACGCAATGGCTTCTTGAGACAGCTTGCGGAGAAAACAATGAAGAATCAGAAAATATTTTTTCTTCATTCTGCCTCAAAAAATGATTTCATGGGAGTGGGACAAGTTTCGACTTTCATGGTTGATAAACAGGAAACAATTAATAAGAAAAAAAATACAGGTTTATGAATATAAGTGGATGCTTTCGAAAAGTATTATGTGAAAACTAAGTCCCTGATAAAAAGGGTTTGCGTTTCAACTCCTGTCTGCCATGTTCGACAAACATGACAGATAAAGTAAACTTTATAATATATTAGGGTGAGTCGAAAATATTTTCCGTTTTTATTTATCAACGTTATTCTTCAAACTAATAACATTTTATTCAATTATATATCCACGATTATCGACGGCATGATATGACGTAAAGATATATAATTTTCTGGTTAACTTTCTCGGTATAATTCTAAAGATACAATTTGGATAAAAAGAAGACATCGCCAGTGAGACACGCTGTAAGAGCCACTCTGTTTCTCGAGGCTCCTCCCTTAATCGAGACGCAATCGCACCAATCCTCCGAAGAAACGCCATCGAACGAGGTCCAATAACCCCAGAAGTCTGCACTGCCACAGAAGTAAAAAAAAATCTATGAGCAAGAGAAGAATATTTAACTATTTATTTTTTTTTATCTCTGCGTCCGGGGCGACGGATCCCGGCTCAACTGCGGACCTGGTCAAATTACCGGCCGAAAATGTATCCGCACAGGTCGCATCCCAAATCAACGACTTCCCCATTTTAAAAGGGAAAATGGTAATGCCATCCGGCCGCTTTCCATCACCACGGTCGAGGCCTACGGGTTCGATTTGGGAAGGGAACCCAGCTGCATCCAAACCTCTGATGATGATGTCGTTTATTGCTGCATTCTGTGGAAAGTGACCGGCACTACGACGACAGGAGAGAGGATGCAAACCAAACTCATCAATGGAAGCTCCACATCTGCATCTGTGACGCTCACATAATTTGAGTCCAAGACGGATCGCGACTCCGACCCGAGTGCACTCATCATCTAGAAGGGAATTGGAAAAATATATTTCTTAGTTATTGCTGAAGCGTTTCGTCAATCCAACTTTATCAAGGCAAGTTTAAAAGCGAAATGTTTTTTTAGTTACATTAAATTTAGAAGGAGGCTTACACAGGAGCGTTCCTTTTATACTTAAATTTATTGTAACTAAAAAACATTTCGCTTTTAAACTTGCCTTGATAAAGTCGGATTGACAAAACATGTCGGCAATTACTAAGAAATATATTTTCCAACTGTCTTCTTTTTATCCATATAATTTTATATATCAAGAAACACTATTGATAAATCATCATCCTCATCCCCTTGTCTTTTGTAATCGTAACTGAAATCCGAATGAAGAAGCCATATTGAATCCCCACTACAACGGTCTATCAACGGAAACCATCAGCAATTCTGGTATAGTCATTTTTGCGTTGGCGTCCTCTCTTACGTCCACCTTCAACGGGGTCTTGCATGATCGTCTTGCACAAGCAGTAATGCCTTGTAACGTGTTCAGAACATGCCATTTTTCTCCGTTTGACAGTGGCGAGAAGAGGTTCCTTTTTCGCACAAAGTAATTGGTTTTATGTTCCCAATAGAAGATGCCAAGGAATTTTCTCATGAATTTCTCCTCAAACGCTTGGATCCTTCTCTCTGCGTCTGCGAACAATGTCCACGTCTCACGTCCGTATAAGAGAATGAAAACTAACAGCGATTTGTACAGTCTGTACTTCACTTGAATCTGATTTTGCTTCTTAATATCCTTACCAATTTCGCCATCGCTTGTATAGCTGCGGCAATCCGTGAATGGATTTCCGAGCTGCAGGTACCACCTTTAGACAAGATTGCTCCTAAGTATTTAAAACTGGACACTTCCCTCAGTTTATTCCCGTTCATGGTAATAATGCTATATTGAAAATCATCTAAAATATTTATTCTAGAATTGCAAGGGTTATATAATGTTTTAAGTTAAATTCTGAAAGAGATTGATATAAGATTAACAAATAGTCTCTTTAATCGTTAGGAATGAGTAATATATTTTTGTGCAACTATTATAATAATTTATCAGAGAACAACTGTGGCACTAATTATTATAATATCATCATCATCAACATCATCCCCTTGATTTTTGTAATCGTAGAGTGTAGGGATCAAAATGCAGAAGCCATATTGAATATCCTCTACAACGGCCTATCAACGGCAGCCATTGACAATTCTGGCAGATTTTGCATTGGCGTCCTCTCCTACGTCCACCTTCAACCGTGCCTTGCATGATGGTTTTACACAGACTGTCGTGCATTGTAACCTGTCCAAACCACGCAATTTTCCTCTGTTTGACAGTGGCGAGAAGAGGTTCCTGGTGGCTTACAAAACTTTCAACTCCTTTCCGCACAAAGTAATTGGTTTTATGTTCCCAATAGATGCCAAGGAATTTTCTCATGCATTTGTCCGCAAACGCTTGGATCCTTCTCTCTGCTTCTGCGAACAATGTCCACGTCTCACGTCCGTATAAGAAAATGGAAACTACCAGCGATTTGTACAGTCTGTACTTCATTTGAAAGATGATTTGGCTCTTCTATATTCTTACAAATTTGGCCATCGCTTCTATAGCTGCGGCAATCCGTGTGCAGATTTCCGAGCTGCAGGTGCCACCTTAAGAACAAGATTGTTCTCAAGTATTTAAAACTGGACACTTCCTCCAGTGAATTCCCGTTCATGGTAATGTTGACACAGGTGCTGCTGTTTCTCCTATTCACCAATACTTTGAATTCCTCGGAGATGAAAAATAGTATGACAAACCTAGAAATAGTAGGACAAATTGAAAAAAAATATTTTATGACGCAATTCATCGATTATGATTTCATTGGATTTTGCCACATCTACACATGCGCACGAAACGAGAGACACTGGTAATTTCAAAACTTTTGAAAGAACATTTTTGAAAGAATATGTTTTGAAATGTAATGTAATGTAAAAGAAAAAGAATATATATCAATTTGGCTACATTGAAAAAATATTCTTTCAAAAATATTTATGAATATTTTCGAAACAATATTTCTTTTCAATCTAGTCGATGTCCATCTATATTTTTTCTTTTTCACCATCATCTTTCAAAAACTATTCTTTCAAAAATGTTCTTTCGAAAGTTTTGAAACTACCAGCGTCCCTCGTTTCGTGCGCATGTGTAAACGTGGCAACATCAAAAAAAGCCCAGTACGTTGAAATCTTAACGTCACAAAACCGTTTTTTTTTCCCCAATTTGTCATACTATTTTCTCAATATCCACCATTATTTGCAACGACTTATCAAGCAGCTCTAGATACATTTTGAGTAGAAGTTTTCATGTGAAAAGGTTTTATATGAACACTCGAATCTGGTTTACATTAGAAGAGTTTTTTTTTTTTTTGCCCGTCAAAGCGTTTTGCAGCGACCCCCCACCAAAAGATAACAATCGTTTAATGCAAGGTCAGATGAATATAATAAGTAGAGCAAAACAGAAAACTTAACTTCTGAAGGTTTTCTTGTATTATTCTAGCTGAATGCGGCCTCGCGTACAGTTTTTTATACAAACGAGTGCAGGACGTTTTTCAACCAAAGGTTTATAGACACGTTGCATTTGGTGGACATATAAATATAAGACATATAACATCCAGAGACGTATATGCAACGTAATTGGCCCTGATCTGACATCTCGTCTGCAGCTGCTCTCTCACAGACGTGCCGTTGTTTCCCTCAGTCTTTTTTACAAATACTTTCATGGAAACTGCTCCAAGGAGCTGCTTTCGCAGGTTCCCAAACTTCAGGAATTTAAGCGTTCTACTACTCCTTCACACCCTTTCACTGTCAAAACTGTTAAATGTAGCCGTCTCTTCTCCTCCAATAGCTTCATGTCTCGTACCTCTCGCCTGTGGAACTCCCCCCTCTCTTCCTGTTTCCCTGATAGCTATAATCTATTCAAATGTAATGTCAATCGACGTCTCCAGATGCCCTGATCTATCCCCTATCCTCCTCTTCATCCTTTCCTCTATCACTCCTATTTGCTCTCGCTCCAACTCTCTGTAACCCTTTGCGTGCTAGTGGCTTCCCACCTTGCTTGGGGTGAAACGCTTTAAAAAAATGTAGATTTTTATGGCGTTTTAAGAACTCTAAAAAAATAATACTCCGACCATCCCACTATACACACAACATTACCTTTTGAGCTCGGTTTATTTATCTTTGCCTTTTACGTTAAAAATTTAAGCCCTTTTTTCAATTGACCGTCCTGGGTATGACGATAAACTACATCCCGTAGCAAGAAATTTGATCGGGAAATTGATCTTAATTGTTGTTGTTCCCAGGTCTACCCTGACCCGAGGTGGTAGCACCTGTTAGGGTCCCAGCTATGGGCAAATAGTAAGCTCTAAACTGGGGTCAAAACACTATGAAAGTGTGGAAATACATTTTTATAGTGAAGGTGCTAGCAATATATTTTCATAGAAAAAATTATCAGTGATATGTCCCGGAAAGGGGTATATTTGGTCGAAGTAGCAAAGTGGTTGTTGACTACTGTAACCGAGTAGGACAATCTAGCAGGTAACCGTAATGGACTGGTCCTCGTCGTAGTGGTAGGCAATAGGCGTAGGCAATAGGCGAAGACAATAGGCGTCGTCCCTGTACCTCCACATCAGTCTGTATTTATGGCTGACACCAGCCAATCATATTACTGTGAGGGGGAACCCAGGTGTATGCATATTCATTACATCAATCAGCAATACGTTTTTGTAAAAAAGAAATAACTAAATGTTACCAGCAGTACATTTTTGTAAGGAAAAAAAAATTGCCAGCAATTGTTTTGAAAAAAATTACCAGCAATACATTTTTATTAACAAAAAAAAGATAGTATCAGCAATACTTTTTTGTAAAAGAAAATTGCCAGCAATAAATTTTTGAAAAAACATTACCAGCAATAGATTTTTATTTAAAAACAAAAGGTAGTTCCATCAATAAATTGCAGTTAAATTTTTTAACATTAAAATTGACTGTAAAGCAAGAAACAGAAAGAGAATTCCACAAGGGAGAAGTGCGACAGAAGAAATTGTTAGCATAAAATTTGCGGTCAACTGTAAATTGATGAGAACCTTGCCGCCGCTCTAGTACTGCTCTTAAATTCATCGAGTCTAGGAACTATAGAAGAATGTTCACCAGAACAATTACAATGAATGTATTCATAGAAAAGTATTTATAGAGAAGCTACATTACGCTAGTGGGAAAGTGACTGAAGCCCAGATGCCAACTCAGTACCAATGATATTGTAGATTCTTCATTGAATTTTATCAAGAATCTCTAAACATATAGGAACACTAAGTCTTCAGTGGAAGTCAGACTTGGAGAATGATTACACTGAATTCAAAACTTTAGAAAAGGCAACGGGAAACCACTCCGTTATATTTTCTAAGAAATCATGACAATTACTAGACAATAAAAAAAAGGGATCTGTGGAGAGCCATCATCGCGTACATTCTAAATGGAGAAAGACTACCCTGAATTCCAAACGTAGGAAAAGGCAACGGGAAATCAGTCCATATGTGGCAGCAATATTGAAAGAAATTCAATACGTTGGGATTGTGACCATCGATAATTCTCGTAAGATCTTCAGCTCCCTTAGGATAACCTCGCTATAAAGGTTGAATAAATCCGGCGAGAAGATGCATCTTTGTCTTACGCCCCTTTCTAGCTGTTGGGAAATGCATCTCTTCTCTCTCCTTAAATAGCAGAATAGACGAGGCAGTTTAGGTCTTCAGTGGAAGTCAGACATGGAGAATGATTACTCTGAATTCAAAACTTCAGGAAATGCAACGGGAAACCACTCCCCTATACTTCCCAGGAAATCATGACAATAAAGATAATAAAGAAAAGGAAAACGTGGAGAACCATCATCACTTTCGTCCTAAATTGAGAATGTCTACTCTGAATTCCAAAACGAGGAACAGACAAAGGGGTTCCACTCGACTATATTTCTCAAGTAATCATGCCAATTCACAGATAATAAATAAAAGGAAAATGCGGAGAGCCATGATCAACCCCCGAACAGACATGACATTAAAAATATCTACATGTGATGGTAAATCAATAAATAAAGCATGAATCTAATACTTTTTCCTCCAAATAGGGGTCAAATAACAGATCTAACTGGACTCTCTAACCTTGGTTGGCAGCCTAGAAGAAAATTCTTAATTCAAAATCGTACAGAAGCCAACGGAAAACTACTCGGCTATATGGGCCAAAAGATCATGGCAATTCACAGATATTTTTTTTTTAAATGAAAGGGAGCTGTGGAGAGCCATCATCGCCTACGCCCTGAAAGAAGTTGTCATTTAAAAAAAAAATAAGATTCTGCATTTTATCTTACACGTATCATCATTTTTCACCGCTTTTTTTTTTTTGCTTTTTTTTTCTTTTTTTTTTTTCTTATCGACTTTTAGACTTCAAATGCACCCTCTTATTTAGTCAAAATCCGCCAATGGTTAATGATAATAAAGGAAGAGATTTGCTTCTTTGAAAGAAAAAAAATGGCTAATATTTTCCCACGCCGGTAAAAACTAAGTGTAACATCCCGAGACTTGGTAACATCTGTTATTTTCTGCCACCACGTGTTTATTCGTATTTTCTTTTATGGTAAACGTCATTTCACATCTCATACGACGAAATCAAGGCAAAAAACAGTGGGAATAGATAAACTGCGCATGCGTTGCTTATAATTACGCCATATTGATTGCATATGGTAACAATCTTAAGGGAAGGTTCACATAAGATGAAAGGATCCTACGTTCTAGAGAAATAGATTCAATATTAGATTCGCTTGATATATTCTCCTTTGTAAAATAAATTAGAAACTACTCCTTGCTGTAGAACCTTCTATGTATTGAAACCCTTCAGGATATGGGCGTTCATGACTCTCCACAATTTCCTATCTCTCGTAACTCATAGCAATGTTTTTCTTTTAATTCTCCTTCCCTTCCCTGTTCTGAAAAATGATGTTGGTCAAGGTTAAATATATATATATATGTGTGTTTATTGATTTATTAAGGTGACGTTGGGACAACTTGATAAGGGGTCGTGGTGGGCTCGTGACGTTAGAGAGAGTTCACGTGTAAGTCAATGCGATCAAGTTCATGAACAAGTTGCTGAGAATTCCTGCACAGGTCGTCAGCGCGTCGCGGAAAACTGTGAATAGAAAAAAAAATCCTGATGAAAGGTTCTGGTGTAGTCGAAGCCTGTCATAAACAACCGGGAAAGATAGACGAAGAAGTAACTTACGATGGAAATTTTCTTTAGATGAGGCATTATCCTGATTACATATTTGCTATTCGAACCAGCATTCTCATCTTGAATGTCATGCTCATGTTTCGGCCGTCCTACTCTCCAGCCGTCTTCGGGTCTCCATACCCGGCAATCTTCACAGAAACTGTTCAAATTCCGCTTGCGTTGCTTAGAAAATATTACTTATCAGTTAATACCAGTTTTATTCATGTTTGTATCTGATGTAATGAATATCCGTACGCATGGGTTCCCCCTCACAGTAATATGATTGGCTGGTGTCAGCCATAAATACAGATTGATGTGGAGGTACAAGACGACGCCTATTGACTACGCCTATTGTCTTCGCCTATTGCTTACGCCTATTGCCTACCTCTACGACGAGGACCGGTCCATTACGGTTACCTGTTAGATTGTCCTACTCGGTTATAGTAGTCAACAACCACTTTGCTACTTCGAACAAATATATCTCTTTTCGGGACATATCAGTATCGTTTATCCAGTCAAAACCTGGAGCCTAATACGTCCCCACACGGAAAAATGTCGTCTGAGCTGAGCAAGTTTTGAATCTAGTCTCATGCACGCGTGTGTCGTCCATTTTAAGCTCGTCCTTTTCAAAACATCCGTTCGCGTGGACACGTGGATTAATTCCACAGTGCCACACCCTAGATTATCTAAATACAGACTCCAGTCTTAATGTTTCCGAAAGTATGTCTCAGGACTAGTGTATTAAAAAAAACAAAAAAAAACTCTGATTCTCTAGCAGTTGTGAGTTCAATCCCTTGGTCTGGTAGTGTTGGTTCTTAGTATTTTAGTCATTTTGTAATAAAAACTAAGAACGGTACGCTATAAATCTTTCTCTTGGGCTTGAAGAGACCATTTGTTGTTATTACTTTATGTGTATGTGTATGTGTATGTGTGTGTGTATATATATATATATATATATATATATATGCGTGTGTGTCATTAGGAATGTGAGTGTCGTCTGCCGTCCATAAACCAGTTTTTCTGTACCCCAGAACCTAATTCTTACACAATTACGAGAGTTTTGTTTATTTTTCTTTCTTTCTTTCTTTCTTTCTTTCTTTCTTTCTTTCTTTCTTTCTTTCTTTCTTTCACATTCATTTCTTTTTCTTCTTCAGTGTTATCATTCTTTTCACACTTTTACTTTTTTCCTATACCGCTTGTGGGTGACAGCTTGTTCAGATCAATCTACCACGATAATTCATATCTATCTATCGATCAGGGCGTTCGTTCAGGGTGTTCATATATATGCATCTATCTATGAATCTATCGCAGTCTGTTTATAGCTATCTATCTTCGTATCTATTTATCAGAGTTTTCGTATCTATTTCTCTCTCTCTCTCTCTCTCTCTCTCTCTGTATATATATATATATATATATATATATATATATATATATATATATATATATATATATATATATATTATAAACATAAAACATTAGGCAGCATATAATTTATATACAAACAACAGACAACAGGTTTATAAATAAGGATCACTTCACTCTATGGATTAACAATATTTTAATCCATACATTATACACTACTAGCGATGGATGTCGCCAATAATAGCATTAATATTGCTGATTGATTCTACGTTGTGATTATTTCTTTGTATATATATATATATATATATATATATATATATCAGAGTCTTCGTATCTATCGCTCAATCAATCAGTATGTTCGCATCTCTCTCTCTCTCTCTCTCTCTCTATGTATATATATATATATATATATATATATATATATATATATATATATATATATCAGCCTTTTCACATCTATCTGTCTATCGGGAAGTTCGTATACATCTGCCTATCGATCAGGGTCTTCATAGGTATGGCTTTATGTATCAATCAATCTATAACAGTCTGTTTATAACTATCTGTCATGATCTTCGTATCCATCTATCTAGCTGTCTATATATATATATATATATATATATATATATATATATATATATATATATGTGTGTGTGTGTGTGTGTGTGTGTGTGTGTGTGTGTGTTTGTGTCTGTGTGTGTGCGTGTGTACCTGTATGTGTGTGTGTATATCAGCCTGTTTACATCTATCTATTTATCCATCTATCTATCTCAGTCTGTCCAAATCTATCTAAATCTGTTCATATCTATCTATCTATCTATCTATCGCAACCTGTTCAGATCTGTCTATCTATATATCTATTGATCAGGCTATTCGTATTTATTTCTATCAGTCTTTTCGTATCTATCTATCTATCTATATGTGTGTGTGTGTATGTTCATATGTCCTATGTCTGATCACATATACCTCAGTTTGTTCATATCTAATTATTCATCTCTTTTCAATCTACTTCCTGACTTCTTTTCTCTTCATTCAACACTTCATTTCAATCCACACTTGTTTCCCTTCGGGACGTTTCAAAAGATAATGGCGGATAAAAACGTTCTTTTTTCTTTTTTTGCACTTATTCGCTTTCAATTCAAAGTAAATCTGATGGGGGCAGAATTCCGACTTATGAGACTGATTCAGAAACATTGGTGACCTTACCATCTATTGAAGGGTTGGGGTTGCAAAATGATAAAGAAGTGAAAGCAAGAGAATAATTTCACCTGAAGTTATTCTGGAAAGATTGCGTAATTATCACCGCGAAGACGCCCACAATTCCAAGGTTTGCGGCCAGGCGTTTAGGTTAAGATCACAATCAGTTCATTCTCTCTTTCTCTCTCTCTCTCTCACTATCTATCTATATCTATATCTCTATCTCTCACTCACTCACACACAAACGCACACACACAAACACAATTCTTTCTCCCTCCTATCACTTTCTTTAGGCCTTTATTCCTTTCTGTCTCCTTATGTTTTCTCTCTAACTTCCGGTTGCCTCTCTTTTTCTCCTACATTCTGATATCAGTCTTTCACTCTTTTCTCTCTTCTCTCTTTTTTTTTTCTCATATTTTTTTCTCTTTTCATCTCTTTTCCTAATTTCTTTCTTGGTCTTAATTGATATACAGTAGAACCCCTGACAACCGGACTAAGAAGGCCTTCCGGATATGAGGAATTGGTTACAAAGTCCAGATATGAGGGTTTGAATTTATATTAAAATAAAAGAACGGAAATAGTAAGAAAAATAAATTAATGATGAGTGAAATATAACGGAATTGATTTTAAGAAAAAAGAAATAAATTATGTAATATTAATGAAAATTCATTCACTTAAGTATGCCATTGATGCAAAGCAACGAAGATTTTTTAATCGCTGTTGTATGATGATTCTTTCTCTTCTAGTGTTATTCTCAACTTTTTCCGCATTTCGTTTTACTTTTCTGTTTGAAATTTTTTTAAACAAAAGACACTTTTTAACTCTGTGTGTATTATTGCAATCATCATCGCTGAATGCTGGCTTTCTTTCCATAAAACTGACAACCTTTTCAATAGTATTGTGAAACCGGATCTACCTACACAATAGACTCTTCCAGGTCTATATTAAGTATGCGACACAACACTCTAGAGAGAGACAGAAAGACAGAAGTTCTTTCTCTCGGCGACTGTCGAACACTCTGCATTAGCAGAGGGGAACCCGGACGAGGCTTTGCCGAAGGGCAAGGTTTCGTCCGGGGAGGTTGACAGGGCCTGAACCCATCTAGGCGTGTTCAGAAAGGCCATATTTTTGGCCGAGCCTACGGGCTCGGGGATACCCACATTAAAACGGCCTTGTGCCACATTCGATCCTCGTGGGTGGATTGATAAATACCTAGACAGAGAGACAGTGAGAGCCGCGTACGACTACCAGTATTGAACACTAACATATAGTAAGCTCCGCTTACACTATCTCTGTAACCCGTTCTTAATATATCTTTCTTACATCTAATCCGTGTTCCGTGTTTTCCTTCTGTGGTCCCCACATCAAATAGCTTTTTCAATTTCAGTCTAGGTTTCATCACAATCATTTTTTTTTAATTTCCTTGTTCATTGTGACAGTGTGAACGCTGGAGAATAGTTTCTTTGGAAGATTTTATATCATACAAGGTTGACTTTTCTATGCCATTAGTTACAATGAACTTTCAGTCTGTTTAAAATTGCCATAACTCCAAAGTTGTTCTTTTCCTCTTATTCACATCATCTTTTACACCAAGACAAGCCATTAGGGTGAAATAAGCATAAGCAATTATCCAAAGTAAATTTCCTGAAAAACAGAAATTTCAGTTCAGTTAAATATCACCCAAATAGTTTAAATATACACATCAAAATCATGTCGATTACTCTTGTTTTAAGCTTTTTTTTCTTTTTAAGCATTTCACCCCAAACAAAGTGGCGGTTCCACTAACACGCAAGAGGGTTACAGAAGATTGAGAACAAGAGTAAAGAGGTGTGTTTGGGGAGAGGATAAAGAGAAGGACAGGGAACAAGATCAAGGTATCAGAAGATGTCGATTGACATTACACTTGAATATTTGAAGATTATAGTCATCAGGGAAGCAAGTAAGAGGAAGAGAATTCCACAGACGGGAAATGTGAGAGAAGCTGTTTGAATAGAAGATACGGTTACATTTAACCGTTTCGACAGTGGAAGGGTGAAACCAAGATGCCAGCCTAGTAGCACGCATTCTTAAAATCAATTCATGCAATCTGAGAACGAGCGAAAGTAGCTCATCGGAACAGTTGCCGTGAAAACACTTATGGAAGAGACAGAGGAAAAACACAACATGTCTGCGAAAAAGAGACTGTAGACTAGATGCCAGATCAGGACCTATCACATTGCATATCCGTCTCTGGAATTTGTCGAGGGCCTCGAGACTTACAGCGCGGGCACCAGGCCATATATGACAGCAATATTCCATGCAAGGACGGATGGTTGATTTATAGATTTAAACGACGGAGTCAGACGAGAAAAAACTTTCCGGTGCGACAAAGAAAACCAACTTTCCTTGAGCTTTGTCCCACATTTGATAACATCGCAATATAGGCATCCCTTGATTAATCCGTTTTCGATTTGTGTGCTAAAATTTTTATTTACCATAATTCGTTTAGTGAATACATAATACTCGATTTGTGCGGTAAAACATTCTTTAGTTTAACCATAGTAACTGAATTTCTTTTATAGTTACCGATGTATACACTAATTGAGGAATTCCTGTATATATGTGGAATTAGCTATGGTTTTTTTTATGAGTGATTTTCTGTGGTTCGGCTGTGGCTTGGTCCCAATGGTGCTGGATTAAAGGGGTAGATTGTAATAATATACTTAAATTACAATTATCTAGGACAGTTATTACTGCCTATCTTAAAAAAAGTCACAAAATTTCTTGAATGCACCTCAAATGTACCATTACTACTATTTAATTCCATTAGATTGGTGCAAAAATAATGACGGTTTTTGACGTCATTTTTAACGTCAAAAAACGTCATTATTTTTGCACCAACCTAATAGATCAGGTGTTCCCGACCCTTTTGACGTCATCGCCCACTTTCACATGGAAAATATTTCCACCGCCCACCTACATAGTCAATATTCAAAATTATTTGGTAAAAGCTTGTTACTGGTTAATAAACTGGCTTTATGAGGTAATAAAAATACCAAATGGAGGTAACAAATAACGCTGACATATGCGGCTGCTACTGCTGCATTAAAGAACAAATGAAAGAAAACTTGACCATTGAAAACTATAGTTTTAGGGTCAAGGTTAGTTTTATGATTACGATTAGCCTTGTAAGTGATTTTTGTTCATAATTATAAAATTTAAAAAAATATACACTACTAGGAACGAATTTAAATTCAGCAAATATATTTGTTGTTGTTTTATCTGATTTATATCCGAAAAATTATTTTGTTTGAAGAACTATTTGAATGTTAATGACCCTTATCAAAACTATAGAAAATAACAAAATATTCAAATAGTAAGTAATTAGGGAAAATCTATCTTCTTTTGCGATTAACCTTGGAAGGTCTCATTGGGGTTCCGACGTGCTTCGCCATCCATCATCAACCTCCATCTCCCGCAGTCCTGCGTTAGAGCCTGGGTCTCCGTGAATAGTTTTGTGATATGTAAATTCTCCCCCACCCACGATTGGTTACAAAAGAAATCTGAGAAAATTTTTAAAATGAACTAATAATGATATATTTTTTAAATTATTTATTTGTAAATTAATTCATCCATGCTTAGAATATTGCTGCCACATACAGTTCACTGTTCCCGCTGTATATTATCTAAAGCTCCTTGATAAAATCCAAAGATTCAACAATATTATTGGCCGCAATCTGGTATCTCGGCTTCAGTCACTTTCCCACCAATTGAAATCTATAAATCAACCATCCGTCCTTGCATGGAATATTGCTGTCATATATGGGCTGATGCCCGCGCAGTAAGTCTCGAGGCCCTTGACAAAATCCAGAGACGGATATGCAATGTGATAGATCCTGATCTGGCATCTAGTCTACAGTCTCTTTCTCACAGACGTGCTGTGATTTCCCTCTGTCTCTTCTACAAGTATTTTCACGGCAACTGTTCCGATGAGCTACTTTTGCTGGTTCCTAAACTGCATGAATTTAAGCTAGCTACTAGGCTGGCATCTCAGTCCCACCCTTTCACTGTCAAAACAGTTAAATGTAACCGTCTCTTCTACTCCAATAGTTTCATGTCTCACACTTCCATGCTGTGGAACTCCCTTCCTCTTACTTACTTCACTGACAGTTATAGTCTTCAAATATTCAAATGTAATGTCAATCGACATCTTCAGATGTCTTGATCTAATTCCCCCGTCCTTCTCTTTATCCTTTCCTCAGTCACATCTCTTTACTCTTGCTCCTAATCTCTGTAAACCCTGGCTTGCTAGTGGCACTCGTGCCTTGCTTGGGGTGAAATGCTTAAAAAAATACAAGGGTTTATTTGTGAATAAATTCATTCTTGCTTAGAATATTGCTGCCACGTACAGTTCACCGTTCCCTAGAGCGCCTTGATAAAAACCAAAGATTCAGTACATTGGTAGAAGTTTGTTACTGGTTCATAAACTGACTTTATAATGTAGTAAAAATACCAAAAGGAGGTAACAAATAAAACAGACTTACGCCTTGTAAGTGATTTTTGGTCATAATTGTAAAATTTAAAATACACACTACTAGCAACTAACAAAAAAATTTTTCCTCTCTTCCCTTATACCCGAAAAAGTTATTTCGTTTGAAGAACTATTTGAATGCTAATGTCAATCAGTTATGTGCCATGCATGATATATACTTAGGCGATCATGTAACTATCGTTACATGACTGGCGAGGCAGATTTTTTTCTCGCAGTAGATTTTCTTTCTGCGGTAGACCAGTTGCCATCCAAGGCTATAGAACCCGGTCTGTCCTGCTATTTACCCATAGCTGGCGGGATGAAAAGAGGATTCATACCTTTCCCAAGGGTATTAGCCTGTAAGTGAATTACAGTCAGTTATGTGCCATGCGTGTTATACGCTTAGGCGATCAGGTATTTTTCGATACATGACTGACGAGGCAGATTTTTTCCCGCAGTAGAT
>OZ010604.1:19095447-19107947 GCA_963932145.1 Acanthosepion lycidas
ATGCATTGACAATGATTTTACTATAGAAATGCATTGAAAATCGGTAAGAAAGGGATTGTCAGTGGTCAGGAATGAATGCAAGCATTACTGAGAGAATAAGGTTATTATATACATAAAAGGGATCGCTTAACGTAAATTTTCTAAACTGGCTTCTTTTTCTAACTGATTATGACCCGTTGCAAAGTTTTGTATTATCTGTTTTCGAAAGATACAAACACATTTTTTAATTTATGCAAACCAGCAACCATTGACTGAAAATTCTCTTTTTCTCCCTCGACACCTTTTTTCTACTACGTCTTTAAATCTGTATCAATGCTTTAGTTTTGTGTTAATTTTCATTTTGTACTGACTTTTTGACATGCCAAAGAGCCACTCAAAGTAGAGGTTTTCATAATAAGGTCGTACAATCTGGAAGTAAAAAATGCATATTATGACGATATGTACGATACATAACAGTTGATGCTAGACTTAAAGAACTAAAGATCATAGTGATCCGGGAAGTATCCACTCGGGTGTCCGTTCTGCAATGTAACAGTTCTGAAGAAGAATCTGCCCGAGTTGAATTTCCTCCTTATTAATGGAATACGAAATGGATGAGACGACCCTTTTTACGTGGTATGGAAGATCCTAATTGATCAATAGTGGATCCTGTGTAACTAAGAAAATTGAAAGTAAGTACAAAGACATAATAGATCATTCCATCTTAAATAAATCAACAATGTTTTAACATCTACTTGAGCTTTTTCATGTTAACACATTTAGCATTATGGATAAAAAATATTGAATTTTATAAAAAAAATTTCGTGACTTAGCTTAAACAAAACAAATTCACGGACTTGGACGAAAAAAAGACCCCCAGAATGACCTCAAAAACCGCGAAAATTTGTCAGTTGTAGTTAAATTTTTAACGTAGGTAGAAAAAAAAAACAAATGTTATTAAGACAGAGAGGTTCACAAAGCAATTCCGGGGACCTCCAATTAGGCCTGCCGCACTTGCCCAGTCGGGTAGTCCGTATGTAGTTAGGCAGCCGGCCCTACAAAATGCCATATATGTGTTTAAATAAATGATTTATAAATCTATATACAAATGACAAAATATGAAATTCACTTAAAAATGCTGCAAAAATGAAATCTATTCCGATATGTAATTTTCTCTTTTTAATTTAACAAAAGGGGACAAGAAATAACATTGTAGCTTTCGAGTGATGTCGCCGCGTATTTCATTTTGACTGACGTTATGAGAAAAATAGCCTGTCCATTTCACTGTTGACGTATCAAATCGAAATGCAATAATTGATAAGAAAAGCTAGCACAAAATGAGAAGTTACTGATATCAACGGTCACCAGTCAATAATGAACACAGATCAACGGATTATTAAGTTAAATGACACAAAAAAAAGCAGTTCGTGCCTCCATAGCTCAGTGGTTTAGAGCACTGGTCTCGTAAACCAGGGGTCGTGAGTTCGAATCTCACTGGGGGCATTTGAATTGTCTTTAATCAATTTCTTTTTGTGGTTTCATATTTTTTTAGAATTTTATATTTATATATATATATATATATATTTTATATATATATATATATATATATATTTTATATATATATATATATATATATTTTATATATATATATATATTTTATATATATATATATATATATATATATATATATATATATATATATATATATATATATATATATATATATATATATATATATAAAAGGGAAACTTCCAAGAAGGATATTTAAGTTTTATTCTTGATTTATATATATATATATATATGAAGAAATATAGTCTTAAGGTGTTCTATATTTATGGGATAAAGTGCTCAATATCAGAGATAGAGTGTGTGTGTAAATATAAAAGTGAGCACTGAAGTCAACACTTAGAGACGACAGTCTGTTTCATGCTGGACGCAATCGTCAGGCCACGTATTCTGTTATTTTTCTCGGCTATTTATATATACGGTGCATTGTGGTTTTTCTATTTCGGCGGTTATTTTACCGGAAGTCGTTTATTTGTTTATTTATTTATTTATTTGGTTTAAATTATTAGGTTGGTGCAAAAATAATGACATTTTAAAACGTCATTATGTTTGCACCAACCTAATATTTTGCTTGTCATTTTTTATTTTTTATTTTTATTTTTTTATTTTTATTTGTTATCTTATTTATTTTATTTTATTTTATTTTATTTTTATTTTAATCGGTGTTAACGCAGTAAAAATTTGTTTTTTGTTTTTGTTTGGGAAGATAATTAAAGCTATTTATTCAATTTTGGGGCTGATTGTTGTAGTTTATTGTAACTATTATTTTGGCGCGAGCAGTTCTTAATTTCTTTATTACTTCATGTATTTATTTAGACTGATTATCTTTATTTGTTTTTTGTAACGTTCAATTTATCGGGATCAGTTTGTTAGTTGTTTTTTTTTTTATTTATTTATTTAATTGGATGAATTTAGATTAATTTATTTTACTTGTTTTTTATTATTTGTTTATTATACTGTATATTTTATTTACTCTTTTCCGTTTTCGACTTTCCGTAGTATTTTTTTTATCGTTATATAACAGTTATAGCTATGTTTTTCGTCCGATTTGATTTTTATAGTCTACTAATATTTTGGTCATTATGACCAAAATATTAGTTAGACTATAAAAAATAGTGGGAAAGGTATGAATCCTTTTCTTCTCATCCCAGCTATGGGTAAATAGCAGAACAGACCGGGTACTATAGTCTTGGGTGGCAACTGGTCTACAGCAGACAGAAATGGTAACCTACTGCGGGAAAAATCTGCCTCGTCAGTCATGTATCGAAAGATACATGATCGCCTAAGCGTTTATCACGCATAGCACATGACTGACTACCACCATCTATAGGTTAAAATTAGCAGTGCAGTCTCTAACTTTGAGTAGCAATCAGTCTAGGAGTCCAGGTGAAGCGCAACTCTGAATTCACAGCCCAATCTGAAGAGAGTTATTTTGCCTTAAACACACCCATTGTTACTCTCGCTGCAATACATGTGGTGCACCTATGAACCTAGTCAGTTAAGCAACGCGTGTTGATGACTCATTGAGTGGGTAGTGAGCAGTTGAGAGAAATAATAAATCAATAAAATGATATTTTTTCTCTTTTTTTGGCTTGCAACCATGTCACCTGTTCTCATCCGTTCACTAATGTTAAGCAACGTTGAATCTGATCACTACTTAGATGGGAGACTAATCGAGAATACCATGTGATGTAAGCTTGGATGTGCGGGTGGTGTGATTTGATAATGGCCCGGAATGAGAAATTAGTAGAGCCGAATTCCAGTCGGGTTCGTTACACTCACTCACGTGCAAATGCCCTTTGGAAAAGGTATGAATCATCGTATCCCCCTCTCAGCTATGGGTTAAATAGTTTATTTTATTAACTCCAAAAAAAGTCTTCGGTTTTAAATAACCTTGAAGAGGTTGATAAGACATAAAAAACAATTCAATCAATCAACAATTCTAATTTTATTTGTGTGTATGAATAGACAATAAAATGTTATATAAAAATTCGTTTTAGCATGGGGCAGATGAAATTTAATAGGGAAATATTTCATTGACAGAAATAATAAGGAATTTATACAAAATGTTCATAATAAACATACAAAAAAGGTGACACTTTGAATAAATACCGAGAGTATGCATGTAAAAAAAAAGATATTAATAAATAGCATACAATATTGCAGTAAAAAAAAGTAAAAAGAGCTAGCACGAGTGGGGTTCGAACCCACGCGGACATTTGCCCATTGGAACTTAAGTCCAACGCCTTAACCACTCGGCCATCGTGCTGAACGACGTCGTGGCCTGGTTAACTTAATTAGATTCATAAATTCGAACAGAAGTTATCTTGGATCAACTGAGATTAGTAAAATAATTATATATATATACATATATATATATATATATATATATATACATATATATATATATATATATACATATATATATATATATATATATATATATATATATATATATATATATATATATATATATATATATATATATATATTCTTTTCTATACTGACGTAAAAACTGGCGAAAACTTCTGTATATCCGAACGATTTCGGCTATACTTTTGGCCATTTTCAAGGACAATTTTGATTTTTAACTGAATATTTGTTTTTTTTTATGTATATATCTGAAGTTATAAGAATCACAGAACCTTGTCAGTCGTATTTTATATATATATATATATATATATATATATATATATATATATATATATATATATATATATATATATATATATATATATATATATACTAGTTTTATTAAAGACGACTATCAAAGTACTGCATCCATATATATGCGTGTGTGTGTGTGTGTATGTGTGCGTATTACATTTTTCATTTGTGTGTCTGAGAGAGAGAGAGAGAGAGATAGTTGATAACATTTTTACTTATACTCTCTTACATTCAGTAAACCCCACCTTGAGCCTTAGTGACATTGCTCGAGGGAAAATGATTTATAGATAGATAGATAGATAGATAGATAGATAGATAGATAGATAGATAGATAAATATGAATGAAAAGGCAAAAGAAAGAACTATTCTTAGCCGACGTGTTTCGGTCTCTAAGAGACTTTATCAAGGCAAATGTAGGATCTATTTTGTTGAAAGTATTTATATACCAAGGTAAGGATGTAATTGGTTTATCAACACTTTTAGATTTGAAAACGTCCATTAGGCGGTTGAAAATTCAGTCAAAACATGATTACCATAATTCAAAGTCTAGTAAAAAGTAAGCGAGTATATATTACTCGAGCTAACTGAAAACGAGGCTTGCTTACGTTCAGAAAAACAATATTGCTTGGGGTAAATTTGATTTTAAATAAAGTGTTTCATGCAATTTGCAAATTTTTACCGTGACATTTTTCAAAAATTAAATAATATAAAGAAAAGAATTTAGCACGAGAGGGGTTCGAACCCACGGGGAGATTTACCCATTGGAATATAAGTCAAACGACTTAATCACTCGGTCACCGTGCTGAAGAAGGCTTAACCCGCTCACCGTGTCTATCAAATTTCTAATGTGTATAATAGATTCCGTAGGAATATCAGAGATTCGTAGAACCACGAGTATTAGCGCGCAGAATAGGGGTCAGCGGGTGCGACAGTCCCAGGCATTCCATCTACCATCAAATACAGAATTCTCAAAGGAATTCTGTAAATCTTTACACAAATTTGGATCACATAACTTAGAAACATTTATATAGGTTTTGGTACAAATACCCCATTTTCTCCCATTTTTCGTCGAATGCGTAATTTTAATTTTCCTATAACCATCATATGATCCACATATAACCACACTCAGCCCGACGCCTTACCCTGACGTTACAAACATTCTGCAGCTAACGTTTACGACAAATAACATAGTCAAGAATATGAGCAAGATGCATCCAGTAAATTTTTGAATCAATTTTATGCTGAAATAATAATTACGTTATAATAAAATACATATGAATACAATTTTCCAATATGAAAATTAAGATGCGGTAGAGTATTGGGGCGGGGGTAATAATAGATTGGAAAGGAATATCATAAAGATAATGATAATATAAAGAAAATGCAATTAGCACGAGTGGGGTTCGAACCCACGCGGACATTCGTCCATTGGAACTTAAGTCCAACGCCTTAACCTCTCGGCCATCGTGCTAGACGACAAACTTCCATAATTGACTTTGACATAATTCGGCGGTCGACCGACTTATGTGATTGATAAAGACGGAGATATTCTCTCGACTCTCGTAACGGACAGTGATACGAAACATGTAACAAGAAAAGAGAGTTACTATTCTCAGTTGCTTTATTACGAAACGTGATTTCACACGAATAGGTGTATAAGTTCGCATCCTGCTTCATTATGAGTTAAATAACAGACTCTCTCATCAGACATATAATCACTGCTGTTACGGCTGTTATGCATATGCGGAACTTATGGCCAAGGCCGGTGCATACTACCACAGAAAGATGGAACTTGATTGGGGACACCCGGCTTTCCTGTCTTTCTCTCGTTATCTTATCAATATTTGCTTTTTTCTCTCTATATTTATTTCCGTTACAAATTAAACTATTAAAAGATGATAAATTTTCACAAAAATTTTTCTTTCGTTCAAGTCCCTGAAGTTGTTTTGCTTCTACTAAGTCTCGAAAAAAGTCGACATAAAATTCCCTGTTTTTATCTATGTTGTAACCTAGAAAAGATTCCTGAATGAGGAATAACCAAAATGGAGGTTGGAAATGAAATGCTAATCTTTATAACATCAACAAAATAAATTACTCGCCAGCGGCGTGAAGTAGGTAAACCACTGAAAGTGGTAGGTGGACTGCTTAGACAGCATATTACCCCGACTTACAATAGTGTCCAACGTATTTATGAGGATATAGCACAAGGCCAAATTTAAAGTTCGGAAATCTGAGGTCGTGAGCTCGGTCAAAAATTGTCCGTAGATCTTGTATACGCCGGATCGGGTAACTGTCTACCTCCCCGGACGAGACTCTGCCCTTCGGCATAGCCACGTCCTTATTCCCCTCTGCCCAAAAGCAAAGTGTTGGTCACGGCAAGAGCTTCCCACGCTGCCAGCTTAGACATGATATTGCCCCCACTTACAATAGTGTCCAATGTATTTATGAGGATTGGGACATACCCATCAGTGTTCATAGGTACGGTATATAACAATATATATATATATATATATATATATATATATATATATATATATATATATATATATATATATATATATACATACAAATGACAAATGTGTTCAGTACTAAGTAGGGCAATATATTATTATTATTTTTATTATAAGACATTATAATAAAAACATACAGAAATCGCTACACAAAAGCTTTCGAGGTTCAATAATTTGATTGTACTTCTTCAGGCGATGGTAAGTTACTCAAAAGCATAGGTGTAGCGATTTCAACATGTTTTTATTATAATCATATATATATATATATATATATATATATATATATATATATATATATATATATAATTTCATTGAAATATGGGGTCGATAAACTTAAATCGTGAATAAGTTCAACGATATTTCGAAAGGAATGAAATAAGCAAAAGAAAAAAGATTCTGGAACGAGTGCTGTTCGAACAAATGTTTTAACCACACTACATTCGAGCTAACTGAAAACGAGGCTTGCTTACTTTCATTTGAGTCAAATGGGGTGTTCGAAGAACCTGCAAAAATATTATGTTTTCAGCGCATAGTCAACGGATATGAAACTGAGGAAAAAACGTTCAGAAAAACAATGTTGATGGCTGATGCTAACTTGCAGGAGAGTGACTCGTTGCACCTTCTCGGGCTAACATTCTCGACTGACAGGAAGTGAAAAGACTATATTGAATTCATTGCCAGGTCAGCTACTAAAAAAAACTGGTTCATGCTAGACGATTTTTCACTGCATAATCTATCTTATATATACCATTCGTCCATGCTTAGAATATTGGTATCACATATGTTCCGGTGCTCGTGATATATATTTAGAGATCCTTGATAAAATCTTAAGAAGAATCAGTAATATATTTGGTCTTGATCTGGCGTCCCAGCTTCAGTCATATACCCACCGTCGTAGATTTCCTGAGCCTTTTCTATAAATACTTTCATGGTAATTGCCACAATGGTACCTAGATATTATGAATTTAAGCGCACTGTTGGATTAGCAACAAGGCCTCATCAATTTACATTTGGGTAGATGTAACCGTAAATTCTAAGCAAACATTTTTTCTCGCATTTCACGCTGGCTCCATCCTTTCCAGTAAACTTTGATCTTCAAAAATTTAAATGCTACGTAAATCATTATCTTCCGTTTTTCTAATTATACTTCTATTGTTCTCATACATTAATAATGTTTTAATTTCTAATTCTTTCACATCCAATAACCCTTCTTTTTTAGTGACTTTACTGCCTTGCTTGGGGTAAATTTGATTTTAAATAAAGTGTTTCATGCAATTTGCAAATTTTTACCGTGGCATTTTTCAAAAATTAAATAATAGAAAGAAAAGAATTTAGCACGAGAGGGGTCAGAACACACGTGGAGATTTGCCCATTGGAATCTAAGTCTAACGACTTAATCACTCGGCCACCGTACTGAAGAACGCATGACCCGATCACCGTGTCTATCAAATTTCTAATGTGTATAATAGATTTCGTAGGAATATCAGAGATTCGTAGAACCACGAGCATTAACGCACAGAATAGGGGTCAGCGGGTGCGACAGTCCCAGGCATTCCATCTACCATCAAATACAGAATTCTCAAAAGAATTCTGTAAATCTTTACACAAATTTGGATCACATAACTTAGAAACATTTATAGGTGTTGGTACAAATACCCCATTTTCTCCCATTTTTCGTCGAATGCGTAATTTTAATTTTCCTATAACCATCATATGATCCACATATAACCACACTCAGCCCGACGCCTTACCCTGACGTTACAAACATCCTGCAGCTAACGTTTACGACAAATAACATAGTCAAGAATATGACCAAGATGTATCCAAGTAATTTTTTGAATCAATTTTATGCTGAAATAATAATTACGTAATAATAAAATACATATGAATACAATTTTCCTATATGAAAATTATGATGCGGTAGATTGTTGGGGGGAGGGTAATAATAGATTGGAAAGGAATATCATAAAAATAATGATAATATAAAGAAAATGCAATTAGCACGAGTGGGGTTCGAACCCACGCGGACATTCGTCCATTGGAACTTAAGTCCAACGCCTTAACCTCTCGGCCATCGTGCTAGACGACAATCCTCCGTAATTGACTTTGACATAATTCGGCGGTCGACCGACTTATGTGATTGATAAAGCCGGAGATATTCTCTCGACTCTCGTAACGGACAGTGATACGTAACGTGTAACCAGAAAAGAGAGTTACTATTCTCGGTTGCTTTATTACGAAACGTGATTTCCCACGAATAGGTGTATAAGTTCGCATCCTGCATCCTTATGAGTTAAATAACAGACTCTCTCATCAGACATATAATCACTGCTGTTACGGCTGTTATGCATATGCGGAACTTATGGCCAAGGCCGGTGCATACTACCACAGAAAGATGGAACTTGATTGGGGACACCCGGCTTTCCTTTCTTTCTCTCGTTATCTTATCAATATTTGCTTTTTTCTCTCTATATTTATTTCCGTTACAAATTAAACTATTAAAAGATGATAAATTTTCACAAAAATTTTTCTTTCGCTCAAGTCCCTGAAGTTGTTTTGCTTCTGCTAAATCTCGAAAAAAGTCGACATAAAATTCCCTGTTTTTATCTATGTTGTAACCTAGAAAAGATTCCTGAATGAGGAATAACCAAAATGGAGGTTGGAAATGAAATGCTAATCTTTATAACATCAACAAAATAAATTACTCGCCAGCGGCGTGAAGTAGGTAAACCACTGAAAGTGGTGGGTGGACTGCTTAGACAGCATATTACCCCGACTTACAATAGTGTCCAACGTATTTATGAGGATTGAGCACAAGGCCAAATTTAAAGTTCGGAAATCTGAGGTCGTGAGCTCGGTCAAAAATTGCCCGTAGATCTTGTATACGCCGGATCGGGTAACTGTCTACCTCCCCGGACGAGACTCTGCCCTTCGGCATAGCCACGTCCTTGTTCCCCTCTGCCCAAAAGCAAAGTGTTGGTCACGGCAAGAGCTTCCCACGCTGCCAGCTTAGACATGATATTGCCCCCACTTACAATAGTGTCCAATGTATTTATGAGGATTGGGACATACCCATCAGTGTTCATAGGTACGGTATATAACAATATATATATATATATATATATATATATATATATATATATATATATATATATACATACATACAAATGACAAATGTGTTCAGTACTAAGTAGGGCAATATATTATTATTATTTTTATTATAAAACATTATAATAAAACATACAGAAATCGCTACACAAAAGCTTTCGAGGTTCAATAATTTGATTGTACTTCTTCAGGCGATGGTAAGTTACTCAAAAGCATAGGTGTAGCGATTTCAACATGTTTTTATTATAATCATATATATATATATATATATATATATATATATATATATATATATATATATATAATTTCATTGAAATATGGGGTCGATGAACTTAAATCGTGAATAAGTTCAACGATATTTCGAAAGGAATGAAATAAGCAAAAGAAAAAAGATTCTGGAACGAGTGCTGTTCGAACAAATGTTTTAACCACACTACATTCGAGCTAACTGAAAACGAGGCTTGCTTACTTTCATTTGAGTCAAATGGGGTGTTCGAAGAACCTGCAAAAATATTATGTTTTCAGCGCATAGTCAACGGATATGAAACTGAGGAAAAAACGTTCAGAAAAACAATGTTGATGGCTGATGCTAACATGCAGGAGAGTGACTCGTTGCACCTTCTCGGGCTAACATTCTCGACTGACAGGAAGTGAAAAGACTATATTGAATTCATTGCCAGGTCAGCTACTAAAAAAAACTGGTTCATGCTAGACGATTTTTCACTGCATAATCTATCTTATATATACCATTCGTCCATGCTTAGAATATTAGTATCACATATGTTCCGGTGCTCGTGATATATATTTAGATATCCTTGATAAAATCTTAAGAAGAATCAGTAATATTTTTGGTCTTGATCTGGCGTCCCAGCTTCAGTCATATACCCACCGTCGTAGATTTCCTGAGCCTTTTCTATAAATACTTTCATGGTAATTGCCACAATGGTACCTAGATATTATGAATTTAAGCGCACTGTTGGATTAGCAACAAGGCCTCATCAATTTACATTTGGGTAGTTGTAACCGTAAATTCTAAGCAAACATTTTTTCTCGCATTTCACGCTGGCTCCATCCTTTCCAGTAAACTTTGTCCTTCAAAAATTTCAATGCTACGTCAATCTACCGTTTTTCTAATTATACTTCTATTGTTCTCATACATTAATAATGTTTTAATTTCTAATTCTTTCACATCCAATAACCCTTCTTTTTTAGTGACTTTACTGCCTTGCTTGGGGTAAATTTGATTTTAAATAAAGTGTTTCATGCAATTTGCAAATTTTTACCGTGACATTTTTCAAAAATTAAATAATATAAAGAAAAGAATTTAGCACGAGAGGGGTCAGAAAACACGTGGAGATTTGCCCATTGGAATCTAAGTCTAACGACTTAATCACTCGGCCACCGTACTGAAGAACGCATGACCCGATCACTGTGTCTATCAAATTTCTAATGTGTATAATAGATTTCGTAGGAATATCAGAGATTCGTAGAACCACGAGCATTAACGCACAGAATAGGGGTCAGCGGGTGCGACAGTCCCAGGCATTCCATCTACCATCAAATACAGAATTCTCAAAAGAATTCTGTAAATCTTTACACAAATTTGGATCACATAACTTAGAAACATTTATAGGTTTTGGTACAAATACCCCATTTTCTCCCATTTTTCGTCGAATGCGTAATTTTAATTTTCCTATAACCATCATATGATCCACATATAACCATACTCAGCCCGACGCCTTACCCTGACGTTACAAACATCCTGCAGCTAACGTTTACGACAAATAACATAGTCAGGATTATGACCATGTTTTGAGCGAGGATGTATCCAAGTAAATTTTTGAATCAATTTTATGCTGAAATAATAATTACGTTATAATAAAATACATATGAATACAATTTTCCAATATGAAAATTAAGATGCGGTAGAGTATTAGGGCGGGGGTAATAATAGATTGGAAAGGAATATCATAAAAATAATACAAAGAAAAAGAAATTAGCACGAGTGGGGTTCGAACCCACGCGGACATTCGTCCATTGGAACTTAAGTCCAACGCCTTAACCTCTCGGCCATCGTGCTAGACGCCAATCATCCATAATTGACTTTGACATAATTCTGCGGTCGACCGACTTATGTGATTGATAAAGACGGAGATATTCTCTCGACTCTCGTAACGGACAGTGATACGAAACGTGTAACAAGAAAAGAGAGTTACTATTCTCAGTTGCTTTATTACGAAACGGGATTTCACACGAATAGGTGTATAAGTTCGCATCCTGCTTCATTATGAGTTAAATAACAGACTCTCTCATCAGACATATAATCACTGCTGTTACGGCTGTTATGCATATGCGGAACTTATGGCCAAGGCCGGTGCATGCTACCACAGAAAGATAGAGCTTGATTGCGGACACCCGGCTTTGCTTTCTTTCCCTCGCTATCTTATCAATATTTGCTTTTTTCTCTCTATATTTATTTCCGTTGCAAATTAAACTATTAAAAGATGATAAATTTTCACAAAAATTTTTCTTTCGTTCAAGTCCCTGAAGTTGTTTTGCTTCTACTAAGTCTCGAAAAAAGTCGACATAAAATTCCCTGTTTTTATCTATGTTGTAACCTAGAAAAGATTCCTGAATGAGGAATAACCAAAATGGAGGTTGGAAATGAAA
>OZ010604.1:19110447-19185447 GCA_963932145.1 Acanthosepion lycidas
AGGATACACTGGGTCCTATAACTTTGGTTGGCAACCAGTCTACAAGAAGGAAATTCAAACCGGATTGCCCTTTCCGAAATATGCGGCTGGGGACCATTTAAGAACCCAAATTTCCACTGAAACTCTTACTATGCATTTGCGCGTCGGAATAAATACGACCTCTGCTATGCTTGGTCAACTTCCGTCCGAATGGGGCGGGTTCGTTTAAAGGAGTTGGCTCAACCGACAGGGTGAATGCCGCAACGGGTCCAGCTAGAAGCTAGGGTATTTGAATGAAGTATGGAAACATGAAATTTTATTTAAACATGGGATAGAGATATAATGGCAGCCTTAAAATACAATTCCCTATGCCCACATCATCCCCCAAAATAAGATGTTCCCACCGGTACCTCCCACTGGCTACTCCCTTATGCCGATCTATTATGCACACACATACATTCATACATACAAATCACATACAACGCCAAGCATTCATTGGTTAATTAATCACCACTACCTTATTATAGACAATTTACAAATCGCAGCAATGCGACAATTTTGTAATCGCTCTATTTTTATGTAGTCAGTTTTGTGCACTTTTGGGGGGGAAAACGGATCACAGAAAGCTTTCTTAAGTCTCCCCAAAGCTCGCTCGCTGATTGGTCAATACCAACCAATCAGATCGTCTACACGTAAAGAATAACTTTTCCTGCGCAGCGATCTGTACATAGTCACTTATTTTAGCAAGAATTTTTCTTGGCTAATTAGCGAGAATTCATCTGCCAAACGAATCCACGACAGTTGAAAACATGCGCCAACCTTCTCACTCACACACTCACTCATATAATCTTTTCTTACACAGTAAAATCTTTTGAGAACAGTCATTATAAGAGACTCTCATAAACATTCTTCCAGTGAACTTTGGAATACTAAAATAACAGATAAAGAAAGACAACTCTTGTTTATTGCAACCTTTTCTTACTTAAATGCATGCTTTCTTTCACATCGTTGTTTGATATTGTACGTCTTGTTAAATACATATTTTATGTGTAACAATGTCTTTGGCTTATCCTTTTCCATGTCAGTCTTGTTTCCTAATCTAAAGTTAAATTAATGTGGTGAAGTCCGCCACACCCTCCTTGGGAATTAGTCTGGCTCTAATATGATGAGTTTTTCAAAACATCCATTAAACATTTATGTCAATGCTCTCATTTAGCCGAATTACACAACAAAGTAGAATTATATTTGCTCGCTCACTTCATTCGAAACAGCTAAATCATTTTCGCATCAATCACAAAATTTTTTTACAAAATGGAAAAAGACCTTAATCAACTGACCCCCAAAGTCAACATTTCCAAACGATGCGCTTGTCTTTTCATGACGTGCCTTTGCGGGGATCTGACGTCATACACAAAAAGAAAGAACTTAATCAGCTGACCTCAAGCCCAGAAATCTTAAACGATATATATATATATATATATATATATATATATATATATATATATATATATATATATATATATATATATATAAGCAAATATATGGATATAGATCCGACAGTATGAAGAAAAATATACGGAAAAAACAAACAAAAATCCTTATATGCAATAATGCTGTTTTAATGTTAATATAACGTCAACATCGGACGTGACCATGTTTAAACGGAACGCTGATCATATAAAACTTTCAGTTATCTGTTTGGATAACTCTTGTTCTTATGTCCATCGTCTTTGTCATGTTGAATTGATAATGTTAATTATATTTTATGAATATTGTCCTGAAGATGGTTTATTAGACTGAAACGTCCGACGTTGACACATATTAACATTAAAACAGTATAATTGCGTATAAGGATTTTTGTTTGTTTTTCCCGTGTATTTTTCTTCATATATATATATATATATATATATATATATATATATATATATATATATATATACTAGCAGTAGAGCCCGGCGTTGCCCGGGGATGTAAGAGATAGATCAAGTATCGACCATCATAAAGACTGAAAAATAAAAATGACAAAGATTATTGTTTAAGGTTGATGGACACGCATGTCTTAATTAGTTTTTTTGTTTGTTTGTTTTTTGGTGGGTTTTTTTTTTATGAATTGGTCAAACCCAAGCTCAAACAAAAACATTGTTTTCAATCGTTATGAGTCTACCGATTGAATAGAATTTTATTATAACAATTGTCTTGTAAATGGAATTTTTATAGCATTCTGAATGTAAAAATAAAGAAAAATGTGTGCAAGACAATAAGAAACACTACCTGCCAAAATAAAGTGAAGTCTTGTTGAAATCGGTTGAAAAATGTAGGAAATCCGTTCCCATATATAAACGAACACACACACACAAACAACCAACCTGGGTTTTATAATAAGTATAACTCGATAACTTGATATTAATAAGTATAACTCGATATGGGTCGTCCCCCTTTCATTAATGCCTCTTAATCTTGTTTTCAAATTGATTTCGTGCACAAACAAATGCGTTTTTCCGATTTTAGGCGCTGTCAGAACCACCGCAAGGTAATTTTACGTAGTCCTGTGAAGTTTTGTTGAAATCGGTTGAAAAATGTAGGAAATCCGATCCAATATATAAACGTACAGACACACACACACGCGCAATCTGCGTTTTATAATAAGTAAGATATATTAAGACATTTTTATGTTTATACATTATTTTTATAGATACAAATATTTAAGTAAATGCTCTGTTTATAATAAACAGTATTAAACATTTACCGGCCTGAATGTCCAAGAAATTTATATATATATATATATATATATATATATATATATATATATATATATATATATAAATTTCCAAGAAATTTATATGTATATATATATATATATATATATAAATTTATATATATATATATATATATATATATATATATAATATAAATATATATATGTGTGTGTGTGTGTGTGTGCGTGTGTGTGTGTGTGTGTAATTTCTGTATATATGCGCAGTATCAATGAGAGAGCAGACATATTCAGTCGTATGGATATGAGTTTGTCTGATGATCGCAAAAGCGTGAAACCCAGAATTACAAACTTATATCCATACAACTAAATATATATATATATATAGAATTCTTAAACCAATCTCTCTCTCCCTCACTCCCTCTCTAGCTCATTCCCCCTCTCTCTCTCTTTCTCTCTCTCTCTAACACTCCCTCTCTCTCTCTCACTCTCCTCTACGTGCAATTGCTGGGATCTAACGTCAGTGTATAACTCCGTTAATCAAGACGTGAAATCAACATGAAAAATAAAAAACGATTACAGATATTCATCGGCACTTGCCTTAACTCTCTTGAGATTTGGAAGGACCGGAACGAGATTTGGGGGAATCGAGTAACGTACATTCACTTTTGCGCAAATACCCTTGGCAAAAGTAGGAACCTATCTCTTCTTCATCCCCAACTATGGGTTAAATATAGACATATTCATGCTTACGACTGACAAGGTGGTTGAGTTTTTTTATATAATTTCTCATGTGTCCGTATTTTTTTTTTTTTTTTCGGGACATAAATTATATAAAAATTGTCCGAATGTCTTCCAAGCACTTTCAGCTATACTTTTAGCCATTATCAAGGATGAATTTTATTTTTACTTTTAACTGAATATATGTATTGTTTTATGTATGTATCTAGCGTTATAGGAATGTTTTGTTTTCCAAACACGGTCAGCACGTTGTGACCGTGTTCGATAGTTGTTATTATTAAGTGTTGGCTTTTTCTATTTTATTAATAATGCTTCCATTATTTTTAGCTTTTCTGTACATGTGGATGACGCTATTACATTTGTATTAGTATATCTGTGCCGTCAAAATTGATGGTAAGAAGGAATATAAGTAATTTTCGTTTAATCCAAGTACAATTTATTTGAAAATAGTTCGTTGTTAACGTTAATTACTGAACAGTGTATAGTTTATAAACACCTCAGGGAAAATATCCGTATTTTATCCTTATTTTTTGTGCGCATGCGTAGCTTTTGTACGCGCGCTTTTGTGAAACACCTTGGGTGTTCTTGAGAGTCAGATCTTCTGAGAAATTAGAATATAATCGTTAGTGATAGTCGATCGCATAATCCAGGACACCTCGAAGAAAATTAACTTTTTGTAAAGTTCAATTCAAGCTGAAATAAAATATAAACTTCAGCCAAATTTTGTCTGACATACATTTTGATTTATCTCCTCTCTCTATCCATTTCTATTCCCCTATCTCTCTCTCTCTCTCTCTCTCTCTCTCTTTGTTTCTTACATTTTTCCTTCTTTGCAGTTGTGTATCTGTTTCTTTTCGTGGCTATTTTCTATCACTCCTCTCGCTTTGAGCGTAGTTCGCTGAGAGAGGGAAAGAAGAGGGTTGATTTGTAGTTTGTCAGTGCGGTTGCTTTTTGTGTGTGAACGTGAATGAGGTCATGACTTCTGTGCATCACATTTCAAAATTTTGCACACTGCCACTCAAATGTTACACACATAAAACTTATATATATATATATACAGAGAGAGAGAGTATTATATTTAAGGATTATCAACGAGTATGTTACGGATAGAGTTTGGTAGGTCTCCATATGTATTTAAATGAGACCTAATTGAGCTATGGTCAGAGAGATGTGTAGAGGACTATGTGGGTTTGAGTGTTGTTGTATTAGAACACGTGCGTTATTTCTTTCCTGCTAGAAGAAGGTCCGACTACAAGAAAATGGCGGACTCTAGTTGTGTCCAACCGAAGATGAAAAGAAAACAAACAAGACCGATATATATATATCAACAAATATATGTATTAAACAACAAATTTACAAGTGACAAAGACATTAACATTTGTGTGTGGACATTTGTGTTTGTTCTTTGGTGAATGTTCGTACGTACATGTATGTGTATATATCGTTCATGGCGTCTCCCACAAATGGGAAACGCTATCTTTTACGAGAACTCACATTGTAGACGTGTTCGCTAAAGTGAAGAAATAAAAAAGAGAACAAGGCAAGACGTTGCCCAGTATTTATAGTGTGGAGAGAGCGATCCCTAGTGAACAAATAGGGAATTAAGGAGGAGCTAACTCCGACAGATGTAACGTGAGCCTTCTTGTTAACCATATTATAGTATATCCAATATAATTATTTACGAATTTGGATTGGTCAGAAACACAGCTCCCCAAGGGACATACAAATTCACAAATAATATTGATTCTCTGCAATGTATATCTTGAAAGTGAATTATTATTTTCGACGGGGAAATTAGAGGTTTTAAATATTTTGTAATAAATAATTTATTTAATTTTCTTGTTTTTGTTGACTGGATTACAAATTACAAAAAATTTTAAACCGCTACTCAGATTATGAAAAATTAATAATTCACCTGCAAGATCACATACGCACACACACACACACACACACACACACACACACACACACACACATACATACACACATAAGATAAAATGCCGATAAGTAATTCATCATTTCGCTTGGACCAACCTTAATTGTTTTATGACCCTTCGCGCAGAACTCTACATTGCCAATTCAAGAAGGAAATTGGGATTACTAACACAAAAACAGAAAATGTCTCATATCGAGAATACTTAACATTGAAAAACAAGGCAAAAATTAATTATTTTTAATAATATGTGGAAATCTCCGCTTTTACCTGAAGACGGTCGCGAAACCAGAAACCCGTGTAGTAAAATTATGGAAAATAAAGCATAATATTTTTTTCTAAATAAATCCACATTACAACCAAAAACGTTTGCGACACCTCTCTTCTCTTCTTTTTAATATATATATATATCTGTGGTGGGGGTAGGTAATGAAATGTTTGGTAAGCCGTGGATAATCCCAAGGAGGATGTAATCCAGAGAGCCTGATGTCAAACCAGAGCAAATAATTTAATTAGAAAACAAACTTGTCTGTTTTCTAATTAAATTTAGCATAATGAGAACCACGTATACTTTCTTATAGAAAAAGTTGCAAATTTAAAAAATAATAATGTTCTTTATGGGAAGCACTCCTTCCTTATATTTCGATGAACGTGGCGGACAAGGAAAGTCTTGTGTATGTTTTTTATTCAGTTTTGCCAAAGCAGATAGATAGATAGATAGATAGATTTGAAGTTGAACTGTGTGAAAGAAAGAAACAAACAAACAAACAAAGGAGAGCAGAAGTGTGACCCGAAATAAACTTTTTACATGCCCTAATAATAAATTCCCCGTCTCTTACACCCTGTCACAAACTTCAGACTAACAACTAAACTAGAAGTCCTCATTTTTGAAATTTTGTGCCAAGCTTATTCGACTGGAATTTAGCGCCATAGTAAGTTAAAAAAAAAAACAGAAATATTATGCTAAAAAAAAAAAAACAACTGAATTTTTGGTTTACTGTAAAAAACCGTTTACACCTCTGAAAGAACAGATCTGTACAAATTTAAGAATTTAAATACGATGTTTCTTCCGATAAAAAAATATTCGCCGTTGTATTTTTAAACGAAATATTCTGTTTCCTATCATTCAGGAAACATTTTTTTTTTTTATTAAACTGATTGACTCAATAAGTTTTTTTTTAACTTCACACTGTACAGTACATTGTCCAAATAAATTTTAAGATTGCGTTAAAAAAATTTCTAACGTGGCGATAGCTTGGCTGAGTCGTATTCCTGGACAACATTTGTGACCCGGTGCTCGAATACAGAGCACTGACCCCGGTGGCTACGACACAATTTGAATAACTAAATACGCAAAAGTAGGATAGCCGAGAGATCGGCTGATTAAATTGCTTCATTGTAGAACTGATCGACCGCATGTTAACGATAATTTAAGATATGTATAAACTTATAAGTGGCGAGGAAGCTCGTTAAGCACGATGGCCGAGTGGTTAAGGCGTTGGACTTAAGTTCCAATGGACGAATGTCCGCGTGGGTTCGAACCCCACTCGTGCTAGGAATTTTTTTTCTCGTAAATTATATTACTTGTTCTCAAATTCCACTATTGACAAAACATTTTACAAAATTTACCAAGTTTTGTAGGTCAGTCAACAAATATTTTAATCTCGTATTTACTACTCGACTGTAATTAATCGTAATCAACAATACATGTCGGGCACTTTGACAATGGTTAACAAGCTTGTCTCGCGAAATCAATTACGGATGAGTAGTGAGTTCGATTTTCACTGGGTACTCCGCACTTTCGACATTGTGCCAAATCTAAGTTACGCTTACAAAATCCTTTCTACTCTATACTTTCGGCCTTGTGTCACAACTAAGCAACGCTTTTAGTAAATATGTATGTGTGTGTTTCAATAATGAAAAAGAAATTTTTTTTAAACAATTTTCTTTTTTCTCCCTTGGACTTTAGCTGTAAATTTCGGAAAAAAAATAAATTATCAGTTTTTTTTATTATTATTATTATTATATAAAATGGTAATTTTACAAAAAATGTGAGTGACTTGTGTGGAGGCTGACTATCCAGAGTTTAGGTGGAAAATTAAAATCCGAGTATCGTGTCTACAAATAGAATGCAAAATACAATACAAAAATAATAACCACGCGAGAAAATACTCTTCGCGGAAAAGGAAGAAGACGAAGCTAAATATTGGCAATAACATTTATACAGTAGATACATCGATTTACATGTTGAAAATGAAAGTTCTTTCTGTGGCCATGAAGAGACCAATAGTTCGAGAGTTCAAAAATGATTTTTATTGCAAGTGAATCTGCAAAGTTCGAAGTTATTTTGCTGCAAGTGAATCTGCAAAGTTCGAAGTTATTTTATTGCAAGTGAATCTGCAAAGTTCGAAGTTATTTTGTTGCAAGTGAGTCTACAAAGTTCGAAATGATTGTACGCCAATATGTGTGCGTGATGCACACGCTAATGAAACGTGTGTTACTGCTGATTGATTTTATGCGACAAAAGTAATTTTAAAACACAGTGAACAAGGAGAGTTGAGACAAGACTTACTTCGCTTTGTATGTAGAAAGATCATTGCTGTCATGGTAACGTTTGTCGAGGCTGGGTCTGTTCGATGGGCGTTCAGATCTCCCTCATGACTGTTACTGACAAGTCATTTTTATGTCTTTTGGCGAGTCGGTGACCGGCTCACGAATTCTGAGTTCCACGCGGGAATGTACTGGGTAACCCAAATCCTGACCTATTTCTAAAACATTTGGAGTTTAACTGTGCTGACATTATCCATACGTATTTCGAAACCTAAAAACCAAAATATATTACATTCTTGAAAATACCCAGAGAAGACTGAAGGTGCTCGAACATCCACATACAAATAATTTTGACATACATTACAATAAATGTGTATGTATTTGTTTTGTTTCCTATACATATCACGTTGAAATGGAGTTTCCTATCCGATCGCCGAACGTGGAGCCTAGATGGGTGATCGATTAGTGGGTGACCAGGTGCTGTAAACTTGGATGTGTGAGCGTAAATATCCTAAGGAAAGGTATCAATCCCCCCTCTTATCTTCTCGCCCCAGCTATGGGTTAATTAGTAGGACTTGTATTAGTATATCATTATTATATCAAAAAAAAAATTGTCTTATAATCTGAAAATATTTCCTGCTTTTTTTTTTAAACCTGCAAAAAATGAAGTTAAACTCCCCTTTGAAAATGTCTCAAGAATTAGCCGAAAACGCCCGGGACAATAAACATTGTGTCAGTCCTCAAAAGTCCTAACTGTAAGGACGCAAGAAAAATTGAATAAAACATTGCTTGACTACCATTTACTGGATGCACTTAAGAAAACTTTAAACGGGATAATGCATATCGCTATCCTTCAACCACAATTTTTTTTCGGAAATTTGTTTCGTCTCGATAAATATACGAGAGTTGTTCAAAAAGTTCTAAGCCTCACCCAGAAAGAAGAGCCATAGCTGAACATTTTTGTTTTGGCAAAACACTGCCACTTCTTATTAAAAAAAAACAAAAATAAAACATGACGCAGCCACTCGAATCTGAGGATGCCAGTCTACTAGAGTCGAAGGTAATCCCTATTGCAGATGCCTGCTCAGGCATATATGAATTGTTCAACACCCACAGAGCCCAGCTGTGGTTTTTCCTGCAACTATGCTGAGCAACCCTTAGTTACACTTTCTAGTGAAGAGTGCGTTATCTAGTGTGAACAACAGTCTGAACAAGGCTAGCACGTTCAAACCCTCGGTCACGATGACTTGTGACTTCGTGCTGACGGCCACCCAATTTCACTCACAAGGCTTGGGCACGTGACCTGGTGGCTAGAATGTTAGCTTTCTGACCATGAAACCCGGGTTCGAATCTCAACATGGTCGATTTGTCAGGAAGGTAACATCTTGATGTTATCGGTCTGGAGGAGGCGAACCCAGTGTGCGGCACCTTTGTAAAGTGCCTGAAAACCATATTATGGGTTGACTACTTCTTATAAAACAAGAAAAACTAATTCATATTTCTGTATTAATTTCTGTGTAATTGAGGACCGATAGAGGTGAGACAAAGCTAAAAATGGACAAGACAGAGGCCCAGGCAGATTGTAGATAAAGTATGCCATCATGTTTTTTTTTTTTTTGTTTAGTGGCATATCAACATCGTTATGGGTCATTTATTACCGAAAATTAATTTTCTTGGGAGCATTAGTAATTTCTTTTACAAAAATGCATTGCTGGTATTTTTATTTTCAAAAAAATGTATTGTTGGTAATATTTTAATTATGAAAATGTATTGTTTGTATTTTTACTATAAAAATGTATTTTTTTTTACTTTCATAGTGTTTTGACCCAGGTTTGGGGGTTAACTATTTGCCCATAGCTGAGACCCTAACAGGTGCTACCACCCCAGGTCAGGGTGAACCTGGAAACAACAGCATTTATGAGGTGGTCCTACGCTCCTGAAAATCTTCTAATCAGAGTCCTTGCTGCCAGATTTTGTTTATCTTCATACCCAAGACAAATAAATATTGTACGATTTATATATATATATATATATATATATATATAAAATAAAAAAATAGTTTTAAGGTATGCTGCATTTATGGGTTGAAGTGCTCAATATCGGATATCGGGTTAGAGCATATATATATATATATATATATATATATATATATATATATATATATATATATATATATATACACTATAGTCCAAAGTTTTGAGGCAACCCTGTTAATTTTTTAAATTGGCCCAAAATGTAGTTGTTATACATATAAGAGAAATATAAGAGAAAATTATTATACATAGTGAGACATGATTTTTATTAGAAATTTTATTATAAAAAACAGAAAAAGCCTATAATTGGTTAAATTTTACTCTCGCCAAAATATCCTCCTTTAGCCATGATTAATATAGCGCAAATTTTTGCGAAGTTTCTCAGAATATAATTTTGATAATTGATTCCATACATTTTTCAATGTTTCGTAAGCTCTTTCTTTCTTTTTTTTCTTTTTTCATCTCTTGCTAAATCTGGGTGAGGCTTTCTACTTTTGAAATGTAGTTTATATATATATATATATATATATATATATATATATATATATATATATATATATATATATATATATATATATGAAGGGTAGAGGTTAGTTGTTCCAACGAGAGAAAAGTGTATAAAACGAAAAGAGAAACCACAAACGCTTTTGTTTGTAAAAATGTTTGCGGTTTTTCTCTTCTTTTTAATATATATATATATATATATATATATATATATATATATATATATATATATATATATATATATTCATTCTGTGAAATTAGACAGAAAATATTCTTGAAGGCAAATACTATTAAAAGCGATAAATTTTGATGTTACGAACGATCCTTCACTGACAAGATGGAAATTTCGTCCGAAATTGTAGTTCATTTTGGAAGAAAAGTACGGAAATATGGCCCAAGGTTCCGACTTTCTTAACTCACCATTGTCTGAGAAAGATTATTCGTAACTTGGTAAAGTCAAGCAATAAAATTAATCGACACAGAATGTCTTGTTTTTAACAGTAATTGGCATATATATATATATATATATATATATACATGATTGCGTTTAACATGAAACAGTATGTCGTCTCTGATTGTTGACTTCAACGTTCACTTTTATATTTACATACGTTCTATCACTGGTATTGAGCACTTCATCCCATAAATATAGCATAGCTTAAAACTATATATATATATATATATATATATATATATATATATATATATATATATATATATAAATATATATTTATTTATTTCAAAATTATAACATAAATATGTTATAAAATCATAACATAATTTTTAAATAAATAATTATATCTGCTCTACTCTGTATTGAGCACTCTTTTAAGAATAGTAATTGTTGGTTAATGGAATTTATTTATTCCGTATACACCAATCATATACTTGGATATATATATATATATATATATATATATTAGGTTGGTGTAAAAATAATGACGTAACAATGTCGTTTTTTGACGTATTTTTTAACGTCAAAAAACGACATTATTACTTCATTATTTTTGCACCAACCTAATATATATATACATCAGAGAAAGAGAGAGAGGGTGGAGGGAGACAGAGAGAGTGCTGAAAAGTGCTCGGTTCGTTCCACTTCGCAAAATCTGACCAATCTTCAGATTTTATTTACAGTTATTTTTTTTAACTTTTCAGCACTCGCCTCAGATAGAAAATTCACTCTGCTATCTTTCTTTCTGCCCACCCCCTCTGTTTATCTCCCTCAAACTTTCTCCCCCATTCAGCTCTCTCCACACATGTTCTCTCTTCGTCTCGTTCTCTCTTATTTTCACTATCTATCTATCTATCTATCTATCTCAGCCTGTTTCTATCTATCTATCTATCTTCGCTCTCTTCTCTCATGCTTCTTTCTCTGTCTTTCTCTCTCTTTGTTCTTTATTTCTATTCTTTTCTTTCTACTTTCTCTCTCACTATTTCTCTTCTCTTTTATTTCTCTTACTCTCTCTCCCTCGGTCATCCACTCCCTCTGATCTTTTTTCACTTCGCTTTTTTTTCTCTACTATTCTGTTTCTATATCTCTGTCCATCTCTATCGCTATCTCTCTGTCTCTGTCTGTCTCTATGTCCTTCTCTTTCTCTTTCTTTCTTTCTCCAAATATATATATATATATATATATATATTTATATATATATATATATATATACATTTCTCTTCACTCTGCTCTATATCCTATTCTCTCTCTCTCTCTCTCTCTCTCTCTCTATCTATCTATCTATCTATCTATCTATCTATCTCTGCTTTATCTGACTTTGACTGTTGTTGCATTCTGTCCTCTCTTTGTACCCTCTCTCGGTATATATTTCCCATCTCGCCCTCTCGTTCTCTCTCTGCCTTTGCTTTATAATATATATCTATCTATTCACCGTATTTCTGTCTTTTATTCTCTTTTTTGTTTGCTCCATATCTATCTATCTATCTCTGTTCATTATCTATCTATCTATCTATCTATCTATCTATCTATCTATCTATCTATCTTAGCCTTTATATATCTATCTATCTATCTATCTATCTATCTATCTATCTATCTATCTATCTTAGCCTTTATCTATCTATCTATCTATCTATCTATCTATCTATCTATCTATCTATCTATCTATCTATCTTAGCCTTTATATATCTATCTATCTATCTATCTATCTATCTATCTATCTATCTATCTATCTTAGCCTTTATCTATCTATCTATCTATCTATCTATCTATCTATCTATCTATCTATCTTAGCCTTTATCTATCTATCTATCTATCTATCTATCTATCTATCTCTGTTCATTATCTATCTATCTATCTATCTATCTATCTATCTATCTATCTATCTTAGCCTTTATATATCTATCTATCTATCTATCTATCTATCTATCTATCTATCTATCTTAGCCTTTATCTATCTATCTATCTATCTATCTCTGTTCATTATCTATCTATCTATCTATCTATCTATCTATCTATCTCTGTTCATTATCTATCTATCTATCTATCTATCTATCTATCTATCTATCTATCTATCTATCTATCTATCTTAGCCTTTATATATCTATCCATCCATCTATCTATCTTTCCATATCTATCTATCTATCTATCTATCTATCTATCTATCTAACTTAGCCTTTATCTATCTATCTATCTATCTATCTATCTATCTATCTATCTATCTATCTATCTATCTTAGCCTTTATATCTATCTATTTTTCTCTTTCTTTTTCTCTTTTTCTCTTTCTTTCTACTACGCTATCTTTCTTTTTACGCTATGTATGTATACGTGTGCTTCTCTTATATTCCTACATCCTTTTCATTTCATTTAAACCACAACAGACATACGCACGTACCTAATTTACTCTGAAACAAACACTTGTCAAAGGAGTTATAAATAAATCCACAATATACTGACACTCCCGTCCATATCCTTGACTAAAAAGAAAGAACTATTAACCAATGATGAAAGACACGTCAGCGGCTCTAAAGCCACATACGCTCAATAATTACATGACCTACCTGCAGGACATCTGTGTAAGCGGCTCGTTGGTCTAGGGGTATGATTCTCGCTTCGGGTGCGAGAGGTCCCGGGTTCAATTCCCGGACGAGCCCAAATTGTTTTAAATAAGTAATTTCGCCTTCTGAAAGTGTTTATTTTCTGTGATAGACAATAGATTAAAAAAAAAAAATACAAAAAAAAAACAAACAACTGTTTCGATTAACTTCCCACCGTGTCAATGCGATATACTGGATTTGTTGTCATCAGTTACAAAGATTAGTCGCCATGTTAAGTCTGTTATAAAAAAAAAATTAGCAACTTTAAAAAGGATCCCGGTAGAAATACAAAATTTAATAAGCCATCTAATTTTTTTTTTTTTTTTTCGGGAAAACTTCGGAAAACTATTCTTAATAAATTACATCATTTAAAAATTAATTTAATTATGTACCCTACTTTTGGAATGACGCTACCAGTGTCAATATATATATTTATATGAGAGAGAGAGAGAGATCAGAGGGCGAGGACGACAGAGAGAGAGAGAGTGGAGGGGATAAAAGAGTCAAATATTTGACTAACTACAGTTGTTGTCAAAACATTACGGAGTGTTTTTTTTTTTTTAGTCTTTTTAAAGTTTTTTAAGTAATAAGAAACTGGAAAATCTGTCTATATTTCTGAGATGAGGTATTATGTACATTATTTACATTATTGGGACTATTGTTCTTATCTTTGTCGCCATATTAATTACAACGTTTCGGCCTTTCAGTATCTGTCTATATTTCTGAGATGAGATATTATGTACAGTGTACACTATTTACATTATTCAGACTATTGTCCTCATCTTTGTCGCCATATTTATTACAACGTTTCGGCCCTTCAGTATCTGTCTATATTTCTGAGATGAAGTATTATGTACATTATTTACATTATTCGGACTATTGTCCTCATCTTTGTCGCCATATTTATCTAACTTAGCATCTATCTATCTATCTATCTATCTATCTATCTATCTATCTATCTATCTATCTATCTTTCGTTGTCAAGCATAGACATAAATACAATATGGGAACCAGTAATAAGGAGTGCCAGAGAAAAGGCAATGATAACAACAAAAGTTGTATTATGAGCTCTGGTAAAAACATGTAATGATAACAACAAAATTGCAATATGAGCACCGGTAAAAATTGTTGCTGAAGACATTAGGTTTATAATACCCAGAAATTCATACCCAGATGTCCTCAAGGACAGTGGATAACGGCGTTGGTTAGATCCAGTGACAGGACCCAAAGAGTGTGAGTTCAATACCCGGTTAAGGCAGTGGAGAATTGAAGAGGGAAATTAGCAGGAGATAACTGACAACTGGCATCCATTAAACATGGCACATGGAACTAGAACAGTCTACCCCAGTGAGCGAAATGAAGGGTTCAGTTCGACATTCCAACCATCTGAAGAAGGCCGGAGCGTACAATGGCCGAAACGTTGTAATAAATATGGCGACAAAGATGAGGACAATAGTCCGAATAATGTAAATAATAAACTGGAAAATATCATTAAAAAGAAAGGAGAATGCAGAACTGCCACGTAATATTAATCTTTCAATAATTATTTCGTAATATGGCAGTGAATGCTAGATAATTTTCTCACAGATAAAGAAAAGACTTGCACCAATAGACATGTGTTTCTACAGAAGGATGTTGAGAACACCACGGACGGAGCATTTGAGCAACGGGACAGTTTTTAGAAAAATGGAACCAAAAAGGAAACAGTTAAAATTTCTGAGGCACATAATGAGGAAAGAATGTAACACTCACAGAGCATACGGAAGGCAAGAAAGTAACGTACCTAAAGATTTTTCGTAAATAGATGGAAGAACTGGGACCGGAAGGGAAAGTAAAAGGGACAAACATTATTTAGAGCTACAAAGGAAAGGAAGTGGTGGAGAGCCATGATCCACCTAGTTAACGAGCTTGTGTAAATTGATGGTAGAACATGGACTGGGAGGAATAGTAAGGAGACAAACATTAGAGTTACAAAGAATAGGAAGTTGTGGAGAGCCATGATCAACCTACTTGAGCTTGCGTAAATGGATGGTAGAACATGGACTGGGAAGGATAGTAAAAAAAACAAATGTTGTTTGGAGCTACAAAGGATAGGAAGTTGTGGAGAGCCATAATAATCCTACTTAACTAGCTTGTGTAAATGGATGACAGAACAGACTGGGAGGGATAGTAAGAAGATAAACATTAGAGCTACAAAGGAAAGGAAGTTGTGGAGAGCCATGATCCACCTAGTTAACGAGCTTGTGTAAATTGATGGTAGAACATGGACTGGGAGGGATAGTAAGGAGACAAACATTAGAGTTACAAAGAATAGGAAGTTGTGGAGAGCCATGATCAACCTACTTGAGCTTGCGTAAATGGATGGTAGAACATGGACTGGGAAGGATAGTAAAAAAAACAAATGTTGTTTGGAGCTACAAAGGATAGGAAGTTGTGGAGAGCCATAATAATCCTACTTAACTAGCTTGTGTAAATGGATAACAGAACAGACTGGGAGGGATAGTAAGGAGATAAACATTAGAGCTACAAAGGATAGGAAGTTGTGGAGAGCCATGATCAACTTAACGAGCTTGTGTAAATGGATGGCAGAATTGAGACTGGGAAAGATGGAAAAAAGACAAATATTACTTAGAGCTACAAACAATAGGAAGTTGTGGAGAGCCATGATCACCCTACTTAACGATCTTGTGCAAATGGTTGGCAGAATTGAGTCTGGGAGGGGGTAGAAAAACGACGAACATTACTTAGAGCTACAACGGAGGGTAAAATTATGGAATTGATATTTTTTAATTCCCCTTCCAAGCGAGGCGATAATGCCACTAAGACGCAACGGACTACTGAGAGTGAAAAAAAATGAAGGAACCGGAAAACCTAATCCTGAAGAGGAAACCTCTAGTCCTGTTAAAAGGACCAGGAAGGACTGTGAACCGGACGATTTAATACTCAGTTTGACTTTTGATTGTCACCTTTGTGTAACTCGGCCTAACTGGAACATGATTAATATTCACAGTTTTAAAAACTTGAATATTTAACTATTGCTATTTTATTTTTTTCCACCGCCGACAGGTTGCCTCTCTGTGCCATTTTTATAAATACTTTCATATTAATTGTTCCGTTAAACTCTTCGCTATGCTACTTAGACTATATGAATTTAAGCGCAATTTATAGTTGAGCTAGCTAGATGTAACCCTAACTTTTATTTTAACAGTTTCTTATCTTGTACTTCTCGCTTGTGGCACTCCCCCCCCCCCGGCTCTATGCTTTCCATCCAATTTTAATCTGCAAAAATTTAAATGCAATGTCAATCGCTATCTGCTGTACTCCTGATTGCTCTTTTCTCTTCCTGCGCATTATTAATGTTTCTGTTCCTAATGACTCCACACCCTTTACTGCCTTGCTTGGGGTGATACTGATTTAAAAAAGAAATCAAAACTATTTTCCAAGGCTGCCCCATATTTGGGTGTGGCAGTAATTGTCACCCGAAGGAGATTTTAAGATTTCTTAGAATCGGGTTCTTTTCGCTTGGTAGGTCTGAAAAATATCGAGTTTAATTAATTCAATACAGCATAATTTTTTCTGCAGAATACACCAATAGCAATAGGTTAATCATTAATTGTGCCAATCCATGTCCTGAATGCTTGCAAGAAAATTTGGGAAAATACTTCCATAACCTTCAAAAAGAGACTTAAAAGAATTTACTAACAAGTACATATATTAAATTCACTGAAGTTAAAATCATGATTCCCCCCCCCATTGCTTCTTTGTGTTGTTCGTAAGAGAGTAACACATTCTCTTCCGCAAGTCAGCAGAACTAGTTTTGCAAGAAGAAGTTATTAAGTTGTTACTGGAAGCTGTGAAGTATCAGAGCACACGCTTCTCTGCTGATATCAAAGTGTAGTATCTGCCTTCGGGAGGATAAATGATATTTTATCTCTCAATTATGTTTCTGTCTTCAGCCAGAGCACAGATGTGTTTTTGTCTTTAAGCAGAGCACAACTGAAACATTCCTTCATTCCCTGGCCTTCATGCTAGGATCAAAATGTAGTATCTGTTCTCTTCATCTGTAATGGTAAGGGTAATAATAGGCGTTTCCTTATAAGGAAACGTTTGGCATTCATTGACTGAGCAGCCAGTGCTCCACGAGTTAGACTTCACTCTCTAGCCATCGGACTGGGATCAAAGTATAGTATCTGTTCTCTTCATCTCTAATGGTATGGGTAATAATAGGTGTTTCTTTATAATGAATCATTTGGCTTTCATTGTCCGAGCATCCAGTGTTACTCGAGTTACTATTTTCTTCACTTCTTGGCCATCAGGCTGGGATCAAAGTGTAGTATCTGCAGAATTTTATCTCTCAATTGTGTTTCTGTCTTCAGACAGAGCATAAATGTGCCTTTGTCTTCAACCAGATTGATAAATGCTTCATATTTGTTTCTTATCTCACACACACATACAGTGCTGTTCGATAAAAGTGACTCACCTGACTTTTTTACTAAAAATATTTTTTTATCTATTGTTTTTGGGGTTAAAATAATTTGTAATCTTACTAATATAAAGACCCCTTCCCGACCACCTAGGAAAAAAGTTTATTCATCCTAAGGTATTCTATTGATAATTATTGTCAGGAAAAAACTCTGTGCAAAAAAAGTGACTCAGATATCGCATTCTAATGATTAAACTAGTAAATTTAAAGAATTTTTGACAAAAATATTGAAAACTATTTTACATACACTCAGAACAATATTCTAGAGAATTCTAGAACAGCTTAAATTAAATCTAGAGTATTCCAGAATATTCCAGAAAGCCTCATACAGTATAAAAACAGTTTGAAATAGCCACTCAAGTCACTAACCAGATGAAAGGGTACAAACACGCATCAGAACCACTTAAGGCATTTAATATTGCCCTTTCAAAAGCAGGCAAGTCTACGTGATAAATTGCAGAAATTGCTATAACCTCGCGATCAACTGTCTCTCGAGTGCTTAGAGCACATAATGATGCCACTCCTGCTCTAAGGAAGGAAACAAGGGGACGAAAGAAAAAGATTGATGAAAGAACTGGCAGGGTAATCAAGAGAGAAGTTGCGAAGAATAGGACTATAACTAGCCAAGAAATTGCAGCCAGTTTAAGCGAAGAGCAAGGTGTTAGTCTTGCTTCTTCAAGTCCGTCAGAACAAGGTTACAAATCTTGTACACGAAGGTTTAAGACGCTAATAAGCAAAGCCAAGAGACTTGAATGGGCTCACTATTACAAAAATTTCACCTTGGAAGACTGGAAGAATGTTCTCTTCTCCGATGAAACGAAAGTTGAGCTAAATCCAAAGGATAAGGTGAGTCACTTTATCGAACAGCATTGTATATATATCAACCAGACAATTTCTTCTTTTTCTCTATATCTAAGCATGTTAGATTGATAATCGTTTCCTATTGGTTTCTTATCTTATCATCCTGTTGGTTCCCGATATATATATATATATATATATATATATATATATATATATATATATATATATATATTACATAACAGAGAAATCCAGAATTATATTATGAGAATAGACTATTTCAACTAACGTCAATGTGCTAGCATTTTTCAAATTAAGAGGCACAATTTTAATATTTTATATTATTAGAGAAATCAAGACATTTTATATTATTAGAGAAATCCAAAATTAACTCATGAGAGTAGACTATTTCAACTAATGCCAATGTATTAGGTTGGTGCAAAAATAATGACGTAATAATATCGTTTTTTGACGTATCTTTTAATGTGAAAAAACGACATTATTGCGTCCTTATTTTTGCACCAACCTAATACTAGATTTTCTCAGATTATGTACCAACGGATTTATTACCTGTACTATATATATATATATATATATATATATATATATATATATATATAAATAGAAAGAAAGAACAGTAAGATATATAATCCGGTGTTCTTATAGATATTTTTATTTTTACAAAATAGTGCGCAATGTAAATTTACACAGCATTAATATAATAAATGAACTGATTTAAAATATGTTTTTTTCGCTACACAGTTCGAACCATGTTTCAAAAATGGAAGCTAAAAGCTTCGAATTTAATTTTGTAACTAAATTAAAGACATTAGTTCCATTTCATCCACAAGCGAATTTATGAGTAACTTGAGGATGAAATGGAACTAATGTCTTTAATTTAATTACAAAATTAAATTCGAAGCTTTTAGCTTCCATTTTTGAAACATGGTTAGAACTGTGTAGCGAAAAAAACATATTTTAAATCAGTTAATTTATATATATATATATATATATATATATATATATATATATATGTATATGTAGTGGACCGTGCCGGTGATGAGTATGTGTTGTAGAAGAATACACGTGAGTTAAGATTTCCTGCTAGCCGGTCCAACTACATCAGAAAGTTGGACTAAAGATTAGATTAAGTCCAAAGAAGACAAAGAAAACAAACACAAGACCGATAAATATATGTAAACAAATATATGTATTAACAACAAGTTAAAGGTTACAAGTACATGAACAGTTACATGGACAGAATGTGTGTGGTGAATATTATGTGTGTGTGTTGTGGTGAGTGTTCGTACGTACGTGTATTGTTCTTAGCGTGTTCCCAGCATTTGGGAAACGCTGTATCTGTGAGCGTTCACATCTGCAAAGTGGTAAGGCTGAACGCCTGAGGAAAAGAGATTTACCTCAAGGTGGCGGCCCAAAGGCCTGAGGGAAAAAGAGATCGAGGCAAAGGGTCAGCAAGTATTTAAAGCCAGGGGAGAGAGAGACCCCTGGTGAAAGGGTTAAGGAACTAAGGAGGAGCTAACTCCGAGATATATATATATAGAGAGAGAGAGAGAAAGAGAGAGAGAGACAGAGAGAGAGGAGGAAGATTATATTCTGAGTGAAAGGATCCGTTTTGTTTCCACGTTTCTTATCTTGAACCTTCATATAACATTACAGATTACCGATATAAGTGAGATCATAAGACTAGAAATGTTTTGTTATTTTTTGATAACTTCCGCCTAAACGAGATTTTCCCGCCAGATTCACTCCGTTTCAGAACACCGGGATTTCCTCTGCTATGGCTAAATATTTGTCATTTAAAATTGACCGCTATTCGAAAGAGCTTGTCTCTCAGACAATGTGGCGCCAAGAATGTAAATCGTGCTCTTTCCACTAAATGGCACGATTTTTTTTTTCAAAATTTCTCTTAAATATATTTCAATTTCAAGGAGTGTCACTTATCTAATGTTTTTCGTCAAGAGATCCCGCCTAAAATATGACATTTTTGCCAAACCGAGTTTTCAAGTGTCTTTCCCTGGTGAGTGCGTATATGGTTTGAGGTTGCGATTTTGAGTCTTAGATGAAAACACTGTACTGAATTCGACCCTCACTGTACTGAATTCGACCCTCAGTGAATACCCGATATTTGTAGCCTTCTGCCAACCTCAATTAAGTAAAGATCAATTCCATTTTATACCTGAGTGTATCGCCGTAGCGAAATACTTAACAAGATAGTCTCGTCGACTATTAGTTTGATACTAAACTCGATCCTCACAAAGTGCTCCACATTTGTAACCTTGTACCAGACTCAGAAAAACTTTAAAATATCATTGCATCCCAAGGTTGATTTTCTATTTGTTTTGCTCATGGTAAATATCGAAAAACACTACATAAAATTCACTGTTTCTTTGACATAATGATGAATATTATATCACAGTTCAACAATCTTTCCTTTGTTTCTAAAGGCATTTTCATATGTATTGAAACTTTGCTTACCTTCTGAAAAGCATTTTTCTTTACTTCTACTTTCCTTCCGATTTCTGTGTCATGTTCCTATTTTTTTTTACTCAATTAGCCTACTATTTACATTTTTGCACCTGTTTAATATTTGACATCCCCACTATGATGCTCAACACTTTGGGCTGCCCCTTTTGCTGACAACCATGCTTTCTATTTTCTTATTCTTAATAGTTAGTCTTTTCTTCTTGCTTTCCTTTACTACTTTGTCTCAGGTTTCTTTCTCGGTCTGGCACAAACACAGTGTCATCTTTGTATCTACGTTGTTAAGATTAAAGCTGGCAAAAATAAATTCTGGTAGGTTTTCTAGTTCTTTGTATAAGTTAAATTCGAGGAGAAAAATACATCCTTGTCTTAAATATCCATAAATTAATTTAAAAAAACAACCAAAAAAACATCTTAATAGTCTATATTGAAATGAATCAGATTTATGACCCCCCCCCCCGCCCCGGTCCGTCGGTCTGAAAGACCAGGTGCAATCAAACTACGGGTCGTGGGCTGTATGCGGCTCGCCTGAAAGATAGTATGCGCTTCCCAAGAGCATAGCAAATATTAACAATGGGATGACTTTCATTCTCTTCATTGACTGCAATTTGTAAACTGCCCATATATTATTATTATTATTATTATTATTATTATTATTATTATTATTATTATTATTATTATTCTTTGATTTCTGGCGTTTACACATTTCTTTCCGGGTCCCGCCCAGGGACCTAAGGTTAGAAATGGCATCATGACACTTTCCCCTGACAAAAAAAAAATTAATTACATAGATAAAGCCCTTCGTAAAGTATGGGCTGTACTTGTCAGAACAATTTTTTGTATCTCTTTGAGGCATGGACTTCCAGGAATCCCTTCAATTAGTCTACTACAATCTTTTCCAAACAGTCCTAGGGCTCCAACTACAACAGGGATTGTTGATGTTCCCATATGCCACATTTTTTAGATTTCTATTTCAAGGTCCTTGTATTTTGACAGTTTTTTGAATATCTTCAAAGATACATTGCAGTCAGCAGGGACTGCCATATCAATAAGGAGACCCTTTTTTTTTTGTTTTCCCTCTAAAAGTTCTCTACTGCCTTAACCGGGTATTGAACTCCCACTCTTTTGGGTTCTGTCACTGGATCTAACCAACGCCTTTATCCACTGTGTCCTCAAGAGGGAAAATTAGCAGGAGATAACTGATAACTGGCATCCATTAAACATGGCACGTGGAACTAGAACAGTCTACCGCAGTGAGCGAAATAAAGGGCTCAGTTCGACATTCCAACCACCTGAAGAAGACCGGAGCGTACAACGGTCGAAACGTTGTAATAAATATGGCGACAAAGATGAGGACAATAGTCCGAATAATGTAAATAATGTCGAAATATTGTTTAACATTGTCAAAGACTGTTTTGTCTTTTCTTTTTCTTTTCACAAATCACACTCTTCTCTTAAATATTGAGAAATATTAGAAGAGTACGTCAATCATTTTGTATATTATTATTATTATTATTATTATTTCCTTGTATTTCTGTTGTATACAAATTTCCTTTCCGGCTCCCAACCAGAGACCTAAGGTCAGAAATGGCTTCATGACAGTTCCACTGATCATTTTTGTAATAAAACCCAAAAACAAGTATTTTACATAGATAAAGCTCTTCGTAATGTGTTCGTCTTACTTGTGAGAACAATTTTTGGGAAGTACATTTTTTTGTATTTCTTTAAGACATGGGCTACCAGGAAACCCTTCAATGAGTCTATCGAAACCCTTTCTAATCAACCTGAGGGTTCCAACTACAACTGAAATTACTGATGTCCATATGTGCCACAGTTTTGAGATTTCCATTTCAAGATCCTTGTACTTTGATAGCTTTTTGACGATCTTCAAAGATACAGTTAATATTATTATTATTATTATTATTATTATTATAAAACCCAGGTTGTGTGTGTGTCTGTACGTTTATATATTGGATTGGATTTCCTACATTTTTCAACCGATTTCAACAAAACTTCACTTTTTTGGCAGGTAGTGTTTCTTATTGTCTTGCACACTTTTTTCTTTATTTTTACATTCAGAATGCTTTAAAAATTCCATTTACAAGACAATTGTTTATAATAAAATTCTTTTCAATCGGTAGACTCATAACAATTGAAAACAATGTTTTTGTTTGAGTTTGGGTTTGACCAATTCGTAAAAAAAACAAAAAAAAAAAAAACTAATTAAGATATGTGTGTCCGTCAACCTTAAACAATAATCTTTGTCAATTTTATTTTTCAGTCTTTATGATGGTCGATACTTGATCTATCTCTTACTGTTACATCCCCGGACAACGCCGGGCTCTACTGCTAGTTATTATTATTATTATTATTATTATTATTATTATTATTATTATTATTATATAGAAAATATGTTTGTCTTCTTCAAGTTATATTTTTTTTTAATTTCAAGTATAAATTATATAAATCTACAAAAAACATTATAATTGTTTGTACAATTGTTTACGATTTATTACTGATTAAATACAGTAATTGTGGCACAAGGCCAAAAAAAAAAGGGTTGATGGGTCAAGACTGGTTGACACTAACTAAACTATACCTAGCTAATCAGATTTGGTGATTTTGGTGGTGGTGGTGTTGATGATTATAGTGGTGGTGGTGGTGGTGATGACGATTGTGGTGTAGATAATAATGATGATGACTGTGGTAGTTGTGGTGAAGTTTTTTTTTTATTATTATTCGCAATCTTATAATTTTCCCATGGAAATTAGTGTTCTGGGAGTCATGCCAAGATCTAAGAGAGAAAAACGAGACGAAATTCAAATCCGAGTCCAAACCGACACGACACAGTTTCCTAAATTGTTGAACACGTCAAAGCTTTTATTGAAGAGAATATGGCGTCTCCCAAGTGAGAGATTTTTTCAGAGAACTGGTAAAATGTCCGTTTGGTTTCGTGTGAAAATAATCTAAAGAATAATAATGACAAAATCTAATGCACGTTTTAGAAAGCATGTTGCATTGTAAATTGGAGGAAATTTGTTGAAGTGCCTGGTTATAAAAGAAGATATCTGGGATCTGGTCCTGACCCCCGAGCAACACGATTGATATGGAAGTATGCAACTGTGCCCACATTCAAGAGAGAGGGTCTTTTCTCATTTTTCTTTACTTGAAGGGATACAGAAGTCAGGTTGGGTAGAACTGAGAAAGAAAGAAAGAAAGATTGTAAAAATGAAAATAAAGAAAGAAAAGTAATCAGAAATATTGTAGGAAAGAATGAAAAATGTAAAGAAAGAAAGAAAGAAAGAAAGAAAGATTGAAAGAAAGAAAGAACGAAAGAAAGATTGTAAAAATGAAAAGAATAAAGAAAAAGAAAAGCATAAAGAAAGATAGATTATAAGAAAGAAAAAATGAAAAGCAGAAAGAATGAAAAATGAAAAGAAAGAAAGAAGGAAAGAAAGAAAGAAACAAAGAAACAAAGAAAGAAAGAAAGAAAGAAACAAGGAAAAAAGAAAAGCAGAAAGTAATAAAAGACAGGAAATAACAAAGATTAAAATGAAAAAAAAAAGAAAAAATAATAAAAAATAGCAAAAATAAGAAACAAAGGGAAAAGAAAGAAATACGTTAAAAGATGGCGAATAAAAATCATGAAAAAATTTCAGAAGCAATAATGACGTAAAAGGACAATTAATCTAAGAAGGTGAAAGAAAAATAAGGAAAAACATTGTAGAATATCGGAGTGAGGAATCGGAGAGCCGAGTTCGAATTCAAATCAAATCCATTAGATTCACTTACGTGCTAATAGCCTTATGAAAGGTATGAATCCTCTTCTTCTCCCCCGCAGCTATGGATAAATAGCAGGACAGACCGGGTTCTATAGCCTTGGATGGCAACTGGTCTACCTCAGAAAGAAATGGCAACCTACTGCAGCAAAAAAATCTGCCTCGTCAGTCATATATCGAAAGATACATGATCGCATAAGCGTGTATCATGCATGTCACAAATGACGTCTGTCTCATAACAGTAGCTTAGTTTGGGGCAAGGCCACGAGTATAGTGCACTCAAACGCGCTTCTAATGATCCACACGTTCAGTTTGCTGGCCATTACACTATAATGATGTGTTCTGTTAAACACAAGAGCTCTAGTATGGAGCACATAGTCAGGATTGTATTCAACGAAACTAACTCATAAATATTTACCCATCTCTGGAGTGCCCCGTTGACTTCTAATTTACGATCCTAGTCACTAGTTTGGGCACACAATGAAGATTGTATCCAATTCTTCTTCTTCTTCTTCTTCTTCTTCTTCTTCTTCTTCTTCTTCTTCTTCCCCATCTTCTCCCACTTCTTCTTCTTCTTCTTCTTCCCCTACTCCTCCTCTTTACATTTCTTCTTGTTTTTTTCTTCTCCTCCTCCTCCCTCTTCTTCTTCCTCATCCTCTTCCTCCTTCTCCTTTTTCTTCTTCTTCTCCTCTTCTTCCCTCTTCTTCTTCTTCTTCACCTCCTCCTCCGCTTTACTCTTCTTCTTTTTCTTCTTTCTTCTCCTCCTCCTTTTCCTTCTCCTCCTCCTCCCTCTTTTTTCCCCACTCCTCTTTACTCTTCTTCTTCTTCTTTTCTTCCTCTTCCTCCTCCCTCTTCTTCTTCCTCCTCCTCCTCTTTTTTCTTCTCCTCCTCCTCCCTCATCTTCTTCTTCCCCTCCTCCTCCTCTTTACTCTTCTTCTTCTTCTTCTTCTTCTTCTTCTTCTTCTTCTTCTTCTTCTTCACATCCTTGTTTTTTTTTCTTCTCCTTCTCCCCTCTTCTTCTTCTTTTTCTTCCTTCTCCTCCTCCTTTATCTTCTTCCCCTCCTCCTCCTTCTCTTTAATCATCTTCTTCTCCTTGTTTTTCTTCTTCTTCTCTTCTCCTCCTTCTTCACCTTCTTCTTCTACTCCTCCTCCTTCCTCTTTTTTCTTCTTCTTTTTCTTCTTCTTCTTTTCTTCTTCTTCTCCTCTTCCTCCTCCTTTTTCATCTTCTCCTCCTCCTCCTCCTATTTGCTGTATCTCTTCAGTACGTTAGCTCCTTAAAATTTCCCTTCCTTTGTAGCTCTCAATAAAATTTGTCCTTTCGCCATCTCTCCCAAATCCTGTACTACCATCCATTCACTCAAGCTTGCCTCCGTCTCTCTTACCTTCGATCTGCCATGTGAGTATCAGATTTTCCAAGGCCTCTTTCTTCATTATGTGCTCCAGAAATTTCACCTGTCTCTTCCTGATGTTAAGTATGTGTGGTCCGAAGACGTATTGGGATGGCCAAAGATGCATTCCAAAAGCTAATCAAAGTATTAAGAGACAGGAAAATTTCGTTAGAAACAAAGAAAAGAGTACTGAACTGTTACGTAATATATATCAACCTACATAACAGTGAATGCTGGACAATCTCCTCAAAGATGAAGAAGAGAATTTGAAGCAACAGAAATCTGGTTCTACAGAAAGATGCTGAGGATATCATAGGACGAACATGTGAGTAACGACGAGGTTTGAGAGAGAATAGAAACAAAGAGGAAACACACTTAACATAAGGAAGAGGCAGGTAAAATTTCTGGGGCACGTAATGAGGAAGGAGGGCTTGGAAAATCTGATACTCACATGACAGATTGAAAAAGCGGGACAGAGGAAAACAGCGCGTAACATACTTGATGAACTTGGGTAAATAGATTAGTAGGACAGAGTTTGGGAAAAATAACAAAAGGATACAACTTATTAAAAGCTACGAGTGACAGGAAGATGTGGAGGGCTATGAAAAAGAAGTCCTTTTTGTTGCCATTGTCGAGTCAAATCTATTGCTGGTAATATGTATTTTTAAAAATGTATTGCTGGTAATATTTTTTTCGCATAATACACAAGTGAAGCCCGTGGTCCCGCTTAAAATTTAATTCTGTTTTAATTGTTTTTTAAGAATCGACTAATACACAAGTGAAGCCCGTTGTCCTGCTTAAAGTTTAAATAGGAATCTTTTCTTCACAGCGTTCTCGATCGGATATTATGATCAAACTTTTTAAACATTAATTTGGAAACTGAATGAAACCAACACCGAGAATGTGTTTATCTCAACAGGAAATCGTCACTCATCTTCCTGATAAAAGCTGGCACGGAACAATAAAGCCTGGAACATCACGTGACCATGAATGTGTGGTACTCGGAAAAAATCAACCTTTAATGATTAGTTTCGAAAATCTCTTATTACCCAACAAATAGAGCTTTCCTTTCAGGATCTGTCGAGGGGAAAACGAATACGCAAACACGATTTTCGAGAAGTATAGCAAATCTGTTAGGTCGGTTTGATTTGATTTGTTTTATTTTGCTTTACGGCATATCAACCTCAATGTTGACCATGTTTTTAGGATAGGTTCGTATGATTAGAATGTGTATTCTTTGTAAGAAATCAATTTGTAGATCAGGTTTCATTGACGTATTTTTGTAAAGAGGGTTTTGTCAAGAGTCTGGTTTGATTTAGTTTATTTTGTTTTACGGCATATCAACCTCAATGGCTTATTTTATGTCGACAATATTTTTAGTTTAGGTTCGTATAATTATAATGTGTATTCTTTGAAAGAAATCACTTTGTAGATCAGGTTTCATTGACGTATTTTTGTAAAGAGGGTTTTTTGTCCATAGTCAAATCTATTGCTGATATTTTTTTCTTCAAAGATGTATTGCTTGTATTTTTACTATAAAAATCTATTTTTATTCTTTCATAGTATTTTGATCCCATTTGGGGGAGGAGTAACTATTTGCCCACACCTGAGACCCTAACAGGTTCTACCGCTCCGGGTCAGGGTGAACCTTGGAACAATAGCAATTAAGGGTGAGGGGGGTTGCACGCTCCTCAAAATCTCCCGATCAGAGGCCTTGCTGCCGGATGTAGTTTATCGTCATACCCAGGACAGGATATTGTCTGTCCACCGTTTACTGCTATATAAGAGGACTGATATTACATAACAATTCCACACTCTTTTTCTTTGTTTCTAACTTAGTGATAATGATCCACCAGACTAAGGCACTAATATCTACCCCATTCGGAGGCGCCCCCTCTGTCATCTAATTTACGATGTTTCGTTTAGTCTGACATAAGGCCATTAGTATGGGAGACGCAATGAAGATCGTATTCGCAGCAATAATGATCAACCAACAGATATTAAAAACTAGCTAAAAAGGCGGGCGGCAATTAAGCTAGCTCTTGTGGAGGTCTCTTGATTAGCCCTTCGGCTTGTTCAGGAGTTTGAGAATCCCTACGTCTTTGCATATTCTCAGCATTTGAAGCTCTTCTGACTCCTGTTTGATCTGGGTTTTCATTTGAACGGGACTTTCTTTTCCTCACTTCAGCCTTGGCTCTTTTGATTGCAATCTGATCCTCTGTTGGCGAAGATTTCTTTTTTGCGAGGCACACTGATGTCGTATGCGATAGGTAACAATAAACTACAGAAGAACTCAAAATTGATCGCTGCATTTAAGAATTGAATTAATATTTAAGCTTACCCTTTAAAAATGCAATGATAATTCTTTTACCGCCATATTAATTTAAAGATAATTAGATGTATGTAGGCCCTTACTTTCTGTATAAACATTTAATTTTATTTAATAGGTGACTTTCTCTGGATTTTGCAATTTATTTAAATTATTCCCAGATTTATTTTCAAGTTATAAAAATTGTTATCGTACAAAAAACAATTGTCGCAAAATATCACATAAAAAATTTCCGAAAACAATCACAGTAATATATATATATATATATATATATATATATATATATATATATATATATATATATATATACTAGTTTAAAAGCCGCCCTATCAGGTGGCCATTTAAGGTAGCTTCAGCGGCGGACGTATATTGAGCCTTGGGCTTGTTCAATAGTTTGAGAGTCCCTAAGTCTTTGCATATTCTCAGCATTAGAAGCTCTCCTGACCGTGTTTGATCTGGGTTTTAATTTTTCACCGGACTTTTTGATAAACAAACATTATAATGTTGATATAAAGTGGGGAATGAATTTTATATTACAATCAATATATAAACTGATCCCTCACTTTGTAGCCACAATAGTTTTATACATTTATAGTCCAGAGAATGTAAATAAATCTATCAGACTTGCATAAAATAAATGATAACGTGTCTATAACGTGGAGGATCAATTTTATATTACAATCACTATATAAACTCATCCCTCACTTTGTAACCACGGTAGTTTTTATACATTTATACTCCAGATACTGTAAATAAATCTATGATTTGCCTACAATAAATGATAACGTGGCTATAAAGAGGGGGTTCAAATTTATATTACAATCAATATATAGACTGATCCCTCACTTTGTAACCACGGTAGTTTTTATACATTTCTATTCCAGAGAATGTAAATAAATCTATAAGACTTGCCTGTGTAGATTATCAGTATTTGATTGATTAATTGATTATTTCATTTTCTACGGATTACCAACCCTTAAAGCCAAAAAATATTTTTAGATTTTATGATTTTTGTGATACAAGTCTTACTAATTAACCCATAGCTGGGGAGAAGTGGTGGATTCATACCTTTCCCAATGGGTATTTGCACGTAAGTGAATATAAAAAGCCCAACTAGAATTGAAACTCAGCTCTCCGATTAAAAATTCTGAGCCTTTAACGATTACACCATCTGCATATCCATGCTTACAGCTTTCGATATTGCTTAACTTCGTACCCGAATCGGTGTTTCAATTTGATGTGACCATAAGCTGCGACAGGTTGTACCGAGTTACATGGTACCAACAGCAGGGAGACTCTGACTGGGAGAGATGGATTCATGCCTTTCCCATGAATAATAATGTTTTTATTGCTCATTGTAGCCTGGCATCCCCTTTGTTCTGAACGTAATAATTTGGATTCCGTTTCATTTCAGAAATTAACTTCTCAAGCATTTTTTTTTCTTCTGTTTAGGGTCTGTTTTTAGTTCTTCATTTATTTTTTTTATTATGCCTCTTGATTCCTAAGGAAGCATAAGGTCGCAACACCACCTCTCCAACGGACGCAGTTCCAGGCGATCCTCTTCATCTCGGCCCATGTCGTGCCATATGCCTTTACCTCTGCGTCAACACTTCTGCGCCAAGTCCGTTTTGGTCGACCTACTATTCGCTTCCCTTGTGGATTCCACTCAATGGCCTGCCTGGTGACACTAGAAGCAGGCTTGCGGAGTGTGTGGCCTATCCATCCCCGTTTCTGTTTCTCGATGTCAATCTCGATTGGGGCTTATCTGGTCCTGTCCCACAGTTGGTTGCTGAAGACGACTTCCAAAGACCTAATACTGAGAATGTTCCTGAGACATTGGTTGGTAAATATCTGAAGTTTGTGGGTGTTGGTCTTGGTTACCCCCCAGGTTTCTGAACCGTAGAGTAGGACACTAGTGTTGGAGATCTGGATCTGGCTGTTGATTTCCAGATTGGCCGTAGAGTGGTGTTGAAAACCTGTCGGGGTTTGTTGATTCGGCCCTTGATGTCTTCATCTGCCCCATACCATCTTCACTGACGACGTTTCCCTATGTAGACAAACTTATCGACTAAAAAACAACATTTTTTGTTATTTAAACAACTTCGCAAGCTGAAATATAACCATCTTTATTCATAACTAGACTATCCGTGACCCGTTAGGTTAATGACTGTTCAGGGCATGAAACATTTGAAGAAAGTTGAAATAAAAATACTTACTGTATAAACAACTCGTATTTTTAAATCTTATTCACTTAAAATATTTTTAAATCAGATTAACTTTAAAATATTTTTTAATATGCCAAAAAATGTTTCTAAATTATATTCACTTGAAAATAATTTTTAAATATACCAAAAAAAATACTTTTTTAAAATATTTTCTGTTTAACGAAAGCAGAAATATAAATAATTAATCTATAAACAACTGGACGAAACAGCAAAGCAGGATCTCTTTGTGGCTGTCTTTAACGTAAAAATATTTTAATTAAAAAAAATTCTCTGTATCAATTATGTCATCATTATGTGCCGGACGCACACACACCACAAGCACGCACGAATCACAGACTTTTAGTATTATTATTATTATGTTAGATAGATAGATAGATAGATAGATAGATAGATAGATAGATAGATAGATAGATAGCAATGGCGCCATTTTAATGACGATCGAATCATCATTGCCGAGAGGATGAAAGGCATTACGCTGGAAAGTGGTAAGATTGTTCCAAGTTTTGCTACTGTTTTTATTTAACTTTCTTCTTTTTACTATCCTGACAGGATTCAAAAAATTCTAGTAACATCCCTCTTGAACTTCCTCTGGGGTTGCTTCACTGTGCTTTTTCTATAAAAACTTTCATGGCAGTTGTTCGGATGAACTCTCCGCTATGGTACCCTGACTTTATGAATCGATGCACAGTACTACATTAACAACAAAGCCTCATCAATTTCTAGTTGAATTGGCTAGATGTAACGTAAGTTCTATGATAACAGTTCTTTTTCCCGCATTTCTCGCCTGTAGAAGTCTCTTCCGGCTCCATACTTCCCAGTTAATTTTGATCGCCAAAGATTTAAATTCAATACGTTATATACCGTATTTTCTGGTTTACAAGACGCTGCAGTTTGGAAGACGTATTGTAATATTGAAAAAAAAAATTCATTCTCATACAACAACACATTCACCATGAATCTCTCAGATACTGATGTCACGTATTGCTATCACTCGTCCGATTTTCTTTGTATGGCAATGACATACTAGTCAAGAGCAGAAAGGTCCCCGCCGCTGCTAGTAAACAGAGCATGTTTAAGTTTGTGGCTCGGCTCCAGGAAGGTTTATAGTCTTGGAAATACTTGTATCAGCTAAGTACTGAGGTTGAATCATACAAAATGCTGAATTAGATGGATAGCTAACATTAGAGTTTAATGACTCATCATACAAATCCACGTCCTTATCAGTTAAGCCAATTAGGTGACCGTCCAAGCTTACTTGAGCCTTACATTCGTCTTGGAAGACGCAAATGTATCTTCCAGGGTATTTGGAGGGGGTGCGTCTTGTAACCGGGAAATACGGTGCCTGTCTTCCTGAGTACTCTTTTATTGTTCTCTCTCCTTAGTAATGTTTCTGTTTTCTAATTTTTTTTACACCCAGTAACCCCTTGTATCTTAGTGGTTTTACTGCCTTGCTTGGGATAAATTTGATTAAAAAAAATATTATGATTGTTTTGGGGGTTTTTTTGGTTTTTTTTTAGCCAATTATACCAGATTTGATCACTGTCTTCATTGTCATAGGCTGTATTTTTTTTTCAAGACTATAAACCTTCCGGGAGCCGAGCCACAAACTTAAACACGCTCTGTTTACTAGCAGCGGCTGGAACGTTTAGAATGTTCGCCAATATTTATTATTGAAAGAAATTTTTCTTCAGCCTGTTGCGACGGTCAAATTATAATACATCCTGAGATAATTTGTTTTTTGAAAGTTTCTAGGAGTTTGGCAAGAAAATTCTGTCCTAACACAGAAATTTCATCCGTTGTGTCGCTACTAGATCCAGTAGAAAAAAAAATGAGTGGGCGATTTACTTTTATACTGCGTCGCTCAGGACGCAAATGTCTTAATAATTAACTCATAACTGAGGGGAAAAGAGGTGGGTTTCCCAAGATTATCGTCTTAATTTTACTATTTACTGGTTCCTCTTTCTGTTATATCATGCACTACATTAAGTAACCTTCTACCTTGAGTGGCTCTTGTATTAGTTGAACTTTAGTAAAAAAAAAATATCTATTTACATTGCTTGAAATAAAGGATAAAGAAAATGGGTAGAAAGAAAGAAAAAAAGAAAGAAAGTCTGACAAGCTGGAATGATCGCCCAGATTTTTAAATATGGCTAACTATATCAGTACTTGTGCACTACACAGTCATTCAAGCTCCATAATATACAATAGGAGAACGAAAATGGTCGCAAGAAGAAAGAAAGAAAGAAAGATGGTTGAAAGAACGAAAGAAAAGAAAGAATGTTTATGAGAGAAAGAAAATAAATGAAAGAAAGAAGGAAGGAAAAGAGGAAAGATACAATAGGAGAACGAAAAATGCTCTCAAGAAGAAAGAAAGAAAGAAAGAACGTTAATAAGAGAAAGTAAATAATTGAAAGAAAGAAGGAAAAGGAAAAGAGAAAAGAAACAATATTAGAACGAAAAATGCTCGCAAGAAGAAAGAAAGTAAAACCGAAGAAAGAAAGAAAGAAAAGGAACAGAGAAAAGATACAATAGGAGAACGAAAAATGGTCGCAAGAAAGAAAGAAAGAAAGAAAGAAAAAAGAAAGAAAAGGAAAAGAGAAAAGATACAATAGGAGAATGAAAAATGGTCGCAAGAAGAAAGAAAGTAAGACCGAAGAAAGAAAGTAAGACCGAAGAAAGAAAGAAAGAAAGAAAGAGAGAAAGAAAAGGAAAAGAGAAAAGATATAATAGGAGAACGAAAAATGGTCGCAAGAAGAAAAAAGTAAAAGCGAAGAAAGAAAGAAAGAAAGAAAAGGAAACGAGAAAAGATATAATAGGAGAACGAAAAATGGTCGCAAGAAGAAAGAAAGTAAGACCAAAGAAAGAAAGAAAGAAAGAAAGAAAGAAAAGGAAAAGAGAAAAGATACAATAGGAGAACGAAAAATGCTCTCAAGAAGGAAGGAAGAAAGAAAGAAAGAAAGAAAGAAAGAAAGCACGTTAATAAGAGAAAGTAAATAATTGAGAGAAAGAAGGAAAAGGAAAAGAGAAAAGAAACAATATTAGAACGAAAAATGCTCGCAAGAAGAAAGAAAGTAAAAGCGAATAAAGAAAGAAAGAAAAGGAACAGAGAAAAGATACAATAGGAGAACGAAAAATGGTCGCAAGAAAGAAAGAAAGAAAGAAAGAAAGAAAGAAAGAAAGAAAAGGAAAAGAGAAAAGATACAATAGGAGAACGAAAAATGGTTGCAAGAAGAAAGAAAGAAAGAAAGAAAGAAAGAAAAGGAAAAGAGAAAAGGTATAATAGGAGAACGAAAAATGGCCGCAAGAAAGAAAGAAAGAAAGAAAAAAGAAAGAAAAGGAAAATAGAAAAGATACAATAGGAGAATGAAAAATGGTCGCAAGAAGAAAGAAAGTAAAAGCGAAGAAAGAACGAAAGAAAGAAAGAAAGAAAGAAAGAAAGAAAGAAAGAAAGAAAGAAAGAATAGGAAAAGAGAAAAGATATAATAGGAGAACGAAAAATGGTCGCAAGAAGAAAGAAAGTAAAAGCGAAGAAAGAAAGAAAGAAAGAAAGAAAGAAAGAAAGAAAAGGAAAAGAGAAAAGATATAATAGGAGAACGAAAAATGCTCGCAAGAAGAAAGAAAGAAAGAAAGAACGTTAATAAGAGAAAGTAAATAATTGAAAGAAAGAAAGAAAAGGAAAAGAGAAAAGATACAATAGGAGAACGAAAAATGCTCGCAAGAAGAAAAAAAGTAAGACCGACGAAAGAAAGAAGGAAAGAAAGAAAGAAAGAAAGAAAGAAGGAAAGAAAAGGAAAAGAGAAAAGATATAATAGTAGAACGAAAAATGGTCGCAAGAAGAAAGACAGTAAGACCGAAGAAAGAAAGAAAGAAAGAAAGAAAGAAAGAAAGAAAGAAAGAAAGAAAAAAGAAAGAAAGGAAGAAAGAAAGAAAAGGAAAAGAGAAAAGATACAATAGGAGAACGAAAAATGGTCGCAAGAAGAAAGAAAGTAAGACCGAAGAAAGAAAGAAAGAAAGAAAGAAAGAAAGAAAGAAAGAAAGAAAGAAAGAAAGAAAGAGAAGGAAAAGAGAAAAGATATAATAGGAGAACGAAAAATGGTCGCAAAAAGAAAGAAAGACCGAAGAAAGAAAGAAAGAAAGAAAGAAAGAAAGAAAGAAAGAAAAGGAAAAGAGAAAAGAGAAAAGATATAATAGGAGAACGAAAAATGGTTGCAAGAAGAAAGAAAGTAAGACCGAAGAAAGAAAGAAAGAAAGAAAGAAAAGGAAAAGAGAAAGGTACAATAGGAGAACGAAAAACGCTCTCAAGAAGAAAGAAAGAAAGAAAGAAAGAAAGAAAGAAAGAAAGAAAGCAAGAAAGAAAGAACGTTAATAAGAGAAAGTAAATAATTGAAAGAAAGAAGGAAAAGGAAAAGAGAAAAGAAACAATATTAGAACGAAAAATGCTCGCAAGAAGAAAGAAAGTAAGACCGAAGAAAGAAAGAAAGAAAGAAAGAAAGAAATAAAGAAAGAAAGAAAAGGAAAAGAGAAAAGATATAATAGGAAAACGAAAAATTGTCGCAAGAAGAAGAAAGTAAGACCGAAGAAAGAAAGAAAGAAAGAAAGAAAGAAAAGGAAAAGAGAAAAGATATAATAGGAGAACGAAAAATGGTCGCAAGAAGAAAGAAAGAAAAATTTGAACTTGTATTGATACTAACATGATGCAGAATAATTATATGGAATATTAGAAGTATCTCGAATAGAATTACGAACAAAAGTGTTTTTGGTAAACGAAGTAAAAAAAGGAAATCTTTTAAAAGGGCGTCTTATAAGGAAGGAAAAATGGCTGAATATAAAGAAAAAATAAACACTATTAACAACGCTATAAAGAGATGAGGCAAAGAGAGAGAAAAAATGCTAAAATACTAAAAACAAAATGGTAGGAAGCAAATTATCTTGAGGTTGGGAAGATATGACAGATATCCGAAAACCTGAGATACACGAATGAAACCAAACCAAACAGATTAAAAAAAAAAGTGTTAAAAGAGGTAAAAAGACGCGAGACTACAGTAACAAAACAAAATGGGAGAAAACAATATTCTAGTAACAGAGAGGAGTTGGTAATCGCAAGCGGGAGAAGTAAGGAGAAACGAGAGAGTGGGGACATAGGAAAGAATACAATTGGGAGAGTAAGTCAGAGCAAAAGAGGAAAAAGACGATTTAGGGGAGAGGGATAGAGAGTTAGAAGATGAAGAGTAGGAGAAGAAAAAAAAGAGGAAATCTTGAAGACAAAAAAGTAAATAGAAAAACAGAATGAAAGGATGGTAATAAAAGAGGGGGGAAATGAAAGAACGAAAGAAAGGTAATGAAAGAAAGAGAGAAAGAATGAAAAAGACAAACTAAGGTAATAAAAGGAAGAAAGAAAAAAAGAAAGAAAAATGAAAGAAATAAACAAAGGTAATAAAAGAAAGAAAGAAAGAAAGAAAGAATGAATGAAAAAGGGTAATAAAAGAAAGAAAGAAAGAAAGAAAGAAAGAAAGAAAGAAAGAAAGAAAAAGGGTAATAAAAGAAAGAAAAAAGAAAAGTAATATGAGAAAGAAAAATGAACGAAATGAAAAAAATAAAAAGGAAAGAAAGAAGGAATGAAAGATAAAGAAAGAAAGAAAGAAAGAAAGAGAAAAATGGTGGAAAAGAAGAAAAAAGAAAAAACGTTAATAAGAAAAAGAACAATAATTGAAAGGAAGAAGGAAAAGGAAAACAGAAAAAAACTAAGAGGAGAAAGAAAAATAGTCGCAAAAAGAAAGAAAGGAAAAGGTAAGAGAAAGAGAGAAATGGAAGAAATAAAGGAAAAGAGAGAAATAAAGGAAAAGAAAGAAAGAAAGAAAGAAAGAAAGAAAGAAAGAAAGAAAGAAAGAAAGAAAGAAAGAAAGAAAGAAAGAACTGTAGATCTAAGATGTTTATAAAGAGCAAGGGAGGCAACTATAATTTACTATCATTGGTTGCTAACGTACACATACGAGGTAGCTTGATCAACTAAACCTCCAACAGCCATATTGACAAATAGAACGACGGAAAGACGGCCCGACAGATAGATGGAAGGATCGGCTGACGGGCGGGCAAACAGGTCGTAAACAAAACAGTAGAATGATGGGTGAAATGGCTGAAGCAATCGACTTTATCAGAAGCCTTTTTTCAAGGAGGGAAGGAAGTAGCAGGAGGCTTTATTTATTCCTATGTAAAATGAGTCTTTAATACTGGACTGTTGCGTTGTCGAGCAGCATTTCGTGGTCATGGTTTTGTTCTTTTGACACGTGCGTTCGGCGGCCCTGAACGCAGGTTTAGCAATACAAGGGCAAAAACAGCCAGCGTCTTCTAGACAAACGGTAAGTACAGAAAATATTTTCGAGCATTCATTTTTTTTGTTACTTTGGGGAGACTATCGGGGCGTGAATGTTATTGTTCTCGTAGTTTAGTGAGTTTCATCTCCGCTGGAGAGCCTCAACTATCATGGTCTTGTGCCAGACTTGTAAATAATTCCCAACATCTTTATTTTAATATGATATTTGATTTTTTTTTAAATTTTATATCGTCGAAACGACTTTTCTTTTCTGTACTCTTTTCTTTCATTCAATAATTAAAAAACAAAAAATAATTTATCTATTTAATTTTTAAATGTTTGTCCGTCCTTTCGTCTAATTTGTCTTTTCTTTTCATTCTTTCTTTTATTTACATAATTTTCTTTTTGTCTTGGCTTTCTTTTTCCACCTTTCTTTCTATTACTTTCTATTTCGTTTTCTTTCTGCTTTCTTTGTCTTTCTTTTCCTTTCTTCTTTTCCTTTTTTTCTTTTATTGCATCTACTCTTTTTTCTTTTTGTTCTTTCTTTTTCTTTCTTTCTATTTTCTTTTTCTTTCTCTTTTCTGTTTCTTTCATGTTTCTTTTCCTTTTTCTCTTTCTTTTTCTCTGTCTTTCTTGTATTCATTTCTATTTATTTATTGCATCTCGTCCTTTCTTTAAATTCCTTGTTCTTTCTTTCCTTGCGTTTTTTACCTTTGAATTTGATCTTAAATAAATTAATTCCTGAATTTCTTTCTTTCTTTCTTTCTACCTTTGAATCTGATTTTAAATAAATTAATTCCTGAATTGGTTTCTTTCTTTCTTTCTTTCTTTCTTTTTACCTTTGAATCTGATTTTAAATAAATTAATTCCTGAATTGCTTTCTTTCTTTCTTTCTTTCTTTCTTTCTTTCTTTCTTTCTTTCTTTCTTTCTTTCTTTCTTTCTTTTTTCTTTCTTTTTTTTCTTTCTTTGCGTCTACCCTTAAATTTGTTTTTAAATAAATTAATTAATTCCTGAATTGCTTTCCGTGGGATTTACAAACTATCTGCGCGAGGTAACGATTAACAAGCCTGTCTCACGGGTCATTACAATAGATTTGATCCTCACTGGGTGTCCTATACTTGTGGTCTTGTGCTTAACTAAGTTAAACTTAGTAAATGGCACGCACCAGTTCGCTAATACTATGTCGTTTGTTTGACCCTCACTGAGTGCTCCATATTTTGAACCTTGTGTCAAAGATCTTCATCTTTTATATGCCGCGTCCTTTTAAGACATGGGCGATCATGGCTCTCTAAAATTTTCTATCCTTTGTGGCACCTTAGCAGTTTTTCTACATTTGCTAAGACACCCCCTTCGCCATACTTTCACCCAAGCTCGTCAGGTAGATGGCTTACTACCTTCTTCTATATATCTTGCCTTCAATATGCCCTGTGAGTGTTTAGTTTTCTAAGCCTTCGTTCATTATGTGTCCACGTAATTTAAGTCTATTCCTAATTCTGAGCATAAGTATTCTTTTATTGTTTCCATTTTCTTTAATACTTGTTGCCTACTTGTTCTATCCATAGAATTCTCAGTGTTCTGTCGAAAAGATAATCTTTGGAAATAACAATTGTTAATGGACAGAAGTATTATTTGAAACAAACTGAAATTCTGTTCAGCGTTCCCGTGTGATATTTTCTGTTGCTTTTTCTTTCTGTTTTAAACGAAACCGAGGCTCTTCTATACTAGCATTTCTTCTTTGACTAATGCTTTTCAGGTCGCTTTTTATATTCTACAACCATTAAATAAGCAGCATAAATAAGCTAGGAATTAGCTTTCATTTAGAATTTGAACTCGCGTCCCGTATCTTTGAAAATCAACACAGCGCTGTATCAATAAGACTATGAAAATCTGGCTACAAATGCTATTAATTTAAATTTAGACATTTACATTATACGATTTTTACTATAAGGCATCTGTTTACACTACAGCTTATAGCAAAAAAATAGCTTTGACCATGAATTTCTTATATAAAGTGTTTTCATTATTAATTTTTAAATATTGATTTCTTTAATATTACTAGTAATTCGCATTAAAATTTCGCAGTTTGTCCTATTTTAATTCCTAAGTTAATGATTGAAAAAGCTCCTTGTGAGTTTCATGACGATAAAATACCCATGGAAACACCCCTATTGCCTTGTGAAATATTTAAGCTTAACTTTAACGGAAATTATAATAACAGTCATAAATATGAAGGCAGGTTATTATTCAAAAAATTAAATGCAATGTCAATCGGTATCTTCTGTTTTCTTAATCCTCGTTCTTTTATTGTTCTTTCTCCTTAATAGTGTTTTTTCTTCTCATATTCTTTAACACTTAGTATCCCTTTGCGTCTTAGTGGCTTTATTGCCTTACTTGAAATTATTTAAAAAAAAGGGGGGGTACAAATGAAAAGATTCCAAATTTACAAGGTTTTTCATTTTTCACTGAAGCAGACGTTAAACACATAATGTGAGCGTTATCACCGCCCCTATCTTTTTCCCTTCTTTCTTTTAACTTCCTTTCCGTAAAACCAAACAGAGCTTTTGTTTCTATTTTTCTGTCTATCCTCGCAGTCAAATAGGAACGGTTCATTAGTTTATCTGAGGTAATGGTAGGGCGTAGTGTAAGTTATAAGTGCTTAAAGAACAAACAGAATTATATTAGAAATACTCGTGAAAACTTCACGGTTTCTCGATTTGCGTTTTCTGATGAATCTAATTCTTAAGTTTATGACTGAGTAAGCTCATGGCGAGTTCTACGACAAGAAAATATCTATAGAAATTCTCCTATTGCTAAATATTTCAGCTTAACAACTTTAATAAAATATTGTGGTCGTTATTTTAAGAAGTAAGTGGGTACGAATAAAAACATTTGAAATTGAAACTTTTTCCATTTCAGTGAAACAGACGTTAAACACATAAGACAGTTATCGCCTCTTCTATATTTCTTTCTTTCATTAATTTTCACAGTGAAACCAAGCAGCGTCTCTAATATGTCTTTTCTGTCTTTCTACACGATCAGAACGAAATAGTTCAATATCTACGAGGTACTGACAGAATGTTTCTTTCTTTTTATCTTTCACTGAACCCAAAAAGCGCCTGATATGCCTTTCCCCGAAAACAAAACGGAATAGTCCATTATTTATGATACAGTGTAACCCGGATATAAGAGAAACCCGGATATAAGAGAGATTTTTATCTGGTCCCAAATTAGAGCCTGTGTTAATGTATATATAATAGATCAAACCCGGATATAAGAGACTTCTTCTCCGGCCCCGACAACTCTCTTATATCCGGGTTACACTGTATATGCATTATTTATTATATATGCAGGGCTTAAAGTACGTGTTACCTAAGGAATTGAAAGAGGGACAATCAAATTTATTGTAGGATACTCAATTCATTTCTACGAGCTTACAGCATAGATCGGAAATAATTCATTTCCGGTCATTCGCAGGGCTTGGGAGGAAACTTCAATCCCCCATTAAATCTTTTTGCATATGAGGACTAATTCTATCCTTTTGATCCCAATCTATGTCAGTACTATTGACCTGAACTGTATCTTCTTCTTCTTCTTCTTCTTCTTCTTCTTCTATGTGCCATGTCCCTTCAGGACATTGACAATCATGGCTCTACACAACCACCTATCTTTTATAACACTTAGTAAATATTGTCCATTTTCTATCTCCTAACCCCTCTTCTACCAACCACTTACAGAAGCTCGTTAGGTAGGTTATACGCTGTTTTCATCTATCCCACTTGCCTTCAATGTCTTGTGAGTGTCAAAATTTCCAAGCCCCCTTTCCTTATTATGCGCTCCAGAAATTTAAACTACCTCTTAAGTATAAGAATCTGTTTTGTTTCCATTTTTTATAAAACTTCATAATTGCTATGTTCAGTTCATTGTATTCTCAGCATCCTTCTGTAGAACCACATTTCTATCGTCTCAAGTTTCATCTTCATCTTTGATTTCGCGTTATCTTTCATTCGCTGCCATATATGAAGACTGATATTACATAACAGTTCAGTTCACTTTTCATTGTTTCTAACAAAATTTTCCTGTTTCTTAATACTTAACTTAGCTTTTGGAAGGCATCTGGCGCTATCTTAATGGGCCTTTCGCATTTCGGTGTTACGTTTTCTATCTGTTAAAACAGTTTCCAGATATTTAAACTGTTGTACTTGTTTGATTTTGGTATCTACAATGGTGTAATTTGTATGTTGGGCTCTTTCTTTAGCTGACAACCATGTATACTGTCTTTTTGCAGTTGACATTTAGTCCTTTCTTCTTGCTTTCCTTCACTATCTTCTGTAGGAATTATTTGCCGGAAATCATTATAATATCATTAATTTTCAAAATAAATATGAAAACAGTATTTTCGTTTTATTATACTTACCTTTTTAGCTTCTAAAATTTCTATATAAGTTTTTTTTAAATGTCGAGAGTACTTCAAGAAAGTAAATACAAGCAAAAATCAAACAAAAAATGTGTATTTAAAGTCAAAACAAAATGTTTAAATTCTTCTTTTATGTGCTTTCAGGACTTTGACAATCATGGCTCTCCACAATTTCCTGTCTTTATTGCTATTAATAAATTTTTATCTTTTTGTTATCTCCCTAAAACCTTATTCCACCATCTATTTATACAACCTTGCCAGAGGACACCCCGACGCGATGTAATGGTTAGCAACCTTGTCTCGCTAGAACAATTACGACTGAGTAGTGAGTTAGTGCCTCACTGGGTGCCCCCTACTTTCGGCCTTGTGCCACATCTAAGCTACACTCGGAAAAATCACTATACAAGCTCGCCGAATAGGTTATGCATTGTTTTCCTGCGTCACTCTTGCTCCCAATCTTTCCTGTAAGTATCAAATTTTCCAAGCCGTCTTTCTTCATCATGTGCCCTAGAAATTTCAATTGTCTCTTCTTGATGTTAAGTGTCCTTTTTGTTGGCATTTTTTTTAGAACTTCGTCGCTGCTCACATGTTCAGTCCATGGTATTCTCAGCATCTTTCTGTAGAACCACAATTCTATTGCTTCAAGTCTCTTCATCTTTCTAGAGATTGCCCGGCATTGTTTTTCATTTTCCTTAAAATGTCATTACTCACATACTCAGTCTATTTTATTCTCAGCTTCCTTCTGTAGAAACAGATTTTTGTTGCTTGAAGTCTCTTCTTCATATGTGAGGAGATTGTCAAGCATTCAGTGCCATTTTGTGGGAGTGATATTACATAACACTTCAGTACTCTTTTCTTCGTTTCTATCGACAAAAAATATTCACTTAACGAGAGGACCAGATAAAAATATGGAATCTTTAAATTTAAACTTAATATCTTATTTAATGTCCCTCCTTCTACATCTGATTTAGCTCCACCATTTTTTTTTTTTTTCTGGTGCGTCGATAGCCGACAAGATCTAAATTCTTATCGTCTGTTTTTGTTAGATAGTTAACGTTTTCGGTGTGAGATTTCGCGTTGTTTTATCTTTCTTTCGTTTTAAACGAAATCGAGGCTCTTCAGGTTCACATAAAAAAAAAAACTTAGGAATATTTGTTATTTTATTCTTTACCAACGAGATTTTTAGTGAACAAAGAGACGAATAAATTTTTTATGTCATGTCCATTCAAGAAATGGAAGAACATAACTCTCCACATCTTCCAGTCTTTTGCTGCTGTAGGCAACACTTTTAGCTATCCCTTTATCATCCCTCTTCTGCTATCCATTCACATCTTTTATTCGTCGTGTCAAGTCAAAATGTAGAGGATCATGGCTCTTCACAACCTCCTGACCCTTTACTATTCCGCTTTGTCCTCTCCCTGCCATCAATTCACTTATTTTATGTCGTCTCCCTGAAATTTAATATGGCTCTCCACAGCTTCCTGCATTTTGTTGGTCTAAGTAACATTTAATCCTTACCATCTCACTTTGCCCTTCTAATGCCATCCAGTCAAGTCTTTTATCTTGTCCTCTTTCAGAAGTAGGTGATCATGGCTCTTCACAACTTCCAGCCTTTTGATGTTCTAAGTAACACTTAACCATTTACCATCTCACCTTATCATCCTCCTGCCACTCATTCACTTCTTTTATGCCGCCCCCTTTCAGGAAGTAGGTGATCATAGCTCTCCACAACTTCCTGTCTTTTGAAATTCTAGTAACATTTAACCATTTACCACCTCGCTTAGTCCTCCTCCTGTCACCCATTCACTTCTTTCAGGTCGTCCCCTTTCAGGAAGTAAGTGATCATGGCTCTCCACAACTTCCAGCCTTTTGATGTTCTAAGTAACACTTAGCCATTTACCATCTCACCTTATCCTCCTCTTACCATCTGTTCACTTTTTATTTCGTCCCCTTTCAGTATGTAGGTGATCACAGCTCTCCACAACTTCCTCTCTTTTGATGTTCTAGTAACATTTAACCATTTACCATCTCGCTTAGTCCTCCTTCTGCCACCCATTAACTTCTTTTAGGTCGTCCCTTAAATTTAAAAACTTTAAATGCATAATTCTCTTTTTATTAATTTTTCTCATTTTTTTAATAAATATATATATATATAATCAGGAAATGATTGGAAGGGAGACAAATAAATGAATGTGGTCTAATTGATTAATTGTAATTGGCAGAAATCCCCAACAAACGGAATTGTCAATTTTCAAATAAACAATAAAAAAGAAAGAAAAGGGCAAAATAATATTAAACAAACAATATATAAGACTAAAGTAGACAAAGAAACAGTAATAAGGCAAACCAACAGTAATAAGGCAAAGCAATATTAATAAGGCAAAATAACATTAATAAGGCAAAGCAATATTAATAAGGCAAAATAACATTAATAAGGCAAAGCAATATTAATAAGGCAAAATAACATTAATAAGGCAAAGCAATATTAATAAGGCAAAATAACATTTATAAGGCAAAGCAATATTAATAAGGCAAAGCAATATTAATAAGGCAAAATAACATTAATAAGGCAAAGCAACAGTAATAAGGCAAAAAGTTCATAAAGTAAGTAATGGTATTAACAGGCAAAAGGGATACAGTCAAGTGGTTGTAGCGTTCTGACTACTAGACAAGAAAGAAAAAATATGGCGGATGAGACCAAGAAGTAGCCTATCTTATTGGCTACGAAGAAATCCCAGTATGCATCTGTATCATTTGTCTATATATTTGGAGTGGGGGACGTTTTTGCATTCATTCCTATGCGGATTGAGAAAATGTAAAAAAAAAAATAGAGAGACATTATGAACTGCACCAATTTTTGCATCATGTGGTGTTTTGTAGGTCCCTTGTTAATATGTGGTATTATGGTACATGTAGGATTGAAAGGTGATGGACGTTCTTGTGGTGATTGAGTATATTGTATTGAATGAATGGGTCGTGATTGTGATTAACTAGGACTAGGATAGTCAGTGAAAGACCAGTCTTTCCCCACTTCCCCTTCGGCCTTGTGCCACAATTTTGTAATGTTTACAAAATAAATATACATTCCTATGCGAATCGTTCCAACAATCACCTAATCATTGTGCTTGTCCCTCCTTTTGTTACTTCGCACGACCGTTACGTCCTGCCAATACATCATAAATAATGGACTCTTCCGTTTCGATCGTGTGAAAACACAAAAGACATGTCAGAGACACTACTTGGTTTCAGTGAAAGAAAGAAAGAAAAGTGTTTAACGTCTCCTGCTAATACCTCATAAATAATGGACTTTGCCGTTTTGATCACGTGAGAAGACAAAAGACATAAAAAACAGTGAGAAAATGAAAGAAGGAAGGGAATATAAAAATGTTTAACGCCTGTTTCAATTACATGGAAAAGCTGTCAATTTCAAATCTTTTCATTTGTACCCCCTTACTTCTTGGAAATAACGACAAGCATTCATATTTATGATTGTTATTACAATATTTTATTAAAGTTATTAAGCTCAAATGTTTAACGATTCGATAAGGGAATTTCTACGGATATTTTATTGTCGTAAAATTCGCTATGAGCATATTCAATCATTAACTGAAGAATTAAGATTCATCAGAAAATTCGAATAGGAAAACCGTGAATTTTTCACGGGTTAAACTAGTAAAAAACTTCACAGCTCAGGCTCTTTTTTTATCTCCCGTGATATTTTCCTATCTCTTATTATTTTGCTTAATTTCCGGAAGACATTTTTCGCTATTTCTGTTCGCCTTGGGATCCCGATGTCACACGTTCCGTCGTCTGGTACTCCACTATACATGTACAGAGCAACCTCGGTTCTCAAACGTCTCACATATCGAACAAATCGGCTTTCGAATACAAATGTTGAGATGAAAATGCCTCGGTTATTAAACAAAATTTCGGTTCTCGAACAACATTACCGAGCCGAACCGAGTTAACCCGAACGGAATCATTTCTGAGTCGACCGCCATGTTGTATACATTCGTGTGTTGTGCTTTTTTTCCAGCTTTATCGTACTGTGACTTTTTTTCTCTTTATTAGTCCTTAGTCATGGCTATAAAGAAAGCTAGCAGTGATATAGATAAAGGAAAAAGAAAAGTTAAGAGAAAAACAATTGTTGATGATATTGTCTCTTTCTATTCAGTTTCATATTGCAAAATCAACGATATTATTCTTATAAATAAAGAGACGATCATGTCTTTCCTTCCCCCTTTTCCAAACAATAACATCTCTTTCCTTCCCCTTCCACTTACGCCATCAACTCTCCTACTTACAGGTACGGTAAAATTAAAATGTTCGTCTATATTTTATCTGTTTTATCTATTGGGGTTATTTATTTATTAGATTTTATGATTTTCATTAATTTTGTGTAGAAACGTGTGCACAAAGTACTGTTTAAATAAGGAATCATCTTGGGACCAGGGACAGATTATTCCATTTTACATTGATTCCTATTGGAAAAATAGTTTCGGTTAACAAATATTTCGGGTTACGAACGGGCTTCAGGAACGAATTAAATTCGTGGACCGAGGTCACACCGTATTTGAATTTCTACAACTGTTCGAAAAGCAGTGGTGAATCAAAAAACTGTTATTACTCTATATAATGTAGAACTGAACAGCAACTTTTCTTTCAAACATGTTTCGTTGATTATGATAGACAAGGAAAATTTGATGAATTTTTTATTTTGTCTTTGTAATGTCCTTACATTTTTCCGTTTGGTCGGAGTAAGGGAGTGTAAAAATTGTCCGTAGTGTCTATTGTTCCAAGCTCTTTCGAACAATTCGATATTTTTAAGTGGTTGTTTTTAAGTGTTCTCAATTTCTTTTCATGATTATCTAAGTTGTTAAAGAAACCCTCTACATAAAACATCTAGCACCCATTGTTAATCTCACCTTATTTAGCAGCGGAAATAATGTGTTAAAAGTTTTCTTTGTTTTTTAAATACAAAGGCGTCAACTCGAATTCCAGCCACGTTCCTTTCGCAGGGCTCAGGATAAACGCAACTGCTATATCCAATACATTTTTGAAAGGCGTTTGTCGCTATTCCAATATGCGTTCGGATTTCGATGGCACATTTTCACGTCATCTGTTATAAAACTTGCCAGACATTTTAATTTCTGTATTTGCTTGATTTTGACAACTCTCATTTGTAACTCACATCTACTGTTGACAAACATCCATTCTGTCTTCTTGCGGTTGAAGGTTAGGCTCTTCTTCCAGTGTTCCTGCCACGCGAGTTCCTGTCATTTAATTTATTCCTTTTTGATAACTAAAGGAGCATAAGAAATGTCCCAGTTTTTAATCGTTAATGAACTACACTTCTCTAATGTCAGTTTTAATCTCACTAAATGAAACTGTAGCGTCATGAGATATACGTGTAATTACTGCCAAGGAAAATGTAGTTAAAATGCGCCTATATTCAGAACTAACAATAACAGATGAGCGGCATAACACATAAAACACAACTAGTGTTGTAGATCGAGGTTTAGCGATCACAAAATCTCGCTTATTAAACAGAAAACGAGATGTACAGTTCGGATTTGTTTACGCCACGCGCACGCGCACGAGCAAACATTGCTTCCTGTCTAAGCGTCTCTGGACAAAAGAACCGTCTGTTTTTTGTTAGAGGGGAGGGTTTTCCCTTTTTTTTTTTCATTTATCTTTATATGTTTGTTTATTTGCCAAGTTGCTGATTTACGAACACTGATATCACGGGGCTTTATTTTTCTTATTGTTGTTTCTGCGAGGATTTGTTAACATTACACTCTCCTTTTTTATCATTTCATTTTTCTTCATCCTTTCCCTTTCTTTTCTTTTTCGATTCTGTTTTTTCTTTTTCTTTTTTTTACTTTTTGCCTCTCTTTTCCGATTCTATTTTTTCTTTTCATTTTTTTTTTTTCCTTTTCTTTTTATTTCTTTTTCGTTTCCATGTTCTCTTTTCTTTTACATTTTTCCTTTCTTTTATTTTTTTCGTTTCTTTTATTTTGTTTCCTTTTTATCTCTCGTTTTCAATTCTATTTTTTCTTTCTTTTCCCTTCTATTTCTTTTAACCTTTCTTTTTTCGGTTCTTTGTTTTCTCTTTTTTTCTCTCTTTTGTGTTTCTGTTCATCGTTTCTTTTTTTCTTCATTTTTTTTTTTCATTTTCTTTTCTTTTTTACCTCTCTTTTTCGATTTTATTTTTCCTTTCTTTTTTGTTTTCTTTTTTCTTCCCTTTCTCTTTCACTTTTACTTACCTTTTTGATTTAGTTTTCTTTTTTTCCTTTATTTTGTTGCCACTTATAAGCACATTAATCTTTTTCTTGCGTTAATTCACCCAATACAAGACCCAAGAGCCACTCAAGGTAGATGTTTCTGAGTGAGATTGATATAAGGACGGTAAAGGCAGGGAAAGGAGAAAACAAAAGGTGAATAATATCTGGATATGTACGATAGATATCGTTTAACTCTATTGAATATGTTATCCTTGTTGTGTGGTCACGGAAGCATGCTCTCGTAACCCTTCTAGGGTAGAAGCTGTCTGAGTGGAACTTACTCCTTATCAAAGGAACACAAAAGGAATGGGGATGATTTACCGCATTGAACATGAAATGGTGGCTCCATTGAAATGACGACGAAGACCTTTTACGCCAACGCGTTTCGGTCCTTGAGGAAATTTATCAAGATAAATACTTTGTACAGTGTAAGCCGGATATAAGAGAGTTGCCGGGACCGGAGAAGTCTCTTATATCCGGCTTTCTCTTATATCCGGGGTTTCTCTTATATCCGGGTTTGGTCTACATTTATTTAGGTAAGTATGGCTCTAATTTGGGACCAGATAAAATTTCTCTTATATCCGGGTTTCTCTTATATCCGGGTTACACTGTATCTGGACTAAGTCCGACAATTAATATAATATATTTTCTGTTTATAGGTTATTTTTATAGATACAAATATGTAAGTAAATGCTCTGTTTATAATAAACAGTATTAACAAAATTTACCGGCCTGAATGTCCGAGACATTTTCATAGAAAATATGTGTCCGCCGACAGGAATCGAACACAGAACTGTCATATAGCCCGACGCGCTATACCATTTAGCTACAGAACAAGCGTCTAGTTAGCAAAGTCAAATCACTGTTTTTAAACACCAAATTAGACCTATCTAAACAGATGCTTCCTATGTAGTTTAACGGTATAGCACATCAGGCTATACGACTGTTCCGTATAGGATACAGGTTCGATTTCTCGGATATTCAGGCCGGTAAATGTTGTTAATATTGTTTATTATAAACAGAGCATTTACTTAAATACTTGTATCTATAAAAATAACGTATAAAGAGAATATATATATATATATATATATATATATATGGTTATGTTTACATATTGTGATATTCAAAAAAGTAATCGTGGTTCCACATGGGAACTAAATTAATAAAAACAAAATATACAAAAAACATTTTTCAGACAAATTCTTATATATATATATATATATATATATATATATATATAGAGAGAGAGAGAGAGGGGGAAGAGAGGAGGAGGAGGGGTACATCCAAAGAAAAGTGGCATCTAAGGTATATTGAACGCAATCTTCAGGCCTAACTACTGTGTTCAAGCATGAAAGAAACTGAAGCCACTCTGTGTTGACCCCAGTGCTTATTTTTGTTTACATGAGCTCTATCCCTGATATTGAGCACTTTTACTCATAAATATAGCATAACTTACACCATAGTTTTATATATATATATATATATAAATTGGCCATGACACAAAGTTGTCTGCATACAAAACCCAGACTATTTCCTTATGGTCAGATACAGGTTGCTGCATTATTTCGTAAAATGTATCGAAATCTGTCGTTCAACTTTGCCAAGAAGTAAAAGTAAGACTTCGATACATCTTGTAGCGATTCTTAACATCTTTTCATATCGTCAAATAAATAATATTTAGCACTATTCTGTATTGAGCCCTCTTTTAAATTAACTGTTACGTACAGTGGAATTATACTCCATTTGTTCTCATTTTCCCTGGAGATATATATATATATATATATGTGTGTGTGTGCGCGCGTGTTTAAGCATAATGTGTATTTTGACAGTAAAAAAGTGAAAATTTTCCTGTCAACATGACATCTGATCCAGGAATTTTTATTTTATTTTAAAACCCTCTTGTCTTTCTTTCTTTCTTTCTTTCTATTATTTGGAAACTATGACAAAAGATTGTAACTTCTTTAAAAATATCTGTCGTATGATAGTTTTTTTTTTTTTTTTTTTTTTTTTTTGCCTGGGACGTGAATAATGCCTCGTAAAAGCAAGGAATGCTGAATCACACAGGAAATGCTGTATCATGCGTGATCACGTGCTAATAAGAGCCAATTAAAACCGCGTATTTTAATGTATACAGTTAGGTAATATACCGTCCCAACTTGAGGCATGGGACGACAGTTCTTTCCCCAATTTTGTTTAAATTAACGCTAAATCTGTTTTTAACACTATTCTTCAATACACAAGGCCCGATAGGTACTCAAAGTAGAGTGTTCCAGAATGAGATTGTTGTAAAGACGCACAAAGAGGAAGTAAGCGGTACATGAGAATATGTAGAATGAATAAGAGTTGACCCTACACTTCAAGAGGTTAAGATCGTTCGGAGAAGTATCCTATTGGGAGTTGGTTCCACAAGTTATTGGTATGAAGCTGTTTGAGTGTAACTTCCTCCTTAATAGTGGATTACGAAGGGAATGAAGATGAATTGACTCGGTGTACGTGGTATACAGGTTTAAGCTGTCTGAACCAGTGAAGGTAAAGGTTGTAGCTCGCCTGGACATCTGCTATAAAAATAACGAGAAACTAGTAACGTTTCGTCTGTGGAAAAGGGGCTGTAGAGTGGGAAAACATTCACCGCAATAAGGTTCGTAAAATGTGGAGTCAGCTACTCCAGACAAGATGGAGTCGGGTACATTTTCGAACATTACTAGAAACCGACCATTTTTCCAGCATCTTTAGCGATGGATCGTAAAGGTTGTTCCAATAACTTGGCCCGATTTTAAATATGAATTAAGTTTAAGCGTCTAAAGATTTTTTTTCTTTTTCTTTCAGATTTAACAACTTAAGCCTTTGGCAATTTCAACCATGGAAAGATTAACAATCAAACAACGTGGTAAAGTTATCGAAGCTTATTACGAAAATGGACGTTCAAATGTATAAATATACGACCCAATGATTCCGCTAACAAAAAATGCACAAAAAAAAACAGTGACCTTTTGTGGATGCAGTGGCTTTTCAACAACCTTCCTTGGATTTTCATCAGCCCAAATGCGACAATTCTGATTATTAACTAATCCATCAAGATGAAAATGGGCTTCATCTCTAAAGAGGATTTTTAACGAAAAATCTTCATCGGCTTGTCTTTGCTCATGCACCCAATTGACGAATGTACGGCGTTCCAAATGCTCAGCGGGTTTCATTTCTTGTGTCAAATAAATTTTGTACGCGGCGTGCAGAGACAAACCTTTTGTCAAAATTCGATGTAACGTTGTTATGGAGAGGTTCAATTCCTGCGCGCGATGACGAATAGAGGTGTCTGGATTTTCGGCCACATTCTCGTGCACTGCAGCAATGTTTTCAGCTGAACGGCGTAAACCAGCACATAGTGATGTTTTCACATATGCCACCGACCCAGTTTGTTTGAACTTACGAACAATTTTTCCAATTGCAGTCTTGAAACTTTAACACGTTGTTTGATTGTTAATCTTTCCATGGTTGAAATTGCCAAAGGCTTAAGTTGTTAAATCTGAAAGAAAAAGATAAAAAAATCATTCACATTTAAAATCGGTCAAAGTTATTGGAACAACCTTTATATTCGATTTCTATTTTCGGTCTGGATTGAGCTTGAGTCTCAACAGACGTCCCAGTCAATAAGTCAACGTTCATCATGCAGGTTGTATGGTGTTCATACGATACTGACAGTTTTTTGAAGGTATCAAATTTTACATGCAAGTTCCTCTCGGATTGCGCTGTACGAGTTCGATCGGAGGACAGATCAACTGTCAAGCTCTGGTCATCTACATTTTTGTAATCAGCTAACCCCAAGCAAGTCGACAATGCCACTAAGACGCAAGGTGCTACTGGGAGTATAAGAGAATGAGAAAAATTTAGAAGGAACCGGAAACCCAATCCTAAACAGGAAACTATAGATAAACCTCTACTCCTGTTCAAAAGATCCGGGTGAATATATTTAAGATAAGACAGATTGAAGACCAGCCTTCCTTTAACATCCTTTTGGCCTTGTGCCACATTTTTATATTTTTACAAAATAAATTTTACTTTCTGCTATAGTACTTAAGCTTTATCAATTTATACCCAGGTCTCATCATTTTACAATTTGAATGGCTAGATGTAACTGTAAATTCTCTGCAAACAGTTTCTTCTATCGCACTTCTCGCTTGTGGAACTCTCTTCCGGCTTCGTGCTTCCCAACCAACCTTGATTTTCAAAAATTTTAAATGTAATATCAATCTTTAGCTTCTGTCTTTTTTAATTCTTGTTCTTTTATTGTTCTCGCTTCACAGTGGTGTTTTTTTTTCTCATATTCTTTAACACTCAGTAACATGTTACGTCTTAGTGGCTTGGTTGGAATTAAATGATTAAAAAAAACTTAATATAATTAAGTTTATTAAAACAGTTCAAGAAATAGGAGTAAGAACGATATTATCTTTATTTTGGGATAAAGTAATGTCGATAATTATCAATTATTTATTTTGACTGTTAATTTTCTTTCATTTTAATTATTTAACTTCTTTTCATAGCATATTCAGTGCCAGTTTCCTGTACGAATACGACTGATACCATGTAACCGAATACAGTGTAACCCGGATATAAGAGAGTTGTCGGGACCGGAGAAGAAGGCACTTGTATCCGGGTTTCTCTTATATCCGGGTTTGGTCTAATTTATATACATTAACACAGGCTCTAATTTGGGACCAGAGAACATCTCTCTTATATCCGGGTTTCTTTTATATCCGGGTCTCTTATATCCGGGTTACACTGTACTACCTGTCGCCTGGTCAGATTATCACCGACTAAAAGGATTATCTCTAACCAGGTTTTTCTTTGCATGTGAGGAAGGTGACTAAACACTTAGGATGAAAAACAAAACCCTTTCAAGGGGCAGATGGACCTTCTACCATGGCCAGTGGCCATCTAGCACAATGGGATAGACTCGGCTACATTACAAAATATGCAGACAGTGCACTAATGATAGAGTATCGCTGTGAAGAGGTCTTCAACGGCCAAAGAGTAGGGTTCCTCCAAAAGAGTCAACAGCTACTGGTCTGTGACCGAGGCGAGACTTTAAGGTGGTGGACATCGACTTTGGTTTACTCTGGAGAGAAATAGGCTCCGCATGAATGAATAACTCTCCGACTTTCAACCCAGATATGTGTCGAGAACTGTTTAGGAGCTCAGCTACACAACGACCCTACGACCACACCCGTTTATGGCGTCAGTTTACAGCAGTAAGCCAGCGGCACCAAGCGGAAATAATATTGGGTTGGTGCAAAAATAATGTCGTTTTCTCATATATATTACTATATGAGAAAACGACATTATTTTTGCACCAACCTAATAAATGATACCACTGTAAAACGAGTTTTTGTCCTTGGGTAACAACTGTTAGAAGTATGAAAATGGCTAATATTTCCTTCAAATTTTGCTTTTGTGGCCAGGATAATGATATTTCTGAAATTTACCTATTCCCTATTGGGAAAACTGGCGAATGTGAACAGTCTCGTTCCCGCAACGTAGAAACAAAAAATGATTCAAAAGTGGCATTTATTTTCTTCTAGGATTACACAAGAGAGACTAATTTAGAATTAAGTAGTTTTTTCGCGATTTATGCTTATACTGTAAATTACTTTCCCGAAGTAGTCCCCAAAAATAGTCTTCCTTCATGTTTTCATTATAAGATTCTTGGTAGAGGGGTTCAAAGTCCAGTCTATCCTGGTGGAAACGCTCGCCTTGTTCCTCGCCTCATGTTTCCTTATAAGGAGACGGTTACACGGGACTGAAGATTATCACGATGATTCCTCCAAAAACCTTTTGTTTAAGGTATTTTGAATTTGTTCACCATGTTCTTGAATTTGTCAAAATGAGTGTCAAGGATACTGACTTTGATGGACATCTTGCCGCCTGTTTAGCCGTAGTTCTTCACCGGGGTCTCAATATATTTTTCGGCCTTGTAATTCCCCTAGAAGCCCCGAACCACAGCGACAAAGATGCTCTGCGACACTTTCTTCATCTTAATCAAGTTCTTGGGAAATTCCTTGCATTCTATGAACTTCTTTATTTGTGGTCCGACGAAGACACCGGATTTGACTTCAACCGGGAACAAGTCTTGAAGGCTGCAGACTTCTTATCTAGAGCTGTGACAAAATACTTCACAAGGCGTAATTTTAAGTGCAATGACGGAAATAATATTATTCGGAGGCCCAACTTGACATCGTTCCTCCCTAAACTCGGTCCGCTACAAAAGCAAAAAGTTTAAAGGAAGCAATAGTCATTTCCTTTGATTTCTAGACAGAAGCAATTAGAAAATAACGAACACTGACCAAATTTTGTTATACAGTGTAATTGACCGGAGAGAATTTATACTTTATTAAAACTAATGGAGATCCCGGAGAAATAGCTTGCAGGCTGTTTTGAAAAATGATAGAGACGCTGGGACAAGGAGATGAAAAGGATTATGAAGTTGGACATTTAAGTCGAAATTTAATTACGCTGAAAAGCTGAGGCGATCTCAAAGGGGATTATTACATTATAAAGAAATCCAGTCATTTCATGTCGAAACATATACTTAATGATCGATCACATATTCAGTGAAGGTAATAGCGTCCTTAATTTCCAACGACATAATCCCCTCAATGGTAATGGCGATGGTGGGATTGAATGTTTCCTTATAAGGAAACATTAGACATTCATTGACCGAACAGTCAGCGTTGAGAATTAGACTTCTTTTTTTCTAACTTTTTTTTAATCATTTCACCCCAAGCAAGGCAAAGAGCCACTAAAACGCAAGATTTTTTTTGTTCTTTTTGTTTTGTTTTGTTTTTTGTTTTGTTTTTGTTTTGTTTTTTTTTTTGTTTTTTACCGTAAGGGTTACACTGTACAAAGCTCGGGAGCCACTCGAGGTAGACTGTTATGTCAAGGAGTAGTTTATACGAATAGGAGGGGAAACGGTTTACTTGACCAGGTTACGATTGTAGCGATCGGGGAATGCAATACTGACTGGTCGATCAATGAATGCCTAATGTTTCCTTATAAGGAAACGGTTAATATTACCATTACCATACCGCGTCATGAGACTGAGGATTATCACGATGATTCATTCAAAAACCTTTTGTTTAAAGTATTATATAAAGTCAACCTGTTGATTATATCATTATTTCTTTATGCGTTACATGTCCCAATCATTTTTTTTTTTTTTTTGTTGGAAGTTTTTCAGTGATGTGTTTTTGTTATTTGCTACAGCTCTTTGTGATTTCGTAGCGCCATTCGATAAATTCTTATCAAATGGCGCTACGAAATCGAATGGCAGCCCGGTGTAAATTCTGATTATTTTAATACCTAGTGTTCATGCCTTTGAAACTGCCATGTAGCCACGTCAATAATGCTTTGGGTATGTTCTGTTTTCAAGTAATAAAAAAACCCTAATGTTCCATAGCTATATCTGAAGCCAGTGCCGTGATGACACTGTATCGCTGGATGGAGGGTAATATAGGCTGAATCAATGGCCAGGACAGAGAGCACCTAGGACTGAAGTCTACAGTTAGAGCGGAAGGCACTCTAGACTAAAGTCAACGGCCAGAGCTAAGGGTACCCTAGACTTAAGTCAACCGCCAGTGTGGAAGGCACCTTAGACTGAAGTCGACTGCCAGAGCGAAGGGCACTCAAGACTGAAGTCAACGGCCAGAGCGGAGGGCACCCTGGACTGAAGTCAAGGGCCAGAGCTGAGGGAGGGTATCCTAGACTGAAGTCAACGACCAGGACAGAGGGCACACTAGACTGAAATCAAGAGCCAGGGCTGAGGGTGGGTACCCTAGACTGAAGTCAACGACCAGGGCGGAAGGCACCCTAGACTGAAGTCAACGGTGAGAGCGGAGGGCACTCTAGACTGAAGTCAACGGACAGGACTGAGGGAGGGTACCCTAGACTGAAGTCAACGGTCAGAGCGGAGAGATACCTTTCTCGAGGGTATTTGTGCAATTGTAATAAACCCGACCGGTATTCGATCTCAGTTCTCCGATTTCTTACTCCGAGCCGTTAGCCCTTACACCAAACCGAACATCCCAACTTTTTTTGTATAAAACAATTAAATCAGATTCGTCGGCGCCAGCATCCGCTCGCACCCGATCATCGGGATCGCCATCCTCATTCCCTATTCCCTTTCTCCACCCACACCCCAGGTGGCGGAGAGGGCTGCGAATCAAAGAGAGTTTGACGAGACCACTCGTGTGAATTTGATTTTGGTGGACAACACTGCACACTGCGCGAAGTAGAAGTCCCCCACACTTGGCCAGAAGCGACTCCCTCGCGGCTCAAAGGGGACTAAGACAGGCGAGACCTGGCAAACCTGCTTACATCGGGCTGCTGGATGCTTGGTCTGTCAAGGTCCGCCTTTATTACGCCATCCCGACTTCTCCATTTTCAATCTTCTCATTCACTTTTACTCCCTACCTTCTGGTGCCATTGTCACTTTGTTGATGGTGAAATGATTAAACAAAAAATATGAAATCAGTCAGCCAGAATGATGGGAATCTTTGAGTGGAATTTGAGAACAGCTGGCTACTAAAAGTGTTGCAAATCGAATGCTTCGTATACCGGAGGTTCTCTGAGTCATCAGGAGAGAATACGTTCTATTTAGAGATCTGCAACCTTACTAATTTTACTATGTGCTACACCCTTCTCACTAATGTGAGGCCCTACCACCCAGTTTGACTGATTTGCAGCATGTCAAGAACTTCACATTCTTTTGGGAATCATTTCTCTAGCGAACTTTCATCATTTATTTCAAGCCAGATCCAATGACTCGCCTTGTCGGCTGCTCTTTGGATATATTTTAGGGTTGACCTAAGAACATTCCTAGACCAAACCAGAGTAAAATATCGCTGGTAATTTCTGATACTTTAGATTTAAGTTCTATGGGCAGTTAAAATATTCCTTGTAGTTTCTGGAGCTGATGAAGCCCTTTTTGAGTTTGTTTTAAATAGGTCTCAGCTAGATTATTTTTCTAAGGCTCATGTCAATTAAAAAAGACAAATGGTTCAGCTTGACATTAAATATTCTTGAAAGGAAAGTAGAAAAATCAGAACATTGAGCTATATACACGTTTATTTCGAGGGAATACTGAAAAGATCTTGGCACAACCAACTTCCAAACAATCTGAATAAATAAATGACCAACTCTTACCGTATTTCGCTTTCTATATGTCGCTCTGAAATAAGAAATCGGGAAAAATGTTTTTTTTTCCTTGTACATCATAGCCTTCCCAACTATCTCCAGCTTTACTCATTGAATAGCAAATTTTTCAAAATGAAAGCCTGATTAATCGCGACAAATTCATCACAGACTGAGAAGTACCAAATTTATGGTAATTATTTAGAATGCCAGAGCGAAGGGCACTCAAGACTGAAGTCAACGGCCAGAGCGGAGGGCACCCTGGACTGAAGTCAAGGGCCAGAGCTGAGGGAGGGTATCCTAGACTGAAGTCAACGACCAGGGCAGAGGGCAGAGGTTAGATCAGAAGTTAGACAGAAACTTAATATTATAGCAGCTATACTAATCATGATAAATTAATCGCAAACAAAATTTATAGTAACTATTTAGAATGTAATAACTAGAAAAGAATTAAGCGTGCATAATACCACTGAAGCCTGGCCTTAGTACAACCTGAAATCCTTAATAACCGTGACGATTACATCATAAACCAGGATGGAGCACTAATTTTAATTTAGATACATGTATATTTGAATACAGAAATAAGGTTAACTTTGATTTATGTGTAGGTAAAAACTTACGATAGCGCTTATCCCACTGCTGAATCCTTATACCGGTATTATAGTTTAAAATCCTCATTACTTAGTAAAAGTTTATCATAAGCATTAAGTTTACGTTGTAAAATTTACCGAAAGTAATGTTCTCACTAAATAAGGTTTGATTTATGGCTTGGTTAAATCTTAAAATACTACCATTACGTCCACGGATACCACTCAACACGTGATAAAAAAATTGTTTTTGGCTATGAGAGGTGTGTATCTATAGCACCATGAGCGTAGTATAGTTCTTAAAAGTGTCTACCATAAAATATGTTGCTCTGTGACTAGTAGTTAAAGAAAGAAAGAAAGAAAGAGGAGAAAGTTGAGATTGTAAAAGAAAGTAAGAAAATGGAAAAAGAAAGAAAGAGGAGAGAAGTAGAGATTGAAACAAAGAAAGAAAGAAAGAAAAAGGAAAGAAAGAAAGAAAAAGGAAAGAAAGAAAGAAAAAGGAAAGAAAGAAAAAAAGAAAAAGGAAAGAAAGAAAGGAAAGAGGAGAAAAGTAGAGAGATTTTGAAAGAAAGAAAGAAGAAAAAGAAAGAGGAGAAAAGTAGAGAGATTTTGAAAGAAAGAAAATAGAGAGAAGGTGAAAGAAAGAAAGAAAAGGGGGACGTAGAAAGAAGGAGGAGAAAATAGAGATTAAGAAGTAAGAAAGAAAGAAAGAAAAAGGAAAGAGGAGAAAAGTAGAGAGATTTTGAAAGAAAGAAAGAAAATGGAGAGAAGGTGAAAGAAAGAAAGAAAAAAGGGGGACGTATAAAAAAGAAAGAAAGAAAGAAAGAAAAAGGGGGACATATAAAAAAGAAAGAAAGAAGTGTTACTTAAGCAGGTGTGCAGTCAGAATATCGTTTCCTGACAATATTCCAGTATTTCAACGACATAAATAGCTTCTCTGAAAACGGTGTTAATGTAATTTTGAAACACTGGGCTTGTTTTACTTTCAAATGCTTAGATACATATGTAACAGAGGAGCCGTGTGCTGACCCTAATAACTCCGGTCACCAACCTTCGCCTAATAGGACTTATGGTAGTTTTTGGAGATATTTTATAGGGAAATATGCGTCCTATGAGCAGTAAAATACGGTAATTTTATTTTTGGAAGTGTTAAAGGGTCGGCTATCCTTTTTCCTCTCCTTTTACAATCCCCTCCATATCGAGAGGAGCAAACTTCATACACTCTTCTTCTTTCTATGATCCGTGTCCATTCAGGGCGTGGGTGATCATGGCTCTCCACAACATCTTTTACTTTGTCCTCTTAGCAAGGTTTGTCTGTTTACAATCCTTCCTAATTCCTGTCTTCCATCTCTTTACACACGTGAATAACTTTCTTAGGTTATGCGTTGCTTCCCTCTGTCTTTCTTGCCTCAGTGTGTTCAGTGAGTGTCAAATTCTGCAAGCCCTCTTTCCTCATTATGTGTCCGAGAAATTTCAACTGTCTCTTTCTGATTCTAAATATAGCGATCTTATAAGCTAAGCTTAGATGTGGCACAAGGCCGAAAATATCGAGCACCCAATGAGGATCGATTTCGCTACTCACTCGTCAATGATCTAGCGAGACAAGCTTGATTAACCATTACATGACGTCGAAGTGTTTCTGCTTCTAAATACACCCCCCTTTTGGTTTCCATTTTCCTTAAAACGTCATCATTACTCATGTCTATATTATTCTCAGTATCATTCTGTAGAACCGCATTTCTGTTGCATCAAGTCGTTTCTTCATCTTTGAGAATGTCCACTATTCACTGACATATAGGGTGACCGATATTATATTCCTTGGTAAAGTTTTCTTTTTTCTTAATACTTTTACTTAGCATTTTAACACAGGACCTTGTTTCTAACGAAATTTTCCTGTTTTTTAATACTTTGCTTAGCTTTTGGAAGTCATCTTCGCTATCCCAATGCGCCTTCGGATTTTACTGTCGCATATTCCGTCCTCTGTTAAACCATTTTCGAGATTTTTAAATTGTTGTACTTGCTTGATTCTCGTGTCTCCTTTTTATAATTCGCATGTTGACGACCATCCATCCTGTCTTCTTACAATTGACATTTAGTCCTTTCTTGCTTTCCTTTAGGTCTCTTAATTTCTTACAACTGATAATGGTCTGAACTAGTGGAAATAAATAATGGAGTTCTAGTGATAGAGTGGTAACCGGCTTTCAACTTTGCGCCTGTGAGGAAAGAGGCTGCAGGGTGGAAATAGACTTTCCACAATAGATCGTTTAAATGCCTTTGAGCCCTGTCGAGCAAGGAAAGTAAGGATTGGGCAGCTCCAGCCTAAATATACCCTTATTCATTTCACCCCAAGCAAGGCGATAACGACATTAAGACACAAGGGGTTACAAAGTGAAAAAAAATAACGAGGAAAATGTTTTTGAGGACAGTGACAGAACATGATACAAGGAGACAGATGACAATCAACCTTGCATTTAAACTTTTCTAATCAGAGTTGTCAGGAAAATAAAGCGCCTTAAGATTTTGGTGTCACGCATTTCCCTTTACACTTATTTGAATTTTCTTACTTGCTGGATTTTCGCATTTCCAAATCGTAGTTCGCGTCTTGGAACTTTTCTCTGACTGACAACGATATTGGCATCAAATAAAAACAAATCTGTGCTTAAGAAAGCAAGTGATACAACAGTTCAACCTGATATTCTATCAGTGATATTTTTAAATGCGTAATTTATTCTCTAATGTCGTCCGAGCATGCGCAGAAAAAAAAACAACAGATTACCACTAATAGAAGAGATAATTGAATGTTTTTGAACCAAAGACTGTTTTTGAAAGAAAATCTTGTGTTTTGTATTCAGTTTCTTGCCATTCAGTGATTTTGACTTCTTGTGTTAAGAGTTTCGTTAAATAATTTGTTTTCATTGAATTTCCTGTCACAGGGCGGAAATTCTAACAGGAAGTACCTTAGTACCCATAATACCTCATAAGCTTTAGAAAAATTGTGCAAACGTTATTTTATTTTATTTATTTATTTATTTATTTTTACAGATCGGACATCTATCAAAGAGATGAAATTTAAATTTTTATTATTGCATTATTCCAAGATTTTAACACATCAGCTGTCAACAACTGAGCACGAATAGTTATTAATTAAAAAAAAATAGTAATTAATGTGTAATGTTATCCACAACTACATGTACAAGAATGTCGTTTTTGATAAAAGTTTTAAAAAAAATACAAAAAATAAATAAAAAATGCGTATATTGTGGAAAATTCCTTTTTCCATAATTTCCTATTTATGCTGTGTTATAATGCTTATTACCTAAATAATAATAATAATAATGAATAATTTTTTAAACATTAAAGTATGTTTAATCACATCTCCTCAGTAGCTGTCACGATCTGTTAATCAATTCAACCTAAGCAAGGTAATAATACCACTAAGTAGCAAGGGTCTACTGGAAAAGGGAAAGAGAATGAGAAGACTTTCAAAGGAACCGGAAACCCAATCCTAAACAGGGAACAAGCGGTAAACCCCTACTCCTGTTCGAAAGACCGTGGAGGTGTGTGAACCGGGCAATAGACGAACCTATCTACTTCTACTGAAGAAAAAAAAATGGTAAATATAATTTCAGAGTTTAGGCGGAGACGTTATACGTATAGAGTCTACTGTTCCCTCTTTTTTTAAACTTAGTTATCGTTTTAAACTTACTTACCGTTGTTGAATGGACTTTGAAGAGTATTAATGTTGGTACCATTCCTGAAGGCCTCAATGATCTCTTTCCTCTCACCATTGCTCAGTTGGGAAGACATAGTGGGGCTGACACAAAACGATTTTAAACTATTCTCTTTCTAGGTGAATAACTCAAAGGTTTTTTCAGAGATTATTACGAAAAATGCTGTCAAGATGGCTAAACGTCTTACTCTTATCTTATTACTTTAGTGGTTTTTAGATATTAAACATTTTGTGGGATGGACAATTATGCTGTTACACAATTTAGACAATTTTTCTGTTACACTCGGTATGTGTGTGTGTGTGTTTGCGTCACTTAGACTCGAAAAAAAAAGTTATACTTTCCGAGAAACCATTTTTTTTCAGCTGTAGATAAGAAGTATTTTTCAAAGATAACGTTCAACAAAGTTTCTCCTGAATCTCAATTTAGTTTCGTTTTTATTTATACGCCAAACATTTTTGTAACTATTTTTTTTCATTTTTTATCTCTTTTCTTTTTTTTTTTTTTTTGCTTCTTCTTTTGCTTCCTTTAATGCCTTCGTGTTTTTTTCTTTTTTCTTTGTCCTTTTATTGTTGCCTTTCTTTCTTTCTTCTTCCTTATCTTTCTTTTCTACCTCCCAGCCTTCTTTCTTTCTTTCTTTCTTTCTTTCTAAGTCAATGCTTCTTTTTTCCTATTTCTTTCCTTCCCTTATTTTTTCTTCCTTTAACGGATTCACTCTTACGTTTTTCTTTCTTTCTTTCTTTCTTTCTTTCTTTCTTTCTTTCTTTCTTTGTCTCTATTTTATTTATTTCATATTATTTATTTTTCACTTTTAACTTTGGTAAATTTGCAGTATAAGCACCAAAAGCTCCCGCTATTAAGAATGTACCATTCTGGTATGAAATCGCCTGGCTATTTCGAAAATGACATTAAAATATTGCTCTCGATTACCGTTTTCGATTTATCATCAATGTAAATTCGATCTCTTTCGCGTTGTCCGGCTGCCATTACTAGCGTTGTTTACAAACGTTTTCCTCTAATCATAATCCCCGGAAGCGTATTTAGTACATTACTTTTTTACACCTTTTCGTATCTTACTGGTCTTGATTATTACGCGATTTTCGTGGATGTTATTTTAAAATGCGCTTATTTTGTAAAATGAAGTTTTAAATGAAAAGTATTTTTTTTCTTTATCGTCCTTAATAAATCTGCTTATAGCTAATGAAACAGAATCTCACCCTAAAATATAACTTATTAAGCTTTAATTCACAAATATTTCACGACACAAAAAAAAAATCGTTGAAAAAAAAGGCACGTAATTTTTATTTTATTTAATTTTAATTGTCGGATTTTACGGTTTTTTATGCATTATTTCGCGCCTTCATTTCAAACTTCGCATTGCGCAGTAATCAAGACAAGTGAAGCCGCATCACTACTCGAGGCAAACGTATGTAAACGATGCCATTAATGGCGGACGTTCTGTGTATGCGACGAAAAAGAAGTCGAACTTTTATTGTCCATAACTTCTAAATTTCAGTGGTCAACTGAACTTGTTTTGTTTCAATAAATTTATTCTTTTTATGTATGTAAATATAAATAGCTTTTATATTATTCCTTTGACTGCTTCACTTTCAAACCTTGTAACAATAGATAAGTATTAAAGATATTGGAGATACTTCTAGACGGTAATCGAACGCAGTGTTTTAATGTCATTTTCGAAATAACCAGGCAATTTCATACCAGAATGGTTCATTTGCAAAACCTGGGCATTTTGGTGTTTATACTGCAAATTTACCTTAACTTTTTTCGTTTTATTTTAATTTCTCTTTCTTTCTTTTTTCATTCATTCATTCATTCCTTCATTCTTTCATTAATTCCTTCATTCATTCTTTCATTCATTCATTCATTCTTTCATTCCTTATTCATTCTTTCATTCCTTCATTCATTCATTCTTTCATTCCTTATTCATTCTTTCATTCCTTATTCATTCTTTCATTCCTTATTCATTCTTTCATTCCTTATTCATTCTTTCATTCCTTATTCATTCTTTCATTCCTTATTCATTCTTTCATTCCTTATTCATTCTTTCATTCCTTATTCATTCTTTCATTTCTTGTTCTTTTCTTCTTTTTTACTTTTTTCTTTCATTCATTCTTTTATTCATTTTTTATTCGTTCTTTCTTTCTGGGTTTATTTCATTTTACTTATTTCTTTTTCTCCCTTTTTCCTTCTTCATTTCTTCTTTTTCACTAAGAAAGCAAGAATGAAGGAAAAAAAGAAATTTATCTTTTGATTTTCATCCCATGCTCGGATGTTGATGCAACAGTCGTAATATCATTGAATTTTTAGAGGTTTTCAGATGAAGAACTTGCATCATCATACACAACTTATTCTTTCGTTTCAATAATTTCTAACAATTTTTGTTATTAGCGCTATCATTCTAGCAATTTTTATTTTATCATTCTAGCAATTTTGTTATTAGTTCTATCATTCTAGAATTTTTATTCTAGCAATTTTGTTATTAGATCTATCATTCTAGCAGTTTTATTTTATCATTCCAGAAATTTTGTTATTAGTTCTATCATTCTAGCAATTTTTATTTTATCATTCTAGCCATTTTGTTATAAATTTTGTCATTCTAGCAATTTTGTTATTAGTTCTATCATTCTAGAATTTTTTATTCTAGCAATTTTCTTATTAGATCTATCATTCTAGCAATTTTATTTTATCATTCCAGAAATTTTGTTATTAGTTCTATCATTCTAGCAATTTTTTATTCTAGCAATTTTATTTTATCATTCCAGAAATTTTATTAGTTCTATCATTCTAGCAATTTTTCATTCTAGAAATTTTCTTATTAGTCCTATCATTCTAGCATTTTTCTAACAATTTTGTTATTAGATTAAAATCCATAGACATATATGCAATGTAATTGGCCCTGATCTGGCATCTCGTCTGCAGTCGCTCTCTTACAGGCGTGCCATCTCCTCCCTCTGTCTTTTATTTACAAATACTTTCACGATAACTGCTCCAATGAGCTGGTTACCAGACTTCATGAATTTAAGCGTTCAACTAGGCTGACATCTCGCTCTCGCCCTTTCACTGTCGAAACTGTTAAATGTAACCGTCTCTTCTACTTCAATAGCTTCATGTCTCGCACTTCTCGCCTGTGGAACTCCCTCCCCATTTCTTGTTTTCCTGATAGCTATAATAATATAAACTATTCAAATGTAATGTCAATCGACGTCTCCAGATGCCTTGATATATCCCCTATCCTTCTTTCCTCTATCACTCCACTTTGCTCTAGCTCCAACTCTCTGTAACCCCTTGCGTACTAGTGGCTTCCCGCCTTGCTTGGGGTGAAACACTTAAAAAAAATCTCTATCATTCTACGAATTTTTATTCTAGCAATTTTTTATTAGTTCTATTATTCTAGCAATTTTTTATTCTACTAGTCAGTCATGATCTAATTAGCTTTCACCCCTGGTACCTATATATATATATATATATATATATATATATATATAAACCTAAAGAGCCAGGTAAACCTACCTATGTTTCACCTAAACGGATCGTCAGGGTAAAACTGGTCAGTTTTACTCTGACGATCCGTTTAGGTGAAACGTAGAGAGCTTTACCTGGCTCTTTAGGTTTATATATATATATATATATATATTAATAAAAAGAAAGAACAGTAAGATATATAATCCGGTGTTCTTATAGATATTTTTATTTTTACAAAATAGTGCTCAATGTAAATTTACAGAGCATTAATATTATAAGTTAATAGACTTAAAATATGGTTTTTCGCTACACAGTTCCAACCATGTTTCAAAAATGGAAGCTAAAAGCCCCGAATTTAATTTTGTATTTAAATTAAAGACATTAGTTCCATTTCACCCTCAAGCGAATTTTGGAGTAACTTTAAAAATTACTGGGTTTTAAATACACAGCTAAAACAAAATTCATGTTTCCAAGGTTTTTTTGCTAGACTAGGGGTGTCTGGGTGTTCAATATGTCTATATTTTAATGTATCAGTTATTGTTACGTTTTGGTAGTGGGTAGGGATGTATTTTTCAATGAAATCTAAAATCCGTTAAAAGCGTGTCGTCTGGATTTTTTTTTTTTTTTTTTTTTTTTTTTTTGTTAACGGCTAAAATTCTTACAGCCTTTTTTTTCGTTCGTATATTTAAAGATTTTTGGGAGTTGTCTACGTCAGATTAATACTTTTTATTTAACTACGATTTGAAATATTTTTACTTTTAATTTTTAATATACTATATTTCTTTCAAGAACAATTAAATGTAATTAGAATCCCTGACAGTTTGTAGAATTATTATCACATCAAGTATATTACTATTTTTTAAAGATTTTATACTTGAATATTATTTAAGTAAAATTTCCATTTCTCTGATTTAGTAAACGTTATTTATTTAATTACAATTTAAAAGAAGTTTAGGTTAGAATTCATTTTAATGAACTACAATTTTAATTACAACTTTAAAATATTTTCATTATTAGTTTTTTTAGACTATATTTTATTTAATTGAAGTAAATGTATTAGGCCGGGGCAGAAAACAATGACGCAATAACGCCGCTCTTTGACGTTCTGTGTAGCGAAAAACCATATTTTAAGTCTATTAACTTATAATATATATATATATAGGTTTTTATTAGGTTTGCTCTACTTCGTGTATTGAGCTCTTTACGTAATTACTTTTACTCGTTTTGGAGGGTTTTTTTTTTCTTTGGACTCTGAGCTTGAATTCTGGACGATTGTTTTCGTCTCAGTTTCATGTTCTTAGTGCTATTTTTTTTATTCCTCATTTTTCCTTGGGTATTGGTTTGTTCAACTACAAGCCGAAATACCTAAGGTTTTTCCAAGCGAGTACCACTACACACACACATATATATAGGAAGCATATTTTCATTCAAGCATCTTCGGTTAAAATGTATTATGTCTATTTATACTTTCAAATCTCATTTGAGACCCTCTTCAGAGGTTAAAATATCTATGAATGTGTTATGTGTTAACAACGTAAATTGAAAATATTTATCTTACCTCTATGCAAGGGAGGAATTAGAAAGATCAACATTAAAAAAATACCGAAGTTTTAGCAGTTGACGGAAAATAGGACGCTGAAATCCGAACGTGCACTGAAATAGCAAAATATGCTTTCGAAAAGCTAAGCTAAGTAATAAAAACAGGAAAAGGCGAAGTTAAACAGGAAAATTTCATTAGGAACAAAGACGAAAGTACTGAACTGCTATATAGTATGAACCCTCCTATATAGCTGTGAATGCTGGACAATTTTCTCACAGATAAAGAGAAGACGAGGTAAAAAAAAAAAATCTGGCTCTACAGAAGGATGTTGAGAATGCCGTGGTTGGAATATGTGAGAAATGATCAAATTTTAAGAAAAATGGAAACTAAAGGTCACTTATACTTAGAATCAGGAGACAGTAGAAATATTTGGGACACATAAGGAGGAAAGAAGGCTTGGAAAATTTGACACTTACAAATCATATCGGAGGCTCCAAAGGTTCGCTTCTCGATCCAACTTTCTTTCTAAACCTAAATGATCCGCCTAAGACTATACTTTGATCATTTCTGAATACCTATGCTGATGATACAGCAGTGTATGGGTGCACCTCCAAAATCCGAGATGACCACAGCTTGGCAGTTGATCTCTCTTCTGACCAAGCTCTAACAGCTCAATGGGGGGGGACCGGTTAGTTACATTCAGTGCTTCAAAACCAAATTACTGGCCTTCCACCAACGCCGATCGGACCCAGAAGTCTAACCAATGGTGATGAACGGAGGTTACCTCAGGGAAACCCCATTTCATGGGCGTCTGTTGGGACTTGACCTCAACCTTGATCTCAAGTGGATCTTATGTATGTGATCCATCACTAAAGATGCTGGGGAAATGTTTGGTACCGCTACATCAAGTACTTCACTCCTTCTGCTTTTCAAGGGTCAGATCAGGTCAAAAATAGAGTTCTGCTGACATACATGAGTGGAGATGCCCAGTCGTCACTTTCCACTCTCGACAGAGCCCAAAAGCGTCTCCTTGTCCTTGTAGAGGACGAATTATTTTCCACTCTGCAACCCCTTTCTCACAGACGAATCACTGCAAACCTCTCACTGCTCGATCGCTATTTCCATGGTGAGTGTTCAGATGACTTAACTCCACCAGTTATAACATTTCACGTCTAAGACTCGCGATGTCGTACGCATTGTAGCAAACCATTATTATTATTAACGCAATGGGGGAAAAATCAGTTAGTTATATTCAATGCTTCAAAAACCAGAGTAATGGCCTTCCACCAACGCCGATCGGACCCAGAAGTCTAACCAATGGTGATGAACGGAGGTTACCTCAGGGAAACCCCATTTCATGGGCGTCTGTTGGGACTTGACCTCAACCTTGATCTCAAGTGGATCTTATGTATGTGATCCATCACTAAAGATGCTGGGGAAATGTTTGGTACCGCTACATCAAGTACTTCACTCCTTCTGCTTTTCAAGGGTCAGATCAGGTCAAAAATGGAGTTCTGCTGACATATATGGGTGGAACTGTCCAGTCTTCACTTTTCGCTTTCGACAGAGTCCAAAAGCGTCTTCCTGGTCTTGTAGAGGACGAATTATCTTCCACTCTGCAACCCTTTTCTCACAGACGAGATGTCACAAGCCTCTCACGGCTCTATCGCTATTTCTATGGTGACTGTTCAGATGAACTACACTCCTTAGCTCCACCACTCCACGACTAACACCCGCCCTACAACGCCTATTCGTATTCCCTGATGCGATGTAAGTTCCACTCAAGCAACTTCTTCCCACGAAGCACTGCCTTGCGCAATAGACTTCCAAAAGGCTGCTTCTTTCTCTCTACCTCGAGTGGCCCTCAGGGCTTGTACAGGGTGAAAATCATTATAAAAAATAGAGGAACACAGAGGAAACAGCACATAACCTACCTAACGTGCTTGTGTAAATGGATAGCAGAACAGGGATTGGGAGTTATGGTAAAAAGGTATTGCTGAGAGATACAAAAGATGGGAGGTTGTGGAGAACCATAATCACCTGTCATTGATAACAAACACAACGAACCATCATTCATTGCAGCACCTGCACATCCAAAATTACAGCATCTGACATTTCCAAGTGGTCACCCATCTAGATACTGACCGGCCTCGACGTTGCTTAACGTCGGTGATCGTACGAGAACCGTTATTTCAACATGATATGACTATAAGGCCAACAGGGCTTGGACGGCAGAATAAGAAGACAAATATTACTGGGAGATACAAAAGATAGGAGGTTGTGGAGAACCATGTTCGCCTACGTCCTGTGGGGGCATAAAAGACGAGAAATATCGGTCAAAAGTTGGACTAACAGCAGTAAGGAAGATGCAGAGATCAGAAGGGTGCGTCAGAGGTGGATTTATTTAGTTTCACCCTGGTATATTACCCGAAGGGGGTGGGGGTAGGGGGCTTCATTCCAGCCCTACTGTCTATGATGTCCGCTGTTCACAACCTACCCTGGCAGTACATAAAAAACGATTTTGTTTTTAACTCATGTCTTAAACTGACTTGTATGTGAACAAATTAAGATTGATGCGTGAAAACAGAGTAAGATAGACAAACAAATAGATAAGCATAGAAAGAAAGATAGATCCTCTTCCCTTCCCATTAAGGAAACCTGCAGACTCCCTGGGGAGCAGAGGGTCACAACTACTGCATAAAACGCTCTGGGTGTTGCTGCTGTCGTTTTCTGTAACAAATAAAGGGTGAGATGCTCGCCCTACAACAAGCGGTTTTGAATTCCCAGTTGCCCTTCTCCAAGGCTAGAGAATCCAGTCTGCCATGCGATTAGTCTCTGGCTGTTGGTGTGGCAAGGAAGAAATGGATTCATTCTTTTTCGAAGTACAGGCGTCGGCTGGAATTTCAAATCTGCTCTTCGCTTCCCATTTCCGTGACGATAAGCGGCGCGCTATACACACATCCACAAAAAAGTAAGAAGCAAACCGAAAAACAGAATGAGCATATAATGAAGGAAAATAAAACAGTTAGTCTGAAAGACAATGAGAAGATCGAATGTACAGTTGGAAGCAAAAGGGACAAACCAAGAGGCGAGGGACTAATTGGAAACGCGAGCCACTAATTGTAGATGCGAGTGACGAACTGGAGACGCGAGCGACGAACTGGAGACGCGAGCGAATCATTGGAGACGCGAGCGGCTAATTGGAGACGCGAGTGACTAATTGGAAAAAAAAAAACAAAACAGAATGACGTCAAAATCCAGGGAGTTGTTTCATTCATTAATAGTTATTTGCTATTAGTTTAACTTGTAACATACATAAATGTTGGTAGAAAAAAAGGTGTTGATAAGATAACAAGGGCCACGAAACACTGCCCGGGGTTCCCAATCAGTCGGGAATTTTTGGCAGTAGTACGCGCCGGCCCTGTGTGAATAAGATAGGCAAACAAAGAGAGATATATAAAACAATATAGACATCAAAAAGACTATGATACATAAATCATCTCCTTTTTGCTCCTTTTTCATATCAAAATGAAAGACAACTTATTTTTATATTAAAAAACACGAAGGCCAAACGAATTGACATTAAAAATAAACTTTTTCCAAGTCATGTCATTTTTCCAGTTTTGTTCAGATTCTATATCTTACTGACATGCAAACATTTAAATATAAATATATATATATTTTTTATCAAAGTTGCTTTCAGAGGCTTTTTATAAATAGCCACGAGAAGTCACGCTTTCTTTTACATTTGCAAACTTCACTTCTCTCTCCAATTCCATTATCACTCTCTATAAATTTTTCTCTTTAATATCTCTCTCTCTCTCTCTCTCTCTCTCTCTCTCTCCTCTCCCGCCCTTGAAGCTAAAATATGTGTACTAACTGACTTATTCGGAAGTATCTAGAAACACAAGTGTAAAAAAATATGTTCCTGACCTAGCAGACATTTTGGATATAATTAGACTAGAGACGAATCTCATATATATATATATATATATATATATATATATATATATATATATATATATATTAAAAAACACTGACAAGATAATGCGGGTAAATTTTTTTTAAGTTTTTCTTATATTCTATAAATTTTCTGAACAGATAATGGAGAAATTGTTCGAATGTTCTGTATGTCCGAGTGCTTTCGGCTCTACTTTTAGCCATTATCAAGGACGATCTTATTTTTACTTTTAACTGAATGCATGAATTCTTTTATGCATGTATCTAGAGCTATAGAAATGTTTTATTTTCCAAACATGGTCAGCACATTGTGGCCGTGTTCATAGTTGATCTTATTGAGTGTTGGTCTTTTCTTTCTTTATTATACTTTTAGCCATTATCAAGGATGATCTTATTTTTACTTTTAACTGAATGCATGAATTCTTTTATGCATGTATCTAGAGTTATAGGAATATTTTATTTTCCAAACACGGTCAGCACATTGTGGCCGTGTTCATAGTTGATCTTATTGAGTGTTGGCTTTTCTTTCCTTATTAATAGTTTCCATCATTTTTAGCCTTTTTGTACACGTGAATGAAGTTATTATATTTGTATTATCAATGAGAATATTGCAAATAGTTTGGTAGGTTTGTATTTGAATGAGATCTAACTGAGCTACAGTCACAGAGATGTAACGTAAGTCTTCTTGATAGGCATGTTGTAGTATATCCAATATAATTATTTATGAATTTGCTTTGATCAGGAACACAGCTCCTTAAGATTCATGTGAATTCGTAAATAATATTGGTGACAGTTTGTTTCATACTTGAACGCAATCTTCAGGCCATCATGTATATATATATATATATATATATATATATATATATGTCTGTTCATATTTGTTTATCTGTCTATTCTCAATCTGTTCATATCCATCTATCTCTCTAGCGGTTCCTGCCCAACTTTTACGGCGTTATGCCAGACTAAAGAAAACTTACACTGTTCACAAGCGTTTGTTTTCAGTTTGAACTAGCTATATAGATAGATAGATATGTGTGTGTGAAGAAATATTGTCTTGAGGTGTGCTATATTTATGGGGTAAAGTGCTCAATATCAGAGACAGAGCGTATGTAAATATAAAAGTGAACATTGAAGTCAACACTTAGAGGCAACAGGCTGTTTCATGCTAGACGCAATCGTCATGCCACCTTCAATGTTCACTTTTATATTTATATATATATAGATTGCGTCTAGCATGAAACAGCCTGTCGCCTCTAAGTATTGACTTCAATGTTCACTTATATATAACGCTCGGTCACCACACTCCTGGATATAATTTTTTTTTAATTGGGTTGAGGGAACTATTTTGGAGCCGTCGGTGATTGAGATAGCATAAATTCGCAAGTCATCGTGACCGAGGGTATGAGCGTACCTGCCTTGAATGTTGATCAACCCAGATAATGCACTATCTCCCAGTAAGTGTAACTAAGGTCTGCTCAGCATAGTTGCAGTATAAACAACAGGTAGGCTCTGTGGGTGTTGAATAAACACAAATGTGCCTGTATACACAGGTACGAACGGACAGCCACCACCAATATAAAACTTGAAAATAATTCCTAGGAAATAAAAATGAAATTTGTCTGGTTTTTGTTTATACGTTGTTTTTTTTTTTTTGTCCTAATTTTCATTTTGTTTTTGTTTTCCTCTTTCAGGAATGGCTCAAAGTCGAATAACTCATGCAGATACGCAAATGGCGATCAGCACAAAGTGACCACATGGAACCGGTGAAAAAAGAAACCGAGTTATCTCCCCATGTTTTTTCCTGGACTTCGAAGTGGGGAGACTCGGATGTTGCTGAGGAAAATACACAATTTCTCCCAATTCATTGCTGAAGTTGTACTTTGAACGATGAGGAAGTGATTAAAACAAATAATAATAATAATACTTCCCCGATGCATTAAATAACGAAACCGCCATTATATTACCGATAACATATCCCAGAGTTCCCTTTTGGTCGAGTGTTCCGGTAGCACATCTGGCCGCTTCACTATCGCGTAATATCTAAAAGAAAAACAAAACAAAAAACAGCCTGCAATTGATATAAGTAAAAGAGAACCCTTAAACAATATAAAATCGTGTGACTGCCTGCTTATCACTGTTTACATTCAGGACAAAAATGTTCCCACGATATTCCCAATAAGGAACTTCTCGAGTTACATTTGTTTAAACAGAAGCCGAAACATGAACATTACTCTCTTGGATTAAAAGCAGGTGTATTTGTTTTAAGTGAAACCTGTTTTCCAAGGTAAAAAAAAAAAGTATCCAGAAATTTAGTCTTCTAACTTTTGGGATCGTTCAAGAACAACTTTTTATTCCCCGTATTATTCGTGTTCGTAATATATTAACAAAGAGATTATTAAAAAAATATGGTGAACACTTTATAATTGCGCCGGTATTGTAGACAATTACAGATTATTAATTTGTGTTAGAATTGTTATTTTAATTCATCGACAAGTTACTCTGGTACGGCGTTTGATTTTCTTTGTTGTTGTTTCTAAAAAAAAAAAACTAAACGATCTGATCGTAAATTTTAAAAAAGAAAATGGCGATGACAAACATCACTGAAATAGAATTTCTTGCTTTGAACAATCGCAAAGCCATTCTCTATGTGCCTGTATCTATCTACATCGGCATGACGATGATCATTGGCATTATTGGTAATTCCCTCGTCTGCTACATCTACGGTCGAATGGTGAAACACACGCCAACGAACTGCTTCATCCTGTCGCTTGGCATCTACGACCTCATCTGCTGTGGAGTAACCCTCCCGCTGGAGATTGTTGAAATGCGTTATCCTTACTACTATATCGAAACCTGTAAATTCCAACGCTTGCAGATAACAGGCACAGCCATTGCGTCCGGATTTATTCTCTTGGCTATTGCGGTTGACAGGTACATACGGGTGTGCAAACCCCACAAATCGAAAATAGAAAGTCAGCTAGCCGTAAAGATTTCGATCCTATCCGGGACGTTGGCGTTAGCGATGTCCATCCCCGTCGTTCTCATCTACGGCCAGCACACTTACACACTGCCTAAGTTGAACATCACTGTCAGCGAGTGTTCGTCAAGCGCTGAAAACAGTCGTTCTGTCTTTCCGCAGATCTACTACGGTTTTCTTTTCATCCTATTTGTCGCCATTCTCATCCCCCTGAGCATTCTGTACGGACTAATATGGCGCACGCTGCACATGCGCAAAAAGACTTTCTCGTTCAGTATGACGTATTTGTCGGCGAGCCGGAACAGTTTTCACAATATCGCCGTCAACGAGGTCCCCCTTATGCTGAAACAGTCGAAAGGGAAGAGCAAAAGCAATCCGACTGTAAACCATATCAAAGGAGACCCCTTGCAGATACGCAAGAGCACAATTGAGAAAAAGAATAGATACCAGTTCTATAAGCTGAAACGGACCACTTTTAAACTATTTCTTACTACGGCCTTCTTCACGATCAGTTTTTTACCGTATCATGCGTTAATGATCTACCGGACTGTGGTGTCGGATTTTGTCAATCTGGAACCCGCTGCTGAACTGACGTACAATCTGTTCCTCCGCTCGTACCAACTCTACACCCTTAACCCGACGGTCTACGCAATATGCGACAATAAGTTTTGGACACAATTATCTGTACTGTTTCCTTTCTGTCATTGTCGGGGCAAAGAAGAAAAAGAAGACAGCGAAGAAATAGAGAACTGAAGCGATTAAAAAAAAAAAAAAAGAAATGGAAGAGGAGGTAGAAGAAAAAAAATAATCAAAGACAAAGAATACGATGCAGAGGCAATTTGTTAAGTATAGAGAGCTATCCTTATCCTTCTATGTGGCGTGTCCGTTCAGGATGTGGACGATCGATCATGGCTCTCCACAATTTCCCGTCTTTCAGCTCTCAGTATAGTTTAACTTTTTGTTACATCTACTAATCCTTATTTACATTGTTCGGACTGTTGCCTCTATCTTTATTGTCATATCCACAACGTTTCTGCCATTGTACGCCCGGCCTTCTTCAGGTGATTGGAATTTCGAATCGAACCCTTTATTTCGTCCACCAGGGCAGATTATTCTAGTTCCACGTGCCATGCCGCTTTTGGATATCTCAGTTTCAGTTATTTTAACTTTAGTAACTTAACACTCCAAGTTTTTGTCCACCTCTCACGTGGCCAGGTATTGAACTCACAACTCTTTAGCTGATGTCACTGGATTACATCAACCAGCACTTTAATTCCCAAGGATACATGGCTCAGTGGATAAAAGCGTTGGTTGAAGCAATTCAGTGACTTGACTCAGATTGGGAGTTCAATAACTGGCTACAGCAGTGGAGAACAAAAAAAGAAATGTCATGTATGTAACAACAAAGAAGAGGACAACAGTCCGAACAATGTAAATAGTTACAATACCTCATCTCAGAAATATAGACAGATCCTGAAGAAGACCGGAGCGTATAACGGCCGAAACCTCGTGAATATGGCAACAGAGATG